>JARHVA010000053.1:537500-1230000 GCA_037957365.1 Torreya grandis | reverse complement strand
GTGGGCAAAAGGATTGGGGATGACTAGTTAGGGAGTAGATGTCTTTGGTCAAGGAATTAGGCTAAGTGGGTAGGATAATGGAAAGATGAGCTAAATAGGGAAAATGGGAAGATGAGTGGACTGGTTATGTGTTCATGATGCAGTTGCACTTAGGCATATTGGTGTCTTGATTGAGGCACCCAAAGGTACTACATGAGATGTGGTGGGTGATAGATGAGGAATACAAGGTTCTAGAGCTAATAGGGCTACATAAAGTAGAGACCATGTTGTTGATTTGAATTGACTAAGCATTGATCATGGTACTAGTAGAGTGGTGGCACTCAAAGATTAGTTCATTTCATTTTGTGACTGGGGAGATGACCATTATCTTGGAGGATATTTATAGGATTTTTCATTTGCCAATGACTGAGGCTAGGATCTACTAGAGGTGATGAATGGTGATCTATATGTTTTAGTGGTTGAGTGTCAGTTTACATATCAATGTGCATGATGGATCAATTGACCTCAATCAATGTCGATGGGATGGGTCTTTAGATAGACTGACACTAATGGTTATGACTCTTATTTATATCATTCTACTATTGGATAAGAGTGGGAGATGGTTTCATCTTGGCTTAGGAGAGGTGGTGGTAGACATGGTTCATGATCAGTGAGTATTTACATAGGGACCTATCATGCTAGCTCACTTATATAAGGAGCTACATCTTGGTGCTTACAAGGATTCATGAAACTTTGGTCTATTATTGTTGTTGTAGATATGGAGCTGGGAGCACATTTTGATTCAATAGCCATTGGTATTTCTCACTAATTTAGATCTAAGACAGGTGATGACATGTCGATGGTATGTGGTGGTAGGTTTGGCATAGGATCATGTAGGGGATTTGCTCTTTTACAAAGAGGCATTCGACAACTTATAACCTAAGTATATTACTTGGATGACATACCAAGGAATTATGTATAGGTGGTGAGATGAGGTATGTACTTAGTTCATGCTAACCCCTTACTATATCACTAAGAGATAGGACTATGTGATTAAGAGATATAGACTAGATTAGGTCCAACACTAGTTTGGTTTTGTTTAGGATGTGCCTAATTTTGAGCATATTTTTATATAGAGTGTACAAGAGAGGCCACATTGGGGGAGGCCAATGACAAGATTAGATGGTGTCTTTGATTATCAATATTTGGTGCCATTTCAATGGGATTTTGTGATAGTTATACTAGAATTAGGGGTCACAGTTGAGTATCAAGCATGGTGGCAGTGATGAGTACCAAGGTAATTGACTCAGCCTTATGTGATGATAAGGACAGCAGTACAAAGTGTTATAGTAGCATGAGCTCACATTCAGGATGGGGCACAATAATGGAGATAAAGACTAGCCCAAGATGTGATGAATATTGATGTAGAGGTGATGGGTAGGGATAGGGTTTAGATCAATAAGTGGTATAGGCACCTAGGTAGCCATCTAGAAGAGTGGGACCTCTTAGGCACCATAGATTCTTAGGTAGTCATCTGGAGGAGCAAGACCATCTCAAGCACCATAGATTCCTAGGTAGACATCTATAGGAGTGGGACCATCTCAAGCTCCACAAATTCTTAGGCAACCATTTGGAAGAGTGAGACCATCTTTCCCTAATTGATCTACTGATGACGAGGCATTGATTTCTAGATTATAGGTAGAGCTCTAGACTTAAGTGGTGGAGATTGGGGGTATTAGTCAAGAGTGAGACCAACTTCATGCATAGTTACAGGTCATGAGGGCATAAGAGGATGGGAGACTAACCCAAGCATAGGGATACATTATTGGCTTACAAGCACAGGTGACTTAGTGAGATAGTTAGTTATCCCAACAATAGGTAGAGATAGTAGGCTTGTAGAGTTAGATACATCATTAGGATACCTAGCTTGAGCAAGCATAGTCACAAATTATGACTTTATAGGGATAGGTAGATGGGTTCCCAAGATAGTCGATGTCACTTCATGCATAGATTTAGGCTTTACAATAAGAGTTGGTTAGTTCTAAGAGGGATCAAGATGTTATAGGTGTAGGCCTTTAGGGATAAGGGATGATGGACCAGATCATGCTATTGACATAAGAGCCTCAGTATTACTAGACTCTTTATGAGGTAGCAATACCTTTAGAGTGTAGGGCAGGATCTTTTTAGGTGAGCTAGTCATCAATGAGACATCCCTCGAGGAGTAGGGCATCAATGCCACCACCATCACTTCAGCCATGATGGATAATTTTGTGGTCTTCATATGAGGACATTATTTTGTATATTATATAGGAGACCTTATATATATATATATATATATATATATATGATGATGATGATGATTCATTCTTTTTAGATTCATGTGTTATGATGGCTATGTATATTGATGTGATTACATGTGATTATAGGATGACTCATGATGATTATGTTCTTTATATTTATGATGATGATCTCCTAATTGTAATTATTTATGGTGCTGTATATTATGATTTCATGATTATATTTTGATGTTTTATGTTAGTTAATGGTAAATGTAATGTGATGATGATGTGATTGTGAGATATTTATTGTGATGGTGCTTATGGCATATTGATATGATGAGATTGATTTTTTATTAGTTCATGTTATGATATATGTGAGATGGTATATATTAGTTATGATGTCTCATTATGATGTTTAATGGATATGTTACTGATTATGATGATGAATATGGTGATGTACTTGATTTTATTTATAATGTTATGTTTTTATATGATATGGACCATGTGATGAGCGATGTGTATATTTTTATGATTTTTGTTAGGATGCATATGATTGTGATGGGTGCATATGATGGGATTTTGTTAATTTATGTTTTTATAATGGATATGGCTCCTATTTCATGATTGTCCTTTATGGTTTGGCACTCCTACATCATTGTAGTGAAGGACTATGGCATGAGGATAGATAAGAAAGTTTTGGTTTATGGCTTTTATGGGGATATGGCTTAGGATTGATACATAGGATTAGGGCTTGGGAAGATTGTCAAGCAATTATGCAATCCATGTTAATGTCACATCTTTATGAGATATGCCAATGGTCTTGACAATCCCATGAAATTTATATTAAATATGCATAGCAAGAACTCCATTTAAAATAGGGTGAGCCATTCTTAAGTATTTACTTCGATGATCAACCCCTACCATCCTTGTTCCCAAAATGTACAAACATATAAAAAGTAAACTAATCAAAAATACAAAATTTCATCACATTTACATCAATATAATAATCACACAAAACACACACACATGCTTAAGAAGAAATCATTCACAATATTCTAAAAGGTTATGAAATGGGGATGGAAGCCAAGGGTGGGGATGATGAAGAGATGTAAGTGATAGTGGTCAAGCTATCTTTGGGTAAGAAATGTGACCAAGTGGTGCCTACATAGTCTGAAAGACCTCAAGCCAATGTAGTTCTAATAGATGGATTATTATGATGATGATGATGATGATGATGATGATGTTGATGAGGGGATTTGATGGATAGAACATGATGATGAAAATGATGAAGGTGGAGTAGTGATAGTTAACTAGTTGTAGGGGATATGGGAATGTATGACATATGGACAAGGTTCAAATCACAAAGCCAAAAATAAAGGGGCATGGACTATCCTATCAAGAATTAGAGTCATAGTAACTCCCATGTTCTGTTGACCTTTGCTAATGATAGTGGGATTGTATGTTTGTATGGATGGTAAGGATTTGACATGATGTGGTTAAGGCTAATATGAGACATATCTATCATAGGTATCTTGGATAAAAGAGTGGATATAGATTGATGGGGTGATAGAGGAACTTGGGGATATGGTATGACTATTATTGTGGACATTATTGTTATTATCATGTTGAGATTGGAGGAGAAGGTTAATTTTTTGTGTGATTTGGTCTAAGCGATCCTCAATGGTAACTTATCTCCTGTTATCCTCAATATGTCAATTAGTAAAGGGTGGTTATGGGTCACGTTCATCTAAGAATCCATGGTCTACTTCTTGGAGATCATTATGGCATGGGGTTAATGGATGGTCTACATTATTTAGGTGGGTACCTCTAATTTCCATATTTAAATTTTGTTGTACATATTATTCTAGGAGCTGATGGACACCTTAATTATTAAGGAGGCTATGAAAAGGGTTAGTGTTTTCATTTTCCTCTCACAGTGTAGGGATCTCACTATGGAAGTCCTCATATTCCTGATTTGGGTCCATGAGTGGCCCCCTAATATGGTCTTCTTGATTGGAACCTTGTCCTTGGTAGAATTGGGGTTGGGTTTGGATAACCATGATGAAATAAGATGAGGTGGGTATGAGGTTCTATTGAAGGTTGTTTGACTATTAAATTTTAGTTCAAAATATGAGACTACTAGTGGTCAAGAGAAAAGTTTGATGGATAGGATAATTAGAAATTATCAAGAGAACAATAGTTCTTTTAAGAGGTCAAACTAGCAAGGATGATGATTGGATTAAATATCTTTTTCAACTAGCAAGTGGACAAGTTGATGGGTGCTAGAGACAAAAGACACTTGATAAGGATAAAAGATAATGATGGGTGCTAGATTGATGTCTTATAAGGCTATGTTCAATAATAATTTCAAGTTGGGATGATGATGTGTAGAAAGGAGAATGACCACCAATAGTGTGATCTTTTCTCTTCAACTAAAAAGCCAAAGGAGGAATGAGGATGGGATGTGATTAAGAAGGTTCCTGGACAAGGACCACTAATCAAGATGGATAGATAGGAATGATGTAGATGTGATTAGGGAATTAGAAGAGCAATATGTGGATCCAAGATGAGGGTGACTAAATTGGAGGGTAATATGGGGGATATGGACTAGGGACTAGGTGTTAACGATGGGTAATGAAGGACACTTTGTTGGATCACAAGGAGGGGAATGGATCTTTGTGAGTGATAACTAAGTGGTACTAGGATAATGAATGGTTCAATATGTTGATGATGATTATATGGGAGATGTGGATGTCTAAGTACAAGGGGTGATGTCAATAAAAATGATATGGTAATGGTCAAGACTATGGTGTGATTAGTGAATAAGTCAAGGTCAACGTGATGTGTGATAAATTATGTATGAGCTGGTATTATGAAAAGGTGTGAATAATTTAATATAGGAGATGGGATAATGAAAAGGATATACAAGGAAAGGGTGACAAATATATACGAGATGGTGATTAGGCAATGATGTACAAGATGATGGGGTATGACTAGGATGGGATGAAGATAAGATAGTATGGGATATGTAAAAGGATGTACAAAGAGATGATGATACATATATACAAAGGGATGAGTCAATATAAGGATAATATAGGTGGATGATGGTTATGAAATATGGATTATGTGGATAAAATAATAAGAAGATAAATGGATGATATACGTGAAGGGTGGACTAAATGTAAATAGAATAATATGGATGGAGGGATGAATAATATATGTGGGGAATGGACTATATATGGAATAAAATATGATGACTTAAGGATACAATGGGTAAATTAATGGATATAGATGTGAGAAATGGACTATATGGATAATAAAATAAGTGAGGGGATGAGATGATATAAGTATAATATGGGTGGATAAATGGAAGATGGGTTATAGGTAATGGGGATGTTCTAAAATAGGTAAAGTGACAATTATATGTGGTTATGGATGGGGGTGCATACTAGGTGGATATAGGTATGAGATGAAAATGTGAAGGAAAATAGATGACAAGGAGAGTGGGTGGAAAGGGGATAATCATTATATGTGGGATGACACTAGGATTATGGGGAATGAGTGTGCTATGAAGTGAATAAGATGTGGTCAAAGATATGAAATGGGACTAGATGTTATGGAATGGATATAAATAAGAGAATGCTTTTGGGATGGATGAAAGTATGATACTGTTTATAAAGAATGATATGGAGAGATGGTGGTGCTAAGTGAGATGAATCCTATGTCTTAAGGGTGAGATAATAAAGTGAAAATGATATGGACAAAAGGCTATGGGGATGTGGGATGGTCTAAATGGATATGACAAAAAAGATAGTGGAAACTAAGTGTTATGAGATGGGTGGTGATACTAATTATATGTATAATGATGGGATAGTATAGTGTGACTATGTAGAAGATAGGGTATATGATGGTCAAAGATTGGTCAAAATATACAAATTATCAAGGAGAAGGGATGATATTAGGATGAGTGTGGAAAGTGATATGGAATGAAAAGAGGGTGGATTAAGGTAAAAATGTTATGGAGGGAAGAAGAAAGATGATGTGATATGGATTGTCAAGATGAGATGATTATGAAATGAGATTAACAAATGAATGATGGGATAATGGAAGTGATCCTATTAGTTTTCTAAGATATGCACACAAAATATATGGGTATGGCTGACTCAGATAACAAACAAAATGGGCCTTATCACAAAACACACACAACTCATGCACATATATCCTAATTAGTAAAGCATATGGGAGTGTAACTTGATGTCCACACCATCTAATGGATACACAAGTGAGGCTGTAGGCTGATGACCATTATGGAATTGACCATACCCTCTCAACCTTGCTTGCTCTTGATGGTCACTTGGGCACTGATAATGACACCAGTAGCGGAACACCAATTATAGATGTAAGATCCTATTCTAAGGTTTACACAAGGATCTAAGGGATTACCTTATATATGAAAAGGTACAATGGGACCCAAGTCCATATAAAATGTTATCTAATTACCCTGGGTATATGGACTTAATCATCCCTCACTCCATGGAACCCTTTATGGGGAATTATGCTTAGGTCATAATGATAATGCTCTCCTGATATTTTTAATCCATTAAAACATAGAGTGTGGATAGCACATGGTGGTTAAATCCATGATACTAACCCCTAAAGACTAACTTGCATGCATGGTGATGAAATCCACATCACGTGCTATCCTGGGGAAGGTTTATACAAATAGGCAAACTCATTAAACAATTAATTAACCATTTTAATTACCTATGTGAGCTTCACACGATATGAAAAATTATGTAAACACATAAAAAACAAAGATATGTGCATACACACAAGGATTAAGCAAAGCAAATGATTAACTACTAATGATAATGTAATAATTATGAAAAATATTTAATCAACAATGATCAAAATGGGCACCCCCTTTTCCTGCAACACCAAGGTTAGAAATCCACTAAGGGTGCCTTAAGAGTCCAAAAAGACTTTTAAAATGGTTACAAAACTCAAAACTACAATACCGATGTTACACAAAGCATTACCACTATTAGCAGGAAAATACCACTACTAGGAAAGTCATGGTATTACATAGCTTAATTTATGATACTAAATCGAGCTAAAAAGTACCAGATCAGAATTTTATAGATTGAAAATGATTATAGGGATTCCTTTTTAATACAATTATTGATATCAAAATTATATAAAATCAAAAATTAATTACTAAAATAAAGATGTTCAATATCACTACTCTAGATAACAATCCCACTACTTGTAGGACAATCTTGTGACTACAAAAGTAGTGGTATTGTCAAATTTGGGTAGACTCCAACAATATTCCCTTGGATGTTATAGACCCTAAAAGACCAAATAACCCTCAATCAATTTGTATGTTCTCTTTCATCTACAAAAATAAAACCTAAACAGAATGCTAGAGTAGAAAAAGACCAACAGGGAAGGGTTTTGACCTATGTATACCAAAAACACAATATCACTACTAAAAATTATAATACCACTACTTATATTGCAATACCGCTAGTCGCAAAGTGGAAAGATTATTCAAACTAGACTAAATTTCTTACCCTCCTGATAATGTTCCTTAGTTACTTCTCTCTTGTAGATAGGATAGATAGCAAAACATAGAGAATCTATAGAAGTAACAAATAACTCAGAGTAATAAATTGTATAGGAGGTAGGACTAGGGTTTACAATATCATGATTGAGATCAATAATACCACTATTTGTAGGATAATACCACAATTACAAAATTAGTGGGATTATCTAAATAGATGTTGATGACCCTCTTGTAGCTCTTTAGGGAGTAATGTTTTTCTTGCACACCACAAACAACACACCTAACAAAAATATAGGGTTAATCTACTAGCTGTCTAAATGTGAAAAACTTTAGATTTTAATACCACTAATAGGAATAATAATATTGTTATTAGTAAAGCAATACCATGACTTGTGAAGTAGCGGTATATTTTAAGCATAACACCCTACTAAAACCCTCACCACTAACAGTTTAACCTGTAATGTCATGATTATTATTAACGATACTGCTACTACAATACCATGACTTGTAGAGCAATACAACTATTCTTAGAAACACATGAAAACTTCAAAATCCATGATTGATTTCTCTTCCATTTGGCCCTACAATCATCCAAAATGATTCCAACAACAGTGTTAGCCTAAATAAGGGAGGTTTCTCCCACTGTGGTTGCCAAAAATGTGCACCAAATTTGGGATTCAAATAAAATACTGTCAAAGAGATAATGGAAACCCAAAGATAATGACACTAATATGAAGGGATAGAAAATTTAAATCATAATTTAGTGTTCATTTTTACCTTCTCATACCTCTAATCCAAGATTTGTATGCTTGAATATGATTGTTGGATTGCTAGAAGATGCTTGATAATGGCTTGGATAGGATTGCTATATGGCTTGCTTGTGTTATGATTTCACTTCTTCATTCCTCTTTTTTCTCATTCATTATTTCTTTCTTCATTCATTAGCTTGAGAAAGTGAGGGTGTGTTAGTTTTATAGATTCATGGAGGGAAGATCAAGGTCTAGGGTGGAGTATTTTCCATGGAATTTTTTAATTCCATGGAATCCTCTAGAATAGATAATTCTAGAGGAAATGTGCTAGGATGGAGAGATTTCTAAAACTCTCTAATTATAGAGATCTCTTCATAGGATTATAGGGGTTTTGGAAAGGCTAGTGTAGGTGGTGGGTCAGTAGGTAGATTATTTTGGAATTTTTAATTGACAAGTGGGATTATGGGTAGGTTTTTTGGATAATAGGTTTTTTTTAGGGATTAAATAATAGGATTAGTATTCCTAGGGATGTAGGAATATTTAGGGGATAGGCTTGTAGGTGGTTAAGTGGGGTTATGGGAATTAAAAATTCCCATATAATAGATAATTAGAATTGGATTAGGATAATGGTATATTAGAGGGAATTAATGGAATAATGGGATGGGCTAAGGTTAGTGAAATCTAGATTAATGGAAGGGGATATTAGATTTATGGCTAGGAAGGAGAATTAGTGTCGACTAATAGGAGTATTAGTCATTTTTAATGGAGCAAGAAATTTTAGGTGTATAAAGAATGAACTATGCAAAATTGTTTAAACTATGATTATAAACAAAGTTATGTAGACTAGATGGTTAAAACTAAATATTTAGTATTTTGTTCTAAAATAATGAACATATGAAACCACATGAGCCAAAATGGATAAATAAATTATGAGATTTGATTTTAAATAGGAAATATGCAAAATTCTATTTAAGGATTGTATATTTTAACGAAATATAGTTTGATCTTTTGTTACTCAGTAAGAAAACTTAAATCTACGTAAAAGTTATTAGTTGAGGAAACATTAAAATAAAAGAGGAACAATGAAAAACATTATTAGAACACTAATTGTGTTTTAATTATATATATATATATATATATATATATATATAAAATAGAACTTAGATTTTCATATACACATATAGCCTATATTTATATAATACATAATGTGTCTATAATTATAAAATGTGACTAATCAAGTAAGTCATGAAATCCTAAATGATGGGGAACTATAATTATACGCATGTAGCCTAAGTTCATAAATAAAATAATAACTGTTTACTTATGAGTTTATTTAATCTTTATATTAATTATGATTGTTGGTTTGTATTGAGCAATGTGAACAATATACCAAGATATGATAGAAGTAAACATTTGAATTTACTCAAAGATTTTGGGAATGCAATCTAAATTATATTTTAAACCATTTGGGAAATAAACTTATTTGTTATGAAAATTGTAATTATGTTGAATAATATTGTAGAGATTCATTAATACATTTGACGGACTAAGTGTACGTATTATGATTATTTCAATAATTAGCACATGTTTGTACTTTATAGTAGAAATAATTTTCATGAATATGTTGATTATATTAATGTTAACCAAATCTTTCATTTTTAGTACTATCTAAGTAATGAGACAGACTTCACTAGCTTAGTTAGCATCACCAATGCCAGATGAAGGTAATTCGATCAAGTGGTGTGTATGAATTTGACTAAACATAGAGATCAATTTATTATTTGAATACTTTAGCCAAATTAATGTTTAAATAGACATTTTCATTTCATATATATGATTTACATATTTGTGTGATATCATGTTAGAACATATTTTCTTTATGGTACACATCATGTAGTAGAAATCTTACAGCACACAGGTACTAGTATGTCTCTCTAGATTCTCACATCGTAAATATCTACCCATCCATGAAGGGAGGGTCATTCCCTATTTAGGGGATTGTGTGGGGTATCAATGGTCCATGTTAGGTGTGGAAAAGTTCTCGGATGATGCTTTCCCTCCCCACTACAATATTTCTTGGAGATTACACTTGAGATTATCAAAGATATTAGAGTTAGAGTGACTCAAGATCCATGGAAAATTGTATTTATCATTATATTTAAGTTGAGGCATAATGTATGTTGTAAATTCAATTGATTAATTATTGTATATTAATAATAATGGTTGTATTATTGTACTAGTTGTGGCTATATTTTAATGAAATTACTTTCTTTATGTAGTTATGTTATGTTACGTAAGATGCTAGTGATTAGTAATTGTTATTGCTACATATTTGCATATGATTAGTATGCTTATTTAGTATGTTAATATCACTAATTATATTCTCTTGGTGTAATCTAATGAAAGAATAAGTGTTACGTAAATTTAAAAAAATGTTGCATTATTCTAGTAAATCCCTTTAGGCGTGTTACATGGAGTTAGTTGTTGCACATATATAGGATCTATCTATATATCCAATTCAAAAGAACACATTTTCACCTATTAGACAACTAGATGAATAATGTCTATCACATCATAGAGTTACTCTAAGACCATAGAGGAAGCTACCTCTTACAATACATACTTAGTTAACATTGTATAAAATCAAGTGTGTTCCACATCAAACACAAGCAATGAAACACCATCTTACCATATATCAAATGCCACAGAGTCCTCGACCATCTAGAGTTACCTATATTACATCGAGTTTTATATATAGACATCATTACAGATATGGTATATCATATGAATTCTTATCATATCTTGATAGACACACAATTGGTATCTCCCAGCCATGATATAGGAACCCCCAACCATTTTATAGGCACTTCCCATGATCCTTAAATTTATTTGATCATTGGTTAAATTTTTTAACTCCAAAATATTCCAAAAATATAAAAACATTCAAATATTTAAAAAATACAAAATCTAGATCTAAACATGACATGATTGCTAGATTACATAATTTACATATGTTATTTATCACATGTTTGGTGCATGTCATATTCATACACACATGAATTTCATGATATATGAGTGTGATGCAAGATATATATATATATATATATATATATATATATATATTGGACTTTCCTCTACCCAATGGCCATGTTGATACTTGGGGCATCTTATTCCACAAGTTTCACTATTATAGGTTATATATTTCTATGAAATTTATAATGTGTTGAGGTAACTATATTTCTTATACATTCCTTGGTAGTTAAATATATCTTAAAAAATTATACATGGATATGTTATTATACTATGATGTGACACCAATACATATGGATCGTGTAGACTAGTTCCTTGTTCTATGCTCCACTAATGTTATTACTCTATTACATGATAATCTAATTTGTGTTTGTCTATTGTGTGTGTGTCCTTTGGCCTTATGTTATGTGATATCCTTGATGTCTTTGTTTATGAAATTTTTATGTCCCCTTGTGTTTTTCCCCTGGCCTTTTTGTTCTAACATCTTTATGTCCCTTGTATGTGGCCATTGGCCAATGTATGACACTAACACTTTCTTTTATTAAGCTTATTGACATTGAGTGGTATCATGATCTATATCATGAAATTTTACTGTGTAGTTTTAACTAGATATCCTTAAACTATGTGTTTCATTGATACATATATCTATACATGACACTTACATACCTTGTATTACATATGGTACATACATGTCTTGATTGACACATACATTACTATGATGACACACTCTCCACATGATCAAATGGTATTACATGATGTTATTTTTATACATGATATGATAAATTTAAATATTATTTTGTGATGAATGAAATATATGATAACCTTCATCTTAAAATGGGGGAATTGCAATGGGCTTATCATAGAGACATAAGTCCTCATGAATATAAAATCATATCAGAGTATAGATATTCATAGATTTAGAATGGTTCAGATATATAACATACATTAGCACATTGGTATAGATTATAGGGTTATATACCATGTATATACACTCACTTTATAGAAATTTGAGCATAAATTCATACACATAACTCAAATTTAGCATACACATGTACATAATTTACAAGAATAGGAATTACAGGTTTTCATATACACATGCATTTTAGATATAGGATCTCAAATTTAGCATAAAGATGTAAATAACTCTATATTATTTATCACATATTCATGGTTCATGATATTGGTTCATGTATATATACTGATTTTCTTATTCTTGAGGCATGATACTAGTTCATGCACATACGCAACAACATGGTTTATAGTTGAATGGAAAATAGTTGTCACTCTACTTCACATTTAATAAATTTTTAGTTATAATGGGTTCGTGAACATTTTTAATTCTATTTATATCATGAATTTTATTCTACATTAAGTGCAAACTATACAATCAAATCTATATTCATGATGGGGGAGTGAATAATGTTTATCCCATTTCAATCATGCTTTTTGTTTACATGGAGAAAACTTGATCAAGACTGTACAATTGAATCTATAATCCATTTCTAGTGATTTATTCACTTTATTTTCTAAAACCTAACATGATGGTTCTCTCTTTACATATGTAATTATTTGGGTTAGTACATTTCATACTTATCCCCACATTCACAAAGGTTGGGGCATGTTGCCTTCGTAATCGAAGACCCTACATGGTTACACAAATTTGGGGCACAATCACCCCAACTATCCATGTGCTCAAGAAAGGAATCATAATTTTATCCAATGATTCAATAAGGAATCATTGTCTCCACCAAGTTTCAAATTAAAATTTTACAATCTATGGACATTGACTACACATGATTACAAGTTTTTATATTAAGTTACCTACACAATTAAAGATTCATACCATATACAAAGTGTACTATACACAATTAGGTACATTTTATAATTTTACTCTAGAAATTACATTATTATAATAAAAGGGGAGAATTTTTAGATACTAAAATCTAGTCTTCAGTACTTAACAACAGTAAGCTTGACACATATTTACCATGCATGACTTGAGCACTAAAATAAGGTCTTCATTTGCTAATCTCTACCACTTTCATGTTATCTTATGTGTCAACCATTCCATTTGTTTGTTATACACATATATTAATCTCTTTATATATTTCAAACCTACTATATATCTTGCACAAACATCTCCAAACTTTCAATTCAGTCTACTTGTACACAAGTTAGTTTTCTCTAATTGAGTCGGTATCACCAATCAATACTAACCTAATTTGATCGCTACTAACCATCTCCCACCAATGGCTACTTTATATAATAAAAATTCTATTTAAGGTCAACTTATTTACCTAGTGTGTTGTTGGAGTGAAAATTAAACAATTATACTCTTAAATAAACAAATCAAAATCCCATTCGAAAGGGACTTGGCACTTATTTGGAACACATCTATATACTATTGCATATTGAGAAAAAAATATTATTTTTTCCAAATTGTGAATATGTTACTAGGATTAGTTACAAAGCAAGTCTGAAGTACACTAAATCCAACTCAAATCAAGCATTTTTAGTATCAAATTCAAATCACTACTTTCATACATATAGTGAAGGAACACAATTTCACAACCACACTAGATGGGATAACTACATGTGGCTTGATTTCCCTCCTCAAATTATTATATTCATAGGCAATGATCAATCATAAAATGGGTGGGATTGTGGTTAGCTAAGCCCATTACACTTTCCCAATCTTTTGAGGTTTGTAGCCCTCATAATCACACTTAGGGTTTTCATGGCAAATGAGACTGATTTTAAGAGATTTTTGCATCAAAAGGGTTTAAGATCGTAAATGTATAGCATATAGAGATAGGTGTAGGTGATCATATAATCATTATCCATAATTTTGTCATAGTTTAGTATTGACCAATGCAATTTAGTATCAACCAGATATATTAGCCTAATCCAGTGAAATTGACCCTACCTAAACAAAGAATTAGTTCCATAATTGAAGAAAGCATAGGCTTGTTTTATCCTAATTTTCACTTCTAGAAAAATAGTCACAGTCAAAAAAACACCCATAAAAAATGATTACTCATTTTTTTGTTTTATTTATTATCTTTAGTGTATTCCACTTATCAAATAAGTATAATCAAACTCAATTTTTTACATTTAGATGTATGATTGAATGCCATATCTTCATATCTAAATTATATTACATCATTATATCTTCATTAGATTAAATATTCCACCTTAATATAATTAGCATAAAATAATAGGTAAAGAAGCTATGTATAGTATTATTCCATTGAAGCTCATGAGATAGGCCAATAATGCTAACCAATAATCCTATTTAAATATCCATAATAAAATATCAATATATCTCCATGATCAAGATCCACAAATCATGTGGACAATGAATTTAAGGAGTTAGATGACTCCTATTAGTATCTAAAATGTAATCATGGGCTATATAGTAACCTAAATCATTATCAATAGAATCATAAATCACTATCAAAACTTAGGTAGGTTATAAATTAGGTATTCATCTCTCTATGTCTCTTTTTGCACTTTCATTTATTAATTGCTCAAGGTGCTTTCAATAAATAACTATAATTTAGATATTTATTTACATTTTTTTGTATTTATATCATGCATAAATTTACCACTTTAATTTTATGTGATTGGTGTAGTGTTTAGAATAATTTTTTACCCTCAACGTAAAACATATTACACATGCGTACATGAGTTAACCATGAAAAAAGTGAAAGATAAAAATCAAGGCACAAAGAAACATGTGAAAATGGCACAAAGTACCTACAATAAATTTGATCACTTTTGACTCATATGACAAAGGTCAACATCACTTTTAAATAGTTCTAAACATAGTCAAAATAGAAAACCCCTAACATAGAGACCTAAGGGAAATATAGGACACTTGGGTGAATCTTGAGGCAAATAAATGGAAATTTTGAAGGTGTTCATGAGAAAATGAGGATAATTAAAGACTATAAATTAATCATTTTGAAAATAAAGTGCATAGATAAGAGCCTAATGGAATAATATAAACCAACTTTATGAAAGCATGACACAATCACTACAATTACTTGACATGTACCAAAATTGGGTGTCTATAGTGAGAGTGAATCTTCTTAAAAATATCATGATAATTTTATTTATGAATATGGATTCCATTCATTTGTATGAATATCTTATTGATATTTATATTTAATGATTTGAGTATTTTAGACTGTGATCTTTGAAACTTCATTAATGTGTCCCAATGTGCAGGCCAAAAATTATTCATTGTCATGAATTTCCTACCTATGTCACTAATGTACCAATAATTCTGGTAACATTAATTTTCTAACTATGATAACCTCTATGTTCAGGTTGATTTCCCTATCCTATCATTACTTAGTGATTTTGGGATGAAAAGGGTAAAGGAAGATACTAAAATGTTCATGATTTTGGGATGAAAGGGGTAAATGAAGATATTAAAATAAAAACAATATAAAGAGGAGGTGATGCACAAAGAGAGTCTCACATTCAAACCTTAACCAAAAGAAAAAATCATATTAAAACATCTCAATTTGTATTTAAATCTATGAGAAAAATTCATAAGATGCAAAGGGTAAATAAATTAACATTGTAATTATCATTGACAAACTAAATTATCCACACATAACTTTCCATTTGAGTGGGGCCTATGGTAATACTATTTTATTAAGTATTGAGTGTTTTACCTATTAACATTGGATGTGGGTGAGTTCAAGGTAATGAGGGGTCAAGAGGGGTCTTAAGTAGTAATGAAATTTCAAAAAATAGAGATATCTCAACTTCGATTGACAATTTGAGTGCCTTTCACCATGAATATGAATATGGTATAAAAGGAGAAGTTGTAGCATTTCAAATGTGGTTTATGAGTTTATAATATTTTTTCAATTAAATCAAAAAATTTATGTGAATTTTGTTATTTTTAAATGTATCATTATTTATATTTTTATAGTTTCATAAAAAGTGAGCACATGTCTGCGAAACTTATTTTGCAAGAAATTAATAAAAACTTTTATATTATTTTGTAGATAAATGAAAGACTCGATGATAGATTTTATTATATTTTTTGTTAATTTATTAATTATTTATTTAATTAAACACTTAAAAAATGAAACATCATTTATAAACCAAAACATACATGTGTGCGTGTGTATGTATATGTGTGTGTGTATGTGTGTGTGTATGTGTGTGTGTATGTGTATGTGTATGTGTATGTGTATGTGTATGTGTATGTGCATGTGCATGTGCATGTGCATGTGCATGTGCATGTGCATGTGCATGTGCATGTGCATGTGCATGTGTATGTGTATGTGTATGTGTATGTGTATGGGTATGTGTATGGGTATGCGTATGTGTATGCATATGTGTATGTGTATGTGTATGTGTATGTGTATGTGTATGTGTATGTGTATGTGTATGTGTATGTGTATGTGTATGTGTATGTGTATGTGTATGTGTATGTGTGTGTATGTGTGTGTATGTGTGTGTATGTGTATGTGTATGTGTATGTGTATGTGTATGTGTATGTGTATGTGTATGTGTATGTGTATGTGTATGTGTATGTGTATGTGTATGTGTATGTGTATGTGTATGTGTATCTGTATGTGTGTGTGTGTGTATAGTGAAATGAATAATGTTGAGGTAATTTTAATTTTCCAAAATATATAACAAATCAAAAGTTATTAATATTTTTATATCTATGTATTTATTGACCATTAGGACCCATTTAAGGGGGGAATAATTTTAATTAAAAAATAAATTTTATTTTTCAAACATATATATATATATATATATATATATATATATTACATACAAATGTAGGTGTGGAAAAAGAGGTGAGCTCAGGTATACCAAGCCAAATCTGACCCAAAATTAGAATATATATTCTAATTTTGGGTCAGATTTGGCTTGGTATACCTGAGCTCACCTCTTTTTCCACACCTACATTTGTATGAAAAATTCTATATGGGGTTCGCCAATCAAATTGTCTAGTTTTGGAATGAATATATATATATATATATATATATATATATATATATATATATATATATATATATATTCATTCCAAAACTAGACAATTTGATTGGCGAACCCCATATAGAATTTTTCATACAAATGTAGGTGTGGAAAAAGAGGTGAGCTCAGGTATACCAAGCCAAATCTGACCCAAAATTAGAGGGGAAAACTTTAAAGAAAAAAGGATATTCTTTTAGAAAAGATGTTCAATTTAAACATGTATCTATTTTGGCAAGGTATCTTCCTTTGTGATAAAACAATCATTTAAAATTTATGACATTTTAGGTATACGGTGGAGTTTGGGGCCCTTTTTTTACATAAAGAGTTTTTCGATCCTAACACAGTGGTAAATCTAAATTGAGGTCATATATTACTAGTCAATAAGAAATTTTTGGAGAAGGTAAAGGAATCATTAATTAATATAGGATGTGACAAATCTAAGATAGACACCTCAAGATTGATATCTCTTAGCATTTTTCAAATAGATGTATTTAATATAATTCTATTAGTTAATTTATATACTAGATTTTTCTTAATTGTACATAAATCTACACTATTTGCTATTTGTATTTATGTTATGCACATAGTCTTGAAATTAAATACATCTAAACTTATAATTTAATATGTAAATGAATAAAAAACATATATCAACTTGCATGAAATGAATTTCATTATATATATAAATCCACATTTCTTGGATCAGTAAGGTCTTAGGCACACTCCAGATGGCATTTTCTTCTTTCAACTAAGTTTTTGTCTACTTTTTCCATGGTCACAAGTGGTTATGGTGTTGTGTTTATTTTGGGCTATAAGGGACTTAATCACACATAGAATTGACTTATATAGGGTTTGTTTGGGTGTGTGCATGTCAAAATTTTGACCTAAATTACCCAAATCATACTTATTTGGGCTTGAATTTAAACTAAATTAGGTCAATCATGCATGAATGTTCCCTAACTCATTCACATTTTCCCTTATTACAGTACAAGAAGATGTTGTGTCATTTTTGTGTTATAAAGTACCTAATCACACATAAAATTGACAAAACAAATTTTAGTTAGGTGTGTGTGATTCATAAATTTGACATATGTTTCCCTTACCACATTATCCACTTTGGGCCTAAATTTGAATAAATTAGGCCGATCATGCATGAATGTGCTTCAAATTTTATGCATTTTCCCCAATCACAAGTGGATATATTATTTTTTATTAAATTTCTTATATGATGGATCTAATTACAAGAAAATTTGATATAAAGGGATGGTTATATGTGCATGAGCCACCAATTTAATAGGTATGTTACCCCAATCACATGACTTTGGGCATGAATTTGAAGTAAATTAGATTGATCATGCATGATTGTACCCCAAATGGTTTATATTTTCCCTATTTTCAAGTGTTTATGGTGTTGTATTGTCATTTTTAGGCTATAATAGACCTAATTAGATGTTAAATTGGCATAAATAGGTGGTTGGGTGTGTGCAGGTCACTAATTCAACAAAAAATTTCCCAATCGCACCATTTTATGGATCAATTTGAAGTGAATTAGGGAAATCAATCATGACTATGCATCAAATCATTCATATTTTCCCCAGTCACAAGTGGATATGTTTCTGTTTTGTCACTTTTGGCTTATAACAAACACAACTAAAATTAAAATAAGCATAATGGAGTGGTAAAATGTGCATTGGTCACCAATTCAACTTGCCTTACCCCATTCACACACTTTTTCCAAATTTTGAAATTAATTAGGGAAATCATGCATGAATATGCCCCAAATTATCAAAATCATTGTCATCACCTATATTAACCCAATCATACCTCTTTATGCTAGAATTCCAAGTAAAATATGGAAATCACACATGAATGTGCCCTAAATTATCACATTTTCCACAATTACAAGTTGGTATTTTATTATTGTGTTATTTTTGGCCTCTAAAATACCCAATAATAAGATAAATAATCATAAATGGGTGGTTGGGCGTGTGCAAGGTCACCAATTTGATCTATATTTTAAATCACACCACTTTGTGCCAAGGTTAATTCTAGGGAAATCACACACATATGTGCCCAAAATTATCTATAGTTTCTTAGGTTGTAAGTGGATATGTTAATTGCATGTATCATTTTTAGCCTCTAACGGACCTAATCAAAAGTAAAATTGACATAAAGATGTGATTAGGTGTGTGCAATCATCAATTTCAACTATGTTACCCATATCACACCATTTTATGCTCAAATTTGAAATAAATTAGTTAAATCATGCATGGGTTTGCTCTAAATTGTCACATTTTCCCAATCACAAGTGGATATGTTTTTTTGTGTCACTTTCGGCCTATAACAGAACTAATCATAAATAAAATTTGCATAAAAGGGTGGTTAGTGTGTGTGAATCACCAATTCAACCTACATTACCCAAATCACACCACAGTATGCTTGTATTCAAATTGAATTAGATAAATCATGTATAAATGTTCTACAATTCCTATTTTCCCCAATTCCAAGTGATATGTCATTTTTGTGTCACTTAGGCTTATAACTGACCTAATTATAATTAAAATCAACATAAATGGGTGGCTAGGTATTTATAAATCACCAATTTGACCTACATTACCCCAATCACACCACTGTGTTCCCAAATTCAAAGTAGATTAAGGAAATCATAAATGAATGTGCCCCAAATTATACATTTACCCTAGTCATAAGTGGATATGTCTTTTATGTCACTTTAGGCATATAATAAACCTAATCACAAGAAAAATTAGGATTATGAGTAAGATTAGTGTGTGTGGGTCACCAATTTTACCTAATTTTCCCAAATCACATAACATTATGCCTGAAGTTGAAGTGCATTATGGAAATCACACACGAATATGACACAATTTTTCACATTTACCCTAGTTGTAAGTGGATATAATGTTATTTTTATTTTGGCCTATAACAAACCTAATCATAATTAAAATTGGATTAAAGTTTTCATTCAATGTGAGTGGGTCATTAATTCAACCTACGTTTCCCTAATAAGACCACTTTATGCACAAATTTGAAGAGCATTAAATGGAAATTACGCACAAGTATACTACAAATTATTTGTATTTTCCTAAGTCATAAGTGGATATGTTGTTTGTGGATCAGAATCTACCTTGTGTTATTTTGGAGTAGCTCATATTTAGTCCCAAACTCACCTGGCACATCTAATAGTTATTATTTTGGCTTCTTCGTTCCTGGGATCCTTTTGGCATTTTTGCCTAAGTGTCAGCATCCTTTCACTTCCTCCATGTGGTAGCCAAGTACTCGTTTGGCTTTAAGAGGCTATTAGTTCCCTCCAATGGAGCACTATCTTAGCATGTGGTGACCCAGCACTCCTAAAATATGGTTCATTTTGTGTTAGTCCTCAAAATAGTACCATTGGCCAATAGGATGATGGGTGGGACCCACTAAGGAGTCATCAATCTAGATGCATTTTTAACACATGGTGCTCTTGCACTTGTTTTTATGAGGAATTTCCCAACTTCCCTAAGAAAATCGCCTATTCAACATTTGGTTCCTTGACACTTATCAAAGGAATTTTATTTCTATCAAACCTTTGGGTAGTGCCATTGGCTAAAGAAGAAAAAAGGGGACCCACCATGTGATTATAATGAAGAAGAGGAAAGTCTTTCCATGTGGCACCATGGTCTTTGTCGATAGTAAGGTTTTCTTGTCAGAGCTAGTATTTACACCATTGGCCAAGGTAAGCAGATCTTTGTCTCTAATGGCATATCAAAGGTGACTCCATAGCTTGACACATGGCATCACTATGCTCCTCTTGAGTGTGGTGGCCATAACAAGGTAGTGCAGGTATGCCATATCTAGGATCTAGAGGATAACTACAATCATGAGCCTGAGTCCTTCATTTAGTTGTAACGACATCATCATGGGCATGAGTGTTGGGATTTCTAGGTGTCATTCCTATGAGAAATTATCTCGCCTATATATTTTAGGCTCATCCCTTTTGGAGGGGGTTGGTGATCATTTTGCTTGGATTTTTTTATTTTTTAGATAGTCATTTATATTAGAATAGGAATAGTAGCATTTTTCATTCTATGACCTTAATAGGTGCCCCTCATGGGTGTGACTAGATGTCTTATATGTGCCTTTGATGTCTTTTGTATTTTTTTTTCCACCTAAAATGAAGATGATGTGGTATTTTGTGTCATTTTGAGTGAAGAGTTATTTTTATCTATTATTTATTTTCTTCTACTTCTATAGTATCAATATTTTCTTGCATTATATATCTTAATTCATGCTTCATGCTCCTTTATGGTTTGTAGTATTTAAGGGATTAATATATTTTATGAAATTATAGGTTAATTCTTTAAATCTCTTGATGAATCACCTTAGTGTTCTTTTAGTTTTAGTTGCATTTCTTTCTTCTTCCTTTACATCCCCAACTTAGAATGAAGAGCTAGATTCTAAAATCTTAGAGGTTGCTTTACAAGCCATAAGTTGGTCCCACACCTATAAAGCTTCTCATAGAAGGTTGTTTAACCTGAAATGAAGGTTTTAGGCATTAACAATTTATTCTCTTCTAGCATGTTCGATGGGACTAAATCTACTATTCTACCTAACTAGGATCCCAAGTTTATGAGCCAAAGGACTATAATAAGGTCATAGATATAAAATAATCTAATCCTACTAACACCACCTTTAGGATCTCTAACTCACCAAAGGACCGTAGGGTCTAGTGTTATTTAGCAATAACAAATGGTTATTCAAGTCTCATTGAGGAACTTCATATCATGGGATAGTGGTATCCCACTTATCCCTCTAACACCCCCAGCTATGTGGGACCCCATTCCTACAAATGCCTTGAAGGTGCTCCCCAAGTTCTCTAGAGAGGATTTTAAGACCACATTAGAACATCTACAAAATGTTACAAATGTGTGCATTGTGCACTATGTCAATGTGTAGAATGTATATTTAAGGCTACTAACCACTTTTTAAAAGGAGAGGGTCTTGATTGGTACCAATATTTTCCATCCAACTCCATTGACACCTGGGATGACCTAGGTGATAGATTATTTGAGCAATTCAATGAGAAGGTAGACCAGTCATCCCTTCTATAACAACTAATAACTATCAAGAGGGGCTTGGAAGAGGCCATTATTGATTTCAATACCAAGTTAGAAAATACCTAGAAAAGGATCCCAATAGTAATTTGACCACCCATGAGCATGGCCATTATTTTCTACCTCAAGTCATTTAACTTAGATATTGTGGTTATGATCTAGTCACTTGGAGGACAAACACTATCAGATGCTTATGATCTACCAGTAAGAGCCAAAAATAATTTAATAGATGATGGAAAGCTTCCTCCATGGTTTCCAATGTTGATGTTCTTGAAGATATTGATGCCTCTACAAGAATAAGTCCCAAGTAACTCAGGAGCCCCACCTTCTATGAATGTATAGCTTCCCACTCATGTGAGCACATATGCTCAGTCCTCACTACCTGTAGAGATGAATGACATGAAGAGTGTCTTATGAAACTTTTCAAATGAGATAATCAATCTCAAAAGGTAGTAGGCTATGCCCTTGAAGACCATTTTCAATAATTATGAAGAAAGGAGAGCACTTTACCAGTAGAACTAGCACCAAGAGAGGCAAAGGCCAAACTATCAAGCTCTAAATCATCAAGTGCCGAATCATTAAATGCAGCCCATGAACCAAATAGTTATGGTATAAAACCCCTAGCACATAATATCACCAAATGCAAACAGGGAGTTAGTTATTGGCCAAAATAACTTGGTAGATTATTTTAATTTAGGTGTTTCCCTTGCAACAATGCTTATAGACTAATAAATTATCCAAGGGGAAAATTTTAGCATAAGGTTGTTGAATAATGATGGCAAGGGAATTCACCTAATTTGGCCTATGTATATCAATCCCTAGGGGTTGATAATGTCATCTTGATGGCAAAAATTTAGGGAATGTCCCTAGAATAAGAGGAAGAGATATCCCCATAGCATGCACTCTTCTCCTATGTAGAAGGTGAATATGTGATCTATACAAGCAAATTTATTGTGTATAGAGCCCTGTAAGTTCAATTTGATTATTACATGCACTCCAAGAAAAGGTTGTCCAAGAGGCCCAAAGTTATAGCAAGGCCCCAAGTGACTTTTACAAAGGGTCTATTATACCAACCTTTACCTCCAAAATATCAAAATAAGAGTGAAATGGTATAGAATAAGGCAAAATATCTCAAGGTCCCACCTCTGAGGTCATACAATGTGGTGGAGTAGCTAAAAAAGGTTCTACCCAAGATTTCCCTTTGGGATGTCCTATAGATACTTGAGAATAAATCTATACTGAAGGTATCCTTGGAGAAGAAAAAAAATTGTGCACAAGGAAATTTGA
Organism: Torreya grandis; assembly: GCA_037957365.1. Taxonomy (NCBI): domain Eukaryota; kingdom Viridiplantae; phylum Streptophyta; class Pinopsida; order Cupressales; family Taxaceae; genus Torreya; species Torreya grandis. The sequence continues at coordinate 1,205,981 of JARHVA010000053.1, read as the reverse complement.
CTATAGAGCCCACAAGGACAAAGGGGAAGGAAGCTAGCATGAGTGTGCAACCCCAGATACCCTTTGCATTCATCAATACCAAATAAGGGGTAGTCAAAACAAAACCTACCCCATTTTATTTGACACTGATTGTGGTGAATAAATTATTGCATAACTTCATGATCAATTTAGGTGTGAGCATAATGGTGATGCCTAAATAGATAGCAAATGTACTATAATTGAAGTATGAAACATTAACTAAAAGAGTAATACAATTGGATGATAAGAAGGTTAAAACCTTAGGGATAATTAAGGATCTACCCCTCACATTACATTCTTGTCCTAACATTATTGTACCATAAAACATTGTAGTGATAGACATCCCACCTATTTTTGGGCTATGATTGTCAAGAGATTTCATCGCCAAGATAGATGAGTACCTATCATTAGACTAGTCCCATCTAATCCTAATGACCAATTATGATTCAAAGTTAAAGGTGTTGTCCAAACCACTTCACCTAGAACACATAGGGGATGAATTTATGACAAACTTCAAAGCAATGTACACCTCCATTTCAAAAATGGAGATGCACTATGTAGAGATGCTCGAAGGAGAAAAGGTAGTGGACACTAGAATTCTAGAGGAAGAGGCCCTTATCAATGAATTCAGTGAAAGTAACCCATTCACAAACTTTGACACCACTAGCCTTGGGACCTATGTGATCCATGATGAATACCAAGTCATTCCTAAGGTCATAAAGAAGAAAGAAGACCAGAGTAAATGGCTTGAAGATGAGTCTGAATTTTGAACTCTATATTTTGATGATGTGAAGTGAAATATCAGCTCTGAAGCTAGCATCCAACTAATATCTCCCTATAAAAAAGATACCCTTTAAGCCTTTAGATTTTAATTTGCCTACACTAATAATGAAGTTAAATACAAAGCACTAGTCCATGGCCTCAACCTAGCTAAGAAAATGGGCATAAAATAGTTAAAAGTATTCAATGATTTTGAACTAGTGGTAAAGTAATCAAGAGGAGTTACAATCACAAAAAATGTATGCATGAGGTCCTACCACCACTATATATGGGATTTGATTTAAATCTTCAAATATTTTATCATCTAAATCATCCCTAGGGCTATGAATATAGCAGTAGATAGAATGGTAACTATTGGATCCAGTGATAGACTCATTCATTAATGAGTAGGATGTGTAGGTTGTCATTAGACCCACCATCCCTAATAATGACCAGAATTATAAATAATTTGAAAGTTATAATCAAATCACCATGTTCCTCTAGGAATCAGGCAAATTCATGAAATAATTATATTCAAAGATTGAAGAGGCTTACGAGGACCAAACCATGTAATTAAAGAACACAAGCAGCCAAAGGGACTCATCACCTTGGAAAATATTTTTGACTCCAATGATGCAAGGAATGACAAGAAAAAATTTGTTTCAAAATAAGGGTGATTACTCTAAGCTAGATGTTGGAGGTGGAAGGAAGCTAAAGGTTGGAAAAGAATTCCCTCAGAAGGATAAGGAGTGGTTGGTTTCTTTTTATGATAAACATAAAGGAATCATTGCATAGACATATGATGACTTGAAAGGATATGATCGCAAGCTCATTAAGCACACCACAGACTTGGTAGAAGGAGCCAAACTACTCCAGTAGAAGCAAAGACTAGTGAATCTAAAAATTAAGTCCCTCATGGCTAAAGAGCTCAAGAAACTAATAGACTTAAAGATTATATACCCAATCAAGCATTTGACTTGTGTCCCCAATCTAGTTCATGTGTAAAATAAGAGTGGAGAAATCTAGTTGTGTATGGACTTTCGAGATCTGAATAAGGATTATTTAAAGGACCATTATCCCCACCCCTCCATAGAATAGATCCTTTAGGTAGTAGTGGGTGTAGAGATGTTTTCTCTGTTAGATGGATTCTCTAGGTATAATCAGGTATGGGTAAATGAAGAAGACCAGCATAAGACCACCTTCACCATGAAGTGGGGAACCTTCGCATATGTGAAGATGCTTTTTAGCCTCTCTAATGTTAGGGATACCTTATATTGAGCTATGGACATGGCCTTTAAGGGCTTAATCAATAATATCATCCTCATCTAACTAAATGACCTCACCATGTTTTCCAAGAAGATGGAGGACCACTTAGACCATCTGGAGAAGGTATTCTAAAAGTGCCAAGAATTTAGGGCATCTCTTAACCCCAAGAAATGTGTCTTTAGAGTCCTACAAGGCAATCTATTTGAGTATGTATTATCTAAATAGGGGATTAATATCAACTTGAAGATAATAAAATCCATCAGAGACTTAGCCTTGCTGGTAAATAAGAAAGGATTTCAATCTTTCTTTGGAAAGATTTAATTTCATTAGTAGGTTCATATTTGAATTTGTAGGATTGTTGAGACCAATCATGCTGATGTTGAAGAAGGATCAGGCCTTCAAGTGGACTCCTGAGGGAAGTGCAACATTTGATGAGATGAAGGACATAATCTCCATTGTGTTAGTACTAGCCAACCTAGACTTCTATAAGGAATTCATCATGTACATCTATGTGAGTGAGCATAGCCTAACAACTATATTAACTCAAAATAAATATGGAGGAAATGAACACTTGATCACATTCTAATAAAGAATGTTGTGTAGCTAAAAATTTAAGTATAATTTCATTAAGAGATAGGCTTTTGCTATTGTCAAGGGCCTCAAAAAATTTAGGCATCTTATGGAAAGAAGCAAAATAATGGTGTATGTGACACACTCCAATGTCCATGAATACATAATGGAAGGAGAAATCATCAAAACTTGGGCCAATTAGATCACCAAGATCCTAGAGTATGATATTGAAGTCAAACCAACAAAGGTGATCAAAGGAAAAGGAATTTTTGAGTACTTATCCTAATGTGTAGATGTCCCACTGGAAAAATAGGACAAGCTAGGAGCACTCCTACTTAATCAATATAAAACCAATAGATCTTAGGTAGGTAACAAGATTTATTTCATGAAAACCGGTAGTACCCCTATGGTTTCTCTGCACATAAAAGGTGTTTCTATTAACTACAAGGGGTTAGTTACATGCTATTCTAAGGAGTCTTGTTCAACATAAATTTTGATGGGGATCTACTCTGATGTGTCGAAAGACACCAAGCCAAGAAAATCCTCCAAGATATTCATTTCACTCTTCTGAGTGGCCACTTATTATAAAAAACCACTATGACGAAGATCATATATGCAGGGTATTACTGATTGACCATGTTCATAGAATATCATGAGCCAATCAAAAAATGCCAAAAGTGCTAGTTTTTTATAAGAAAAATAAAGAATTCAACTATGTATCTAAATCTAATCATGATCAATAAACCCTTCACATAGTGGGGTCTAGATTTCATCAAGATAATCAATCCCATGTCAAGCATTGGTCAAAAGTGGATATTGACAGCCACTGACTACTTCACCAGGAAGACCAAAGTAGTCCCACTAAGAGAGACAACTGAGAGTATGATTCTTGGCTTCCTAGAAGAGCTCGTATCAAGATTTGGCCCTCCCAAAATAATCAACTCCGACAATGTGAAAGCTTCCTTAAGTCTAATATTTTTGTGTTCACGCTCTAAAATGGTATCTTCTTAAAAACTTCATCTAATTACTAGCCAAAAGGGAATGGGTTGGTAGAGTTGACAAATAATAACCTTATAAGACTAATCAAAAGGATAGGCATTGACTAGCAAAGGGAATGGCACATACACATGAGAATGACTCTATGGGTAGACCACATCATTCCAAATTAGATCTTAAAAACATCCCCATATGAACTTGTATATGAGAAAGAGGTATTCATGTCAATGTTATAATAAATCCCCACCTTATAGCTTTTGAAAGCTGTTAAAATTATAGAAAATGGAGTGATGAAAGTTAGACTCATAGAGCTACTTAGCCTCTAAGAAGTAAGAAAAAAGTTAAGGAATTTGAAAATCACCTATAAACAAGTAGTTAAGTGATGGTTTGATAATAATTCATCAGACCTAAGTTGTAAACCCAGATATTTAATCCTCAAGTATGATCAAAGGGTTGAAAATCTAGGCTAGCATGTGAAGTTTGACTCTTTATGAAGGGGACCATTTCATAGCATTAGTAACAAGTAGGGAAGTTGTTTTGAGATAGAATAAAAAGAGGGAAATGCATTGGATATCCCAATTAATGAGATCAATTAGAATCATTTTAACTAGCTTACCTACCATGCCCTCTTACATGATTAGTTAGTTTCCCCTTTTGTTTGTGTTTCCTTTCTTTTGTTGTTATTTCCTTTTACTTTATTTCCTTTAAATAAGTGTCAATGGCACAAGTGGCTTGTCTATTTTCCCTATGTCCTCACCCTAGCTCTCCTAAATATTCAAAAAAAAATCTCTAAAATATGGTTATCTACCTGCTTTACCTACCATTAATGTTAGATGCTCCATTTTACACGATCCCTTATAATGATCATTGTAAATCTCTTGTGAGTGGCTCCTTGAGTATGTGTGTCACCCCTAAAATTTATGGGAGGTGCCTAATTTCAAATTTTCCTTGATGATGCATGTTGGTATATAAACACCCCTCTTCCCATTAAGACAAACACTTGACACATTAAGATTTTTGAGAGCATTAATCAATTAAATAAATTAGAGAGAGTCGAGCAAAAAATTGTAGAAATTTTTTAGTATGAATTATTAATCATTAAATAAATATTAAGAGTGGTTTTGAATCAGGATTCAAGATGGAGAATTATACATCTTTGTCAAGAGGTGATAAGCATCCCACAAGATAAAGGACCCATGGGACGGGTAGCTAGGGGAACCTTCCCCCTCAATATGTAGTGAGCAAATCCTACGCTTCTGCCCCCTCTTAGTGAAAGTAAAAAGTGTCAAATGTCAAGAAGGTAGTCAAAGGGGATTGCAAAGACCAAACATTGGTCATTGATTTTATGGATGATATTTTCAATCCTCAATTGGCTAAGAATCCCAAAATTTTGAGAGAGGTTACTCGTGCTTGAATGATCGAGAGGGTTCATAGGGAGTATAACTCATTCAACTACAAAATATGGGATTACACATTGGCATAGTTTATGTTTCCCTAGGTCCATCCATGCCCAAAAATCATTATCCTCTATTTGGAGAGGTATGATGCCAAAACTAGTGTAATTATTGGCAATGCCCATTTGAGGGTGAAAATTAGTACAAACACCATAAGGGAGATGTTCCAGCTCCCAAGTGACCCCAAGACTGATATCTTCAACATGGAAAGCCTTCAAGATATTTGGGACTCTTGAGTCTATGAGAGCATACTCCCTCACCTTTCTCCTTAAGAGAAACATTATGAATATGCCTCCTCTACCCATTCCCATAGTGAGCTTCCCCACATAGTACCTAAGAGACACCCTATCCATGTTGGCTTTCATCTTCAGGATGGACACAGATGTCAATGTCACTAATTTTTTGTTAGGGGTGCTTTACCTCCTTACTACAGTGAATAAGGGGGAGGTTTAAATGATGGATTTGTAGACTCCATCACCACCTCCATAAATAATGAGCTAGAAACTTTTTTGATGCTAAGTACCTTTCGATAATCCTCCTTCCTCCAGCACCTCATTTTATACCAACACTCCTAATTCTTCTCCACATATCTCAATCTCAATTCCTCTGAGATGGGCATCTTCCCCAACATGGTGACCCCAATCACCATATGGACCCACATCCTGTTAGTCACATAAGAATACTATGAATTCTCAAAGCTCTTTCTATATCCATTTCTCATTAACCTCAGTATAGATGCCATTATATTCATAATAATAGATGTGAAATGATCATGGCTCACCAAGAATAAGGTCCTAGTCAACTAATTTTAGGGAACCCATTTTTAGTTCATCTAAGTACATGGGTTCTAAGGAGAGCCCTTCCATCTCTCACACCTGCTAATGGACAAGACCCTAGCTCTAGAGTTAGCTCGCCAATGCAATGCAATATATTCCATTTATGGAGTATGGAAGAAAAAGAAAGAAGAAAGGCCTATATGATGTCCCTTTCATAACAAAGGGCATCATAGTGATAAAGAGGTAGCAAGGATGCCTACTCATGGCCAAGCTGGTAGAGCTTAGCCTTGACCTAATCAATGATAGATGTAATTATGATTTGATCATATACATAGCATCCTTGAAGACCACCAACACCCCCAAGCATCAGACCTAACCATACCTAGATCAGAGGAGATCGCCCACATAAGACATCCTCTAAAATTATGTGGATCTTTCTTAGATCTCATTAGATGCCCTCAAACTATGGTAATACTTTTATGATATGGTCCAAATGTATGACCAATCTAAGATATTAACTAAGAGATTGAGAGTGCAGCCACATAGAATGGTTGGAGTGAAGAGAAAATAATCACCTATATAAAATATAAGCAATAGATCAGCAATCCATACTCCAATTTTGATGATGAAGAGATATATGAAACCTTTAAAAGTCTTTAGGATGAGCATCATCTAAAGGAAACCCTGATAGAAGTAATATTCTCTCCCAAGATAGAGATAGGAGGAGAAGAAGAAGAAGATACCCCTAGGCAGGAAGTGGGGGATGTACCATAGTATAAGGAGGCTAAAGTCTTGGAGGTTATAAATCTTTCAAGATGGCCACCTCTCATGTTCCTATACACCATTTCACCATAATAATAGCAAGCCTCTTTCAAGTACCTCACCATTGGGTCATCCTAGTATATGCAACCTGAGGTGCCAAAATCTAGCCCTCTAGCATAGCCCACATAGAATAAGATATGCTTCTCACATCCCCTTCTTTCCACTTCTACCTTCATCATCACCTCCTCATCTTCCCCCATGGTTTCACCTTAGGTTGTAGAACTCTTCTATTCCTATCCAAGTGCTACCCTAGCCCCACTCTCCTCTTCATCCACTCATCTCACCACTGAGCTCACACCATTTTCCTCCATTATCCAAATCTCCTCCTATTTACCTTTCCTCACTCCTCCATCTTCATCATCTACCTCATCCTCTATCATGGCACAATATCCATTCACCCCACCCCATGGACTCCCACCTTTCTCTCCTTGTACCTTCACCTTCCATCCACTTGCATCAAGAGGAATAGCATCCACTATTGCACAATAGCAAGTGACTATTCCATTCACATTGTTGTAGGACTCCCCTTCATAGGGGAACATATTTAAGCACCAAACCAATATCATCAGTAGATGAACATGGAAAGAGGGAACTAGAAGGCCTAGATGGAGAAGAAAAGAGGGAAGCAAGACAATGCCCTCATAGAGACTCACATGCAATCATTTTATGACATTACATAGAAATCCCTCATGATTGCTCATCTAGCCTCTCAAGTATTCAATCCCCAAAATCAGATGCAGTTGGGGGACTATGCCTTACAAGATTTTTGCCTCAATCTCAACCAAGCTAGGCCCACTTATAAGTTTAAGCTAATGGAGGAAACATAGATGCACGTGACTATAGACTACATCAAATCAACTTGATAGCTAGAGAAGACTAAGACAAAACTCATCAAGGTAAAGGCTATGGTTGACTGCCTCAATATTGAGGCTAAGGACAAATACATAGAGCTAAATAAAGTGAGGTCCAACCTTCATATCTATATCTCTAGTGAGATCTTCTAGGTAAAATCTAATTTATGAGTGGTCACTGAGACCAAGCTATACGAGAGAGAGAGAGAGAGAGAGAGAGAGAGAGAGAGAGAGAGAGAGAGAGAGAGAGAGAGAGAGAGAGAGAGAGAGAGAGAGAGAGAGAGATTAAACTAGTGCAGACCCATCAAAAGCTCTCAAATTCTAATTGGGATTTTCAAGCATTGTAGTAGTAAGAATAGTAGGAATCCTCAATCAAGGAATAGGAAATTGATAAGTTGTAGAATGACCTTACCACCTGATCACAGATCAAAAAAATATTCCCCATGATCTAATAGCTATACAAATCTTACTAGGAAAGGATCAAGAGCATGGCTACAAACTTGAACCTAGCCCTCACCTTCATCTTATATTTGTAGAATCTGAACTCCCAAGTAAGCACATCTATCAACCAAGTCATTACCTTCATGTCCCCCAAGGTCATAGATTCACAGCTCATCATCCAAAAGCTTTACAACACTTTAGATGAGAAATTACAAGCAGTGAGGGTGGTTGACCGAAGGCAAGCAGTGGTAAAGGTCAATGAATTCCTAGGCTAGAATAAGGTAGTGACCAAATATAAGGCATCATTGAATGCCTTAGAAAATGTGGTCTAAGATAGGTAGGGGCATATCAAACAACTAATCTAACTAGGACTCCCCTACCTATTCTTTGTAGACAATAGCATCCTTCTAAAGGACCAAATAAAAGAATTGATAGAGTAGAAATAGAATGACCAGACCATGTTTATAACTCTTGGTTGGTCACCTGGTGTCTCCAAGGTAGAGAAGATATTGTAACCACTCACCCAGCTAGAGTTCCAAACATTGGTGGTAGTTTAAGGCATGGGGATGATCTCATTCAAGGAGATTATTGATCTAGATAGAGCCTTTGAGGATCTTAAGAAGAAGGCCCAACCTAAGGAGGAAGAGTGGGTATCTTTACAGGTAACCCTTCAAAAGTTATAAGTTACAAACCTTCCTCCTATTTTGAAAATTTTTCCTTGACTAGTCTGCATACCAAAGTTTTGGGTTCTCCCATTCACAGGTGGATACCATTATGAGTCACCACGAACTATGGATCATAATCCACCTTGTGTTATTTTGGAGTAGTTCATTTTTGGTCCTAAACTCACTCAACAGATCCAACAGTTCTTATTTTAGCTTCTTCTTTCCCAAGTTTCATTTTATATTTTTTCCTAAGTGTCAACATCCTTTTGCTTCCTCTATGTGATATCCAAGCACTCATTCATCTCAAAGAGTCTCTTGGTTCCCTTGGATGGAGTGTCAACTTGACACCTAGCAGCCTAGCACTCCTCAAAGGTATTTCCTTTTTCGTCAGTCCTCAGAGTAGTGTCATTAGTTGACAAGATGATGGGTGGGGCTCACTGAGGAGTCATCAAAGTAGACACATTTTTAACATGTGGTGCCCCCATGCTCATTTTTCTGATGAAGTGCCCAACTTCCCTAGGATAAACACCTATTTGACACATGGTACCCTGATGATTATCAAAGGCATTTTATTTTTATCAAGCCTTTAGGTAACACCATTGGCTGGAGAAAAAAAGAGGGGACCCACCATGCAATTATAATGAAGAATAAGTGAGCCTTTCCATGTGGCACCATGGTGCTTGTTGATGGTAGGGTTTTCTTGTCAAAGCTAGGAGTTATGAAATTGGCTAGGGTAAGTGGATCTCTATCTCTAATGGCATATTAGAGGTAGATCTAGAGCTTGGCATATGTCATCACTATGCTCCTCTTGAGCATCATGGCCATAACAAGATAGTGTAGTTGTGTCATATATATGATCTAGAGGATAATTATAGTTATGAGCTTGAGTCCTTCATTCATTTGTAACAACATCATCATGGGTACAAATACCAAGATTTCCAAGTGTTATTTCCATGAGAAGCCTTCTCACCTATATATTCTAGGATCATCCCTTTTGGAGGGGGTTGGTGATCATTTTGCTTAGATTTTCTATTTTTTAGACCATTATTTGTAAAATAGGAATAGTGGCAGTTAGCATTTTTCATTCTATGACCTTAATAGGTGCCCCTTATGGGTGTAACTAGACATCTTGTATGTGCCTTTGAGGCCTTTTGTATTATGTTTTCCACCTATAATGAAGAGGTTGTGGTGTTCTATGTCATTTTGAGTGAAAATTTATTTGTCTATTATTTATTTTCTTCTCCTTCTATAGTATTGATCTTTTCTTGCATTATAGATCTTAATTCATGCTTTATGCTTCTTTATGGTCTGTAGTGTTTAAGGGCTCAATCTATTTTATGAAATTATAGGTTAATGCTTTGAATCTCTTAGTGCATTTCCTTAGTTAGTGTTCTTGTAGTTTTATTTGCATTTCCTTCTTCTCCCTTTTCATCCCCCACTTAGAATGAAGAGTCAACTTCTAAAATCTCAGAGGTTGCTTTGTAGACCATAACTCAGTCCCACACCTATAAAGTTTCCCATAGAAGGTTATTTAACCTAAAGCAAAGGTTTTAGGCATAACATTGTTTAATTGTGTTAGTTTTTTCTTATAATAGGCCTAATCAAAATTAAAATCAACATAAAGGCATAGTTAGTTGTGTGTTGGTCACCAATTCATCTTACATTTCCCCAATCATACCACTTTGAACCTAAATTTGAAGTGAATTATGGAAATCATACATGAACATACCCCACGTTATCACATTTACCTCAATCATAAGTGGATATGTTGTATTTGTGTTTATTTTGGCCTATAATGGTATTAATAGATTGTAAAAATGGCATCAATGGGTGGTTGGGTGTGCATCAGTCACCAACTTGACTTATGTTACCCCAATCCCACCATTTTTTACTCAATTTGAAGTGAATTATGAAAATCAAACATGAATATGCCCCATATTATTTGGTTTTCCATAGTTGCAATTGCATATGATGTTTTTATGTCACTTTTATCCTATAAAAATATCCAATTATGAGCAAACCCAGCACAAAAGGGTGGTTGGATGTGTGTGGGTCACCAATTTGACCTACATTGGCCCAATCATGTTGTTTTATACCCAAATTCAAAGTGATTTATGGAAATCACACACAAATGTGCTCTAAATTGTCCCATTTACCCCTATAGCAAGTTGAGATGTTTTTATGTTACTTTTGGATTATAAATAACCTAATTGAAAACAAAATTATTATAAATAAGTGGTTAGGTGTGTGAAGATCTCCTATTTAACCTATGTTTCCCCAATTTGTAATGCCCAAAAAAATGAACCTAAAATTTGGGTAAATTTTTTTTGGTTCAAAGCATAAATGTTAAAGGGAGAGATAAAAGAGAAAATTATTTGGCTATGATTCACTCATCATCAAATAGAGGAATGACAACACCAATAATTAATTCCAAGTTATCCTTACATACAAGGCAACAACTATGAACTTTACATTCATCTTGTTAATTTTACACTCCAGTTGGATTTAATCCTTTTACAAGTGCCCCTACTAAGTGCATGGCCTCATTGATAATATTATTGTCTTCACATACATATTACTTATAGTTATTATTATCTAAAATTACACCCTCAAAACAAGATTGACATTCCCATAAATATACTTACTAAAAGATGTCATGCTTTTATAATCTAATTTGTCACTTGATACTTTTTATCTGACTCCTAATTTTATCATAAGGTCAAACACAAAATGTCCTGTTCCTAAGAAATTTTTTCTAGTCCCTAATACTTATTAAAAGTTTTCTTTGTTCATTCTATCAATTCTCTACTAAGTAGTTAAATGGAATATTCTTACTGGAGATTACGTAAGTTTTTATTTACTAGGAGAATCTCTTTTTTATGATCCATTAGTTTATTGAGATGCAAATATTCAATTTTATTGGTTTCCTATTAGCAAGATAAGTTATGATTAAACTATTTAATTCCTACTTCTATAAGAATAAATTAACTAATTACTAATCTATCAACTCCCAAAAAGATTAATCCATTCCCTAAGATTAATCGCTATGTTCATCTAAGCTACAATACTATAAAGTTTAAATCCCACTCAAATAATCTTACCTACTCCTATTTATGACTATCCTTTGATGAAGGAACCTCTACTTGACCCTCTTACCACTATGGACAATAAAATTCAGAGATAAAACTAAGTCAAAACTTAAGGTGAAATATCAGGACAAAGTTAGTGGTCAAAACTTACAACAATATGAATAATTCAAGTATGACTCTATCTACAATAAGTATATAGCTTTTGATCAAAGTATCCCAAGACTAATATGATTACACATATACATATATACCAACACACACACACACACACACACACACACACACACACACACACACACATAGTCCTCTATATTTATTTGAACTTTCTTATTTTACTTTTGTGCCCATTTTAAGTTTTATTATTCACCTGTGGTAAAGTATTGTCATCATTCCAATTCATTAATTGATAATAATTTTTCCTTTGTATTGGTTTTAATTTTATATCCTTCTTAAACTATACACTAAATAATCTTCTTATTTTATAAACCCCAAGAGTTAATTAAGCACTATAATACTTATATTAACATATAAACACTAGATTTCTCTCTTTTTTATTTCATTACCAATCATTACTACACAATACAACAATTATAGTTTTTCCATTAAAGTAAATACAAAATCCATTAAGGCATTAGCCATCTGATATAAATATTAGGTATGATCAATTAATGATAACAACTTAATCATGTATGTAGGCTAAGATCAATGCTAGCATATAACTTGTAATGGAGGAGAGAATACAATATTAATCAAATTCAAATTATTAAGGATGTTTCAAATGATTCATAGATAATCCATGGAGATAACATTATTAAATAACTAATTCTTTATTAATTCAACCATCAACATTACAATAGGATTCTATAAAATGACACAAGGAATAAATTTATTTAATGTTTTCAAAACCTTATATAACCTTCCCATATCAGTAAGCTATAAGATGAAAATAATGAGGAATGTTATCTCTCTTATATACATAATCGTAAAAACTAAGATTAAATGGCCAAACTTTGTCATAATGCATCTACTTTTATTTCACTTGATCCTGCACTACAATCCATGTAAACAAGCATCAGCATTAATTTGGTAGGTAATTTCCTTCCTCATATTCACCTTGTTATTCAAATTAATAAACAATATTAATCAAAAAATTAAAAACAATAAATTGTGTCAATAATATCACCTAATACAAGTTCGAACATGAATAGAATAAATCTATCACCTAAGGGAAAGGGCAAGACTAGGGATTGTTTATATTTAACATTTTATGAAGTCATTTTCTTACAACAAATTTGACTAAAATGGAAACAATAAAAAAACAATAAAAGATATATTAACTAAAGTCCTAACAAAGGAATCCCTGACATATCCAATTTTTACATGATTTAATTGACATACCATGGAGGTAATTGCATTCATAAAAAAAAACACCGTGGCAGAAAATAATATCCAATCCACAACTAATCACCCTCTTGGAATGACCCACCATCAAGTATTACTTGAAAGTAAATTATTATTCTCTAATATGTTAACTATACCAAAACTAAACATTTAAGAATATAGTGAGATTTAAAATGTTTTATTGTGGTCATCAAATAAATCACATACATGACTTAAATATTATCTTCCCTCTCAGAGTATATTTTAATCTCCATCTATAAAAGATAAGAGATGTAAACTCAATCATCATCTATAAAACATAAGGGGATCAAAAAACCAAAACAAGTAAGTACTCTATAGCTTACACTTAAATTAGGTAATCAAGACTAGTTCAAGAGAGTGATGCTTGATTCCATCACAATAAGAAAAAGTTATAATATTTAAGTGAAAAGATACAAATAGTTAGGAAAAAACAAGATCACACAACCCCAAAAAATTCTATTTTAAGTTATTTTTACTCCATTTATAACATTATAGACAATGACAGGCATGTATATATAAAAATATGATATGGCTAAGTCTATATCTTGAAATCGTAAAATAAGGTTAAGTTCAAAAAAATATATAGTGAGATCCTCCAAACCTAGAGTATATATTATAGTTCCTAAAAGTCTGAACCCACTATTACACATCCTGCCTATATATATATATATAGTATAATAACCATATATATATATATATATATATATATATATGGTTATTATACTATTATATATATATATATATATAATAGTATATATATATGGTTATTATACTATTATATATATTATAGTATATATATATATATATGTGGTGTGTGTGTGTGTGTATATATATATATGGTTATTATACTATAATATCTATATATATATAGTTATTATATATATGGTTATTTTATATATATATATATATATATATATATTATAGTATATATATATGGTTATTATATATATATATATATATAATGGTTACTTAAAATTTTATTTTATATGAATACTATTGGTTATTACTGCATTCCTTGCCTTACTTTAATCATGCTCCATAAGGTGTTGATCATGCTCCATAAGGCATCAACACCCTCAATAGTAGGTACATCATTCTACCCACCTACAAGCCTACATTGAAACTCACTTGATACCATGACACCCTCTATAGAAACACTATATTAGTTGTATGAGGATAAATCGATTCAACACAATTAAATATGTACAAGAGCCTTTTATTTTCTTTTCTTTTTTTTGTTTTTCTTTTAATGAGTCATAAAGAGAATGAGTATATGTAATAGAAATGTCTAGGTAACTAAAAACAAATGGGAGAGAAGTGACCTATCTCAAAATATTTAGAAATTATAAGGCATATGCAAATGATTTGATATAGTGGTGGAGTTAAAACATAAAGCAGAGTGCATATTTCTCCTAAGGTTTAAATCATTGTTTATGGATGAAAATGTATAAACCATATAATTAAGGACTAAGTGTTTCTTCCCATTCATGAGAATTTTGGGGAAACAATTCATATCATATCAAGACTATTAAATCAGGTTCACTATCTCCATGGTTTTGCCTATAGAGAATGAGATGCCTCCTTTATTGAATGGAGACTAATGGAAAGAGCGTAAATATGAACCAAATTTTTTTACAAATAATTTTACAAAAGTAAACATACTTACATAGTAGGGACTACAATCTCCAGCACACCTTATTAATCTTCTAAATTCATAGAATAATAACATTCTCCACATTGTTACTAGGAATTAAATAGTTATTATTTAATCAATACATATCCATATGAATTTATTAGATTTAACATAATATATGTAGTAAGGAAAAAACATTCATCATTCTATTTCCCTAAATCGACTAGATTACTAATGTTTGCCTTTGCCTTTCATTCATGCCTGACAAAAGGGAAGCTTAATAGCTAGTTTCTGATAATCTAATAATTTAGTTGAATATATCCCAGTGTTGCATCACTCTATGAATTTTAGAAATTTAAGGGAGATAGAATGAAAGCTACATAGAAATTTAGTCTTTAACTCAAAAAAACATATCTTACTATCATAAATGTTTACCATGTTGAATAATAAGTAAGGATCAAGGAAGAATTTTACATGCCTAGATAGAGCCTCCTTCGATAGTGTTGTGTCCACCTTCTAGTACCTTCCTTCAACCAGCTTAAAACTTGAATTTATATTTTTATCTTCAATTACATTCAATTTTGAGCAGGGTACGAGCTCTAGTTTTGAGGGTAGATAGGTGAAGGATTTAATTATTTTAGGTGAAAGAGGATAGCACTCCCCTTCAACATGCCACCCCTTGACCATCCTTTGTTTAGCCACCAAAATTCACTTCATTCTCCAACTCCACTACCTTCCTTCACCAACCTCCCTGGTAGACTATTTTTTTTGCTTGAGTGGACATGGTTGTCCTAACCTAGGCACCATGCTTCCATTACTTATTTATTTATTCATTCATTTTTATTATTATTATATTTTTATTTTTATTTTTATTTTATACATAATGATTCCAATAAAAAACTCTCTTAAAAAACAAAACAACTAAATTGGAGAAATAACATAAAGGACTTGATCCCAAATCTCTAGCACATGCATAATCTAACATGATGAGTGAGATTCATAATAGTGTCTCCATTACGAACAATTTTTAACATGATTATTTCCATTTTCAATGCTCTTTATTAGCAATAACTAGGACTTACCAGATATTTTATGTCTTTAAAAAAATACTAGCATTAATTTTGGTATAGCTATCTAACATGTGAAAAGGAAGTTTCAAGGCATAGTGTTAAATGGTGATCAAGGAATCATCTGCTATCAAAATAGTTCAATTCTATATATAACTCAATGTAGTATTACCTTGGTATTATTAAAACTACCATCACAACCACCTAAAGATAATAGTCCCATCATATAATAAGCACTAACACCTCAAACTAGTAAAAGGAATAACTACATGCTAAGAGTGATAACACAAGGACCTAAGGTCAAATAATGCCTCACAGGTTTGAACACGTTGAGATCAACAAGGAGGTAATGACTCAAGGTAAAGGGGTATTACATTCTCACCCCTTAAAATATAGCATTGTCCTCGATGCATCATAAAAAAGTAATATGTGGTGGCCTCCACCATATTTCAAAATTGATCAAGATGACACTAGGCAACAAAAACCAATATCTCAAATTTACAAACTGCCAACTCCCCAAATAATCATAAAACTAAAACCATGGGATGATGTTATCAAAAATGTTGTTATGCAATTGCACAAATAACCACTTATTGTAATATCACACCAAACAACTCAATGTCATCCTAAGGTGTACATGCAATGTGATGAATATGTGCCAATCACGGTGAACACATAAGTACAATACCAAGAAGCTATCCAATGAAAAACCATACTGCCATACTATACCATGTCATTAACTGAGCCAAACTATAAACTAAGACATATTTCCCAACTGAGTCACATTGATCAATACCATAAGGTGTCAACTGAAATTTGAATAGTCTTATAAATGAAAAAGTGAGAACAAAGTCAATCTGATGTAATTCATATTGTCCTACACATCTATCTACCCACCAAAAATTGAAAACCACTGATATGAGCATAATAGCTTTAGTATCCATCCAGTGTCTAAACTATACTGAAAGAAGACTAATGAGTGTCAATCATGTCAAATTTATACTATTAAGACAAGTATTCATCCATGGTGATACAATTAATAGTGATTGAACAATACTAAGCCATATTGAATCATGCTAAACAATACTAAAACCACCAATCAAGTATATGCCAAAATTCCCAAGCAATCACTACATACTTAATCATTTGTTCAGACCTCCCAAACAAGAATCCAATTTCTAAGCAGGAACCATATATATATATTCAAGGTGGGAAACTATCATGAAGGTTCATGGTACCATCCTTCCCACCCCACCAAACGTGGTGGATTTATATTTATATATATATATATATATATATATATATATATATATATATATATATATATATATATATATATATATATATATATATATATATATATAAAATATAAATCCACCACGTTTGGTGGGGTGGGAAGGATGGTACCATGAACCTTCATGATAGTTTCCCACCTTGACCCACTAGCTATATTCCAAGCTACTTATTTCCCTTATACCATGTTACCATTGTAATAGTTATGCACATATGAACACATGCTAAACCAACACAATAGTCACCAAGATAAATTAAAAAAAAAATTGATCAATCATGTAAGAACCAAAACTAATAAAAAAATGAGACCAAGTGGTCCCAAATGAAAAGGATAAATCCATTAATCTAGCTATAAATTTTATCATCAATTTCCATGATTAGATAATTAATCAAAATATACAAAGACAAGGAAGATGGTTTTGGTTTCAAATCAAATAAATAATAATAATAATAAGTTCAATCAAATAAAAAGATGATAATTTCAAAAAAAGCACTAGAAAAATACAAATCACATCATGAACACTATGTGAATTTACAAGTCTCCCAAGGGAAGAAGGAATAAAAATCATCTTAATTACCTCTTAGAGGTAAAATGCATCATGCTTACCTCCTAAAGGTATGACACATCTCAGTTACCTCCCATAGGTTTGAGGCATCTCAATGAACTCCTATAGGTTTGAAGCATCTCAATTACCTCCTAAAGGTATGAAGAACACTATCTATTACCTCCTAGAGGTAAGATAAATACCTATAAATAACCTCCAAAAGGTCATGCAATAACTATACATCATCATATGTAATAGTGTCATAATACAAATCAACTGAATAACTCCTATATATAGCATCCTAGTGTTATACAAGTACCAAATGTAATTATATTAGCTTGCCTATCTGATTGCCCCATAACCAATCCAATATCAAATAGCATAACTAGTGGAGACTAACTCTATTAAAACATAACCATCTAAAATTATATGGCCAAGGTACTATCAAGGGAACTATTTGTGTCATAAACGGTGTTCAAAGATAACTATCATATGCCAAAATTATCTGTCTATTAATAGGATCCAAAAAATCACCTCAAGAATGATATTATGCATTGACTATACTATTCTTCAAGTTAGACCTTAAATAATTAATACCTCACCATTCTCTACTAGGTGTGGTATGGATAAAATAGGGTTTTTCAACTCTTGACACATGCATCTAATATGCTATCACTAGTTACTTAGCACAACACATATAAGGATATAATGTTAATACAAAAGGATAAGGGTCACCTCACAATCTCCATCACCCAAAAGAGTTTGGTAATTGGGGTGAAACTACCTGCTCTAGACAAATAGCATAAATGCCACCAACTCAAGGTGTTCCCTCATCATGAGCATGTCTGGCTAAGGGAGATGCTACTACATAGGCTTCTCTCATTTTTAGAGGTGATAAGTATGTTATTTTATTTACTTATTCTTATTATTATTTTATTAATATATAAGGAAAGTGATTGTTTAAACATAATTCATTAACATGAACTTTTTATAGATAAGAAAGAGAATTACAAGATCAATATAATATATAAAAGCCAAGGAGTATAAAATTTTACACTCAGTGCCTCAAGAGACCAATACTATATTATATAAGCATAGCATGATAGTATAACAAAATTTGAGTTCCCAATTTGTCTTAACTCAAGGGTTTGATGGTCATACCCTGGTGTCCCATTATCGAAAACATTATGCTCTTTAGAAGTTGAGTCATTTTCGATCCATCCACCACATCCATCCTTCATCAATTCAAATGTTAGTTGGACCCCATGTGGGAAATTATTTTCAAAATGTCCCACAACTGATCCAAAACTTAGAAGTTTTGATTGATAGATATTTCAAGAACATGAAAATAACATAGTAACAATGAATTCTCTGAGAAGAGATGTTTTATTACTCAAGATTGCAATACAACTATATGTTTATCTCTGGGAAGAGATGTTTAATTTCTATTTTGAGTTAAATATTCATTTATACACATTTTTAAAGAAGGAAGAGGATGTGGAAGGTCACCAATATTGAGGGAGATTAATTGGTTTGACTTCCATGATTTAAAATAATACAAATTTGAGGAATTACTATTTTTAGACTACACTACTAAAATTAAAATTTGGGGCACTTTCATTAAGTTTTTAGGGGTCAAAAACCACTAAGTGAATCTCTATGCCATCTCACCACATTATCTTCATTCTTAGCTTTCCAATAGTTTTAACGGGGAGTCAATTGGAGCTATGGTGCAAAATATATGTCTCCTAGAAGTTCTGTCATCAATTAGAGTAGAACTGTCACCCAAATCGTCACCTGAATTATTGCCCAGATCATTCCTCCCTCCTTGAGAATTAATGGTCCCCATTGCATTAATATTCCTCATCAAGTGTGGTACTTATGGCTTAATTTGATTCTCTATGATCCACTCACCTTGGTGGCTAAGTTGGCCCCTTTTGACCACCCAATAAAGTAGAATAGAGCATCCTCTTGTTGTCTTCATCCAGGTGCCCACAATCTAATCCTCTTCCACTAGATCAAAACTCTATGGATCAAGCTCATCAATGTCTAGTTATTCTTCTATGACTAAAGTGTCCAATAGAGGTGGATGATATGGTTTGAGGAGCTCCATGTTGAATATTAGACGCAAACCAAGGTAGGTTGGTAGATTCAACTCAAAAGCATTTTCTCCAACTTTTCTAGTGATGGCATGGGGACCATATCATAGAGGCCAATTTTTTTTATGTGGGACTGCAAGTCATTCTTTTTAAAGCTAAAACCAAACCTTATCACCCATATAAAAATGGTGTGCAATCCTATGTTTGTCATGTCATTGCTTATACTCCTGATTCACCTTCTCCAAGATGTCATGAACTTGCTGCTAGATGTGTTGCATTTGATCAATGAACTTTATTACTTTGGTTACCTCAGATCTCCCATGAGGTGTGTATTCCATGGTGGAGAATGGAATATATATATATATATCAATTGGTGTCATGGGTTTGAACCCAAAGCATACTTGGAATGGACTGTGCTTGGTCAAGTTGTGTAGGGCCTGATTGCATCCATGGTGTATGAAAAGAAGCCCCTCATCCCATGTGCATGGATGTTTGGAGTGATACATCCAAATATGTGAACAATAAAGTGGTTTACCACTTTTATCTAACCATCAGTCTATGGATGGAAGGCTATGGAATTTATCAGCTTGGTATCCATCATCTTCCATAGAGTGGACCAGAAGATGCTCAAGAACCTACTATCTTGATCTGAGATAATGGACTTGGGGAGACCAAAATGGAGCCATACATGACTAAAATATAGTTGAACAGGTTCTTCAATATATATATTTTTATTACAAGCAATCATGATAGCCATTTTTGAAAAATGATCAACTACAACAAAAATATAGTCCTTGTCATGTTTTGAAGTGGGCAAACCTGAGAGAAAATCCATTAAGATAGATTCCTAAGGCCTAGTTGGTTCTAGTAATGGCATGTACAATCCTTGCTTCTTATTTTTTGGCTTGGATATCACACATGGGGTGCAATATTTGAGGTACATTTCCACATCCTTTCACATATAGGTCCAATAGAAGTGTTTTTGAAGAACTACCAATGTCTTTTCTACACCAAATTGTCCAGCTATCTTATTGAAATGTGCTTCCCATATCATCTTTTATTGCTCTAAAGCTAGAACATAGATGTGCCCCATATGATAGAGGACATTATCTTGAAAATATAAATTAGAAACATGTTTACCTTCTTGAAGCACCTGATATGTATTAGCAAAGGTAGGATCTACTTCATATAGAGAACCCCAAGTGGTAGTCTTGTGTCTGCATAAGTCAAGAACTATTATGAGTGCAATAATTAGTGGGCAGCTCAGATAATTTGTGACTATATTTGAGCTCCCCTTTTTGTGTTTGATTATTAGATGGAATTATAATAGATATGTGGCCCACTTTTGGTTCCTCTCATTTCATAGTTTGCTCTATGTCTAGATGAATTCCAATGGTCTATGGTCAGTGTGGATGACCGTATCTTTCCCCAAGATGTAGTGTTTCCATTGTTTGTAGGCTTGCTCCTTGTCATATGTCAGGTATTTCCTAACTATATCAATGAAATTTTCACTATGATATGCAACAAGATGACCATGTTACATGATCACAGTTGCCATGGCATATTTAGATGCATCTATCATCAACTCGAAAGGTTAATGCAAATCTAGCAAGGCAAGAATAGGGGTTGAGTAAAGTCTATTCTTCAAATTCTCAAATTCCCTTTATTGTATTTTTCCCCACTAAAATGTAGCTTTAGTTCCTCTTTTATTTAGTTGGGTTAGTGGGTAAGCAACATATGAGAATCCAAGAACAAACCTATGATATAAATTTGTAAGACCGAAGAAGCTATAAAGTTCTATGAGGGTCCTTGGTGTAGGCCATTCTCAAATAACTTGAATCTTCTCTAGATTGACATGGACCCCTTCCTCATTCACAATGTACCCTAGGTACTGAATTATTTTCATCTCAAATGTGAATTTGTCAAGATTTGTATATAACTTGTGCTCCCAAAGAGTTTGAATCACCTTACGAGCATGTTGTAGATGTTCCTCCCATGTTCTATTATAGATGAGTATGTCATCTAGGTAGACAACCATGAATGAGTTGGTAAAGGGTCATAGGATGTCATTCATCATCCTCATGAAGGTTACAGGTGTGTTAGTTTAGCTAAAAGGCATAACCAACCATTTAAAGATCCCCTCCTTAGATTTGAATGCAGTCTTCTAAACATCGATGGGATCGATGGGAATTTGGTGATAGCCAGATTTGAGATCAATTTGGGTGAATAAATTTTCACCATGGAGTTGGTCCAATAGGTCATCAATCCTAGGGAAAGGGTATAAATTCTTCACAGTGATTTTATTTAGGGCTCCATAGTTAATGTAAAGCCTCCATGTTCCATCTTTCTTTAGTTCCAAGACAATCAGGCTGCCACAGGGTGAAGATCTTAGGTTGATGTGACCCTTTTGGATCAATTCTTAAATCTATCTTTTTATCTCATCATTCTCCAAAACTGATCTATGATACATAAGACTATTAGGCAAAGGTGATCCTAGGATCAAATTGATAGAATGTTTTACCTGCCAATATAGTGGAACTCCCATGGGTGACTTGAATAAGTCATCATATTCTCTTATGATTTGTCCCATTTTCTTCTATTATTGTGTTGATTATGTATTCAAGACTACAACATTAGCCTTCTTAGATTTATGTGGTTTGACCACCATGATAATGAATTGATTTGTCTTCTCCACCAATCTCTTACATTGTTTGGCACTAATCAGGGAGATAGATGTGGGATTTGGTACATCTAGTACCCTATAGCACCACATTCTAAGAGTGAGGGTGATTCTTCAGGTTCATGATTCATAGATGCCATGTTGATCATACATGAATGGCTGACCAAGGAGTACCTCACAAACATATAGATTGACCACATCACATAAGACTTCATCTTGTAAAGGTTTTATTACATATGAAAGAAGACACTGATGGGTGACACAGAGGTCTCTCCCTGGGCTCAACCATCAAATACCGTATGGCTTTGGGTAAGGCTTCATGGATAGATTTATACTTTTCAAAACTTTAGTATAGACTAAATTATTTTGACTCTCATTATCAAGAATGAAATGCAAAGGCTTACCTTTTACCCATAATTTGGAGTGAAACAATCTTTCATTGTCACCTGGCCTTTCCTCATAGGTTTGTGATGAAGCAACAATGATATCAGGATCAGCATCTACAATTTCTTCTTCATCCTCTTCGACTGTAGGTTATGTATGAGATAGAGTATTATATGTCAAGTGTTGTGACTCAAAAATTAGTGACTTGATGGCTCAAAATTCTTCTTTGGAGTGAGTTCCAATTTTGTGGTAATCACACCATTTTCTAGTCTTCCCCTTCTGGGGTTTCTTATCTTGAAACTCTTTTTGCTTCTAATTTTGGCCTCATGTTTGACCTTACTTGTCACTTTTACATTTTGAAGGCTGACTCTTCGTATTCTTTCTTCCATGCTTCTGCTCAATCTTCACTATGAACTTGTATGCCTCACCGAGGGTTTCTAAATTGAAGAGTTATATTTCCCCCTGTATGTACCATTGTAGTCCATCATGATATTTGAGTCTTATGTTTCTCACTTTCTTGGATGCCCAATCTTATAGATAGGGAATGAAAAATGTCATTGTAATCTTGAATAGATTGGTCCTTACCTTAGCGAAGTTGTTACCACTGTATGTACAGATCATCATATGCTCTAATGGGATAGTATTCTTCCTTTACCACTTCCATGAAATCATCCTAGGTAGGTTCCACCTCAAGGCCAAATTCATCTATATTAAACCTCTTTTTATACACTATCCACCAATTTTTCATGGGTAATAATGCTTTCAAAAGAGCAAAAGTGATATTTTCTCCATCAGTGAATTTATTTTAAAAAAATTAGGAAGATAATTGATCCAACTAATTTTCTATTGCATCAGCATTTATTTTTCCTTCAAATGTAGGGATATAAAAATTCACCTAAACCTTAAAGGGTGTTTGGGAACTAAAAGAATGTTCCATGGATGAGGATCTAGGAAGTGTAGATGAGGAGCTAGAATTTCTCGTCAAGAGTTATTAGAAAAGTTGGGCAAATTGTTGTAGCATCTATACTTGTTGTCATTGGAAGGCTTCATTCACCATTTCCTTGAATGGATCAGATGTCTCAGTTTCATCCACCATTTGAAGTCATTTGGAGTGAATAAGTGGATAATTTGAAAGCTCTATTGTTTTCCACACAAGCTTCTTATAGCCTGACCTCGTCCTCAGGATCATACACTCTCAAGATAAACTACTCTAATACCACTGATCTAAAACTTAAAATTTTTTATTGATAGATATTTTAAGAACATGAAAATAACATAATAACAATGAATTCTCTGAGAAGAGATGTTTTATTACTCAATATTGCAATACAACTATATGTTTATCTCTGGGAAGAGATGTCTTATTTCTATTTCAGGTCACATCTTCATTTATACACATTTTGAAATTAGGAGGAGGATGTGGAAGGTCACCAATCTCAAGGGAGATTAAGTGTTTTTACTTCCATGATTTAAAACAATACAAAATTTAAGGAATTACTATTTTTAGAAACTTACTAATTTTAGACTGCACTACTAAAATTGAAATTTGGGGGACTTCCATTGGGTTTTTAAGGGTCAAAAACCACCAAGTAGATATTTGTGTCATCTCACTACATTTTCCTCATTTTTAGATTTCAAAAATTTCAAATGGGGATTCAATTGGAGCTACGGTGCAAAATTTATGGCTTGGCTCACAACCCTACATAGACAGCATGTTCCTAAAGAAGTTATTTAATGATTGGGATTCTAAAATGTTGAATAGGCCCTACACTAGAGATCTCTATTTGTCTTCCCTATGCAAGCTAATATACTCAAATCAAGTTGGTCTCCTCCCTCAAGGTAGAACACATCTTAGAAAAAGAGTGAGCCATATCATAATGGAAATGAGAGTGTCTTTCTAGTACCTATGTCTGCCTATTTTTTTAGACTTAAGCATAACATGGTTGGTATATCTTTGGTTGATGTTGTTGCATGGGTTTTTTCACATATTTTTGACAAGGAGGGGTTCCTTCAGGTATAAATTGAGTCCAAGGTAATCTATCCTCCAATATGTGTACCAAGTACTAAAAGGTCTATAGAATCTATTGGTTTACTTGCATCAGTTGCTCTAGTGATGGTTCTTGATGATTCTCATCATAGGAACTACCTATACTATCTTTTTGTGACATACTACAATGGTCCAAAATTAAAATTAATTGGAAACAGCTGAAGTTAAACATCCCATAGCTCCCAGTGTTTCAACTTGGCTCTGATACCATAATGTAATGACCAAAAAATTGAGCCTAAAATTTGGGTAATTTTTTATTTTGTTCAGAACATAATGTTAAAGGGAGAGACAAAAGAGAAAATCACCTAGCTAGGATTCACTCGCCGTCAAACAAAGGAATGACAACACTAAGAATTACTTCCAGGTTGACCTTACATACAAGGTAATAGCTATGAAATTTGCATTTGTCTTGTTAATTTTACACTCCTATTGGATTTAATCCTTTTACAAGTGTACCTACTGTGTGCATGACCTCATTGATGTTAATATTTTCTTCACTTACATATTACTTATAGTTATTATTATCTAACATTACACCCTCAAAACAAGATCCACATTCCCATAAATATACTTACTACAAGATGTCATGTTTTTATACTCTAACTTGTCACTTGATACTTTTTAACTCACTTCTAACTTTATCATAAGGTCAAACCCAAAATGGCCAGTGCCTAAGAGAATTATTATGGACACTAGTACCTATTAAAAGTTTTCTTTATTTATTCTATCAACTTTTCGATAATTAGTTAAAGGTAATATTCTTACTCTAATGTACCAAAGATTATGTAGGGTTTTATTTACTAGGAGAATATATTTTCTATGGTCCATCAATTTATTGAGATGTAACTATTTGAGTTTCTTGGGTTCCTACCAATAATATAAGTTATGATTAAATGATTTAATTCCTACTTATATAAGAATAAAGTAACAAGTTACTAATCTATCAACTCCCGAAAATCTTAATCCATTCCCTATGATTAATCACTACATTCATCTAAGCTGCAATACTCTAAAGTTTGAATCCCACTCAAATAATCTTGCCTAATTTTGTTTATGATTATCCTTTAATGAAGGAACCTCTACTTGACCCTCCTACTACTAGGGATAATGAAATTAGGAGATAAAACTAAGTTGAAACTTAAGGTGAAATATCAAGACAAATCTAGAAGTTAAAACTTATAACAATATGAATAATTCACGTAAGACACTATCTACAATAAGTATATATCCTTTGATCAAAGGATACCAAGACTAAGGTGAATAGGCATATACATATATACCTATATGTGTATGTGTGTCTGTGTGTGTTTGTGTCTGTGTGTGTGTGTGTGTGTGTGTGTGTGTGTGTGTGTGTGTGTGTGTGTGTGTGTGTGTGTGTGTGTGTGTGTGTGTGTGTGTGTGTGTGTGTGTGTGTGTGTGTGTGTGTCTGTGTGTGTGTGTTTGTGTGTCTATGTGTCTGTGTGTTTGTGTGTGTGTATTTATGTATATATGTATGTATATGTATATGTATATGTGTATGTGTATGTATATGTATATGTGTGTGTGTGTATCATATATATACATATGTGTGTGTATGTATTTGTGTGTCTATGTGTGCACGCGCGCGCGCGCGCGTGTGTGTGTGTGTGTGTGTGTGTGTGTGTGTGTGTGTGTGTGTGTGTGTGTGTGTGTGTGTGTGTGTGTGTGTGTGTGTGTGTGTGTGTGTGTGTGTGTGTGTGTGTGTGTGTGTCTGTGTGTGTGTGTGTGTGTGTGTAGTCCTATTGATTTAATCAAATTTTGTTTTTTTGCTTTTATGCCCATTTTAAGCTTTATTATTTGCCTATGTCAAATTATTGTAACCATTACAATTCATTAATTGATAATCATTTATGCTTTATATTAATTTTAATTCTACATTTGTCTTAAACTATCACCAAATTATCTTCTTATTTGATAAACCCCAAGAGTTCATTAAGCACTATAATACTTCTATTAACGTATCAACACTAGATTTATCTCTTATTCTTTTTTCATTACCAATTATTACTACAAACTACAACAATTATAGTTTTTCCATTGAACGAAATATAAAATCCATCAAGACATTAGCCATCTAAGATAAATCCTAGGTATGATCAACTAAGGATAACAACTTAATCATGTATTTAGGCTAAGATCAATTGTAGCATACGACTCATAATGGAGGAGAAAGTGCAAAATTCATCAAAGTCAACTTATTAAGTAAGGAAGTTTTAAACAATTCATAGATAATCCATGGAGATAACATTATTTAATAACTAATTATTTATTAATTCAACCATCTTCATTGCAATAGGATTCTATAAAATGGCACAAGGAATAAATTTCTTTAATTCTTTCAAAACCTTATATAACCTTCCCATATCAGTAAGCTATAAGATGGAAAGAATTAGGAATGTTATCTCTCCTATATATATAATCGTAACAACTAAGATGAAATAGCCAAACTATCAAAATGCATCTACTTTTCTTTCAATTGATCTTGCACGATAATCCATGTAAACAAGCATCAGCATTAAGCTGGCAAGTAATTTCCTTCCTCATATTCACCTTGTTATTCAAAGTAATAAAAAATATTAATCAACAAATTAACAATAATAAAATGTGTCAATAATAGCACTTAATATAAGTTTAAACATGAATAGAATAAATGTGTCACCTAAGGGAAAGGACAAGACTAGGGATTGTTTATATTTAACATTTTAAGAAGACATTACCTTGCAACAAATTTGATTAAAATGGAAATAATAACAAAACAATAAAATAAAATATCTATTAACTAAATTCCTAACAAAGGAATCCCTAACATATCCATTTTTTTCATGATTTAATTGACATACTAGAGAGGTAATCACATTAATTGAAAAAAACACCATGGAGGAAAATAATATCCAATCTACAACTAATCACCCTCTTGGCTTGACCCACTATCAAGTATTTATTGAAATTTATTATTCTCCAATATTTTAACTATATCAAAACTGAGCATTTAAGAATATAATGAGTGTTAAAATGTTTTATTATGGCCATCAAATAAATCACAAGTGTGACTTAAATACTATATTCCCTCTCAGAGTATATTTTAATTTATATATATGTCTCTCTCTTTATACATATATGAAAAAAAGGGTTATAGAAGAAAAGAGAGATTTAAACTCACTCATCATCTGTAAAACATAAGTGGAAAAATAAGTAAATACTTTGTGGCTTACGCTTAAATCAGGTAATTAAGATTGGTTCAAAAGAGTGATGCTTGATTCCATCACAATAAGAAATAATATTTAAGAATCAAGATACTAATAGCTAGGAAAAGACAAGATCACACTACCCCAAAACTTTATATTTTAAGTTATTCTTACTCCATTTATAACATTATAGACGATGATAGGCATGTGTATATAAAAATATCATATGGCTAAGTCTATATCCTAAAATCCTAAAATAAGGTTAAGTTCAAAAAAAAATATAGTGATATCCTCTAAACCTAGAGTTTGCATTATAGTTCCTAAAATTCTAAACCCACTCTTACACATCTTGTCAATATAACTATTAGTATAATAATGGTTACTTAAAATATTTATTTTATATGAATACTATTATTATTACTATATTCCTTGCCTTACTTTTATCACGCTCCATAAGGCATTGATCATGCTCTATAAGGCATCAATACCCTCAATAATAGGTACATCATTCTGCCCATCTGGAAGCCTACATTGAAACTCACTTGACACCATGACACCCTCTAAAACAACACTATAGTAGTTGTACTAGAATAAATTGATCCAACACAATTAAATCTGTACAAGAGCCTTTTTTATTTTATTTTCTTTTTTTAACGGGCCATAAAGTGAATGAGTACATGAAATAGAAATGTCCACGTAACTAGAAATAAAGGGGAGAGCATCGACCAATCTCAAAATCCTTAGAAATTAGTAGGCATATGCAAATGATTTGATATGGTAGTGGAGCTAGAACATAAGGCAGAGCACATATTTCTCCTGAGGTTTAAATCATTATTTATGGATGAAAATGTATAGATCATACAATTGAGGACTGAGTGTTTCTTTCCATCCATATGAATTTTGGGGAAAAAATTTAGATCATATCAAGACTATTAAATTAGGTTCACTACATCCTTGGTTTTGCCTACAAATAATGAGATGCCTCCTTTATTCAAGGGAGACTCATGGAGAGAGCATAAATCTAAACCAAATTTTTATATAAATAATATTACGAAAGTAAACATACTTAAATAATAGGGACTACAATCTTCAACACACCTTATTAATCTTCTAAATTTACATAATAAAATCATTCTACCACAGTGCTACTAGGAATTAAATAGTTATTATTTAACCAATGCATATCCAGATGAATTTATTATATTTAACATAAAAAATGAAGCAAGGGAAAAAAACATTCATCATTCTATTTCCCTGAATCAACCGGATTACTAATGTTTTCCTTTACCTTTCATTCATGCTTGACAAAAGGGAAGCTTAATATCTAGTTTTTGATAATCTAATAATTTAGTTGAATGTCTCCCAATGCTATGTCACTATTAATTTTAGATATATAATGGAGATGGAATGAAAGCTACGCAGCAATTTAGTATTTGACTCAAAAAAAAACATATCTTCCTATCATAAATATTTATCATGTTGAATAAAAATTGAGCATCAAGGAATAATTTTACTTGCCTAGATAGAGTCTCCTTCAACAGTGTTGCATCCACCTTCCAACACCTTCCTTCAACCAACTTAAAACTTGCATTTATATTTTTCTCTTTAATTACATGCAGTTTGAGTAGGGTACGTGCTCTATTTTTTAGGGGGGGATAAGTGAAGGATTTAATTATTTTAGGTGAAAGAGGATAGAAATCCCCTTCATCATGCCACCCCTTGACCATCCTCTGGTTTTCCATCAAAATTCACTTCTTTCTTCAATTTCATCACCTTTCTTCACCAACCTCCCTGGTAGATTATTTGTTTTGCTTGAGTGGGCATGGTTTTCCTAACCTGGATGTCATGCTTCCATTACTTATTTATTTATTTTTACTATTATTTCATTTTTATTTATTTATTTACATAATGATTCCAATACAAAACCTTTCTTAAAAAATAAAACAACTAAATGGGAGAAACAATGTAAAGGACTTGATCTTGAATATCTAACACATGCATAATCTAACATGACAAGTGAGATTCATAATAGTGTCTCCCTTATGAATAGTTTTTAACATGATTGTTTCCATTTTTAGTGCTCTTAATTAGAAATAACTAAGAATTTCTAGATATTTTATGTCTTAAAAAAATACTGGCATTAATTCTGGTATAACTATCTAATATGTGAAAAAGAAGTTTTGAGGAATAGTTTCAAATGGTGACCAAGGAATTATCTGCTAGCAAAATAGTTCAATTCTATATATAAATCAATGTAGTATTCCCTTGGTATTATTAAAACTACCATCACAACCACTTGAAGACAATAGTTTCATCATGAACAAGCACTAACACCTCAAACTGGTAAAAGGAAGAACTACATATTTAGAGTGATAACATAAGGACCTAAGGTCAAAAAATGCCTCGCATATTTCAACATGCTGAGATCGATAAGGAGGTAATGACTCATGGTAAATGGGTATTACATAATCACACCACTTTATGCCTAAATTCAAATTGAATTAAGTAAATTATGTACAAAATGTGCCCAATTTTTTTGCATTTCCCCAATCTCAGGTGGATATGTTGTTTTGATGTCACTTTTGGAATATATCAGACCTAATTGAAATTAACATTGCCATAAAAGGGTGGTTGGGTTTTTGTGTCACCAATTCAACCTAATTTTCCCTAATCATGGAAATCATGTACTAATGTGCCCCAAATTGTCACATTTCCCCTTTCACAAGTGGATATTTTTTGTGTCACTTTTATTGTACAATAAACCTAATCATAAATAAAATCAACATATTTTGCTAGTTGGGTATGTACGTATAAGTGCACCAATTTGACCTATGTTGACTCAATCACACCACTATATGCCCAAATTTAAATTGATGAATGTGCCCTAAATTATCATATTTTCTTGAGTTATGAGTGGATATGTTTTTGTTGTGTAGCTTTTGACCTATAAAAAATCTAATTTTGAGTAAAATTAGCATAAAGGGGTGGTTGGGTGTGCATGGGTCGCCAATTTAACCTATGTTTTGCATATCACACCACTTTATGCCTAAATTTGAAGTGAATACCAGGATATACAGATATGAATGTGCCCCAAATTGTCTGCATTTTCCATAGTTACAACTGGATAATTTATTAAATTATGTGAATTTTATCCTATAATGGACCTAATAAAAATTAAAATAAACATAAATGCATGGTTGATTGTATATGGATCACTAATTTGACCTACATTCCCAATCACACCACTTTGTGCCAAAATTCAAAATTAGTTTGGATAATCATTTGCCCTAAATTATCATATTTACCCTGGTCACAAGTGGATATGTTTATTTTGTGTCATCATGCTACTTTTTTCTTGAATTGTAATTAAATTAGGGAAATCATGCATGAATGAGCCACATTTTTCATGTTTTCCCTTATTACAATTAAAATCACCCTAAAGGTCTAGTTGGGTATGTGTCAGTCATTGATTCGACCTATGTTGGGCCAATCACACCACTTTGTGCTCAAAATTTTAGTCACATATGAATTTTCCCCATTTTTTTGTGTTTTCCTTGTTATAATTGGATATGTTTTTTTTATTCACTTTTGTCTAATAACAGACCTAATCATAGTAAAAACTACATAAACAGGTGGTTGGGTATATTTTGGTCACCAATTTAACTTATGTTTCCCCAATCACACAAATTTTAGCCTAAATTCAAAGTGTATTATAGTAAACAAAGATGAATGTTATCAAAATTATTACATTTACCCTGGTCTCAAGTGGATATGTTGTTGTTTTGTTGATTTTGGACTATAATAGACCTAATCATAAGTAAAATTAGTATAAACAAGTGGTTTTATGTACACTTCACTATCTCTACATATGTTTTCACATTCACACAACTTTATGCCCAAATTCAAAGTAAATTTTAGGAAAATCACAAATGAATATACCCTAAATTATTTTCATTTTCCCTAGTCGTAAGTGGATATGTTGTTGAATTGTGTCACTTTTTCCTATAAATTACATGATCAAAATAAAAATCAACATAAATAGGTGGTTGGGTGTGTGTAGGTCACCAATTCAACCTACATTTCCCTAATAGAACCACTTTTTCCCCACATTTCATGTGAATTAGATCAATCACACTCAAATGTGCCCTAAATTATTTCATTTTCTCAATTACAAGTGGATATATTATTTTTCTATCACTTTTGGCCTATAACAAACTTAATCATAGGTAAAATCAACATAAATGGGTGGCTAGTAGTGCATAAGTTATAAATTTAACCTATGTTTCCCCAATCACACCACTTTGTGCTTGAATGCAAAGTGAATTATGGAAATTACATATGAGTGTGCTCTAATTATAACATTTGCAGTAATTATAAGTGATTATTTTGTTGTTGTGTCACTTTTAGCATATAATAAAATAATCACATGTAAAATTAAAATAAATGGTTGGTTGTGTGTGTTTGGGTCATAAATTCAACCTACGTTTCCCTAATCACACCACTTTGTGCCTGATTTTGAAGTGAATTAGGTAAATAATGCACAAATGTGCCCAAAATAGTCATATTTTTCCTATCACAAGTGGATATATGATTTTTATGTTATTTTGGCCTATAAAATATATAATTACAAGTAAAATTTGCATAAATGCGTGTTTGGTTGTGTGTGGGTCATAAATTTGACCTATGTTACCCCAATCATGCCACTCCATGCTTGAATTCAAAGTGAATTAGGGAAAGAATTCATGAATGTGCCCTAAATTTTCACATTTTCCCTAGTCACAAGTGGATATATGTTATTGGTGTGTCTCTTTTTGCCTAAAACCTACCTATTCTCAAGTAAAATTGACATAAATGGGTAGTTAGGTGTGCATAGGTCGCCAATTTTACCTATGTTACCTCATTCATTAGTTAGGAAAATTGTTCACAAGTGTGCCCCAATTTTTTTGCATTTACCCTCATTTCCCCACTCATAGCTATTTTGTACCTTCATTTTGTCTTGATATGCTTAGGTATTCTGGTACATAGAGTTTAACATGTAGGGTATAGGGTGTAAGTATTATGGTTTAGGGTATAGGGTAAAAGATTAAGTATTTAGTGTTTAGGGTATACAATTATGACTATGTAAGTCATTATTGCAAAGAAATGGATATCCATTTTAGTTAAATATAAAACTTAGATTCCCACTACCCAATGACCTCACATTCTTATTTTTAATGAAAAAAACACATCTCTAAAGTAGTTGAGACTAATTTGCATCAATATATATAATTATTATTACATAACTAGTTCATTGTCATCATCTTTTAGAGATTTATTCACATTTTTTTTAATGTAAGTGAGATAAACTTATTTCATCATGGGATTTTATTCTTGAAGCAAATAATATTTAAATTGAAACCATACCATGGATGAAAAATAATATTTTTGAGAGAAAGATAGAGAATGTACAGTGGTAGTAAGGGAAAGGGTGAAAGCTACCAAAGAGGGGAAGGTATGTCTTCCACTTCACATTTGGATCCTACCAACAATGACATTGATATCAATATGAATATATAAATTTCTAATTGATATAAATAAACAGCAATAAACTATTGAATTTATGGTGCATATGGGTCTCCAAATATTTCCATGTCATGTGAAGGAATTGAAGAGCCAAATGATGTAATACACGTATTTAATATCATATTACATTTTCTTCATGTCAATTTGAGTGGGGCATGTGGTGATAAGTGTTGAACGCTTTACCTATTATAATTTTAGGTCACCTATCCATTGTGTGAAAATATGTTACACAAAATCAACATTGGACGTGGCTGAGTGTAAGGTAATGAGGGGTCAAGGGGGTTTAAAGTAGTAATGAAATTTCAAAAAAATAGAGATACCTCAACTTCAATTAATGATTTTAAAGCCTTTCACCATGGATATGAACACAGTATAAAACAATAAGTTGTAGCATTTCCAATGTGGTTTATGAGTTTATAATATTTTTTCAATTAAATCAAAAAATACATATGATAATTTTCATTTTTCAATGTATCACTCCTTATATTTTTATAGTTTCATAAAAAGCGAGCACATGTCCACCAAGCTTTTTTTTAAATAAATGAATAAATTATTTTTATTATTTTTTGGATAAGTGAAAGACTCGATGATGGATGTTGTTATATTTTTTTATAATTTATTAATTAACTATTTAATTGAACACTTACAAAAAATGAAAATTCATGTCTGCCAAAGCAAATTTGAATGTGTGTGTGTGTGTGCGTGCACGCGCATGCACACGTGCGCGTGCACGCACGTGTGTGTGTGTGTGTGTGTGTGTGTGTGTGTGTGTGTGTGTGTGTGTGTGTGTGTGTGTGTGTGTGTGTGTGTTTTGTGTGTGTGTGTGTGTGTGTGTGTGTGTGTGTGTGTGTGTGTGTGTGTGTGTGTGTGTGTGTGTGTGTGTGTGCGTGTGTGTGTGTGTGGTGAATAATGTTGGGGTAATTTTAATTTTCCAAAATACATAATGATTCAAAATTTATTAATATGTTTATATTTATGTATTTATTGACCATTATATTTGTGTGTGTGTGTGTGTGCGCACGCGTGCGCGCGTGCGCGTGTGTGTCTGTGAAGTGAATAATGTTGGGGTAATTTTAATTTTCCAAAATACATAATGATTCAAAAGTTATTAATATGTATATATTTATGTATTTATTGACCATTAAGACCCACTTAAGGGGGGTATAATTTTAATTAATATATCAAATTTGTTTTTCAAACAAATATATGTCTTCTAATACTAGACAATTTGATTGAAAACGCCCATCTAGATTCGATGATGGATGTTGTTGTATTTTTTGCTAATTTATTAATTAACTATTTAACTGAACACTTACAAAAAAATGAAAAATCATTTGTCCACCAAAGCATACATACATACATATATATATATATATATATATATATATATATATATATATATATATATAAGTCAGTGAAGTGAATAATGTTGAGGTAATTTTAATTTTCCAAAATACATAATGGTTCAAAAGTTATTAATATGTTTCTATCTATGTATTTATTGACCATTAAGACCCACTTAAGGGGGGGATAATTTTAATTAATATATCAAATTTAGTTTTCAAACAAATATATATCTTCTAATACTAGACAATTTGGTTGGAAAACCCCATCTAGATTTGATGATGGATGTTGTATTTTTTTCTAATTTATTAATTAACTATTTAACTGAACACTTACAAAAGAAGGAAAAATCATTTGTCCACCAAAGCAAATTTGAATATATATATATATATATAGTAGTCAGTGAAGTGAATAATGTTGAGGTAATTTTAATTTTCAAAATACATAATGATTCAAAAGTTATTAATATGTTTCTATCTATGTATTTATTGACCATTATGACCTACTTGGAGGGGGATAAACTCAATTAATAAATGAAATTTGTTTTCAAACAAATATATATATTCTAATAATAGACAGTTTGATTGGCAAACCCCATCTAGATTTTTACATACAAATGCAAATAACTAAATTAATGATGTGAAGAGAGGTAAACTCCATGAATTTTATTTTTGTCTATGGTTGTAAAAAAAGAGGTGGGCTCGGGTATATCAAGCCAAATCTGAGCCAAAATTAGAGAGAAAAATTTTAAATAGAAAATTGGATATTCTTCTAGAATGGATATCTAATTTAGTTAAATATCAATTTTGGTGAGATATCTTCCTTTATATTAAACTATCAGTCAAAATTTGTGACATTTTGGGTATACAATGGAGTTTGACACCCTTTTTTATATAGAAAGAGTTTTTCAAACCTAACAAGTGGTGAATCTAAATTGAGGTCATATATTACAAGTCAATAGGAAATTTTTTGAGAAGGTAATGGAATCATTAATTAATGTAGTATGTGATAAATCTAATATAGGCACCTCAACATTGATATCTCTTAGCATTTTTCAAATAGATGTATTTAAGATATTTTTACTAGTTAATGTATACTAGATTTTTCTTAATTGTACATAAACCTACTATGGTTGCTAATTATATTTTTATTATGCACATGGTCTTGAAATTAAATACCTCTAAAATTATAATTTAATATGTATACAAATAAAAAATATAGAAAAACTTGCAAGAAAATAATTTTATTATTTATATAATTCCACATTTCTTGAATCAGTAAGGTCTTAGGCACACCCCAGCTAACATTTTCTTCTCTCAACTAAGTTTTTGTTTGCCTTTTCTATGGTTCCAAGTGGTTATGGTGTTGTGTTTTTTTGGGGATATAAGGGACCTAATCACATATAGAATTGACTTACAAATGGTTGTTTGGGTGTGTGCAAGTTAAAAATTTGACCTAAATTACCTCAATCATACCTATTTGGCCTAAAATTTAAATTGAATTGGGTTGATCACATGTGAATGTTCCCTAACTCATTTTCAATTGCCTTGATTATAAGATGAAAAGATATTATGTTAGTTTTGTGTTATAAGGGACCTAATCACACACAAAATTGACAAAAAAATTCTAGTTGGGTGTGTTTGATTCAAAACTTTGACCTATGTTTCCCCTATTA
The DNA here is from genome assembly GCA_037957365.1 of Torreya grandis. Lineage (NCBI taxonomy): Eukaryota > Viridiplantae > Streptophyta > Pinopsida > Cupressales > Taxaceae > Torreya > Torreya grandis. The sequence continues at coordinate 1,169,320 of JARHVA010000053.1, read as the reverse complement.
CACTATCCACTTTAGGCTTGAATTTGAATTAAATTAGGTCGATCATGCATGAATGTGCCATAAATTTCCTATATTTTCCATGTTCATAAGTGGATATAATATTTGTTATTGAATTTTGTTAATAATGGTTCTAATTACAAGAAAACTTGATATAAAGGGGTGTTTCGATGTGCACAAGTCACTGATTTGACAAGTATGTTCCCCAAATCATATGACTCTGGGGCTAAATTTGAAGTAAATGAGATCGATCATGCATGGATGTACCCCTAAATGGTTTATATTTTCCCTAGTTTCAAGTGGTTATGGTGTTGTCATGTCACTTTTATGCTATAATAGACCTTATTGGACATTAAATCAGCATAAATGGGTGTTTAAGAGTGTCTAGGTCACCAATTCAACAAAATTCACCTAGTCACACTACTTTATGGTTGAATTTGAGGTGAATTAGGAAAATGAATCATGATTATAGACCAAATTATTCTTATTTTCCCCAATTGCAAGTGGATATGTTATTGTTATGTCACTTTTCACTTATAACAAACATAATAAAAATTAAAATTAGCATAAATGGGTGGATAGGTGTGTGTTGGTTAGTAATTAAACCTACCTTACCCCAATCATACCACTTTGTGCTCAAATTTGAAGTTAATTAGGGAAATCATGCATGAATATGCCCCAAATTATCATAATTGTTTCCATCACAAGTGGATACATTATTTTTATATCACTTTTGGCCTATAACAGACCTAATTTCAAATAAAATTGGCATAAATTATAGGTTAGGTGTGCACGGGTCACAAATTTGACCTACATTTCCCTAATCATACCACTTTGTGCCTAAATTCAAATGAAATATGGAAATCACATATGAATGTGCCCCAAATTATCACATTTTCTCCAATTGCAAGTTGATATGTTATTGATGTGTTTTTTTTGGCCTAAAAAATACCTAATCATAAGAAAAATAATCATAAATTGGTGGTTATGTGTGCATGATGTCACTAATTTGATATAAATTCCAAAAATCACACTACTTTGTGCCAAATTGAATTCTAGGGAAATCACACAAATATGTGCCCAAATTATCTATATTTTCCTAGGTTGTAAGTGGATATGTTAATTACCTATGCCATTTTTAGCCTCTAACAAACTTAATCAAAAGTAAAATAAACATAAAGAGGTGGTTGGGTGTGTATGAGTCATCAATTTCATGTATGTTAACCCTATCATACCACTTTTTTCTTGAGTTTAAAATGAATTAATTAAATCATATGTGAGTGTCCCCCAATTTGCCACTTTTTCCCAATCATAAGTGGATATGTTGTTTTTGTGTCACTTTTGGCCTATAACAAACCTAATAATAAGTAAAATCAACATAAAAGGGTGGTTAGTGTCTGTGAGTCACCATTTTAACACACATTACCCAAATCACACCACATTATACCTGAAATCGAATTGAATTAGAGAGATCATTCACAAATGTTCTCCAATTCATCGTATTTTCCCTAATTACAAGTGATATGTCATTTTTGTGTCATTTTTGGATTATAAATGATTTAATTAAAATTAAAATAAACATAAAAGGATCATTAGGTGTACATAAATCTCTAATTCAACCTACATTACCCTAACCACACCACTTTGTGCACAAATTCAAAGTGAATTAAGGAAATCACACACGAATGTGACCCAAATTGTGCATTTACCCTAGTTACGAGTGGATGTATTTTATGTCACTTTTGGCATATAATAGGCATAATCACAAGGAAAATTGGAATAATGAGTAAGTCAAGTTTGTGTGGGTCACAAATTCTACCTAAGTTTCCCCAATCAAATCATTGTATGTTTAAATTTGAAGTACATTATGAAAAATACACATGAATATGGTGTAATTTTTCACATTGACCCTGGTCACAAGTGGATATGTTGTTGTTTTTATTTTAGCCTATAAAAAACCTAATCAAAAGTAAAATTGGAATAAATGGGTATTTTAGTGTGGGTAAGTCATTAATTCAACCTTTGTTTCCTAAATGATACCACTTGATGCCCAAATTCAAAGAATGTTAAATGGAAATTGCACACAAATGTATCACAAATTATATGGATTTTCATAGGTTGCAAGTGGATATGTTATTGAATTATGTCTCTTTTTTCCTCTAATAGACATAATCAAAAATAAAATCAACATATAGTCATGGTTAGGTGTGTGCAAGTCACCAATTCATCCTACATTTTCCCAATCACATAACTTTGTGCCTAAATTTAAAGTGAATTATGGAAATTATGCACGAATGTACCCCACATTATCGAATTTGTCTTGGTCATAAGTGGATATGTTTTATTTGTGTTAATTTTGGCCTATATGGTATTAATGAATTATAAAAATGACATCAATGGATGGTCTTATCTGCATCAGTCACCAATTTGACCTATGTTGCCCCGATTAACCATTTTTATAAAATTTGAAGTGAATTATGAAAATCAACCATGAACTACCCCATATTATTGTGTTTTCCCTAGTTTTAATTGTGTATGATGTTATTGTATGACTTTTATCCTATAGCAGGCCCAATTATAAGTAAACTTAGTGTAAAAGGGATGTTGGGTGTGTGTGGGTCACCAATTTGACCTACATTGGCCCAATCACACCAATGTATGCCCAAATTCAAAGTGAATTATGGAAATCACACACAAATGTGCCATAAATTGTCCCATTTACCCCTATAGCAAGTCAATATGTTGTTTTTGTGTTAATTTAGGCCTATAAAGAACCTAATTCCAAGCAAAATAGGCATAAAGGACTGGTTGGATTTTTTTTCAAGTCACCTATTGAACCTATGTTTCCCCAGTCACACCAATTTATGCCTAAATTAAAATTGAATTAAAGAAATTTTGCACAAAATGTGCCCTAAATTTTTGCATTTTCCCCAAACTCAAATGGATATGTTGTTTTTGTGTCATTTTTGGAATATATCTAAACTAATTGAAATTAAAATTGGCATAAAAGTGTGGTTGGGTATCCATGGGTCACCAATTCAACCTAATTTTCCCTAATCATGCCACTTTGTACCCAAATTTGAATTGAATCATGGAAATCATGTACAAAGGTGCCCTAAATTATCACATTTTACCCTATCACAAGTGGATAAGTTTTTTTTGTGTCACTTTTAGCCTATAACAAACCTGATCATAAATAAAATCAACACAAGTTAGTGGTTGGGTATGTACGTTTACATGTACCAATTTTACCTATGTTGCCTCAGTCACACCACTATGTGCCTAAATTTAAGCTAATTAATGTGTCTTAAATTATCATATTTTCTCAAGTTGCAATTGGATATGTTTTTGTTGTGTAGCTTTTGGTCTATAATAGATCTAATTTTGAGTAAAATCAGCATAAAAGGGTAGTTATATGTGCATAGTTTACCAATTCAACCTTTTTTCCCCCTATCACACCACTTTATGATCAAATTTGAAGTTAATGTTAGGATAATCACACATAATGTGCTCCAAATTGCCTATATTTTTTATAGTTGCAAGTGAATAAATTATTAAATTATGTCACTTTTATCCTATAATGAACCTAATCAAAATTAAAATAAACATAAATGGGTGGTTGTGTGTTTGTGGGTCACCAATTTGGCCTACATTCCTAATCACACCACTATGCCAAAATTCAAAATTAATTAGGGTAATAATTTACCCCAAATTATTGTATTTTCCCTAGTCACAAGTGGATATGTTATTTTTTTGTTGCTTTTGGCCTATTAAAAAACTAATCACAATTAAACTCATCATAAATCCATGGTTGGGTGTGTGGGTATTGTCCTGAATTATAGCAAGAACAATGAATAAATTACATTGTAAATAAAATATTTGACAAAATATTAAGTTATATTGTTTCAGGATGGTTTTTACAAAGAAAGGTGAAAGCTTATAAAGCTTCACGAGTGGTTATGGGAACAAACCAACTTTCTCAAGTAACCAACTTATTTAAAAAATAAAATTCTAAAATTAAAAATAAATTATTTTGGATCATAAACCCAACAAACTCCCCCTTAATCCAAAAGGGTATAAAAGATGAAATAACTAGATCAATGACTCTGAAGTCATCAAAGAAACTATGTCACAACTATAAGTGGTGAATTATACCTCTGACACTGACCAAAACACTAATGCCACTCCATAAAGAATTATGCCTCTAAGAGTTTGAAAAAAATGGTTGATGAACACGATCAAAGCCTGCTCATCCCTAGTGATCATTGTACCATACTATAGTAGAACATAATCAATCATTTCCAGTTATATTGACCCATATAAGGTCCCAAATAATAACTTATCCAAGTGAAAAAACCCCGTACTATGTATGGCACATCTCCCTAATATCCAACAAACAATGATGATCTTTGTTCAACACTACTAGAACTATCAACACATACTGTCACTGATGACTGATCGAAGTCCAAATAATGCCTAAATTTTCTCCCCCTATCAGGGGGATGTGAGAATTTGTGCAACAAGAGAAATAAAAACAACTAACTCTATCTACTCCATGTCATGAATATCAGATATAGAAATCCAAAAAATGGAACCGAAAGCAAGAACATAAGCCAAAATTTATCATTTAAGAATTGAACCCATACTCTGAGTGAATAGGTAATTAGAGAGGGTAATTATCCTCCATCCTCCAGTTTTCACTTAGATGGTGTCAATAAAAAGGATCCTGGGACATGTAATGGATGGTGTGTTTGTAGATAACACAAGCAAGAGATAGCATTATGAGCATTTTCATCTCGAAGGTGTTAGTTTCCACTAAAAATGCACCTTTATAAATAAATTTTAATACATTTTTTATAAAACTCATACAAGGAAACTTCAAATTACAAAACTAACCATTTAAATATGTCTATAATTCCCAAAAACCTATAAATCACTTGGTCAAATGAATACCTTCAGATAAAATATTGATTTGTCAAAAAAAGTGTCATAGTATAAATCACTCAATTACGAATGTGACAAAATTAAATGTGACCAAAAATTTGAGAAAAAATTATGCTTTGGAGGTTTGAGCTCTTGACCTCTTGTAGTAAATAACTTAAAAAATAAAGTTGACCAATTCATCTACAAACATTTTAATATTTAGGAGAGAGAATAATGTATTTAAACCTGATTTATTTGATTTGGAAAATAAAAAATAAATATTTGCATTTAAATAAGTGTGTTGGATTTTTAATTGCAGGCAAAAAATAAGTTACTCATGCCTCTTTTATTGATGGGCCCACCAAAAATAAACTTTAGGTTAACTCCATTTTTTGTTATTGTTATTATTTGGACTGCTTCAAAAATGTCATACAAATTTATCTTAGAGCACTACAGGTACCTACAGATTGAGGAATGATGAAGCTTTGGTTGTTTTATGTTATAAATTACTACACCATATTTCTTCCAATTTTTTAATTTACTATGCCATATTTATTTCATGGACTCCATGACTGCACCAGATACTTCCAAACTGCATCAATATTATAGAAGCCATACAATTGGTTACAACAGAATTTTTTTAGTTTTGGAATATCACCAGGCAATAAAAGTGCTTCAAGAATGCTTTAATGCTGTAAAAAATTTATAGGAACACCAAAAATCCATACATAGGCTTATTTTTACTAATATTTCTTTAAAAATAGGGATGTAAATCAATTTGAAGCACTATATAATGCATAGATCTATGTTTCATTCCTCCTCAAATCCATACAATTTGATTTTTGCCTCAAATAATGTGATTGTTATTTGCTACAAATACATTTCACAAAAGGCCATACAAGTGCATATAGGGGTTTCAAAATCAACCAGAATAAATTTGGTACCTATTTGGATACACAAAGTAGATATGTTGAAGCTTTCATTCGTACGATACACATAATAAATTAGAAAAAACAAATGATATATATGAATATGTACCTTTGTTTTTAATGTCTTCAAAGCTTAATTTTAATTTAAAATATCTTCTCTCTCTTCTACACCATTTTTCTTCACATGGCTCTATCTCTCTCCTCCTTTACCACAGCTTTGATACTACTATTGGCCCAGATTATAGCAAGAACAATGAATAAATTACATTATAAATAAAATATTTGATAAAATATTAAGTTGTATTATTTTAGGATGGTTTTTATAAATAAAGGTGAAAGCTTAAAAAACTTCATGAGTGTTTACAGAAAAAAACCAACTTTCTTGAGTAACCAACTTATTTAACAAAGCAAACTCTAAAAAAATATCTTCTCTCTCTTCCAAACCATTTTTATTCACATGGATATATCTCTCTCCTTTGGATCAAAAACCCAATAGTGGGCCACCAATTTGACCTAAATTTCCTATCACACCACTTTCTACTTGAATTTTAAGAAAATTAGATAAAGCATGCATGAATGAGCCCAAATTTTTAATGTTTTTATTTAACCCTAAAATCTAAATGTGGGGATATCTAAGTTTAAAGGGGTTAGAGATAGCCTAAGGCACAAGGATGGTATACTATCTCCAAATCATGCTAATAATTTTCAAATTTTAGATAAAAATTTACTAAGATATGCTAAAAATGGAAAGTATGATTATAATAGATATAATAATGAAAATAAGATACTTGATTCTGATGATGATACAGATTTGTATCTAAAATAGGTATAAAGTGGATTGGATCTAGATTCTAGAATAGTCACTTGATTCTATAAATTTGACCTTTGTAGTTTTTAACACTTGCATTAGCTTGGGATAGTTATTTCAACACTATTATATAGCTTTAATGTAGGTGTCTAGTATGGAATACCTACTAAAATTAGATGTGACCACCTGGATGCTTTTGGGTTTTACATTATCTTTTCTTTGGTGTATTTATATTTGGGTCATAGATTGTCGTTCATTGTGAAATAGAAAAACCTTAATTCTTCATCTTCATATTGGCTATGGGAAAAATGGGTTAGTGGGCACATAGTGTCAATCTACCCCAAATACCCCTCTATTAATGAGCACTATCTACATAGCCAATACTCTAAAGAGGGTCTCAAAATTATTTAGTTCTCCCCTACACGTTGGATTATGTGTGAATCATGTAATTTGTGATAAGTACAATAATGACTTATCTTATAACTTAGAAAATATAGATCTTGGGATACTTCTTTAGTAATTTATACTTATAGATGTGTTTTCCCTATGACTGATATGTAAATAGGAGAAAATATGGAAGCTTTGATGACTTGAGTGCTTGATAGAATACTTTTGTTAAGTTACCTTATGAATAAATAAGAATTTTCTAGGTGAGGTATGAATGAGGGTTGATCTTATATTTATATCAATCCCCTTGGAGAATATCTCACATTAAATCACTTAGGCCACCTATAGGATATGTTTCATTTCAAAATTAGATGACTTTAGGGCACTGGACACTTGTGTTAAGGTAGGACACTTATGTCAATGTAAGTATTTGATTAAGATGCAAGTATTCAAGTAGTTAGAAAATAGGTGCAGGTATATAACTTATAGATGTGGAAAATAAGTAGATTTATAGCATTCTAGGCAAGATATAAGGTCAAAGTCATTAAAATGCATAGGTCGGACTAAGAGATAAGCAATTAGGCATATAGAGATAGTTTATGTGAAATTTTTGGTAGTGGAAAAGTTCTATAAGCTAAAGGTATATCGATGATATGTATTTACAAATCATATAATTTTGAGGTGATATATAATTCATAAATAGTGTCTACATTTTTCCTCCCTTTAATCTAGTAATGAAATTTCTAGTTTAAAGGAAAAGGAATGTATACCTGGGTGTGTATAACACACCTTATCTTTTCTTGAGTCCAACTTGAGTGATTTAGTGGTGACTGTCCTACAACCAAGATCATGATATAGTATAAAATAAATTCATGTAATCTAACATTTTAAGCATTAAAATGATTTAAATTTAAAGAGAGTAAGTTTTAAGAGTACACCTATGTATCAATGCAATTGTCTTGCCTTTTTAAAATTTCATTTGAAAGATATATCATTATGAATCTCTGAAACTAAGATTGGGACAAATATAAATATGGAAAGTGGATATATATAAATATATAGAGAGAGAAATTAGAGGGCACATGCCCCTAACCTTGAAGAAAAGATGAATTGTCATCCGATAATAAAGATTAGCTCAATTGTACAATCCAATCATATTTATAACCTAGTGAGTGTAAGTGAACCAAGTCAACTCAAACTATAAAACCGGTGAGGTTGGATGATGAAATAAATTCCAACCTATAAACTTGGAAAGATTGAGTGATTTAATCACCTCAACCATACCAAAAATTGAACCAACTATTGCAGTAGATTAGCTTAATACAGTTCGTAAAAGTCTAACTTGGTGGGTGGTGATAGTCGTTGAAAGTGTCTAGAATCTAAAATTGATTTGATTTTATAATAGTAGGTCCATATTGCATATCATATGCACCTTATATATATCTCGTGTTAAAACTATGTATAACAATGGTACCAATATATAGAATTCTATCATAAATGTGTATCTGAATCATATAACTATGTAATTTGGCCAATTAAAAACTATGAAAGTGTGAATAACATGCTTCCAAAGCATTCCCCCACTATATATGGAGAAAACTTAAAATTTATATAAGTTCCAATATCGAGGACATGTTTCCAAAACATGGCCCCACTGAATCTGAATCTGAGAATTGGTGTAAGTGCCAATGTGGAGAACATGTTTCTAAAACATGTCCCCACTATAATTTTATTATGTGAAGAAATGTGGAATTCATGCCTCTATGTCATGTCCCCCCCACTGATATCCCCCCCCCACTTTGAGGTGAGGGAAGTAGAAACTAGTATTTACCTTACCTCAAAAGGATATGATAACCATGTAAATTATGAAATTACCATGTAACATATAGAGGTAACATGTATAGGTATATATTTCATTTAATCATGAAGAATTTGATCACATCAAGTCCTAAAATGCATGATGTAGATCATGGAAATGTCTAGATAGTAATATTACAAGCTCAACAAGAAATCAAGCACACATACAAGAAAACTCAAAATAAAACCAAGATACAAAGTTACAAGGAAACTAAAAGCATGGGGCATGTTCAAATTCCACACAATTAAATGGACATGACTTAGTCAAATGTCCACAAAATAAGAAATGACATTTTCAAATGTCAACATACAAGAAGCCATGACATATTCAAATGTCAAAAATGTAAACAAATGCATGGAGGCCACAAACAATGGAACATATTCAAATGTTCAAATAATAAAGACAATATCAAGGTGAGACACTCAATAAAGTACCTACATGAAATCATAAACATAGTATACTATTCCCTAGATATGTGTGTTAGTAAAAAATATCAAGTACATAGCATATCAAGCATATTGTGAAAGATATAATCATAGATAAAGGATGTGTAAGTATTTATATGAGCTCAAACATGATAATATAAGATGGACATATAAGGATATAACATGTATGTATCATGATCATATAGGTGGATACCCCCAACTCCTGGTAATGTGAGTAGAGGGAAATCCCAACACCCAAAATTACATAGATCATGTATTTTTGTATGCCTAAATCACACTCAAAATATGTGTGAAACACATGTATATAAAAAATACTGATATGCCATCTACCAACATGGAACTGACAACATATATGTCAAGGAGCTAATAAGATATCTAAATGCTGAAAATATTTTTGGATTTTTGAAGTTTTTTATTTTTTGGGTATATTTGGAATATTTGGAGGGGAAATACTATCATATGATTACATCCAAAGGATGATCATGTATATCTCCCCACTATGAATCTATTGTAATAAACTAGTGACATTATCGAGGAGCGTGTATGGTACAATATTTGTCATTGTATTATATATGATGCTCTGCATATGTAAAATAAGACTATGTGATTGTGAAGTAGAAATAGGAGTAGGGGTTCCTCAAACCCATTTTTATGTACTATATGGTTTATTTGGAGTATTAGTGAAAGTAAATTTTATAGGTTCTTTGGATATATAAACATGGTGTGTAGTAGATAAGGATTTTATGGAACCCACTATGGATCTTTGATTTAAAAGTCTCTCAAGTATTGGTTGCTTGGTAAAGGGGATTGTTTGTTGCTTACCCTTTTATGGAAGATTAATCTGATAATGTTTTATAGTTAATTTCATGAGTACAAATTTATCTTGATCAAGAGGATGTTTATATGGAATTCTATAACTATAATTACCCAATTGACATGAATGTATTTAACATACCCATGCACTATAGAAGGTATTATTTGAAGTGCATGTATATAAGATCATCCCAATAACATATCAAAGACACCCATGGAAGGTATAACTAAGAAGGTAGTAACAACATGGGTAGGACCCACTTATAAAGGTAAGTCAATTTTACCAAGAACCTATTGTGAGGTCTCATCAAATTCTCTAATTGATATGGTCGAAGGATGTAAATCATGATTTATATAACCTAAATGCATGAGTAATGTCATGGTATAAATGTTTTTTATTACATCATTATCAATTGTATAACTATGTATAGTTTGGTGATCAAGGTAGCTCAAATGAATAAGGAATGAAGATCTAAGTTATCATCCCTAATCTCACTATCATCAAAATTAATAGAGGGTCTTTGAACTATAAGAGGTGTATGCTACATATAATTAATATTAATCACATCCAATGATTACTCATAATGTGATGGAGGAGGTTGTTCATTATATTTCATTTGCACTTATGTATATTTATTTGAATGGTCTTGAAAAGTATTTTTAAATATTTTTCATTTGTAGTGGTCATAAGGGTTTGAACCTGATTCCCTTGCAATATTATCAAATGTAATATTATGGTCATTAATAAGGTCTCATATCTTATGCTTTAAGGTAAAACATATATTCATATAATGTCCGGGGCCTTGGTTATAGTAATAATAAAAATTTGCATCGTACCCTTTGGGTAGAGGTCTACTCATATCAACCTCTACTAGATGAGGGAGAGATATAATATGATACTCTATACGCCAAAAGAATAATGAAGTGGGAGACTAAGGTAAGCATGTAAATTGTCTCTATGGGGAAATCGATAAGATAAGTTGATTGGGTTATCATGACACCACATTAATTATGATAGTTGTTTCTTTTTTAGGCTCAGGAGGTTTGACCTTATAAATTGGTTTGATAGCAATCTTGGTATTAGATGTAGATGTAGTCAATGTATTTTCTACATATTTAAGTTTTTTTAATGAGATAAATTTAATTTCATGATCATGAACAATATGGCATAATTCATCAAAATATTTAAAATTTTTGAATACAATAGACTCATGTAATGGGGCAAGCAAACTTTGCTTAAATATGTCTTGAAGTTATTTATCTTCCATAGGATTGGTCATTTTAGCTAAAATCATCTTGTATCTTAAAACATATTCATTGATAGGTTCAATGGTTTCTTGTTTGATTTTTACAATTTTTGTGTAGGAAACCTTTTTGTTAATTTTAATAGATAAATGTGCCAAAAATTTATCCACAAAGGGGTTGAATGCATTTACTAATTGAGTTGGTAAATCATAGAACCATATTAAAGATAGTCCTTGAGGCTCCTTGGAATAATTTGGTCAAAATGTTATCATAGGAGGCATAATAAAAACATGTCACATAAAAGGATTGGATATTTTGTTCAAGATCACCCTTGCCATCATAAAATGTGAAATTTAGAGAAACAAAATTAGTTGGCAAGGGGTGCAAAGATATCTCTGGTGTAAGAGGATTATTCAATACCTCTTATGAATCAATAACATAAGGTGATTTCATATAATTTTGATCAATATTTTTAACCTTAGTTTTCAAAAGTTTTATATTTTGGATAAGAGTTTGCACCTCTTGGTCTTTTAGATTGGACATTTTATAAATCACCACGGGAGGTGTACCTATAGGTTAGGTAGATATAGGCATTGAAACTAGTATTTGAGTTAAAGCATTTAGGTTTCCCATTGTAGATGTAGAAATAGTAATTTTAGGGAATAAAGGTTGAAATACATATCATGTGCCCCCATTAGAAGTATGAAGTGGTAATGTGCTCAAGGGGATGGTTATTGATATATGGGAATGACCCACATCTCGAATAGCATGATCCATAGATGGACCTGCTTATTCATCTATGCTTTTTGGTTTTAAAACTATGCTTTTTAGGATTTCATCAAGATCCTTAGGGTTTTAATGAATACACTCATGAAACAATGCAATTGTTTGTTCTTCATCTATTTTCTCATGTTCATCAATTTCATTAGACTCATGGCTTTCATTATCAAAATCTTCTTCTATGATAACCTCATCAGCATATTTTTCATTCTCAACATTGGTATTAGCATGATCCATAGGATTAGGTACCTTATTGGTTTCAAACATCTTAGGTGGTAGGAGGGGAAGCTCAATGTGTTTAGTAGGCACACCTCTAAATCTAAGGCTATACCTAGGTTGTATACAAAATAATATGATTAGGAAAGAAAAAATGATAGCAATTTGAAACCTTAGCTAACTGAAAACCCTAAAAACTACAAAAAAATACATTTGTACGAATCAAGATCACCAAATGTTTAACCCTAAATCTATATGTGGGGACATATATGGTTAAATGTGTTAGAGATAGCCTAGGTCATAAGGATGGTAGACTATCTCTAGAGTAAACTAATTATTTATAAAACTTAGATAGCTATATACTAAATTTATTATACTGAGATGTGCTAAAAATATAAAATATAACTATGATAAATATAATAATGAAAAATTGATACTTAGCTGGTTTTGATGTTGATATATATTTGGATCTAAAATAGGTATAAATTGGATTGGATATAGATTCTAGAATAGTCACTTAATTCTAGAAAATTAACCTTTGTATCTGCAGACACTTGCATCAAACTAGGATGGTTATGTTGATGTTAATTTCTAAATTAAATATAAGTGTCTTATATAAAATACTTGTTAAAACTGGATGTGACCACTTGGATTCTTTTAAGTTATGTTTCATGTTCACTTTGGTGCATCGAGATATAGGTCAAGGACTATTGTTCCTTGTCAAATAATAAAATCCTAGTTTTTCATCTTCATATTGGTTGTCAGAAAAATAGGTTAGTGGGCACATAGTGTTGATCTACCCCAAAGACCCCACTATCAATGAGTGTTATCTACATATCCAATACTTTGAAGAGGACCTCAATATTATGTAGTTTTCCCCTACGTGTTGGCTTGTGTGTGAATCATGTAATGTGTGATAAGCAAGTACGATAGTGATCTAGCTTGTAAATTGGTAAGCATATCTCTTCGACTACTCCTTCAGTAATTTAGACCTATAGATGTGATGTCCCTATGATTGATATGGAAAAAAGATAAAATATTGAAGATTTTCTCACTTGAGTGATTGATAGAATGCATTTGGTAAGTTACCTTGTGAGTAGGTAAGAATTTTTTAGGTGAAGTATGAATGAGGGTTGATCTTATATTTATACCAATCCCCTTGGAGAATATCTCACATTAAATCACTTAGGCCAACCTTTAGGATATGTTTCATTTGTAAATTATATGACTTTAGGTCATTGAACACATGCATTGAAGTATGACACTTACATTGATGTAAGTGTTTGATAGGGATGCAAGTATCCAAGCAGTTGAAAAATAGGTGCAAGTCTATAACTTATAAAGATAGAAGATAAGCAGGTTTATAATATTTTGGGCAAGACATAAGGTTCATGTCATCATAATACATAGGTCAAACTAAGAGATAAGCAATTAGGCACAGAGAGATAGTCTATGTGAGACTTTTAATAGTGGGAAACATCTAAAATCTAAAGGTACATCCATGATATAGATTTTTCAAGTGTATAAGACTAAGGTGTTATATAATTTATAAATAGTGTCTACAACTTCCCCTAGTTACAATTAAAATCACCTAAAAGGGCTAGTTGGGTGTGCATCAGTCACCAATTCGACCTATGTTTCCCTAATCATGCCACTTTATGCTTGAAGTTGTAATCACATGCGTATTTTCCTCAAATTTTCATATTTCCCCCAATTACCAGTGGATATGTTATTTTTATATGATTTTGTCTAATAACAAACCTAATGTTAGAGTATATTTCTCATGCTTGCTAGGTTCTAGCTAGGATTTTTATCCTTTTCCTAGTTCTGTCCTATGTGAGGAATTATCCCATATAAGCTAGTTAGGCTTGAGTCATGTTTTGCCTTGCCTACATAAGTAACGGATCTCCATTAAATTATACATGAATTTTCATATGTTTTTTTTAATAACAATTGGTTTTGTTTATAGTTGGTTTATTCCTTGTGTGTATGTTGAAGCACTCATGTTTGTGGTAATGGTGTGTTCGAGAGATCTTGGTTGAAGAGTGTTGTGAACTATTTCATGGTATCATACCCACCCTCCAATATCCATTACTTGGCTAGTATGAAGCCATTGCTTAGCTTGTAGGTTTATAGTCATTATGGATTTATCATTACTTGCTCATTAAGTCTCTCTTATTGCCAAATTTTGGTTTGTTTTTAAATTAGTAATTATTTAGTTCCTTGGTCATATGGTTTTTTAATATGCATGAGGGTTTGAAAATTTTTGCAGACAGATCTAGTTGGCTTGATGCATATGTTTTTTGAATTGATAACCTATATCCTCCAATGCAACCATTATATATATGGTTTGATGCCACATAACTTTCTCGACTCATGAAGTCAGATCTGGCTCAAAGTATTTGGTTTTTCTCATAGTGTAACTTGACCTTATTACAAATTTTTACCATCATTTTGTTATTATATTCATGTTTACTCCTATTTATATTTTTAGTAGATGAATCCTTATTTCCAGTAGCCATTAAATCATAGTCCAAAACATCCAGTTAGAATAATTTGAACCTTTCATTAGCTCCTTCTAAGGCCTATAGATGAATTTTTTCATTTGGGTCTGCTGCTAAATTTTGGAGGGTTGTATGGACATTATATCCATGTTGCATCAATTCACAAACTAGCCATGATCCTATGAGAAGAATGAAATTCATTTTTCTACAGGGAACATGATTCACATGTAGAGGATTTGTCATTATTTATGTTTTCAACGTACAATCAAATATGGTGTCATCATTTTCAAAGGAGTTTGTAAATTATTCTATTTTCTTAGGGTATACATAGGTGATGGTTTGGGAGATCTTTGGCATAAAGCTATCATGGTGTGTGCATCAAGTTTAAGAAGGCATTTTGAGGGGGCAGAGGATCTACTTGGAGGTGACAGCTCTAAGTACAACACCAATGTGTATATGGATGTGGCTTCCTTGGTGTTGTACTTTTTCTACTTGGATGGCTTGAATGCTATTTTAAATCCTCCATCCTAATCACTTTTTTCCAAGCAACCATTTCTTCTCTAATCCATTGTTCAACTTCCTAGCTACCTCCATGTGGTTTCTTAGGCCTTCAACTGAGTTTCTACTCATTGTAATTACTTCTTTATGCATGTTGAAAGCCCTGTGAAGCATTCAATAGCCTGATTATTCATTTCCATCCTCAGAATAGCTAGTCCTCCCTTGCTTATTTATGTCCTCCTACCTTGGCTTCCTCACCTTTCATTAAATTCTTCCTACCGTGCATGCAGTTTTTTAAAACCACCCAAAATCAAGTTACATGTTTTTTTCTTTTCTGGTCAAAAAGTAAAACCTATGTTCTAAAAGCTTGATTTTAATATTAAATTTATTTATTAAAACTTGAGGTGGGGTTTTCATAAGTGGCAGGTGATTATTAGTGGGGAGTTTATAGGTGGAAGGGATTTGCTTCTTTTGGTTGGGAACCTATTATTTGTGCGGAGGGGTCTTTTTTTTAGGGGTGGCATCCATATTTTAAGTGGGAGATAATATTTTGGCATTTGATTTGTGTAGCACATGGTGGGGCCATTATGTTTTGATCTGAGAGGTGGATATCACTTAGTGGGGTATAGCAATTTTTTTTTATTGTTTTTTATTTAAAATTAATATATTGTAAAGTAGATTATTTTATTAGCTTGATTTTACCTTGTTCTTGCATCTGTCGAAGATGAATGGTGAGGCTCAGGTTGGCAAGAGGCAAATTCTTGCTTACAATTTAAATAATTTCATTCTACACTTCATGTCAATTCCAAAGAGTGGTTGTAAGGCTACCTTACTCCTTGTTTGGTCGTGTATTTAAACTGCTTGTGCAAATTTTATTAAAATAGGCCATTAATAACGAGAAATGCTATTAGCCATAACTTTTGCTCGGTAACTCGGATTTGACTGCCACTTTTTTTTAAAAGTACTTTATTTTTCATTCCCATTCCATCGATCCTATTTTTATTATAAATGTGATAAATTTATAAAGTGCCATATTTAGGGAGGTTACCTATGTTATGGGCCCTACTACTTTTTGCATTGTATTTCGTGCATGCATTATCTTGGATTCATTTTTAGCTGAGTTTGACGTCCTTTGCATGTGATTTGTAAATATTCATTTTTGGTAGTTGATCATTTTAGGTGTGTATTTGCATACATGATGGCTTTTTTTGGCATTTTCCACACTCTTTCATCAACCCATGACATGCTCTATTCTAGTTTGTGCATTATCACTTTGAAACACTCATAGTTTATGTCATGTCTCCATCAAGGCCCCTTTCTTAGTGCCTTTCCTTATTCTATGAAGCTATTTTATCACTCCCTTATTTTTGGAGCATCTCTCATGATGTGTGATGGCCTTTTCAATAGTTTGATAGTCTCCTTGTTTAGAGTTATTTTGGTGATGCCTAGTGTCTTTCTTGTTTCCATTTGATGTTTTTTTGTGTATGGGTTGTATTGTACTCTCACTAATTTATAAAGTGCCATTGGGGTTTATTGATTCAACCTTATCTACCTTCATTTATTTGTGTGTTATGTTTGAGGAACCTTTTCACTTCTTTAGTTGCTTATCTCTTCCATCACCACCATAGGCCATCTTCAGGGAGATTTTTATCTATATTTTAAAAACCATTTTTTTAATAGTTGATAGTATCCAATAGTTTGATGTGTAGTTATTCTATTGAATCCTAGTGTCATATTATCTTCTTTGATAGTTCAATAATCTCTTTCAGTGTGATATGTAGTTATTCTAGTGTATACATCATCAGCTTGTTCGATGTTCGACTAGTGGATTCAGATCACTCGTGTACACCTTTTTTATCCACTCCACCTAGTCAGTAGTATGGGGGGTGTGGTGTACATTCTACTTATTAGGTTTTGATCATTCCTTACACATATAGTATTTTTTTGTACTTTCATCACCATTGACAGTCTTCTTGATTGAATCTATTCTGGTGAAGCCCAGTGTTAGTTGTTTTTGTGATCGAGTAGTGGATTTGGACCACTCATGAAGATTGAGATTCTTTGTGACTTGTGATTACTTGAAGTGTGGACTACTTCAGCATCATCTTTGGGTGGTGTTCTATCTCTATATTCTTCTTTTATCTCTTTTAGGGGGGTTCCTATAGGTTTTCTCTCTTTTTTCCATTTTATGAGAGTTATATATATATATATATATGATGCATTTTTTTAATGTTTTTTAGATTCTTCCTTTGTACATGGGTATCTTATTCAGAAACTTAATTTGTCAAAACCCATATGAAGATTTATTACTTAACTTCATGGCCTTCTTGGTGATTCTTATAGTGACATTAGTATAGTATCCCCACAAATGACACCAGTGTGGTAGCCCCACTAGTCTTTGTTGTCATTTATCACCATCTTTTTGGAGGGTGTTAAAGTAATGTTTCCTTTGGTTTATCCTCTACCTAGTATTTTTAAGTGTAGTTTTCATGTTCAATGATCCTCTTCTCCATCACCATTTCTACTTTTACTTGGCGGTTACAGTGACTCAACATCCATGTACTCTAGTAAGAAGGATTGGTGTCCATAAGGACACATGGATTCACATTTAATCCTCTATTATTATCCCCTAACTTCACTTAAGGGGGGTGTTAGAGTATATTTCTCATGCTTGCTAGGTTCTAGCTAGGACTTTCATCCTTTTCCTAGTTTTGTCCTATGTGAGGATTTATCCCACATTAGTTAGTAAGGCTTGAGTCTTGTTTTGCCTTTCCTACTTAAGCAAGGGCACTCCATTATATTATACATGATTTTTCATATGATTTTTCTAAATAACAATTGATTGTGTTCACATTTGTTTTATCCCTTGTGTGTATGTTGAAACACTCATGGTTGTGGTAATGGTGTGTTGGAGAGATCTTGGTTGAAGAGTGTTGTGAACTCTTTCACCTAATCATAAGTAAAATATATTAGAGGTAAAATTAATGAGAGGGGGTGAATCGGTGATGCAAGACATTTCAAATTCAATTCCAATCCTTCAAACACTAAGCATTCAATATAACTATTCATGAAGCATACAAGCAATGAACAATGAAGATAATGCAAGATCACACACACAACACAAGATCTATGTGGGAAACCCTCTTGGGGAATAAAAATGACTCTTATTCCTATAAATGCATAGACTACTTGTCCTATAAGATGATCACAAACATAATACTATTCAATCCCTTCTGACCAAAATTTAGTGAAATACTTATTTCACAAGGAGCACCTACCTCTAGGATGATCAAGTCCTTCTGACCACCTATTGGTCAAGTCATTCTGACTAGTTTTAGTGAAACACATATTTTACAAGGAGTACTTACCCTTAAGATAATCAAGTCCTTATGAACACCTATGGGTCAAGTCATTCTATCCTATATTTTGAGCAACCTCCCAACACCTATGAAATGAATATCTCTTGATCATTGATTGCCTACCAATCTGATGGAGATATAATATATATCAGCTCTCTTCAACTCTACACACTACACAGTCCACACTCTGATCTATCTCTCAAATAAACCACCAAGTTCACATAATCATCATCTATCCTTCACCCATCCTCAATATTCAAACCTAAAATATCTCCTTTCTTTTGCTCCACAACTCTCACACACCTCTTTTCTCAGGTCTCTCACATCTCAATTCAATAAGCCTAGAAACCATCACAATTGGTTTTACCTTTTATAAATTCTTCATGATTAATACCTTATTAGTCAGCCTCTATACTTATCTTAACACTTAAGTCATCTTACATATCTCAATATTATCCTCACAGGTTGACCAAACAACTATGGGTTACACTTAAGTAGCTACACCTTTCAATTAGGCCCTATTAGCCCTTATAGGTCTCATGGAAACCTATTCCTGCATTTATCACTCCATTGATCAAATTAGAAACACAATACCAATTATAAATTCATATTTCCACTCCACATAACCCATTATACATCCTCAAATGATCATAGTTATCATAACACTCCTTTACTAAAGCCAAATAGATCAATCTTTGACCTTATACACAGAAACACCATGAAAGAATACACAGTCAACTTTTAATAAATTTTTCATAATAAATATGGATTGATAAAACCTCAAAAATCCATATATATTATCTTTATGGATTATAAAACACTCTCTAACATTTAATTCCCCTTGAAACATCCAAATGTTATCAATAACATCTCAAATATCTTTCTTGGGCCACTTATAGAACATGGTTAAACACATAGTAAACTTTAGAGCTTAATATATACAACTATATGAACATCCAAATATTATAATAAAAATTTATGGATTTTAATTGAAGTCCTATACAACTTTTATTTCTACTTCACCTTAGAAATCATTCTATATCAAAATATATGAGCAACATACTATAGACTGGTCTTCCCTCTCAAATTCAAATGTTTGAATTCCAATGGTCACTGAGCAATTGTTAAACTTTGAACACTTTGCCATCATCTCATGTCCTTGAATCTTATATTAAATATGCACCATTTATATCTTTGATATTATCTAGGTCTTTACCTTTTCTCACTTGTTAAACATCAAACATGCTAACTTCATCTCGTACACGCTGGCAATATTGACCAGATGCACATCGTTGATTTCTACAGATTAACTAGGTCTTTAACTTACAGTTCTCACCATTAGATATTGATGAAAAAAATCCCATGATTATAACACTTAACATCCTCACATTCATTTTTCATATTTAACTCTTTGACTTTTACTCGCACCATTGATCTTATGATAGTATGAATGTTCATGAACAATTGATTTTCTGTCTAAGCTCCATGAATGTGACACATATCACTAGTGCATTCGTTCTTTGACATATTGAATTTTACACACACCATTAGATAAATATCATGGATTAATGTGCACCATTATATATAGTAACTAGATGACCTCAAACTTCAACATATTTTATCTTTATTTTCTCCAACCCATCACAATCTACAAGTGCAACTTTGAATATTTATATCTTGATCTAGAAAACACTTCAAGACATCAAATATTTAAGGTAAATTATTGGAACTATTTAAAACATCACCATGAAAAAAATTTCCCACTATTAAATTTCTAAGTACCTAAAATAAATTCACAAACTTTATATATCATACATGTTTGCATGACATGCAGTGACAGTTTGGCTAAGTATAGAAACTTAGTGAACTTTTATCTAAGAGGCCAACTTTGCACCTACATATCTTTAGCTACGCTTAACCTCGTGACCTAAAATTTAAACCACATAAAATTTGGACTAATATTATCATGCTAATATTAACAAATCCCCCTTATTAAACCATATGTGGTAATTGTGACATCATCAAATTGCCTACTTAGATTTGTTTGTCACTAGACCCAAAATGTCTAGATGAAAACTATGAACTACCAGATGAAATAAACTCATGCACACAAGAATTAAAAGAATATAAGACATATTATGGGACCTATTTCATAGTATTAAATCACCATACTCATCTCTAAACATCCCTAACCATGCCAAATCTGAAGATCAACCAATCCTACTTCAAGCATACAAGAGCAAGCACACTACACACTTTGTTATTGACACTTAGACTTATCAGGACACTTCATCCACTCACTTGGATACATCCATGACATAATTTAAAATTCTCCAATAATCTCCCCTTTTTTCATTTATGTCAACATACATCATACATCTCACCTTATTTCTCTCTCTTCAATCACTCTCATAATAGGAACCTTCTCCCCCTTTGACAAAATGACAAAGTGGACAAAAACTAATCCTAAGGACCTAAAAAGACCACAAATAGGAGAGGACAACCTTATAAAGATGATACAAACTCGCCCTTACCTTTATCTTACATCTTCTTTCCTTGACAACTTCATCTTGTTGCATGCCAACACTCTCTTCAACTAAGTACTACAACCAATAAAGAAAGAACACACAATAACACTAAAATATGATGGAACTCACCAAAAAACATCTGAGAGAGACTCCCCCTAATATCTCTAATACATTTCACCTTTTGATCATATTCATATCTCCATACACCATGAAGAACCAACACACAAGCTTACTAGCCTCCTCTCTTAAGCCACTTCTAAAGCAAGCTCATGAACTGGTTGTTCGCCCTTAACCAAAATATGTTCTATTGATCCATAGAGAAATAAATGACACCCAAGTTTTGTCTTAGATACTCAAATTTATATTTTGACAATGATTTGGTCATAATATCTACAATTTTATTTTTTATAGGCACATAATCTAACTTAATACTTTGATTACTCATTTGTTCTCTCAAGAAATGATATTTAATAGGAATTTGCTTAGTTTTTTATTGCATAACAAGATTCTTTAAGATACTAATTGCACTAGTATTTTCACAATAGATAAGACAAGGTCTATTTTTTCTTACTTTATAATCTTCCAAAGTTTTTTTCATCTACATGACTTGCATGCAACAAGAGGCAGCTATTATATACTTATCTTCCATAGTTCATAGAGACACTAAGGCTTGCTTCTTTCTTGGCCAAGACAACAAGCATTCCCCCTTAAAGAATACCCCACCACTAGTACTCCTCCTATCATCCACACATCTTGCCCAATCTGCATCAGTATATGATTTTAAAGTGAATTCTTTACTCCTTGGATACCATAAACCATACTCTATGGTGATTTTGAGATACCTCAAGATTCTTTTGACTGATTTCAATTGAGATTGTCTAGGATCAGCTTGAAACCTTCCTACAAGACCAACTTCTTGCATGATATCAGGCCTAGAAGTAGTAGAGTATAAAATACTTCCAATTATGGATCTATACAAAGTTTGATCAACTTTTAGTGAATCATCTAGTTTACTTAAATTGCATCTAGTGATCATTGGAGCACCCATTGGATTACAATCCATCATGTCAAACGTCCTTAGCATATCCTTGATGTATTTAGCTTGTGAAATGAATATCCCTGCATCAAGTTGGTTAATCTACAATCCTAAAAAGAAAGAAAGTTCTCCCAACATTGACATTTCAAACTCAATCGTCATAGTATTTGCAAATTCTCTACTCATATTATCATTGTTAGATCCAAAAACTATGCCATCAACATATACAACCACAATCAATTGATGATTGCCTCTTGTCTTAATGTATCAACTACCCCCTTTGTAAAAACATTGACTCAAAAGATACTTATCTAACATGTCATACCAAGCTCTAGGAGCTTGTTTAAGACCATAAAGAGCCTTCTTCAATTTATAGATAAAATATTGATTGTTTGACATGAAGTATCCTTCAAGTAATTCAATGTAGACTTATTCTAAGTTGTCATTCAAGAATGGAGATTTAACATCCATTTGGTATAGCTTAAAACTCTTAAAACTTGCATATGCCAAGAAGAGTCTAATTGCTTCCATTCTTGCCATAGAATCAAAAGCCTCATCAAAATCTATTCATTCAACCTAAACATATCCTTTATACACCAATTTAGATTTGTTCCTTGTGACTTCTCCTTTCTCATTCATCTTGTTTTTAAAAACCCACTTATTACCTATCACATTTTTATCTTTTGGCTTAGGAACTAAATCCCATGTTTCATTTTTTACTATTTAATCAAGTTCTTCATCCATTGCACCATTCTAAATTTCATATTTGCTAGCTTCCATGAATGTTTTGGGTTTAATCATGGATAACAGAGCTGAGTCTTGTTGATTTAGATTGATCAACATTCTCCTTCTAGTCTTCAAACTAGCATTAACACTTCCAATAACTTGAGAGATTGGATTATCTTTCTAAATTTTTCTAGATGGAGCTTTAGAGTCTTGTCTTTCTTCCTCCTCTTTATCTTCATCATTTTTTTGAATAGATAACTCATCATTATTTACAATAGAATTTTGAATTGAATCACTTACCTACAATTTTGGCTCCTTGACTCTACTTATCTCATTTATCCTTACATTTGAACTTTCAACAATCTTGTGAAGTATCTTATTGAAACACCTATAGGTAGTACTGATAGAAGCATAACCTAAGAAGATGCCCTCATTAGACCTTGAATCAAAATTTCCAAGATTCTCTTCATCTCTTTTGATGAAGAACCTACTCCCAAACACTCTAAAATGTTTGACATTAGTTGCTCTATTCTTCCATAACTCATAAGGAGTGTTATCACTATTTACTCTGATTTGACACCTATTTAAGATGTAAACTAAAGTGCTGGATGCCTCTTCCCAATAACCATCTGATAATTTGGCATCTTGAAGCATGGTTCTACTCATCTCTTGAATAGTCCTATAATTCCTTTTGACAATACCATTTTGTTGTGGTGTTCTAGCAGTTGAATATTATCTCCTTATCCTTTGTTTCTCACAAAAAACATAAAATTCACGAGACCAAAACTCACCTCCTCTGTCTGATCTTACACACTTTATTTTTAACCCTTTATCATTTTTTATAAGCACTATGAATGCCATAAATCTTGCAAAAGCTTCTAATTTTTCTTTAAGAAAAATATCCAAGTCATCCCAGTAAAATCATCAATGAGAAGCATGAAGTAGCTATTATCTTGAATACTTTGAGTTCTCATAGGGCCACATAGATCAACGTGAATCAACTATAAAGGCTTTGTAGTGGAGAACTCCTTAGATTTGTATCTTCTTTCATTTTTCTTCCCATGAAGACATGCCTTGCAAAGAGATTGAGGAGTCTTAGAAATATTGGGCATGTGCCTTACCAACCCCTTTGAACTGATCTTTACCATATTATCAAAATTTATATGGCCAAGACTTTTATGCCAAAGCTAGCTTTCTTTCAATTGACTCATGAATCACTCCTTCTTGGATTCATGGAATACATACATGTTTTTATCTATTTTATAAACATTTACAACTAATTTGTTAGCCTTTCTTACTTCACATACATCATCATGAAAAGTTACAACATTTCCTTACTTACACATTTATCTCACACTTAAAATATTATGTTTCAAACCTTCTACATATAAGACATTCTCAATCCCAGTATGACCATTTTCCAAACTTATAGTACTATTTCCAACTATGTTAGCAAATTTGTTATCACCAAATCTCATTAAACCTGGGTTGGTCTTCTTGAGAGAGATAAACTTTCTCTTGTCTCTTGTCATATGATTTGAGCATCCACTGTCTATGAACCATTTTTTGTTCCCATCTTCTTGAGTATGCAAGGCTAATTGGACAAACATTGACTCTTTCTTTGGTGGATTGCTTAAATTCTACTTCTTTTCTTCTTCAATATTAGACTTAGTCTTCTTAAACCATTTGATGGTGTTAATGACTTGTACATCTTTTTTCCAAAAATATCTTTTGTAGTTATTAGCTATATGACCTTGTTGGTATCAATTGTAGCATATAAGATTCCTTTTTATCTCTAGAGAGAAATCACAATCCCTATATCTATGACCAAATTTATTGCAGGAGAAGCAATACCCATTGAAGACATTGTTCATATTTAACCTTCCTTTCTTTTGACCATTACCAATCCATGAATTTTCATTCTTAACCCTTTTGGTGGAGCTAAAATCCCTTTTTTCCTTTGATAAGATCACATCTGAGTGGGTCATGACATTATTTTCCAATTGTTCCATCCTTTGGTTGAGACCTTTATCCATCATGACCTACAAATTCTTGATTGTTGCTTCTAGATATTTCACTTACATATTTGCATCATTCATGCTTATATTGATGTTTGTTAAAGCACATACTAGTTTGTCTTGAAGACAAGCCACAATATATTTTTCAACCATTACACCTTTGATCACCTTCAAGTGGTTAAACTTATAAGAAGGACATGTTCTGATACCAATTGTTAGAGGTACAATCACTGAGAGGGGGGTGAATCAATTATGCAAGATATTTTAAATTCAATTCCAATTCTTCAAATACTTAACCATTCAATACAACCATTCATAAATCATACAAGAAATGAATAATGAAGATAATGTAAGATCATACACACAACATAAGATCTATGTGAGAAACCCTCTTAGGGAATAAAACCCAATCTCAAACTTGCAAACACATGGACTACTTATCCTATAAGATGATCACAAACATGAGAATAGTCAAGTCCTTCTAACCAAAATTTATTGAAACACCTATTTCATAAGGATCAACTACCCCTGGGATGATCAAGTCTTTATGACCACTTGTTGGTCAAGTCCTTCTGACTGATTTTAGTGAAACACTTATTTCATAAGAAGCACCTACCCCTAAGATGATCAAGTCATTATGAACACCTATTGGTCAATTCCTTTTGACCTAGATGTTGAGCACTCTCCTAACACCAATGAAATAAACATCTCTTGATCATTGATTTCATGCCAATCTGATGAAGATATAATGTATATTAGCTCTCTTCAAAGCTACACGCTACATAATCCACACTTTGATCTGCCTCTCAAATCAACCACCAATATCACATAGACATCATTTATCATTCACCCATCCTCAATATTCAAACCTAAAAGATCACATTTCTTTCACTCTATAACTCTCATACACACCCCCTCTCAGGTCTCTCACATCTCAATTCAATAAGCCTAAAAACCATCACATTTGGTTTCACCTTTTATAAATTTTTCATGATTAATAACTTCTTAGTTGGAATTTAAAATCGCCTTAACCCTTAATTCATATTACATATCTCAATACTCTCCTCATAGGTTGTCCAAAGCAACTATAGGTCACACTTAAGTAGTTACACCTTTCAATTAGGCCTTAGTAGCCCTTATAAATCTCATGGAAAACTATTCCCCAATTTAGCACTCCATTGAGAAAATTAGAAACACAAGACCACTTCAAAATGCATAGGTCCACTTCACATGACCCCTTTGACATCCTTAAATGATCATAGTCATCATAACACTCCTCTGTTAAATCCAAGTATATTAATATTTGACCTTATACACAAAAACACCATGAATGAACACATAATCAACTTCTAAGAAATTGTTCCTACTAAATATGGATTGTTAAAACCTCAAAAATCCATATAGATCATCTTCATAGAGTTTATAACACTCTTAAATATTTAAGTCTCTTTGAAACATCCAAATGCTATCAATAAAATCTCAAATATCCTTCTTGGGTCACTTACAAAACATGGTCAAACACATAGTCAACTTTAGAGCTCAATATTTGAAATAGTACAAATATCCAAATATTTTAATCAACATTTATGAATTTAACTTGAAGTCTTATACAACTTTTACTTTTACTTCACCTTTTTAATTCATCCTAGATCAAAATATATGAGCAAAATACTGTAGACTAGTCTTCCCTCACAAATTCAAATATTTGAATTCCAATGATTAATCAGCAACTATTAAACTTTGAACACTTTGCCATCATCTCATGTCCTTAAATCTTATATTAAACATGCACCATTTATCTCTTCTATATTATATTGGTCTTTACCTTTACTCACTTTTTAAACATCAAACATGTTGACCTCATCTCGTGTACCTTGGAAATATTGACCAAATGCGTACCATCTATCTTTGTAGATTAACCAAGTCATTAACATACAACACTCACCATTAGATATTGATCAAAAATCTTGTGATTACAACACTTGGCATCGTTGTATTCCTTTTTCATATTTGAATCTTTGACTTTTAATCACATCATCGATCTTCTAGCAGTATGAATGCTCATGAACCATTGATCTTCTGTCCAAGCTCTGTGAATGTGACACATATCACTAGCACATTCATTCTTTGGCATATTGAATATTACACACACTATTAGATCAAGATCATGAATTAATGCACACTATAATATATACTAACTAGATGACCTCAAACTTGAATGTAGTTTATCTTGATAGTCTTTGGCCCATCATAGTCTGCAAGTGCAACTTTTAATATTTATATCTTGATCTAGAAAACACTTCAGGACTTCAAATCTTTAAGGTACATTCTTGGCACTATAGGCAACATCACCATGAAAAAAATTTCCCAATATTGAATATTTAGGTACCTATAATAAATTAAAAAACTTTCTAGATCATACATGTTTGCATGACGTGCAGTGACAATCTGGCTAAGTATAGAAACGTAGTGAACTTCTATCTAAGAGGCCAACTTTGCACCTACATATTTTTAGCTATGATCAACCTCATGACCTAAAATTTAAAACATATAAACTTTGGAATAATTTTATCACACCCATATTACCAAATCCCCCTAAATCAACCATATTTTATAATGGTGATGTCAGAAAACTACCTACTCAGATTTGTTTGCCACTAGACCCAAAATGTCTAGATGAAAACTATAAACTACCAAATTAAATCCACTCATGCACAGAATAATTCAAAGCATAAAATACATCTTATGGGACCTATTTCATAGCCTAAAATCACCATACTCATCCCTAAACATCCATAACCATGCCAAAATTGAATATCAACCAAGCCTACTTCAAGTATATAAGATCAAGCACACTACACACTTTTTCATTGACACTTAGACTTATCAAGACACATCATCCACTCACTTGGACACCTCCATGACATCATTGATAATTATCCAACAAAATCAACATTACTAGGTGGTTGGGTATATTTTGGTCACAAATTAAACCTATATTTCCCTAATCACATAACTTTGAGCCTAAATTCAAAGTGCATTAGGGTAATCATAGATATATTCTATCTAAAGTGTTGTATTTAACCTTGTCTTAATTGAATTTTTTATTATTTTGTTGCATTTGGACTATAACAGACCTAATTGAAAGTAAAATTAGTATAAATGGGTATTTTCATGTGCATGATTCACTAATTATACATATGTTATCACATTCACATCATTTTATTCCCAAATTCAAAGTGAATTCTAAGGAAATTTCACATGAATGTGCCCTAAATTTTTAACATTTTCCCTAGTCGCAAGTGGATATGTTATTTAACTATGTCACTTTTGTCTTATAATAGACATAATCAAAAGTAAAATCAGAAAAAATTGGTGGTTAGGTGTGCATGGGTCACCAATTCAACCTACATTACCCTAATACAACCACTTTGTGCCCACATTTGAAGTGAATTAGAGAAATCACACATAAATGTGCCCTAAATTATTTCATTTTCCCTGGTCATAAGTGGATATCTTTTTTTTTTATAACTTTTTTCCTATAAAAAAACCTAATCAAAAGTAAAATCATCATTAATGGGTGTTTAGTAGTACATCAATCATCACACCACTTTGTGCTCGTAAGCAAAGTGAATTATGAAAATTGCACGAGTGTGCTATAATTATCACATTTACCCAAATTATGAGTGGTTATTTTGTTATTGTGTCATTTTTCACATATAATAGACTAATCACATGTAAAATAAAAAGAAATGGTTAGTTTTGTGTGTGTGGGTCATAAATTCAACCTAAATTTCTCCAATCACACCACTTTGTGCCCAATTTTGAAATGAATTAGGGAAATCATGCACAAATGTGCCCCAAATAGCCATCTTTCCCCTATCTCAATTAAATATATAGTTTTTATGTTATTTTTACATATAAAATATATAATTACAAGTAAAATTATCATAAAGGGATGTTTGGGTGTGTGTGGGTCATAATTTTGACCTATTTTTCCCCAATCACACCACTTCATGCCTAAAATCAAAGTGAACTAGTGCAAGCATGCATGAATTTACCCTAAATTTTCATATTCTCCCTTATTTCAAGTGGATATATGTTATTGGTGTGTCTCTTTTCACTTATAACCTACCTATTCTCAAGTAAAGTGGCATAAAGGGGTAGTTGGGTGTGCATAGGTCATTAATTTTACCTATGTTGATGCATTCATAAATTAGGACAATTATTCACAAGTGCGCCTAAAATTTTTGTATTTACCCTCATTTCCCCACTCATGCCTATTTTTCCCCTCATTTTGGCTTGATATACTTAGGGATTATGGTACACAGAGTTGAGCATGTAGGTTCTAGAGTGTATGGTGTAGGGTGTAGGGATAATGGTTTAGGGTGTAGGGTAAAGGGTTTAGTATTTAGTGTTTAGGGTACACAATTGTGACTATATAAGTCACTATTGCAAGGAAATGGATATCCATTTTTTTTAATATAAAAATTATCTTCCCATTACCCAATGGCCTCACATTCTTATTGATAGTGAAAAAAAACATATATAAACTATTTAAGACTAATTTACATAGATATATATAATTATTATTACTTAACTAGTTCATTGTCATCATCTTGTAGAGATTTATTCACCTTTTTTTCATTGGAAGTGAGAAAAACTTATGTCATCATGCGATGTTATTATTTAAATAAATAATACTAAAATTGAAACCATATCATGGATGAAAATAAATATTTTTAAGAGAAGCTAGAGAATGTAAAGCGGCAATGAGGGAAAGGGTGAAAGATGTCAAAGAAGGGGAAGGTATGTCTTCTACTTCACATTTGGGTCCCACCAAAAATGATATTGAACTCAATGTGAATATATAAATTTATAATCAATTTAAATAAATAATAATAAACTAATGAAATTATGATGCATATGGATCTCCAAATATGAAGGAATTGAAGAACTACATGATGTAATACTCAAATATAATATTCTAAATGAAGAACCTAATATTGTAAATGAGTAACCTAAACATGTGAAATCAATTAAAACATGAGATGTTCTTCTCAAGGTGGGATATAGTCTCAATGTGGTACAAGCTATTAGATTTACCCTCCTCCCACTTTTGGTTATCAAAATGTAAATAGACTCTAAAGTGGTTACTCAAAATTGATGAAAATATCTTGAAAAATATGAAGGGTCAAAGACATTAACATACCATTAGGTTATGGCTTCAACTTAGTCAAAAAAATCTTTGAAGACATATCTTTAACTATGAATTGCCAATTGGTTGTTCAATTTTTTAGAATGTATAAAGTGAGAAATATGATGAAATGTGATGAAAAAGATAAGAATAATGATCACTAATGTAAGTGACTAGAATACAAAATTTGTGGAAAATATTAATAATGTAATTATTTAAGTTGGAAAAATTAGTTGAGACAAAGATAAAAATGTAGTATGTAGAGTAATGATAGATTCTATAGTAAATAAGTTTTCAACATAGCGTTGAATGTTGAGGAAAACAAGTATTTATCTTAACCTAATTAGTAAAGTGCTCTATAGAGTTGTTGTAATAATTACAAGGTTTGATGACCCTAATGTAAATTATTCATGGGATTTTAGTGGAGGCTTCTATGTTGTGATAAAAATCTAGTTGTTGTTACTAAGGGTCTAATATAATAAGTTTGGTATGAAAACACTAGGGTGTCACCAAATGTTAAGGATGTATTGAAATTTAGATAAGGAATTCAATACCATGTGCCTCATGTAAAATAATTCTTAGGATATATCCAGACAAAATTGTATAATAAATTTTATGAGGTGCATTCACGTTTGAATATTTTCCAAAGGTCATTTGAGTCATGTAAACCCTAGTATTATGTGCCCCTTATTATTTGCATGACATATTTTTTTAAGCATCATGTTGATTTTTCCATGTGTCATGAGTTGTTTTTTTATATATGTTATACTTTACATAATGACATGATGTTTTAAGAGTGTGGGGTGACACAACCTCTTAAGTCAGCAAGATATTTTCTTGATTACATTTTCTATGAAAGGTTTGAGGGCCATCAAATTTTCAATCAAGATTACTTGAACAATGTTGGGTTTATTCTCTTTATCATGTTTTTATTTAGGCCCTGAAGTGTATTCCCAAAAAACTTACATGTTGGCATTTCATGCAAGACTAAGATCTTGGGTGTTCACTCAAAACATGCAGCAAGAGATTAATTCCTATGGGTTATGTTACACAGTAACATGTTAGTCATATACTTGAGTTTGTCCATATATTTGATTAGAAATTACACGGAAAAATAAATATATGATATTGGACCTTGTCTCATTAATCAAAACCACCAAGATCATGAAGATAAATGCCATGAATTTAAAAGGGTTATTTACACAAACTCATATAATGCATGTTCTATAAATCTCATAATTAATGATAAACCACAAATTAGTCAATGCAAACCCATTATTAATGTTTAACTATCAATTATTTAAAACACAAAACCAAAACTGATTGTAATATCCATATTTCTATATTATAGAGTCACTATATGTTATCCATTATCAGTCACATTACATAATTCCACACAGGGGTATTTATACTTGTTTTTCCCTTACTAAGTAATTACATAATAAATGATAAATGGGTGATTGGCCAATGATCTCTGAGTAAATTGAGAGTTGTGGAAGTCTTTTACTTCTTTTTTCCTAAGGACCTAGGCCTTAACACCCCCTATATTATTATTTGATGCTAGATCGTTGCTACCAAATGTCCTTTTTTTATGGGCCAGTGTTAAACTCATGATGATTAAAGTCTAGATTATCCTTGAGAATAGCTCCTCAACCATCTCCCACTTCCTTCACACTACCTAATACTTTTGCTATTATTTTGAGTCATATGCTCTCAGGTTCTCTATAGTCATGTTTCATCTTTGACTAGGTCTTCTCATGTTGTTACCTTAGATGCCTTTATCCTATCACAACTTGTTGGTTCTATGCCATGGTCTTCTTACACCATAATAGTTTTGTGTCATGGTCTTCATATGCCATGTTATTCTTATACTATGTTAGTTTTATGCCAAAAATCCAAAATACTTAGTCAAAATTTGGGGTCTAACATCACCCCACACTATGCTCTTAGTCCATCTCAAACTAAGTCTCGGTCTTAGCCTCAGCCAAAAACTTAGGCCCAATTTATTCAATCTACTTCTTAACATTACCCCAATGTGAAAAGGTGTCAAATAGCTTGGATGTTATATCTTTAATTACCACCTTTAACTTTTTCATCTCCTCATGTTGGTCAAGATAATCATTAGCCTTATTAACCAATTGGTCAAGGGATGTACTAACATCCTTCTGAACCTCTTCAAGTGTAGTGACTTCAAATACAACCTATCATCAAAGAGCTACAAAACTAGAATTAAGTTTTTATCGATGTGTATTTATTATTTCCTTCATAATTTTGACATCTTTAAATGCCTTTATACATAGTGAAATTTTTTATTAGAATGGTAGCATCCACTAACTATTATCATTGAGACTCCTCCACGTTGAGCCGATCCTTAAAAAATTTATTGGGTTGTGCCAGTTTTTTAAAAATCCTATCTAAGATGGGTATCACTTCCCTAACCCTTTTTAGGGCACATTTGCAAACTTAAACAACTTTTGTAAACTGCTCAACCATCCATAATGCTTTATTTCTAAGCATGGGTTATTCCTCGCACTATTTTAATAGAATATTTACAAGGGTCTCCAATTTATCAATAGCTTCTCCGTCCAAAGGTATCCCATTACCAATGTCATTTATTGGCCTAAAATAGATTTACACAAATTTAAAGTCTTTACTTTGGCCATTGTGGCTTCTTTTACTTGTTGCTTCAGCATGGCAACTTCCTCTTCAAGTGACTTTCAAGCAGCAACTTATTTATCATACATTAATACCACTTGGCCATGTTTTTTATCTGCATCATGTGCATTAGAATCTAAAATTATATTTTATTATGTGACCTCAAAGGACATTTTCAAAAATGTAGCACTAGCTTGTAGTGGAGAGATCTTCTAGGAATCAACCCAAACTGGATTGGGTAGCATTGATGCTTGAGAATATAAATTTAGGTTGTCTGGAGGAATTTTAAAATGGCATTCCTCATTATACATGTCCAAGAGAAAGGACACTTGCTACCTGGTATCGATAGTTGCATCCTAAGGAAGGAAATAGGGCCCTAAGTAGAGCATCCTATCCAAGATGATTTTTTTGTATTGAGCACACAAGTTGGTGGATGGATCAACCAAAAGTGGTTGAACCTCAATATCAGTGAGTTATTTTCCTTTGTTGGGAACTCACTCAAGGATTTTGACCTTTGTATTTGGATCCAAAGAAGTGTTGTTGATGTCTACTCCACTTATCTATTGGGTATCAAAACCATCCCCCTCTGTACCAAATGGACCTCCAATGTCCAATTACGCATCATCAAGGGTGGTTTCCTCCTCTTGCATTGGGAGGGTGTCTTTTCTAGGTCAAATTCCTCCATTTCTTCCGTATGGCCTACAAGTCTTCCTCCATTGGTTTATTTGGGGGTAATGATGTTGACCCCTCTAGCTATCTCTCAGGTGTATTTCATTGAGAAGCCCATGATGGTGAAGCCCTTAATGGAGAATATCTTGGAGGTGAAGCCCTTGGTGGAGAATATCTTGGAGGTGAAGCCCTTGGTGTGAATCCCTTGGTAGAGAAGCCCTTGGTGGTAGCATCTAGGAAAGAATTTATCATTTTCATGGTTTTGGCCATGAACTTATGTTGGAATCATGCCTAGCCCACTTTTTATTATCAATATGTGGTATAAGTGTAAGCTTTTCCCTTGTATGATCCACACCTTTTGAAGATTTATTCTTGAGTCGTAGCATGTAAAATAGATTGTGAACAGTTTTTCTAACCATGGTTTGCATAACCTTGATGTTGGTTTTATTAGTCTCATGCTTCTCCCTGTATGCATTCTTGCTAGGATAAACATACATATTTTAGAGAGTGTGAATCTCTAATTCAATTTGGTCTACTTTCAGGGTGAGACATTATGCATCAAAAATATGGTTCACCAAATTGATGAAGTATCACACCGTAAAGGCATAATCCAACTTCAGCTAAGCTAAAAATTTTGTAGAGAGGGCCATTTTGATATGGGTCAAAAATAAATTTTATTTCACTATAAACTGGGCTTGCTCACCAACCTAGATAGGCAAGTCCTTGTGTATTTAATTCCCAAAGGCCTCCTTAGTACCATCATACCACATCTTCATCTTGATTTTATATGTTGGGGTGATATAACCCAAGCATGTGAATGCCTTGTATCACTCTATGAGGGAATTTTGTTTTGGTGGGTATGCCCACTTTAATTCATTAGAGGTGTAGTCTGGTATATCAATCTCATCAAACACCATTAATAATAAAAATACCCCCCATGGAACCTATGGCCTGGTGTTTAATAGGTCTTATTGGCATCCACCATGATTTTTTTGGAAAAATACATTACCCAATTGTAATGTATCCCCTCAATCACTTGGTGGGTGATGTAGAGGTGAGCCATATCCACATTTTTTCAAAGATTGGTACTTCCAATCTTGGTCATGATGATTTATATGACTACTCAGAGGGCATGATCTTGCAAGTTCTAAATGTGCATGGCATGGCCTTGATTTTAGTACTTGAGTGTCATTATTGTTTTCTCTATTTATTCTAAGTCTTCCAAGTAAAATTCTATGTCCATGTCATAGCATTGTAATCCTGACACCTTATTTATTCTTTCAGGTGTAATCTTCATGTTATGCCCATCAAAATAGATATACTCATCATGGATGCATGAGAGTAAAAATTTTACTGCTTCAACCAGTTTTCCAAAATATGGAAGGTTAAAAAACTATAATAGCCCTATATATTCCAAGGAATTAGAGATTTTAAGGTCATATAATAATTTATTTTTTGTGTTTTGATGCTCAACCTAGTAGTCATTTTGTAATTCAACCTCATTTCATGGTTGACAATGGTTGTAATCAAAGATGGTACAAGAGGGTGATTTTGACACCCAATTTTTTATGCACATCACCATTTTTTAGTACTTCATCTCTTCTATCATCAATGATTTGGGTGGAGGTATTTGTGGCTTCTTTTCCAAGTGCACCATCCTAGATTCTTCACCTTTCATGCACTGCCCTTTTTCCTCAGGTATTTATTTTTTGATTAGTACTGCTTCCCCCCAAACATGTGGTACTTCCTCTTCTAGTATGGTTGGTAATGGATCACTTATTAAGGCCTTATTTTTAGGCTACATCACCCTCCATGGATCCCTAAGGTTGAGGCATGATCATCTAATGTTCCCAAAGGAATACATGTTTACAGTGTAAGTGGTTTAACTTTTTTTGCTTCAACACCCTTTAATGGTAGACGTCTACCTCTTAAACTTGTAACTACTAATTTTATTTATCATTATTTCAAGGTTAATTTGTGATTGATTACTTAGTTAATATTCTTATCAATATTTATGCATGGTAATTTGATATTCTAAACTTGTACTTATTTTGGAATAACCTAGACTTAATTTGCTCTTTGGCTCTGTAAAACTCA
This sequence comes from Torreya grandis, assembly GCA_037957365.1. NCBI lineage: Eukaryota > Viridiplantae > Streptophyta > Pinopsida > Cupressales > Taxaceae > Torreya > Torreya grandis. The sequence goes on along the minus strand of JARHVA010000053.1, from coordinate 1,133,631 downwards.
AATGAAAGCAAAGGTAAAGATTAAAATGAGCTCTTAAGTCCTTTTTATAAGCTTGAGGGGGTAAATTACATTTACTACCCCCTTCTCTTCTACCATCACTTCTTGTAATTAATACATTTGTAACGGCCACCATTTTTTGACCGTCGCTTCTCATCATAAATGTATTTAATGATATCATCATAACACAATGTCGGCACACCTATCATAACCTCTTCTCCTTTTATATTAATGACATGTCTTATCCTACATTTTTCTTTGGAGTGGAAGCCAACTATTCAAATCTTTGAATATTTATACTATTGGCAAGAATCTCTTATCCTAGGACTTTTCAACTTGCGCGTGCATCCTTATAGTACTCAATATGAATACATGTATTACCCCTCACCCCACACTAAAGTTACATCGTGTTCCTCCACAAAAATACAAGTAAAATAAATAAAATACCCCTTTATAAAATAAATGTTGCACGTAACTAAGGTAGCACTTTATTGAAAATAGGAAATCCTAAACAAATGGCATAAGCCTTATTAGTACAAAATTATACTTTTAAGTAGAGAAATATGGCCATAGTTAGCTACCACTGTAATATCAAGGAAGAAATTGGCCATCCAATCTTTATAAATGATAAGTGCTAGTAGGGAAAATTATATGAATAATAAAAGGACCATCCCAGTGACTATGAATTTCCCCAAAATGGTGCACTAACTTGGAGTCATAGAACAAGACTGTCATTCTAAGGGTAAATTTCTTGTGTTTAATGTGTCAATCATGTCATGCCTTTTGCCTAGAATTCTCCACATATTGACTCTAAGGAGAAATGAATTGTGTTTCATCCAACTACAATAAATCATCCAAATGTGATTTTAATGATGACACCTTATCTAATTGTCCAACACATGTAATATGAAAATATGGTACCAAGAATTCAACTAAAAGAATTGCTTCTATGCCATACACTAGATTGAACTATGTGTTCTTGTTAAAGAGCTTATAAGTTGTTCGGTAATCCCAAAGTACTATAGATACTTTATTATCCTAGTATGTGTGGCCAATATTAAAAATCTTTATAATTATTTTGCATAAAATTTTATTGAATGCCTAAGTAGTTCCATTAGCCTGGGGATGATACATTGTTGTTTTGTGGTGGGCAATCATGAACTCAACAAGTAGGATGTTGATAGTTTCATTGAGGATATGTGTACCATGATCACTATTAAAACTTAATGGGCAGCCAAAATGGTTATGATATGTTCCCATATGAATTACATGGTGGTAGTGATAGTACAATCCCTTGTTGGCATGGCCTCAACCCAACGTGTGAGATAGTCAATTGTTGTAATGATATAATGAGAACCTATACGTCGTCTAACTAAATTTATGGGGATGACAAAATCAATGGCCCATTTTTCAAATGGTTCTTAAGATAGAATAAGACATAATGGCATGTCATCCTGATGATTCAATTTTTTGATGTGATGACAAATATCACATTGCCTATCATGCAGTTTTGCATCTTGAAAAAGGGTAGGCCACCATAGTCTATATAGTAGTACCTTATGCATAGTATCCTGACTAGCATAGTTTCCACCATCAATGTTTTCATAAACTTCTTAGATTAATTCTGATCACTCATGTTTCATGACATAGCATTGAATAATTTCATCTCATTCAAAATTATAAAGATCCCCTCCAATGATCTGAAATGGTGTAGTGTAGATATCAAGTTGCTTCTTAGCCTATGGATTCAAACAATCTAGAATTATGCCAGTAGTTAAAAATCTTCAATATCTTCTAACTCCTCAAGAAAATGAGAAACATGAAACATTTGTATATTAGTTAGGTCATCCTCAATGGTGTTTGGTGGTTCTCTAGAATCAATTTGAGAAATATGGTCTAGATCGCAATTAGTTTTTCTTGGTTTAACCATGAAAGAGAATTGAAATTCTTGAAACAATACTACCTAGTAGTATATGTGGCCATGAAACATAGGTATATTTACTAGATATTTTAAATCTTCATGGTCTATATAGAATACAAAAAGGTTGCCAATAGGTGTTGTCAAAAAAATTTGAAAGTATAAGCCATTGAAATTACTTCGCACTTTGTGGTGGTGTAATTCCTCTCAACTAGAGTAAGCTTTCTACTAGTAAAATAGATGGGGTGATCAAGGTGACTTTCACCTGATTATGCAAGTAATGTACCAGTGGCCATTCCATAGGCATCAACATGGACATGAAATGGTTTTATCCAATCAGGGAACTAGAGAATCAAGGTAGTGACAAGTTTTTCCTTCTTCCAAGACTTCTTTCAAGATAAAGTATTCATTATGTTTCAAGACTTCTTCCAAAGGTGTGGCAATCTTTGTATAACCTCAGATGAATTTTTGATAATACTCGATATGTCCTACAAAGGCATGAATTACATACTAAGTCATTAGTGCTAGTAGATGAATAATGATATCTACCTTTGTAAGGTCTATTAAAAGTCCATCCTTACAAAAAATATAACCAATAAGAACATTGAATGGTGTATAAAAAGACACTTATTTAGATTCAGTGATATTTGAATCACTTGACAATGTTTGAGCATGAGTTTTAGATTAGAACAATGGTCTTTTACCAAGCCATAGACTATCCAATCATCTAAATAAACTTGAATAAATTTATGGATGAATTATTTAAAGGCCTCAATGGATATACAAGAAAATATAGTAGGTGTATTCTTCAACCCAAAAGGCATGATGGTATATGTGAAGGATCACCATTCGGTAGTAAATGTAGTCTTAGGTTGATCCTCCTTAGTGATCTAGACTTGATGATACCCAGATAATCCATTTGTGAAAGTGTAAATTTCACACCCAGTGATGCCTTCAAGGATTTATTCTATGATTATCATTGGGAAGGGATCGGTAATCCAATATGCATTAAGTATGTGGTAATCAATGTAAATGTTAATACACCCTTGTTTTTTATACTTATGACCATGGGAATTACTCACTCAAACTCATCAATTGGGGTTATTACTCTAACATGCAGCATACTATCAATTTCTTCCTTCACATGTGCATGTAAATTTGGATTTATCCTATATGGCCATTTCTTGACTGGTCGAGCATTGTCAACTAATTTGATATGCATTTTGCCTAGTGATGGATGAAAACCTTTCATCTCACTATAACTTCTTGGAAAGACATATTGGTATTCCTTTAATAACTCAAATATTTTTTAAACCTCCATGTCATTCTAGTAGTTACCCATAGTATCTATTTTTGGTTCTTCCTCTATATTGATGTTGCATTAGATAATTTGAAGAGGTTTTGAGTATGGGTGTTCTATATTAGGAATAGTATCACAAATATTTTGGGCACCATATTCTATAGGTATATCCAAATTATTTTTCAATGGGTCAGGTTGGTCACCTTAATCCACATGAAACACTAATTTTTGCTTCCTTAGGCAAATCTCTTCATGGCATTCTTGATCAAGTATATGGTCTAGTGTAGGGATGGGTTATTCATATGGATTATTAAAAAGAAATAAACCCTATTTTGGGACATCATGTATATATTGTAGGTGATACTTAATGGGACTAGGGTCACCAAAAACTACTTCAAGCATAACTTGGAGTGTGAGGTGCAAATCCATTCTCGTATATGAGTCAAATAATGCCAAGTTCATTCTCTCTTTCAAAAAATGCCAAAAATAGGTACCCATATGTCATTCTTCATGAATATACCATGTTTTATCCCAAGTTTGTAAGGTACCATAAAAATCATGTACCTATAGGTACTATAGAAATAAAGACTCTTTAACCCTCCACATGGATTCACAAGCTTCTATGTGTGGTTTTGGTGCTCATATTCTACTATAGTTGATTGTACTTTAGACTCAATTGTCATGATGAAACTAATGATGCAAATCAAAGTGTACTTAATCCCAATGGATAAGTTATTCATTATGGGTTTGCCACCACCTTACTATTATGCCATCAAAAAGGTGAACCAATGAATGCATATGATCTTTATCATAGTTATAGAAGTCCTAAAGTTGTTGGATGAAGTCATGGACTTCCATTTGCCCATGAAACTGAGGAGCTCCATCAATTCTTTGTAATGGTGCATCCATAAGTGGTCCTCTCATGTTTTTTTTGGTAATAAAGTGAATAAATATATGGTGTTTATGATATTGGTGTGGAACGTTCTCAAAATCACCAATGGCACAGTATACTCTTCCAATGAGGTCATAGTCATCGTGGGCCCAACAATTATAAGCATTAATTGTAGTATCATAAAGGGATTGAGTGTTCATCCATCAGAGGATGCCATCAAGAGTAGGATCATGATTCTCACCATCTTTGGTTGTGATATTTTAGATGTGGTTAATATATTATTCTACATTAATAAGTTATGTTTATGGGGGCCCATGTGTTTGATCTAATAGAATAATGATGCATTGATTAGTATTTTCAAAATTGATGTATCACTTTTTAAATCTTAAGTCTATGTTATTTTCATAGCACCAAGGTCACCCTAATAGATCTATAAAATCATTCATTTCAACTAACTTAAGAACATCAAAATCAAATTTGAAAGGAACTCCAAGGATATCAATTTTTGCATTCTTAAGGATGCCAATTAGTAGAGCACAAGTTTTATTATCCATAAACAACACATGCAATGATGGTTACAATGTTAGGATAGCCATTTTACACCATGCATCCTTTATGAGGATGTTAACCTTAGTACCAGTGTTAACCAAGATATCTTGAATCACCCAACCATCAATGGCAGCATTCACTAATATTTCCTTGTCCTCTTGAGAGCTAGGAGGAACATGAGTATCTTGTCATCGAGCACGATTCAATCGATGATATTTAGTTGGTTTAAGTAATTGAGTTTGATCATTAGTTGATGTTTGTACTTGATTTCTAATCTAATTACTCATTTGTGGTACAAATTCTTCATCCAACATATGCTTGTAAAGCTCTTGGAAATCATCTCATGCCATGTTTTAAAGTTTTATTGCCCTTTGTAGATCTACACGTTATGTTGATTCTTGGTCCTTAAGAAATTGAATTTCCCCTTGTAGTTATCATACCAACATTATAGTATCCTACAGAACATCTTTCTATTATTGGGCATCAGGATACTTCCTTGCATAAGGCTCTTCATGTTGTATCTTCTCAATAAGAGGAATAGATGTAGACTGAGATTATCCATCATTACGTGTAGTGATATTAACCTATTGAGCTATCAGGGTACTAGATCATAGCTACCAGTAAAGTTTCTCAATGTGAATCATACCAGCACCTTTTTCATTTCTTTCCTTAGTGATAGTTGTGTATAGGTCAAGGTGCTCTTCCAACTAATGTTCCTTTTTTTTTTAAATCATATGTTGGATAGACTAGACAATCTCCTTGATAGTTATCTAGAGATCCACACTTATAACATATTCTTAGCGGGAAATGTCCACCTCCTCATCCTCATCCATTATATCCACCATTATCTTGATTGTTGTAAATAGAGGTTTGGCATATATCATGTGTATATGCCTCACGTATATCACTAATTAGCTGGTAATAATTTTTGTCATGGGTGTAGGCATCATATATCATGTAGTATTTAGAAACTTAGATTGTGTAGCCTATTTTAATAGAGGATAAGAGCATACATCATGCTCTTTGTGGAAAATTTCACACAACTATTTTAGTACAATGTAGAAGTTTTTACATGGGTAGTTGCTTCTATTACGACCTTCAGACTTGCAATCGATACACCAAAGATCATTATGAGTGTTATACACATTATTCACAATCAACTTCTCTAATTGTGATGCCATTGAAGCTATTTGAGATTCTATAAAAGGATTTATTCTAGTGTCAATTATACCAATAGCTTTAGCATAGAGGGCAGCTTTCAGAGATTTACACAGGCTGGTAAAGGTCATTTGAGATAGTGTTCATCTAAAGGGAAGCAAAAAAACTCCCACAAACCATTGGGCATGTTGAATAGCATTAATTTTGAATGAAAGCTTTGATAAAAGTGTTTTGAACCATGCATTGTACTCCCATACACTCTTAGTGATCTTTTGTTTTATATCTTTCAACATGGAAATATTTTATTGCTCAAATTCAAGAATATCAAATTCTTGAGTAAATGTTGTCTTGAGTTGATCATAGTTAATTACCACTTATTGAGGGTCAAAATTCCTATACCACTTATGTGCTCTTTTTAGAAGTATGGTTACAGATTACGTGGCCTTTCTCTTAGAAAATGCTATGTCATTTACTCTCCAAATGAGATCACACTTATAAACATGCTCTACAACATTCTCCACTCACTGATATTTAGGTAGATGAAGTGTCATTTCATAATATACCATTGACAGTTAAGGTGCTTGCATTGGTGGTTGTTGAGAACCCCTAGATCCTATTCCTTAAGGGGGGAGTCCACCACTTCCTCCTATATCACCTCTTAGTCCACCTTCAACACCTCCAATAGTAACACCCATGATGTGGGTCATGGTAGTCAGTTGATTAATAATACTTGGACCAGTACTCTACCCACTATGAATTCTAGGTCCACCAGGCATACCAAGTTGGGGCATGAAATTCCCTTGAAGAGGAAGAGAAAGTGTTAATCAGTATGAGTTAAAATTGGCTCAGCTATAATTTTGCTTATAGGATTATTTTCTAATTCTACACTATATATATCCCAATTATGTATAAGTAATTCATCTGATTCAAAAACATGAGCATAGACTAAGGTCGGGTAATTTGGTTGGTTCAAACATGATTCTTTAATCTCTTTTATCTAACTAGTTTCTCCTTCATATGATAAAATTGGCATTGGGAATTGTTTGAAATTTATTGATTCCTCCTTGTTCCTTTCCTCTTCCCTATGGATCCTAACAGCACTTCTTGAGTTCTCCCATTCCCATTCTATGATGCTTCTACCTATGACCCTCTACCAAGCTTCATCATATTTTGGCTTTCACAATGCCCACTAATTTTTTAAGCATGGGATATACTAAAGGGGGTGAATCATTATATCATATTTATTTTAAATATTTTACTTAATGTGATTTCATTTCTTTAACCATTTAATCATACATTCAAGATATGCAATAAAACTAAAACAATAACATGCACCACATAAGAGAGAGAGAGAGAGACCAGATTTTTACATGGAAACCCAATGTGGGAAAAACCATAGAGAATAATCTAAAGTATATGAATGAACACCAAATCAAATTATAAATTTTGAAATCACCAACTTGTAAGATCACCAACCCATCTTATGTATAAAACACAACTATCTCTCAATATTGCTTTCTCAAAAAATGATAGCACAATGCTGTATCTCTTCTCTTTTCTGTTCTCTCCTCTACTCTTCTCAGCTAGATGAAACCATTCACTTCCATTCATATTAAAAATGGCTTCTCAAGCCTCTTTTTATAGCTTTCTAAATGAACTTTGTCATTCACCCTTTTTGACCCTTCAATCCTCATAGAAAATGGCACCAAACTTGCATGACCCTTTGAATTCTTCCATATGAAAAGTCACATGGTGACCCTTCATGGTAAAATGTATCCTTTCCCTCTTTTGTCTTTATCCAGTGACTCTTTGAATTCCTTAAGGTGACCTTTCATGGGAAAATGTGTCATTTCCCTCTTTTGTCTTTAACAGTGACTCTTTGACTTCCTCATGGGCCCTCTTTTATCTTTATGCAACCAAGAATATATCCATTAATATATAAATAATATTAACACACTTTAGCCAAGATGTGAACATTAAAAACACCTTTATAGATTAAATACTATGGGGCCTTTGTCACCAATAATGTTAGACCTTTGACATCAATGAAAATATTTCCAACAATCTACCCTTTTGTCATTGATGGCAACCTCAAACTGAAATTACCACATCTTGAAACCTATTCTTGTACTTCTCCTCAAAAACTGAGACCGACACATGCTACCAACTAAAAACATACACTAACTCCCCCTTACTATAGCATCCTATTTTTTTAATTTGTTCTTTTACCTGTTTATAAACATGTACCTATTCTTGTATCTATTTTTTTACTTCTCCCCCTTTGACATCAATGGCAAAGGGTATGTCCTGGAGCTAACACTTAGCTCCCCCTCAACTGATGTTTATCCTCAATGGTGGGAAGTAAAATAAATTACTCCTAACTTCTCTCATAAATACTTGAATGTTTCCTTTGATAGTGCCTTTGTGAAGATATTTAATAACATATATAAATTATTGTCTATCCTCTAAGCATTTGCAATCAACTCATCTGAATATTTTCTTCTAATCTCATAACATTCTATATAAAACTTTAATGTGTGTCCCTGATCACATATTTAACTTACACTCAATAGATTATGCTTAAGACCTTCTACATATAGAACATTCTCAGTCTTAGTTATACCATTATCCAAACTTAATGTACCTTTTTCAGCTATCCTAGTAGTGGTATTGGCTCTAAATTTCACTATGCCACCATTGATCTTCTTTAGAGTTATGAACTTGCTCTTGTCTCCTATCATGTGCCTCAAGCATCCACTATCAATCAACCATGGCTATTAGTTATTTCTTGCATGCAAAGCTATCTGTACTAACATAGATTCTTTAGGTTGTTTCTTCTATGACGAATTTGTTTGAACTCTCTTCTTGATGAATGGAGCCTTGAAAATTTGGTCCTTCTTGATTGAATTGAACACACTTCTACAATATCAAGCTATGTGTCTGAAATTATTGCACTTGTAACATACTATGGCCACTTCATCAAAGCCTGGTAGAGGAGTAAAAGAGTTGTGGCTTTTACTTGACTCTGCATGAGTTCCCTTCTCCTTATTTTTGAAATTATTATCTATTTTTCTATAGTTTATCTTCTTATGACCATAACCATTACAATAAAAATAATAATCATGAAAATAAAACCTATTATGGTTTGTGTATCTTTGACCTCATTATCTTTTTTAACTCTATTCCTTCCAGCCTTCTTTGTTTGAGCTAGCCTCTGCATTCTTAACTTCTTCTCTTTTCATTTCCTCTTTTGTAAGGGCTTCAGCATAGATCTTTCATTTTTCTATGTTAACCTTGTCTTGAGGTTCTATGAAAGTAGTGGCCTCCCCTTTCTCTTTTTCAAATCTGATACCTGTCTTATCTAACATTGATCTTTGACTTTTTAATATCTTATTCAACATGTTAGTGTTATTCTCAAATTTTGAATCACTTACTACTTTATCATTGGATTCTTTTTTTATTTTCTTAATATCTTCTTTTAAAGAGTCAATTTCAACAACATACCTTTCACTTTCTTCACTTACTTTTTGTAATTGTGATATTAGATCTTCTTCAGTCCTTTTGGATTCTTCAATGTGTGTTTGTAGATCTTCAATTATTTCCTTTAACTCCTTTTTATTTTTCTCGATCTGGAGCTTCAATTTTTGATTCATATTCTCAAGATATTTCAATTCTTCTAAGGCACAAATGGGTTCTCCTTCTAGATTCACCTTAGCTTCATCCTCACTTTCATCATATTCTTCTTCTTGATCATCTATACTTTTACTTGCAGAGGCATCTTCATGCATAGTCATGAATAGATTCTCTTCTTCATCTGAGTCACTAACTCCACTATCTTTAGCTGAGCTAAGATCTTTAGAATATAAATTCTTCTTCTTGAATCTCTTCTTATATTTTCCCTTGAATTTTTTCTTGTATGTATACCTTCCTTGTTCATTGTCACCATTATTCTTATCTGGTCACTTATCTGCAAAATGTCCAATATTACCACATTTAAAATATTTAAATAGAAACTTTCCTTGATATTTACATGTGGCCTTTTTAGGCTTGCAGATGAATAGAGCTTCATTTTCATCTTCTTCATCATTGGATCTATCACTTGATTCTTGAATCATGGCCTTGTCTTTCTTATATGTTTTGAAAGTAACTTCCCTTTTTGAGGATTTCTCTTATTCATTCTGTATCTCATATGTTTTAATAATACCATGTAGTTCATCCATATTTAGTTTGGATAGATCCTTCATCTCCTCAATTTTAGATACCTTTGCATCATATCTCAATGGTAGAGATCTCCAAACCTTTTGTACCACCATTGTCTCTTCTAACTTTTCTCTAAGACCTTGAATTTGATTAACTATTTGATCAACCTGCAAAAGATAACTTGTTATATTTTCTTCCTCTTCCATCTTCAAACTTTCAAATTATATTCTAAAAGTCTGAAGTTTAGCTTGTTTAACCTTTCCATAAACTTTGTAAATATTCTCAAGCTTTACCCAAGTCTCATGAGCAGATTTGCATTGCATAACTTTAACAAATTTTGATTCACATAAACCACATAAAATAGTATTTAAAGCTTTAACATTATTTTTACTTTCCTTCCTAATCCATGGGAGTAGTTACAAGTGTATGTGGCTCTTCATATTCATCTATCACTACTTTCCAAATGTTGAATCCAAGGTCCATCAAGTAACTTATCATCCTTATGCTCCAAAAGGCATAATTTGTCCCATCAAACAAAGGTTCTTTATTTTTAGAATAACCTTCATGTGCTCTAGCCATCATGATTTCCCTGATCTACCTTCAAGTTGTTAAACTCTTTTTGAAAGAACTTGCTCTGATACCATTTGTTAACTATGGGATATACTAAGAGGGGGGGTGAATCAGTATATCATATATCTTTTAAATATTTTACTTAATCTGATTTCATTTCTTTAACCACTTAATCATACATTCAAGATATGTAATAAAATTGAAACAATAATTTGCACCACATAAGAGAGAGAGAGAGAGAGAGTCACCAGATTTTTATCTAAAAACTCAATGTGGGAAAAACCATAGAGAATAATCTCAAGTATATGAATGAGCACCAACTCAAATTATAAAGTTTACAAGCACCAACTTGAAATATCACCAACCCCTTTACTGAGCACTAACATAGTAACTATTTATGAGCACCAACCCATAGGATCACCAACCCCTCTTGTGTATAAAACATAACTATCTTTGAATATTGTTTTCTCAACAAATGATAGCACACTACTATATCTCTTCTCTTTTCTCTTCTCTCTTCTACTCTTTTTAGCTAGATAAAACCATTCACTTCTATTCATATTAGACATGGCTTCCCAATCCTCCTTTTATAACTTTCTAAATGGCCTTTGGCATTCACCCTTTATGACCCTTAAATCCTCATGGAAAATGGTGCCAAACTTACATGACCCTTCAAATTCTTCCATATGAAAAGTCACATGGTGACCCTTCATAGTAAAATGCATCCTTTCCCTCTTTTATCTTTATCCGATGACTCTTCAAATTCTTCAAGGTGACCCTTCATGGGAAAATGCATCTTTTCCCTATTTTGTCTTTAGTGGTGACTCTTTGACTTCCTCATGGGCCCTCTTTTGTCTTTATGCAACCAAGAATATATCCATTAACACATAAATAATATTAAAACACTTTAGCCAATATATGAACATTAAAAACACCTTTAGACATTAAATGTTATGGGGCCTTTATCACTAATAATGTTAGACCATTAACATCAATGAAAATATTTCCAACATGATTGTTTACCATTCCAAACTTAAAAATTATTTACCAACACCTCTGCATTCCCCTTCCAAATGTACAGTTCATGCAAGGATGGATTTATCCCTCCATAGGTAGAGTTTTGACTCCATAATCAATAAATAACTTATTTACTTCTAGTGGGAAATGTCTAATATACTGACCACGTGGTTCTCTAAGAAATTGAAACTTGGCTTCTTCAGGACAAGAGTAAGTGGTTATAGCATATTCCAAAATGTAGTTATTTAACACTCCTCTCCACTAGATATTAACATCCCATATCCATGATGTTTCTAGTCATGCCAAAGCCCTTTGACATTCTATCATCCAAGCTTGTCTCTTTCCAAAATTTATTGATCGACCTTGAGCATAGGTAGAGATCCAAACATGAAAATGAATAGGGACTTTGATAAATAAGGTTTCATAGAATGAGTTGTAGAGATGTTCCACCCATATACATGTAGAAATTCTTGGTTCAAAATAGGGAACTACAAAATTATCCTCGACTTTGGTAATCCATTGTTCAATACTTTTAAGGGATAAACATTCAATCATATTCCATTATTGTGCAACAAGCACTACAGGTCCTAGTAATGGAACTAAAATGTTGGGTTTATTCTCTTTATCAAGTTTTTCTTTATGTTATAAAGTTTTTTCCCAACAAGCTTATGTATTGGCCTTTCACGTAAGACTAAGGTCCCATGTGCTCACCTGAAGCATATAGCAAGAGACCAGTTCCTGCAGGTTATATTGTGCAGTAACATACTAGTCATATACTTGATTTTGTCCATATATCTTATTAAAAATTACATAGAAAAAGAAGTATATGACTGTGGACCTTGTCTCATTAATCATAACCACCAAGAACACAAAGATAAATGTCATGAACTTCAAAGTGTTATTTATGCAAAATTCAATAATGCATGTTCTATAAATCTCATAATGAATGATAAACCACAAATTAGTCAATGAAAACCCATTATTAATGTTTAACTACTAATTATCTAAAACACAACACCAAAACTAATTATAATATCCATAATTCTATATTATAGAGTCACTATAAGTTATCCATTATCAGTCACCTTACATAATTCCACACATGGGTATTTATACTTATTTTTCCCTGACCAAGTAGTTATATAATAAATTACAAATGGGTGAGTGGCCAATGTTCTCTTAGTAGACTGAGAGTCATGGTAGTTATTTACTTATTTTCTCCTAAGGACCTGAGCCTTTACACCCCCTATATTCTTATTCGATGCTAAATCCTTGCTACCAAATGTCCTTTTCATGGTTTAGTGTAAAACTCATGATGATTAAAGTCTAGATTATCCTTGAGAACCACTCCTCAACCGTCTCTCACCTCCCTCATGTTCCCCAATCCTTTCGATATTATTCTAAGTCATATGCTCTTAGGTTCTCTGTAGTTATGTTTTTTCTTTGACTGTGTATTCTCATGTTGTTGTCTTCCATGCCTTCATCCTCTCACACCTCATTGGTTCCATGATATGGTCTTCCTATTCCATGCTAGTTCTATGTCATAGTCTTCCTGTGCCATGTTCCTCTCACACCATGCCAATTTCACACAAAAAGCCAAAATACTTAGTCTAAATTTGGGATCCAACAAATAATAAATGTACTTTATGTGGTGGCTTGGAAAATTTTAATTCATGCTTGCATGAATATGATTCTCATGATCTTGGGAGACAATTAGTTAAAAGGAAAAATTATGAAATAGTTAAGTACCTATTTAAAATCAGGGGAAAAGCATCAAGGTGTGAATTGGTGAAAATTAAAGTTAGTGTATATGATTTCATTATAGATTTTAAGAAAAACATAGTGTAAATATCTAAGACACATGCACAAATATGGATTGACCAACATTTCAAGATATGTAGGACAAGTTTCCTATGGATATAATAATTTATGTTGTTGACTTTGCATAGAATTATACATTGCATTCCCAAAGTGAAGTTCAGTCATGATACTATAATTATATTTAGATTACCATTTTTATGCACATTGTAACTAAGTATACGCTCAAAATATATAATAAAACAATATTATTTTAAGGGGGTATCATTTTTACATGGGTGATGATTGGTCACATTCTACAACACTCGTGCAATATTATTTTAGCAGTTTCTATGATTTTTTGAAGGAAAATACATTGATATAGATCAGCATTTGATTTGGTCAGATAATTACACAATGTAGTTTAAATATTCTCATATGTTATATTGGCTTATCAAAATGCATGTAGAATTAAATGTTCCTCATAAATGGAATTTATTTAAAGCATTCCATGGAAAATGGGAGCATGATGGCACATATGCATGAATTAAGATAGCCTTGGTGAGACAGCAAAGGAATATTCGTGTAACCATACACTAACACAAAGAGTTATATAAAATCTGAGTGTTTGAGGATTCTTTTGGTTGGTGAAGTGATGCATAAGCATTCAAGTCCTCTAATAATGTTGCATCAACCAAAAATATGAGTAGGATAGGTAGTAATAAGTGGTTTTACAAGTCTTTGATGTTATAAGGTTTGTGGTATTTAATAATTAGTTCAGTAAGTCTATAATACATCTTGATTCCTCAAACTATTGATATAATTTATATCACATTCTTCTTTAGTTACGCAACACCTTAAATATGTGAATTTTATCTATGAATTTGTTTGTATCTTTAAACCACTCTATAATTCACCACACTATCTCACAGTATGCATATGACATCTAAATGGTCTCATCAAGTGTTGTATCATCTAAAAACATTATGCAGAGTTTTAATTTAACCTAAAACTCAAAAAAAAATTGCATAGCTCTATGTTAGCTTAAAGTTTGTAATAAACATTGAAACAACCTTAAGAACTCATATATCGAATCAAATATTACCTTGCAATCATGATGTTGCATGAAAATCCAAAAAATAGCTACAGGTTCTTTAGTGACTCACAATTTTGTAGGGAACATCTTATCAACACTCTAAATTCATATGATAAAATAGGTGACACCAAATTATTATGATTTCACCAAAATATATTAAAAAAATGCTACAAGCTTCATAATAACTCACAATTTTATAGGTAGCATATTGATAGCATTCCAAGCCCATATGTTAAATTAGATTATGGTGCAATTTTATGCTTTTCCTTAAAAGATCCTTCAACCTTGAAACATCCATGTGGTTGATGTGCAGTAGGGTGTGACATAATCAATATTAAAATTATAATTCATGGTGGGCCATGGCAATGTGTTATGGGAACTTTTGATACACATGAGATGTGATATGGACATTGGGAATGTATTATTCATTTAATAGTTGTGGTGTATAGTGATGTGTTATAATCAAATTTAATGATTGTGGATTGTATTGATATCTTGTGGAAATTTAATGATTTGTGGGATTAGTGGGTAGTTGATATCATTAATGTAATTATGTGGATTATCTATCTATATAAATGCATCCATACAATTGAGAAACTAAGTATTCTAGAATAAGAGAGAACCTAGATAGTTTCAAGCAAAGATTTGTGTGTCATATGTCTAATAGGGTGAAAGGTTGTAATGCATTTCATTTGAAGACTATAATTTTTCACTTAGCTGCATGTTTGTAATCAAATTTTAGTGTGTATGTAAACTTTAATACCTTGTTCAAATCAATAAAATAAATTTTTGTTGCATTAAATGTATTATTTACGTGTCTAAGAATAAAATTAGTCATTTATTTGTATTGAATTTGTGGGTTTCATGGTCTAAGGCATATCTTCGATGAGACCCCTAACCATGATCACATCATGAAGGAATAAAATTTGGGACATAAAATATAATGCAACATGATTATAGAATCTAGCAAAATGCATTCATTTATGAGCTCAAATGCAACTACATGGAGTATTTGGACACAAAAACTGGCATTTTTTTTATGAAAAATTTATGGCATGGGAGTGGGACCATTATGATAATTCAAAGTGGGTTGATTATTGGTATCTACATCTTCTAACCCTTGCTAAAGTTCTTAAACCATGCCATGCAAGTAAAATGGATACCTTTCCAAACTGTGATCACATATCAGATCTTGTTAGACTTAGAGATGTCTATGTTATCATTACCTCTAAAGGAAATGTTGATAAATGTGACTATTAGATAACATTTTGTGTGAATGAAAAATAAAGACTTACAAGTTCTACTACATATGGATATGGATTTAGTTGAGGACCTACTTGATATTGAAAAATGAAATTCTGGATTTTGAGGACTATAAGACAGAAAGAAGATACTCACATATTCACACTTAGTTTTTATATAAATTTTCAATTGGTTATGCATGATTCCAATCCAAATAAGAAAGATTTGTGGACACTTTCAAACAAAGATCATGAAGAAATATTGTAAATTCTGAAGATTAGAGCTAACCTAGAAGGTGCAATTGACTAATAACTTAGGTTAGTACATTTTTATATTTGTAAATTATTTTTATTGTTAAAATTGTATTTATTTATTCATTGGTTAAATATTAGATACTAATATTTTTATATTCAAGGTTATTGAGATCAAGGTGGCTTCCACCTTCATGAGGTTGGTATTTTGAGTAGAGAAGATTACCTTCTTGAAACCAAGAGAAGCCAAATTTTCATCTTAATAATATTGTTAATATTAAAGGCATAGTTGGATATCTCCTCTTTTGGGCATTCTTAGCTAGAAAATGGCAGTGAAATCATTTTTAGGATGTTGAATAATTCCTAAGACCATGTTCTCAACAGTTTTTTACTTCTAGTTACAAGAAGAACTACCATTATGGCCTCAAGAAAATATTTTTCTATATAAAAAATGCCATTTTTAGGCAAGCTTTAGACAAACATAAAACATTAATCATAAGTCATCTAGTCAAACCAAAATAACTATCAAGTGCATGTTTAAGTCTTAAAATTACACCTTGAAGCATGTCTATTTAAAATAAGAGGCAAATTCGTGGAATAAGATTTAGTAATCAGTCCTGAAATACCATTTTATGCAATCAAAAGACAAATTTGTTGCCTCCAATGAACATTTCCACTTCTCAAACATTTATTTGAAAATACATCACTTCCAACACATCATGACAGTGAAATTAATGATGACTAGATCATTCTAAGATGTAAAATGTTAGGTGTTGACCAAAAAAAACATCACAAAAGGAGAGATCTATAAAACAAAGGGTTGTAAACTGATATGTAGAACAAAGTAGCAAATATCATATATTACATCCAAACGTATTCTATATCATTATAAATAAGAATCATTCCATATATAGGCAAGGACAAACAAGGAGCAAAGCATCCTAACCAATGTGGGATAAATAAACAATAGGAAAAAGATAAATACACATAGTAAGAATGAGTAACCTATTTTAACACCCCCCTAAAAGTGAAGCTAGGGGGAAAAAAAGCCAAAACAAAGTGGCATATCTACAGTATGAATCCCAATAATAAGACTTGATCATGTACTCATGTACAATATATCCATGAAGTGTAGAAATAGATAAAAATTTTAGAAAACAAAACTTCCCCCCCCCCCCAAAAATGATGTAAAATAAGGAAGGACTTCATATGGAATCCCCCCCAAGGACAACTATTGTCGATACTAAAGCTGTCAATACTCTAAGTCAATCTTTCAAGATGACTAGTGTTGATGTCCAGATCTTTAGCTAGAAGACTATAGAAGCTCCATCTACATCAAAAAAAGGTTTCTTCCTTTTTTCAAAATAAGAACACAAATATTGTACTGGAAGTCTACCCATTCCATAATGGAAGGAGGAGGTAGTAATATAAAGATTTCTAAATCACATCCAAATATGAAGTGTGGCATAGGTCTAGAAAGATCATAAATAAGAATTAGATGTAATGCCATAGAAGTGAACCGATCATAGTAAAGACATGGAATATTCACTGAAATAATTTCCATAAGAAGTGGAGTGTAATTCTCAACAAGTGTACTTGTTGACCAAACTTGACGCTACAAGTCAAATTAGCATTCCTATACGTAAAAACTTGAGTTTTAGGCATTTTAGGGATCTAATACATATGTATTAAGGTGTATTTTAGGTCATTTAGTGTGATTTCATGTTATATTAGCCTTGGTTAATTAGTTTTTTAGTCCATTTATTATTTTGGGTCATTTTAGGGGCCATAAATAGGCATTAAATGAGTTGTACAGCCTCATAGGGAAATATGAAGGTTCTAAAAGGTGATGTCATTCCCCATGTGTCTTAATATGTCTTAATCAACTGCTAGTAACTAAAAGTGGTAGGTTCTTCAAAAGAAAGGGTAGTTTTCTTGGGAAAAGAGAAGAGTTTGGCACTTGTACAACCCATGGGGAAGTGTGCCACATGGGATAAGGTCATATAATGACTCTTTAGCTTCCTTAGATCCATATTAATTCTTTAAATTCTTTTTAAGTGCTAAAAAATGCCCAAAACAATTTTGCTCCTTTTTCACCCTTCTAGATATATAGAACCAATCTTCAGGTTTGTACTTAGTATGGCCAGCATGGGATGTTCTAGATCAAACACCTTGGGGAGGTGAAATTAAAATTTTAGACCTAAATTTAAATAATAATATTTTTAATAATGGTGGCATGTGCTTTATGAACCATCCTCATGAAGTTGACTATGTTTTTTTGCTTCTTAATTCATGCACCCTATAGATTTTGCTCCATTTTGGGCAAGTTCATACAAACCAGTTGTTGAGGTTGATTTCATATTATGTTTGATTACTCCTCTAAATCTATCCATGTTTATTTTAGTATTTCAAGGTGTTTTGATATTTTAATCATCTTGAGTTGTGGGAGGGAACACTTTTCTGTGCAATAAGTAGGTTTCCACCATTTTCAAGAGTTTCATGATTTGATAGTGACTTCATTGAGTTTTATAGATTCATAATAATTTTTATGATGTTTTATTGGTCCTCTTTACTCTTAAAACTCTTTCTCCAAGTGGTCTCCATGAAATTGCAGTCATAGAACACCATACAATCAATCTGTTATATAACGTCATACCAGTTAGTCAAGTGCTTGAAAAGGAAAATCATGTTGAAATGAGGCTATTTTGGTTTATTTTAAATACTCACAATTTGAATGGATTTTATTTGAATATTTTAATATGGTACATGATCCTTAAAAATTAGACTCATCTTCACTGCCTAAGCACATAGTTTGCCTACTACAATTCAAATATTCACCTACAAGAGTCTTAGAGGATGACATCATGTTATGATGGGAGCCTTTGTAGTGGTTTTAATATCTTGGAGGTGTGAGGAGTGAATTTTTGAGTGTTATAATTGGTTCACAACTCATGAAAGGTTAAAAATCATGCACATTATCCACTTTCTCCTTTACTACCTATATACATTGAATGGTCACCGACAGGCAGCCTAACATAGAGCTAAATATCCATTTCAAGTGTTGAAGCATGTGATGGAACATTTTATTGAAATAATATCATTGGTGTATAATAATGGTAGACTCATTTGAGGTGTCAAGCTGGCAAATGATAGTGAGCAAACCTTCAAAGCATGAGATGACAATGTTCAAGCCCTTTAACCCTAAAAGTGCAAAACAGAGTTCCTAGGGGTTTTGTTGATATCATATAACATGGTTTAAATAACCTTTGAAGTATATATATGAGTATACCTTATATCCTCTAGTATATACAAGTACCTTTAAAAATTTTAAGGATAGAGGGTTAGTGTAGAATGGTGATTGAGAGGCCTAAAGTTGCCTATAAAGACACTAAACTCAGGGATTAATGTCTATAAGTTTTGATCCAAGGGAGACCTTTTTCATCAAAAGTTTCCCAATAGACTATACACCATGTTTAAATATTTAAAATGGTTTAAAGGATTAATTTTGATCTAAAATCAACTTAAGGATATTATACTTTATATTTTGCTTCCTATACACACCTATAGTCCATATAAACAACCTTAATATCCACCTACAACTGACAGTGACCTAGGCATGGTATTTTGATGGTGTATTATCCCTTTCAAGGTGAATACAGTTATAGATAGGTACTATATGACTTTAAGGCTTGAATGGGTATCTTTAAACATCATGACCAAGGGAAAATTATACCTACAGGGTTTTATCTTCCCCAACACAATTGACTATGTTGACTGAGAAAGACAGTAAACAATTTTGGTGAATAAGAGAGTTGACAATTTATAGGGATGAGTTAAATGAATTAAATAAATAAAAAAAGGATTAAAAGGGACTTAATGGGGGTTTTAAACATTATTTTTGAGGTGAATCCATGCAAGTAATCTATAGGTGGACCCCTATTCTGCAGGGACACAGTCAGAGATACACTCAGTATGGGCTAGGCAAGAGTGTAAGGAGCATGTGGAAGACTGGAGAAAAAAATGGAGATGTAAATGCCTAAAAATATGATCATTATAGTCTTATGGAGTTATTATGATAGACAAGGAGCAAAGGAAATACCCTTCTAAGTGTAAAACAAAGTCCATAACAAGAAATATTGCACATAGTCACTCTTTTAATAGTATGCTTTAGTTTTAATGTTTTTGGAAGGTCATAGAAGATGACTAAGGGATGAATTTTTATAGGTAATATCCTTAAAACCTATATAATCTCATAAAATGATCAATATTTTCTAAGTAAATAGGGGAGTGCCCTCTTTTTCTCTCAGACAGAGGGCACTCCTTTGTGCATAAAACTTGCATTTTGGGGAATATGAGTGAGAAAGAATGAACCAAAAGCTAAAATATCCTTATATGAAAGTGTGGAGAGTTTTAAAATATATATTTAAATATTTTATAGCATGCACAAAAATATGGAATTCAATAGGGTACCCTATACTCTTAAGGTTGAAGTCAAGCCTATTTGGGTAGGGTTAGGCCTAAAGACCAAATAAGAGACCAATGCCACTTATATCCCTAGGAATTATTTATAATTTGTTGTATAATGTTTATGGAATGATAAAATATGTTTCTAATATATTCTATTTATGTAAAACCATCAAAAAACTCATTTTGGTTTTTAAGGTGCAGATAGGCCTACTAAGCATGACTAGGCCTAGAATCCAAATGAGGGGCCAACTTCCTTTCCAAACTTGGCAGATAATTCTAGTGATTTTTTTAATTTTCATTCAATCAAAATAGAGGTGAAATATTTGTTAGAATGTATATAAGTTTTATGGGAATCCATTTTTGGCCCAAAGATAACTCAGATTTGTGCAAAATAAAATAAGCTCAATAGGAGAGGTTTGGAAACTCACATATCTTTTGATTATTTACATGGGAGAAAAATAATTTAAGAGGAGTTATTAGAGGTCATGAAAAACCTTATTTTTTAATTTATTTTCAATTTTAATGTCCCATCTTTATGAACAAAGCTTAAGAGGTAAAAATAGGCTAAAACTCTTACAAACCCTTGCTAATGACCAGTTTGGAGACATGAGGTTGGAAAGATAATCTAATGGTATATTTTGCCTATGATGATGATTTAAAATTGTATAATATTGTCTTATTATACTCCCCATCAAGATTAGTTGTATATAATTGTATGGATGGAGTGTAAAATAAGATTTTCTTGATAGTTTTGTGTATTCTGCAGGTTGTAGGAGGTTTTAAGAGATGAAAATCACATTATAGGGAATATTAGGACCTTAAATAACTATAAATTTCAATTTAATTCCTTTTAATAACTCCTAATTACCTCAACCAACTACTTCATCTTAGCTAGTCAAAATCAGCATAGTGACCAAGCTAGTAAGAAGGGTGGAAAACTTCAAGTGAGTTGATTTTAAGGTGTGCTTGATGCATATAATGACATGGATGGTATTTATAGGTGTAATCCACTCTATACCATATATTTTAATGGAAAAATTATGCATTTTTTGAGGCCAGTGTGCAGGTTGCATGAAGGAAGAGTTTTTTGGACTATAGATGATGATGGCTCATTTCTAGATAATTCTAGATGACCAGGCCTATAACCAATGCATTGAGATGCATCCCTAAAATCCTTACCCTTCATTCCAATCATCGTACCTATACCTAATCAATTTTTTGATGTTCAAATAGGTCCAAATCATGAAGGTAGTTTTTTGAGCCAAAATGAGAAATTTCGTACCACTTTACAAGAGTTTCATGACTTAGAGAGCCACTTATTCCATCTTACCTTTCATCATTCATCCCACATCATCTTCTCATGCAAAATTAATTTATTCTCTTATCTTGAAAAGTGTCCTTATGACCTTTGAACTTCTCTCTTCTCTTCTCTCTCTCTCAAGTTCTATAAGAACTAGCCATTTTGGCTATTGTAACTTATGCTCCACCTGAGTATGGAAAAGCCCTACTCATTTGCATACCATTTGATCAATAAGACTACTGATTTTTATCTATTCATGAATATTCATAGTGTGCTTTACTTAGATGATTGATCTTGCTTAGTGATAACTATGATTTCTTTAGCATGTCTCATTCTTTCATCTTATTTGTAGTTAAAAAGCTTCTTCTTACAGGACATATGAAGTGTTCTAGGAAGTGTTAAGGTTGAGTGAGTTATTCTATTCACTAGTGCCATTTATGTCCTCTTGTCTAGTCCTCCTAGACTAAACATTCATCCATAACCTCATAGTGTAACATTGATGTGAGAAGATGCAAATTGGAGAAGTGTATGTTTGGTTAGTCTCTTGGTTTCATGTCTAACATGCAGCTGGTTGGTAGTCATCAATAAATTTGATGTATCACCTCCCTTAGGAGATTTTTATTTCATTTTGATCTCTCCCTTCCCCCCCACCAAATTTTAGGTATAGTAGTGATCCAAAGTGGTACATCAAGGGATTTATCCCTACCTAAAGATTCACTTCATCCTTAGGCTACCCACAAGCCTAGAGGTGTTTCAATTGTGCCACTTGGATTAGGAGAGATGATACATCTCTTAAAAGGGTAAAAATCCAAGTGACAATAGTTTTTGGCACACTCGGTGGGACTCTTAGTCCAAGAGGTTGAAATATTTTTAGTGTTGTCTTTCAATAATTAACCTTTAGAGGCATATATCTAAGCATCAATGGTGACTCTAAAGTTACATCAACTAGTCAAGAAGCCTAGGTATTGCTTTTTAATATTGTTTGTGATCAATCCTTATGTTTTTTCTTCCTAATGAAGTTTCATGGCTGAACTTGGTGTTGAGTTTTGTTTTACACAAGTTGATGAGGTATATCTAGCCTATGGCATTCAATATCAGCCCTATCATGATCCTTACCAGATCCAACATGAAGTGTATCATCCCATTCATTAAGTGTATCAGCCCACTCATGAATTGTATCAGCCCTCAAATCAGCCTTCTCCATATCTTGCTCCTAGTCAACCTAGTCACTTCTCTAATCAGTCCATGTCCACTTTCAAGTAAACTATTTTGGGCTATCAAAGGTACATGTTAGATCTTGATAATCTAAGGGGATGTGTGCAAGAGGTTCCTATTCATCTTATTCATAAGGTGAGATATGTATTAAAGCTAGTCAAAAGAGAGTGGGCACCTATTGAGAGAGCTAATTGGCAAAGGCTTACAAGTGAGATGATAGATGTGAGTGGCTTGGTTTCTCCTTAAAGGATAAGCTAAGAATTTATGAAAGGCAGCCTCACCAAACCTATTATCCTTCATATCCACTTCCCCAAGATTTATATTAGTCCTATTTGACCCCTATTCATGATCCCAATCAAGCTTACCAAATTCATCCTTTTCCCCATCAATTAGAAGAGAGAGTTGAAAAGAGAACCTTGTTTTTGAAGCTAATCTTGATAGGAAGATTGAGATAGCCAATAATCAAATGAATAAATCCATGTTAGTAGTAAATAAAGTGGAATTAAATCCCTCATTTCCCTCTCCCATTACATCCCCACCTCAAGAAAAGACTTCTAGATATGAGATTCTAAGTTGGAGACAAGGTAGAAAATCCAAGCCTAAGGAGATTCCAAGTTCCTTAAATACTTCATCCACTCCTCAAATTGTGTCACCACCTCAATAAAAAAATTATAATCTTAAAATCCTAAGCTGGAGTAAGATAGTGTAATCATGGGGAAAGAAAGAGGATAGAACCATTGTTAAGGAGTGTGAAGTTGAGGAACAGCTTGAGCCTATGTAAGTCCCTCACACCCTTCCTCAAGCGACCTCTTGTGTTTCAAGTCAACCCTCTTGTACTCCTCATCCTCATTATGATTCCTATCAACTTCAAGAGAGACTTTTCCAAGATAACATATCCAAGCAAATTGAAGATTTGGAGTCAAGGATGAAGTTGTTAAGTCAAGGTGTGATGGAAGGTTTAGACCCAAAATAAAATCCTATGCCTAAACACACCCCATCTAACCTCCCTCAATAAAGTGTTTAAGAAAAATCAGATGTGAATGAAGTTATTATCAAATTTAAAGAAGAAAACCAAGCTATTTTAGCCCAAATTCTATCTCCCCTTCCTCAAGAGCTCCCAAAAGAATCTCTTACTTTTCATTCTCAGCCTGATTTTGAGTCCTATGTTCCACCTCTACCAACTAGTTTATATTTTCCTAACCCCATCACCCTTTTGCTTGATGTACGTATGGTATTGGAATATAAAAAGAAGCATTTGGTTGAGGAAAATTCAAAACTCTTTCTTGAAAAAATTGCAACTCCTTGGCAACTTCATTGGGCTAAGTCACCAGATTTTAAGATACCTAGTCTTGGCATCACCAAAAAAGAGGAGGTTGAAAATATTGCATCCCTTGAGAATAAAGATTAGATTATGATAGTTGAGACACAATTTGAGATCCCTTAAGAGGTACTAAGTGTTGAATAAGAGGTGAGTGCTTGTATTGAGTCTTCTTGTTTGGTTGATAATGAAGAATGTCTTCCTAGTGTCAAAGAAGAAGTCTTAGATGAAGTCCTTTTGTATTCTAAAGAAGAAGATGAAGGAGCTTCCCTTTTTATTCCACTTCATGATGTTGATTAAATAGAGGATGAGGACTTATGGTAGTAGTTTGAAAATATTTACAAGGAGTTTGAGTCCCTCAAGGAGTTACAACTTCTTTAGAGTTGATTATAAGTGATGGTAAGCAAGATGACATTGTCCAAAATGTCATATATGAGTAAGATAAAATTTTGCATAAGCCTTTGGAGATCAAAATAAGCTATATTGGCATCAATATTCCAAGGAACAAGAAACCATTCCTCTTGAAATCATGCCTACAAAGAAGATGAAAGTTGATCATGAGATGAAGAGTAGGCAACAATATGAGGTATGTGTACAAAGCCTACATTGGTGACCTTTTTGAAGATGAGCTAATTGAGAGCATAACAAGTGAGGTGCCAAAAAGTAGGTCTGATCTATCAAGTGTTCAATCTAAAGAGTAACATACTTGGCACCATGATTCATCTCATGAAGAAGAAGATACAATAAACTTTCCTTTTGATCCTAGAAATGGAGGTATGCTTGATTGTTAGCTGTATATAGTTATTTGTTTCCTATTTTTTCTAAGTGCTTTGAGCACATGTGTGTGTGTCTTATTAGTGTGTTTGCTTTGCTTTGTGTGTGTACTTTATTTTATGTGGTTGAGGTAGTCAAGTGGTCTTATCTTGATCAAATCATGGTTGTCAGGTGTTCAAAGGTCTCCCTATTTTGTTTTAGACTTTAGATGACTCCCTAAGCCTGATGAACTGATAAGGCTACTAGTCTAGTTAGTATAGCAGGCATACTACCCCTATGAGTCACCAATTTATTGACCAAAATTAACCTTGTAGGTCAAATTAGGACCCTTATATGTAAAAACTTGAGTTTTAGGTGTTTTATGGGTGTAATACATATGTCTTATGGTGTATTATAGGTCATTTATTGTGATTTCATGTTATATTAGCCTTAGTCAATTAGTATTATAGTCTATCTATGATTTTGAGTCATTTTAGGGGTTATAAATGGGCATTAAATGAGTTGTATGGCCTCCCAAGGAAATTTTAAGGTTATAAAAAGGTGATTTCACACCCCATGTGCCCTCATATGTCTTAATCAATTGTTGGTAACTGAAATTGGAAGGTTCTTCAAAATAAAGGGTAGTTTTCTTAGGAAAAGAGAAGAGTTTGGCACTTGTACAGCCCATGGGGAAGTGTGACACATGGGATAAGGTCATAAAATTAATCTTTAGATTATTTAGATACATCTTAGTGCTTGACACACTTTTGAATTTCTAAAAAGGGCCCAAAACTATTTTACTCCTTTTTCACCCATCTAGACATATAGAACCAGTCTTTAGGTTTGTACTTGGTACGGCCAATAGGTGAGGTTACAAATAAAATGCCTTGAGGAAGTGAAATTAAAATAAAATATATTAATTTACATAATAATATTTCAAAGAATAGTGTCCTATGATTTATGAATTATCCTTATGAAGTTGACTATATTTTTTTGCTTATTGTTTCATGTACCCAATAGGTTTTGCTCCATTTTGGGCAATTCTATATAAACCAATTATTGAGGTTGATTAAAAATTATTTTTTCTTCCTCTTATAATTATTTACACATTTTTTTGAGCATTTCAAGGTGTTTTAATATGTTAATCATCTTAAGTTGTAGGAGGGAACACTTTTCTATGTAACAGGTAGGTTTCCACCATTTTCAAGAGTTTCATGCTTTGATGGTGACTTCACTAAGTTTTATAGATTAATACTCATGTTTATTATTTTTTATTTTTCCTATTTACCATTAAAACTCTTTCTCCAAGTAATCTCCATAAGAGTACAGTCGTAGAACACCATATAATCAATCTACTATATGATTGTCATAACAGTCAGCCAAGTGCTTGAAAAGGAAATCATGTTGAAATGAGGATATTTTGGTTTGTTTTAAATAATCAAAATTTTAATTTAGTTAAATTAAAAAATTTAATAATGTACATGATCCTTAAAAATGAGACTCATCTTCACTGCCTAAGCACATAGTCTACCTGCTACAATTCAAATATTCCCCTGTAGGAGTCTTGGAGGATGATGTCATGCTATGATGGGAGAATTTTAGTGGTTTAAATCTCTTAGAGATGTGAGGAGTGATTTTTTTAGAGTTAATACTGGTTCAAAACTCATTAAAGGTTAAAAATCATGCACAGTGTCCACTTTCTCCTTTACTACTTGTACACACTGAATGGTCACCTACATGCAGCCTAACAAAGAGCTAAATATCCATTTCAAGTGTTGAGGCATGTGATGGAACATTTTATTGAAATATTATCATTGGTTTAGAATCATGGTAGACTCATGTGATTTTTCAAGTTAGAAAATGATAGTGGATAAACCTTCAAATCATGAGATGATAATGTTCAGGCCCTTTAACCCTAAAAGTGCAAAATAGAGTTCTTAGAGGTTTTATTGATTTCATATAACATGGTTTAAATGACCCTTGAAGTAGATATATGAGTATAAATTTTATCCTCTAGTATATACAAGTACCTTTAAAAAAATTAAGGATAGAGGGTTAGTGGATAATGGTGATTAAGAGGCCTAAAGTTGCCTATAAAGACACTAAACTCAGGGATTGATGTCTACAGGTTTTGACCCCAAGGGAGACCTTTTTCATCCAAAGTTTAAAAATATACTATACACAATGTTTTAATGTTTCCAATTGTTTAAATTATTAATTGTTATATAACATCCACTTAAGGAGATGATACTTTGTATTTGGCTTCCTATACACACCTACAGTCTGTACAAACAACCTCAACATCTACCTACAGCTGGCAGTGACCTATGCATGGTATTTTGATGGTGTATTATCCATTTAAAGGTGAATAAAGTTATATAAAGGTGATATATGAAATTAATTATTCAATGGGGCCTTCAAACATCATGAACAAGAGAAAATTACACCTACAAGGTTTCATCTTCCCCAACACAGTTGACTGTGTTGATTGAGAAAGATAGTGAACAATTTTGATAAGTAAGAGTGTTGAAAGTGTATAGGTATGAGTTAAATGAATTAAATAAATCACCAAAGGATTAAAATGGAATTAATGTGATTTTTACACATTGTGTTTTAGGTGAAACCATATAAGTAACCTACAAGTGGACCCTTATTCTATAGGGACTGTTAGGTTGTGGAGCTAAAAGCTTCACTGATGCAAACAAAGGAGGAGGTTGCAGAAGGGTTACGGAGCATCTCAGATGCCGGCGTCGGTTAGGCCAACCGATGTTGACAGGATTAGACTAGAAGGCAATCGATGTCGATCATTAGTCGGCCGGTGTTGGTGATCTCTAGGCAGACAGGGACCGATGTCGGTCACCTGTGTGGTTCGAGCTGGAGTGTTTTACGGGCAGTTAGCTAACGAACCATGTGTTTGCATGTTGAGAGCCAATTTTAGACTGAGAGCTGTGGATCTAATTATTGTAATTAGGTGTCTAATTATTGTTTGGATGAGATCTATATAATAGACTCATGGTTGTATTGTAAACTTGTGTTAGAGAGTAAGAGAGCATTATTATAAGCTCCTTCTGTGTGTGAGGTGAGCATGGTGTGTTCTTCCTAGTGCCACAGTACCAAGGTGGGTGCTGGATTGGAGAATCAGCAGGGTTCTTTAGGAGTGTATGATCTTGGTCATCAGGTGAGCATGGCTTCTATAGGAGATCTACATGGTAAGTAAGATCATTGATATGCAGGTGTATGTGTGTGCAAGGTCAAGGTTCACAGGTGTGCAAAACTAGATTGATTTGCAGGTGTGCAAGATCAGAGAGGATAGCAACACAACAGGGAGCAGAATCAAGTGGGATCTACTTGAAGTATGTTGAGTACTTGTGGAGTGCATGGAGAACTTGTGGTGTGCGTGGAGCACAGGTATAAGGTGAACACCAACTCAGTGTTTGATTTGGGTGTTGGGACCTAAGAGAGAGAGCTTTGAGGAGAGAATTACTGTTCACTTGAGGTGTGGGAAGCCTCTGAAGAGGTGGTGGAGAAGAAGTGGCATCTTCTTTATTGTATTCTTTTTTGTATGAGTATTAATACAAGTTGTGTATTGTCTCTCATATCATGTGTTATTTTTGGGTTTTAGTTACTTGTTGATTCTAGCTAATTTCGCATATTAAGTTGCTTGTATTTGGTAATCAATTGCGTGCTTCCAGTTATTCATATCCCAACATGTGGTATCAGAGCTAAGGTTGCAGGAAGTAGTTTTGTGTTTGGTTACAGGTCACTCTCAGGGGTTTTTGATTGAGTGGGAGTAGAGCAATGGCAGATCAAAGTAAGCTAAGAATGGAGGATTTGAAAAGCATAGATGGTCACTTACAGTCCTATGGAAAGAAAGAGCAGGTAAAAGAAAATTGTTGGTTTGTGGAAGATCAGCAAGAAGGAACTGAAGGAGCAGATGTTGTAGGGGATGTGGCATAAGATGCTCTGGGAGGTTTCTTGGATAAAGTTGAATCTTGGATAACAGATTCGGTTGCCTCTTTCCATGTGGCCCCAAGGAGAGGAGCTGGTGAGCCTTGCCAAAGAATTGGCAAAGGGGAAGTGGAGCTGAAATTGCAGGCGGCCAACACACAGGTGTTGAAGGAGGTCATGCAGGTCCCAGGTTTGGAGATATGGCTAATTTCTTCAAAAAGGTTGGGTGATGAGAGATGCACAAGAACTCTCACAATGGATGCACTTGAATTAGCTGGTGGTAAGAAAATAGGTACTCTTTATCTACTTGTTTATATTACTGATTCTTCTTCTGTTGTAGAGACGTGGCTTCGTAGGCTTGGTCACATGAGCAAGAAGGAGATGCATGTTCTTAAGTGGAAGATAGATATATTTGACAGGCTTAAGAACTGGAAAGCCTTGGTGTTTATGGAGGAGATGGCAGACAGAGACCAGTGGATGTGGCTGGATACTTCTGAGCAGGGCAGTTTAGACATGGGACTTGATTCAAAAGATCTCATGGGTGAAAAAGTCATCACTCACAGGAAAACACAGGTACCAGCGTCGACAGGAAAATTGACATCGATAGTAGGTAAGACCGATGTCGGTCATGTGGATCGACGTCGGCAGCAGGAGGACATTGACGTCGACGGGGTTGGTAGTCAGGACAGGTGCATGGAACCGACGTCAATTGGATGCAGACTGTGTGGTGACTGAGGTCGGTCACTGTAATGGATTTTGGGTGGACAGCAAGTTGTCAAGGAGTCTCAAACACCCATATGGAGGACTGAAGACGTAAGTAGGCCTCAAATTCATTGTTCCTCTTCTTCATACTAGTTGTTGACTGCAGAGCAGGAAGGATCTAGGAAACAATGGGAGCGTGGTAGGTATAGAATGCAGAACCAAGCGGGAGATTTGGTAGGGTTGCCAGCCAAATGAAAGCACAGAGACGAATGGATACCTTAGTTGAAGAATAGAGAGAACAGACGCGTGAGATGGAAGGCCAGGCATATGGTCTTGAGGAGCTGCAGGACAGTTGTACAGGTTTTGACAGGTGGAGGATGAAGCATGGCTTCAGTCAATGTCAGGGTAACTATTGTGGTTTGTCTTACCAAGTGGATGATGAGTCATGACATCATTCTGTTGTTGTATGTGGATAGTATGCTAGCTAGCAGGGGTGTACATACAGGGTTTTGCTGAGCTAAGGGTAAGATTAGTTCAGTGGTTTGCTATGAAGAATTTGGAGTAGCAAAATTCTTTGGCATGGGAGACATGGAGATCACAGGTTGATTTTGTTTCTAGTAGGAGCTGATGTGAATCAGGTGTTGGTGAGGTTCAGGATGTAGAATTGGAGCGCACCAAGGGCTGGATAGTTCAGTGTCCGAAATCACATGAGGTCTGGTATAGACCTGAGTTTTCCCAAGCAGTGGGAGCTGTCAGAGAGTTAGGAGCCAATTCGGGGAAGTGGGTTCTCAGGTATTTGAGAGAGACCAGCAGCAGGGATTCATGTTATTCAGGGTCAGGACTTCACTACATGGGATTGTAGGTTCAGATGTGGTAGGGTACTCGAATGATAGGAGGTACACCATAGGTTGTGTGGTGGGTTGTCTTTAGGATTGAGCTTGAAGAGGAATACAAGCCAGGAAATAGATTAGACAGAGTACAGGTACAGGTATAGTGTAGTTGTTTATCTCCAAGTGGGAGATTGTTAGGTTGTGGAGCTAAAATCTTCACTAATGCAAATAGAGGAGGAGGTTGCAGAAGGGTTGCAGAGTGTCTCAGACGCTGACGTCGGTCAGGCCAACTGACATCGGCAGGATTAGACCAGAAGGCAACCGGCATTGATCAGTAGTCGGCTGGCATCGGTGATCCCCAGGCAGATAGAGACCGACGTCGGTCACCTGTGTGGTTCGACCTGGAGTGTTTTATGGGTAGTTAGCTAATGAACCATGTGTTTGCATGTTGAGATCCAATTTTAGACTGAGAGTTGCGGATCTAATTATTGTAATTAGGTATCTAATTATTGTTTGGATGAGATCTATATAATAGACTCATGGTTGTATTGTAAACTTGTGCTAGAGAGTAAGAGAGCATTATTATAAGCTCCTTCTGTGTGTGAGGTGAGCATGGTGTGTTCCTCCTAGTACCACAGTACCAAGGTGGGTGCTGGATTGGAGAATCAGTAGGGTTCTTCAGGAGTGTATGATCTTGGTCATCAAGTGAGCATGGCTTCTATAGGAGATCTACATGGTAAGTAAGATCATTGATATGGAGGTGTA
The DNA here is from genome assembly GCA_037957365.1 of Torreya grandis. Taxonomy (NCBI): domain Eukaryota; kingdom Viridiplantae; phylum Streptophyta; class Pinopsida; order Cupressales; family Taxaceae; genus Torreya; species Torreya grandis. Next base: position 1,102,346 of record JARHVA010000053.1, on the reverse strand, counting down.
TGTGTGTGCAAGGTCAAGGTTCACAAGTGTACAGAACCAGATTGATTTGCAAGTGTGCAAGATCAGAGAGGACAGCAACACAATAGGGAGCAGAATCAGGTGGGATCTACTTGAAGTACATTGAGTACTTGTGGAGTGCATGGAGCACTTGTGGTGTGCGTGGAGCACAGGTATAAGGTGAACACCAACTCAGTGTTTGAGTTGGGTGTTGGGACCTAAGAGAGAGAGATTTGAGGAGAGAATTATTGTTCACTTGAGGTGTGGGAAGCCTCTGAAGAGGTGGTGGAGAAGAAGTGGCATCTTCTTTATTGTATTCTTTTCTGTATGAGTATTAATACAAGTTGTGTATTGTCTCTCATATCATGTGTTATTTATGGGTTCTAGTTACTTGTTGATTTTGGTTAATTCCACATATTAAGTTGCTTGTATTTGGTAATCAATTGTGTGCTTCCGGTTATTCATATCCCAACAGGGACATAGTCAGAGATACACTCAGTCTGGGCTAGGCAAGAGTGTAAGGAGTATGTGGAAGATTGGAGAAACAAATGGAGATGTAAATACCTATAAATATTATAATTATATTCATATTTATTTCTCATTATAGACAAGGATCAAAGGAAATACCCTTCCAAGTGCAAAACACAGTCCATAACAAGAAACATTGCACACAGTCACTCTTCTAGCAATCTACCTTAGTTTTAATGACTTTGGAAGGTCATAGGAGATGACCAAGGGATGAATTTTTGAATTTAATATCCTTAAATCCTATATAATATCCTAAAATTATCAATATTTTTTTATTAAATAGGGGTGTGCCCTCTATTTTATCTCAAACATAGGGCACTCCCTTGTGCATAAAACCTACATTTTAGGGAAGATGGGTGAGAAAGCATGAACCAGAAGCTAAAAGTGAATTATAGGAAAGTGTGGAGAGTTGTAAAATATATTTTTAAATATTTTATAACATGCAAAAAATTATGTATTTCAATAGGTTACCTTATACTCTTAAGGTTACAGTCAAGCCTATTTGGGCAAGGTTAGGCATAAAGACCAAATAAGAGACCAATGCCACTTCTATCCATAGGAATGTTTTATACTTTGTTTAATAATTTTTATTTAATGATAAAATATGTGTATAATATATTTTATGCATGTAAAACCATCAAAAAACTCTTTTTGGGCTTTAAGGTGCAGACAGGCTTACTAAGCATGAGTAGGCCTAGAATCCAAATAAGGGGCCAACTTCCTTTCCAACCTTGGTAGAGAATTATAGTGAATTTTTAAATGTTAATGGGGGGAAAATATATTTTATATATCTATTTTAATGTATATATTTTTTAATGGAATCCATTTTTGGCCCAAAGATAACTCAAACTTGTGCAAAATGTGAAAATAAGCTTGATGGGAGAGGTTTGGAAACTCACATCTCTTTTGATGCTTTTCATGGGGGGAAAATAAGTTTATATGAGTTATAAGAGGTCCTAAAAAACCTTCTTGTGGAATTTATTTTCAATTTTATCATTCCGTCTTTATGAATGAAGTTTAAGAGGTCAAAATAGGCTAAAACTCTTACAAACCCTTCCTAGTGACCAGTTTGGAGAAATGAGGTTGGAAATCTAATCTAATGGCATAGTTTTCCTAGGATGATGATTTAAAATTATATAATACTCTCTCAAGATACTCCCCATTATGATTATTTGTATGAAACTATACGGATGGAGTGAAAAATAAGCTTTTCTTGACAGTTTTATGCATTATGTAGGTTGTAGGAGGTTTAAAGAGATGCCAATCACATGGGAGGGAATATTAGGACTTTAGATAACCACCCATGTAAATTTAATACCTTTTAATAACTCCCAAGTGACTCAATGAGCTACTTCATCTTAGCCAATCAAAATTGACATAGTGACCAAGCTAGTGAGAAGGGTGGAAAACTTCAAGTGAGCTAATTTTAAGGTGTGCCTAATGCCTCTAAGGCCATGGAGGGTATTTAAAGGTGTCATCCACTCCCTCCCATGGATTTTCATTGAAAATTTATGCCTTTTTTAAGGCCAAGTGTGTAAGGTACATGAAGAAATTTTTTTTTGGACTGTAAATGATGATGGCTCATTCTAAATGACCAAGCCTACAACCAATGCATGAAAAGTCATGCTTGAAATCCTTCCCATTAATTCCAATCATTATACCTATCCTTAATCAGTTTTTGGATGTTTCAAATAGGTCCAAATCATGAAGGTAGTTTTATGAGCCAAAGTGAGAACTTTCATACCACTTTACAAGAGTTTCATGACTTGGGGAGCCACTTATTCCTTATAACCTTGCATGGTTCATCCCACATCCTCTTAATATTCACAATTAACTAATTCTCTAAGATTTAAAAGTGTCTTTGTGACCTATGGACTTCTCTCTTCTCCTCTCTCTCTTAAGTTTTATAAGAACTAGCCATTTTGGTTATTATACCTTATGTTCCACCTGAGTATGGTGAAGCCCTGCTCATTTTCATACCATTTGATCAATTATACTATTGATTTTTACCTCTTCATGACTATTAATAGTGTGTTTTACTTGGATTATTGATCTTTCTTAGTGATAACTATGATTTCCTTAGCATTTTGTCTCAATTTTTCATCCTATTTGTAGTTGGAAAGCTTCTTATTGCAGGGCATGTGAAGTGTTCTAGGAATTTTTAAGGTTAAGTGAGTTATTATATTCACTAGTGTCATTCAAGGCCTCTTGCCTAGTCCTCATAACCTAAACATTCATCCATAACCTCATAACGTAACATTGATATGAGAAGATGAAGATTGGAGAAGTGCATATTTGGTTAATCTCTTGGTTTTATGTGTAACATGCAGTTGGTTGGTAGTCATCAATAAATTTGGTGTATCACCTCCCTTAGGATATTTTACTTTTATTTCTCTCTCTCCCTTTCCCCCCTGCAAATTATAGGTTTAGTAGTGATCCAAAGTCGTACATCAAGGGAGCAATCCCTACCTAGAGATTCACCTCATCTTTAGGCTACCCACAAGCTTAGAGGTGTTTCAATTATGCCACTTGGATGAGGAGAGCTGAGACATCTCCTTAAAAGTTTCAAATCCAAGTGACAATAGTAATCTCACTAGAACCAATAGATTCCTCTAAAGGGATAATTTATGGTGGCTCAACATCATGTATATGAACAAATTTAGGTTTTATAAATAGACATCCCAATTTTGGTAAAAACTCATCCCATAGAGGTGGATAGACAAAAATAACATCAATGTCCATTAGGAATGTGTCATCACAAGAAACTATAGTAGGAGGAGAGAGTACATCATCATAAGAGAAAACATCATTGACAGGAGGAGAAGGAGATGGAAAAGTGCCATCCATGTCACTATCAAAATATAAACCTCATTGATAGGAGTACAACCCAAAATTATCAATAAATAAGGCTTAAATAGCATCCCAAGCTTCCTTTGGTGATGTGGCATCCACAATGTGAATGTGCAAGTTGTCTAAAACATTGAGATGAATCAAGTGAAGAGCCTCATATTACATAGATGCAATCTAGGAAATATATTCCTCATCTTTAAATTTTTTAAGGTCACAAAGTACCATTATCCAAAAACCTTTTATATTAAGGTGTATATTCATTTTTATTTTCCAAGATGTGTAATTTGAGGTGTTACGGGGCTACATTGTCGAAATAAAAATTACCCCCCCAAAAATATGTGTAAGGCACTTTATAATTGAGTGTGTTTTAAAATATAAATTACCCTAATGGATGGATAATCAAAAAACATACACTTTTAAAAAAATATATAACTCAATTTCAAGTCATGGTTCAAAAGTTATAGCTTTTACAAGTTTCTCATCATTAAAATGGGTCAACTAAGTAAATATTGCATAAAAATTAAATGCACTAAGGACCTAAAAATGATTTACCACTTCATTTAAATGTGTTTATTTTTATTTTATCCCAATACCTCCCATGTGGCAATGGTCCACCAAAAATGATTTACCACTTTACCTATTGCTTAATTTGAGAAATTACTTTCAAATTTTGCTTTTAAACCACTTTTCAAGTTATAAATAGACAAAAAATGGACCATAAATACTCACACATGTGATGGAAAAAACATTAATCTAGTTAAAAATCTTATAAAAAATTATATTTCCATTCATTTCTTTGGTATAAACTAGGCACATGTTATCAAAATGTGTGAAAGCTAGCTTCAAGAAGACTCTTTGCAAGATCCAAAAAAACTGGTTGACTGGGCCCTGATTTTGACATCCCAAAAGGTAGTATGGCCTAATTCACAGTGGTAATTCATATTATAGGCTGAAATTAGACTGAAAATACTATCCTCTCCGAGAATTATATCTCAATTTTTAGATTGTATGACCTCAAACAAGTAGAAAACCATATGGCTATCCAAATGATGAAGACAAACTATTAAAATGATTTTAAAGATACCCAAAGAGTTGTATGGCCTACTCCAAAATTATTAAAAATAGTATGAGATTAAATATGGTAATATTATCTAATCATACCAGGTTTTATATATAAAAAATTAGATCCATACCACCTATGATGAGAGAAAACCATATAGGTGGCAGGTATATGCCAGTAGACCAACAAGTAGGTTTTTTAATATAAAGGATATATGGCCTAATCTTGGGTAATTTTAAAAAAAATTAGAGGACATAAAACTCATATTTATATGCCTTTATGCTTTTATATTTGGATTTTTATGCATGTATGGCCTGAATCATCAAAAAAATACATAAATTGCCTTAAAAGCTTTCAAAACAAACTTAAACATGGGTCTAGAAAAATAAGTACATAATGGTATGGCCTAAGATTTATATGGATTGGTCAAAGGCCAAAAAAATATAGGTCACAAATCCATACAAAACACCTCCACTATGCCAATAATAAAGTTTGATATATGAACAAACCTTGCAGTAGCAAACTCGTAAATAGATGGTTGCAACACCCATTGCTCTGATACCATAATAGGAATGATGAATAGATCATTCCAAACCATAGAATCTCAGGTGCTGACAAAAAATAACATCACAAAAGGAGATATCTATAAAACAAAAGGTTACAAACTAATATGTAGAACAAAGTAGTAAATAACATATATTACATCTAAACTTCTTATATATTATTACAAATGAGAAGCCTTGCATATATAGGCAAGGACAAACAAGGAGCAAAGCATCCTAACTAATGTGGTATAAATCCACAATAGGAAAAAGATAAAAATCACCTAGTAAACATGAGTAACCTACTCTAATAGATAGTAAAATTATGTATGTGGTCAGGATCACAACATTGAAACCCACCCAGATGTATGTTTTACTTACTCGTCTAGCATGAAAAAATATTGACAATAAATGTTACCAACATTCAACATGCATTTAAAGATATCCACCTTTTAGTCTTCCTAGATGAAAAATGGTACCACCACCATGTCAAGGATGCCAAATAATGCCTAATACCATGTCCTTATCCTCTGACTATACCAAGTTATGAGACAAACTACTCATTCTAGTCTCAAATATGTCCTTTATACAAATAATAATAATTTTATCTTTCTCTCTACATCTGGGTAATTGTGGTTGAAAACCAACCATTGCTTCACATTGAGGATGCTACATAATGCCTCCATAAATTATTCAAGTGCTTATAAAGTTTGTGTATTCAAATTCTTATGGCACTTATAATATTTATATATTAAGTTAACATTGTGCTCAAAATCTTATGTTGCTTACTAACAAATGTTTATGGTTTTATGTGATTATAAGGCATGACATGATTGTATTGTAATTGGGTTAATTTGACATTGGTAATAATTTCAAGACAAGGGTGACTTATAAGTCATTACACACACATAAAAAGATTTTCCAATGGATAACAAGGCTATCGGGTGACTTATAAGTCATTAATTCATTGTTCATCCCCCTAATAACAAATCCTTATGATACTTATGTGGTGAGTCCCCCTAGCTAGTGATTATTACCAAAAACACATGAGGAAATAAATTTCATTAGAGATATGAATATTCATGGAGGTCAACTTGAGATGGAGGTCAGCTGCTACAAATAAATTTTTTACCACACTTACTTAGGGTAATGAATTATCATGGAGGCCAGGTTGAGATGACTTAATTGCATGCACAAGTAAAAATCCCATAAAAATCAACACTATAAATAAAATTAATCATGAAAAAATTCAACACCTAACACAAATACATGATTGTATTGTAACTGAGTTAATCTCATATTGGTAAGGATTGTGGGACAAGGGTGACTTGTAAGATATTGCTCGCATCAAAAGCTTTGCCAATGGAGAAAGAAGCTAGAGTGTGATAGGCCCAAAGAGGTTGGGTAACTTCACTATTATTCCCATGTTAATAAATGATTACAATATATGTGTACTCTATAATTAGTACCAAAAATACATGAGGAAAGAAAAGCATTAATACCAAAAATACATGAGAAAATAAATGTTTAAACTCATGCATTTTGAATTTTTAGCAAAGAAACAAAAGAATTCATACCCAAAATACATGAGAAAATAAATTTTTTCACTCATCCATTTTGAATTTTTTAACAAAGAAACAAACTTAGGGTGTGAGAGTAAAATTAAATCCTCTAATTGTCATGAACATACAAGATAATATTACATTGAATATAGTTTTAAATATAACACATAGTAAAGAAATATAAGGTATAAGTTGGAAATAAAATGTGTGTGTGTGTGTGTGTGTGTGTGTGTGTGTGTGTGTGTGTGTGTGTGTGTGTGTGTGTGTGTGTGTGTGTGTGTGTGTGTCTATATAAATATAATAGGTTTTTCAATATACAAGGATAATAATTTGTTACATTATAGTCAATCTCATATACATACTAGTGATATATATATACACTGCCATGCTAGTGTATAAACAAAATAATATGGTCAGTCCAAAAATCTAAACCTATATAATATAGTTATGCCTATAAATCTTATCAATCATAAAAAACGTCCTCCTCAGACCTCAATATGTAACAAGATCCTCATCTCCCATACTCCCTCAATATTATGAAGGATCCATAGAAGGAGTAGGAGTCACACTAGTAGAATCTAGAGCAATCAATCCTAGAAGAGGAGGAATAATAAGTCAGGAGAATGTTCCATAGTTGCAAGATTATGTATTTGCATCATATATTTTAAGTGAGTTTTCTAAAAATTAAAAAACCATATGTTTTGTCAAGAATAATGTAATTGGAGAGTTAATATTATTTCATAGTTACCTATGCATGATGTCTGGGATGTTCTAGTATGACCTTAAAAAATGTGAGGAGAATCATTACACTACATTAATATTAAGGACACTTTGCATAATTCAAATTGACAAGTTTTTAATAAATAATTTAACTCAAAAAAATAAATTTACAATCAAATTTAAAATTAAAATTAAACTTTGTACTAAGAAAGACTCCCAAAATTCAATCACTGACAAAGTCTATGTCCCTGTCACTCATCCTACTCAGACTTGGACTTGACCAACATCTATTTTTAAATAAATATTAAAATATTTAAAATTTTAATTAAACTAAAAAAATTTGTTAGTATGTTTATTGAACTAATTTAAAATTACTTAAGTGTAAGAACTCTATGGGGGCCTATGCATGTTTTGTTTTATCGTACAACTAGGTAGGTGCAAGAAAATCATCAAGATCAATAGTATCTAAGCCAATATCCCTTGATGGAGAACCAAGACCAATACAAGTACTATGGCTTGTGTTTTACTAGTGAGGAGTGGAAACATGATGATGGGGAAACCTAGAAGACCCAACACCAAGAGTGGAGTGGGATATGCCTATGCCAGCTCCACTTCATACTAAAGAGACATTTTGTGAACCCTAGTCTATTAGACTCTATGTAAGAGACCTAATAGCTAATAAAGATTGCTTTGTAACCTCTAAATTAACTCTAGGGTTATAGATAAGAGGATGATAATCAATAAAATGGGAGGAATAAATGGACCTTGTACAACTCTCTATGTCCCCACTCTATGATGTGGCATGCCATGGCCCACCCCCTAGAAATCCCTCATATCAAAATAGTTTGCCTACCTCCCCAAAACAAACTTTTTGTATAGTCTATGTAGGAAGTATAGTAGCACATTCAAAAAAAAATTGGTGATTTATAAAAAACCATCCACCAACGATTTAATAAATTTCACAAATTTATTGGGGTGCACATCACTTTATTGAAAAAAAAAATTAGGGTCAAAAGGATGGTGTAATGGGTCAGACAAAAAGTTTGGATAACATCTCCTTCATAATTTTTAGTTCCGTCACTTGATCATATGACAATATCTCTTCAAATTCCCTTCATTTTTGTTCCCTCCATCTCTCGTAGGTGTCTATTTAATTGCCTAGCATATCAATATTTTTGACAATTTTAGTTATAATGTTTACATGAATTCACGGTAATTAGGAGAGATGTGCCTTTCTGCCCTAAAATTATTTTCTCAAATTTTCCTTATTTTATGAAATCTATGCATAAATTGGGGGAGGGTTTTGTACCGGTGGGTTTGCTTCGAGGTTTGTCGAAGGTTTTTCTTGCAGGTTTTATTGATGATCATGAGGGGTATTTCCATTTTATCTTATTTTCATAAATAATTCATCTAATTTTTAAAATTACAATCCATACTAAAAAAAATCAAAATTGACAAAAAACACATTAAAGAGTGTAAATACTTATGTGGACAAATTTTATGCAAGAGAATTTGGCAAGTGGATGGAGAATTTAGCAAAGAAAAATGAATATCAATATTTTTTGAGTAAAATGGATATCAATTTTCATTACATAATCATATTATAAAATAAATACAATGTTTGACCCTTTTTTTTTGTAATTTAAGTAGTAAATATTTGTCTTGAATGGATATCCATTCTAAACAGATATCTGGTTTGCTTTCCATGCACTCAACATTATTTTTTTGGGATGTTGCCACTTTTTGACTTTCAACTTCTTGTATTCACCAAGGTAATTCCTTGTATTTTTTTTTGACTAACATCCCCTTTTAGGTGACTAAGGTTTTTGCATAGCATGGAATGTTTGATCCAACTAGTTGTCAATTTTCTGACAAGGAAAAAATTGCATTAGAAAAGCCTTGATGCTTGAGCTGAAAATAAAGATGAGGCAAAACCTGCCACTTCAAGACTTAAAGGCTTCAACAGATAAAACTAAGGCAATGCCTTAAAAATAAAATTTTGATAACCTTGAGGTTTAATAAGGTAGTTTTTTAGCACTAGAATATTTATAAATTTTGAAAAACATTAGTAGGTTATAGGTTTATTATGGTAGCATCATAGTGGATACGGGAGATTTCATGTTTGCTCTAGGGAAACTCTATGCGCACTATGGGGCATGTCTTTTCTCCATACTCTTTCAATTGTATTTATTATCTCCATGATTTCAATGTTTATATGTTTGATAACTTCTTATATCGCTAGGATATCCTCATCATTCCAATCTTGTATCTGACTATCATGTCTAGTGTGTTCATGTGTTTGATGCATTGCTTATCATGTTCATGATAATCTCATTCATGTACATGCTTCCCTTGATGTTCCTAATATGCTTATATATTTGACTTGTTTACATATAAGGTTTATTTTTACATGTTATATTATGTATCATGTTTGATGTGTTTATGCCTTAATATGCTTATGTGTCTCATGTAGATTTATCTTTCATGTTCCTTTTTATTGTCCCATTGTTTTTGGTTGGTGTGTTTTCATATCCTTGATATATATGCATATCCTAATGTTCTTCCATGTGTTTTACATATTTCCCTTGTGTCTGATATGCTTGTTATGTGCCTTGTATGGGTTCACTACCTTATGTGATTTTCATGTTCCTGATATAATCCTAGTGCCTAATGTGATTCCTAATCATTTCTATGCCTAAATATTTTCTAAATTACCTAAAGTATATGTTTTTTGCCTCATCACTTGTCTAATATGGAGTATATATGCTTGATGTGCCTTCCAATGCCTAGTGTGTTTATGCATTCATTTCCATACTTGAAGTGTTTGTTATGTGCCTTATCATCTATTTGACATGTCTTATATCATGTTTACTTTACTTACATGCATGGTGTGTTCCTTATATGTCATCATTGTGTTACCATGAATCTTATCATTCATTTATTATATTTTTGTCTACATTATGTATCATTCATGTACTTGAGGCATCTATTGAAGTAAAATCTCATTGATTTGCTTACGATCAATAATGTTATATCTTGAGGACTAACAACTCGTCACTATGTTTTCGCATGTTATATTACCATTTGATTTGTGTTTCGGTACATCAATAATTATATATTTGGGATATAATTCCATATCTTTGCACATTATGATTATATATTTGTTATATTAAGCATGTTAAATCTAATATGTTTCTTTGAAGATATGAGTTTCATGGGTTGACCCCACATCTCAAAATGGAGGCATATATCTCCACTCAATAGATTCATAAACATGTTTGTGGGGAATATGGATTATCATATTTATTATGATGGATTTTTAGGCCTATGATTGATAGGGTATAATATAATATATAAGATACAAGATATAAGATACATGATATATCTTATATCTTTGGGGTTTAATATATTTGGTGTATAATGCCATATATTTGCACATTATGATTATATATTTTTTCTATTAATCATGTTACATATAATATGTTTCTTTGAATATATGATTTTCATGGGTTGACCCCACATCTAAAAAGGGGGACTTATATCCCACTCAATAGATTCATCAACATGTTTGTAGGGCATGTGTGATGCAGAGCATAATAAGTTAATATAGGTGTTAGCATGTTTAAAAGCTTCATGATATCCATTTATAGTTATATTTTGGTGTTATAGGTCTTATATGGTCCTATATTATGTTATAGAGTCATTATAAGTCTTGGAATGGTGTGTTGTTATCTCTTTTGGAGTTTCCTGCCAAAAGGGAAAATTTGATTTTTCGTCTAGGCTTATAGTGGTATTTTGGATCTTGTGAGGATTTAAAATGTTATTGAATGTTATGAAGGGTCCTATATGATCCTTGGAAGGATTCTGAGATGTGTTTTTAATGTGCTATTCATGAAAATATCAATGTAAACAAGAAACTTGGCATGTAACTACCACCCTACATGGGGTTGGCATAAAGAAGGAATTCTCTTATTTTATTTGGCATCTTAAGAGGTTGGAATTGCTTGTTGGTGAAAGAGAGGGAGTTGCATTAGGTTTTTATAGTAGGATAACTTTGAAGGATAGAGGATTATAATCTTAAAATTTTAAGAAAGTTCAATATTTTCAAGAACTTTGCTTGCCTTTGTGAGAATTTATGTGTTTGAATGTTGTAAGAACAATGTGATCAAGGAATAAAAGAACGTTTTAGAGAAAAATTGTGAGATTTATCAAGATTCATGGTATTTAATAAATATTTTTTTACTATTATTCTTTGAGTAGAGGTTTTATGGTCACTCATCTATAGGATCAAGGGTTGTTTTATACAAGCTTCAAGAACCATGTTCTTACATAGTCAGGAATGTGAACTAAGGATGTATTTATGATGATGGTTTTAATTGACTATTAAATTGTTTTAGAACAAAAAAATAGTAAATGGTTTATTATTTATGTTTATAATCCTTGGAATTCTCATCATAGACTCTGAAATCAATCCTAAAAGTTAATCTTCATATTAGTTGACACAATCAAGAAAGGAACACTTAAAATTATGTATAAGTGGTTGTTGGAGCCTTAAAGTTATTGTCTATGAAAATTTAGATATTGGATAGCGTGAGGTAAGTTTTGGAAGAAAATAAGCAGCCTTTTTTTTCATTTAAAATAAATTAAAGATCAAAATTATCCCTTTTGTTAGCTCTCGGCCTAGTATAGACCTGTGTACACCTAAACCTAGGGTTTCAACCTTGTAACTTGAATAAATTTTGACTCCACTAGCCAAAATTGATGAAAATTTTTAATATGATGTGTTTTGAGGTGATATATAAGATTAATTAGTTTATAATTTGGTATAGTCTCATACAGTATAGTCACCAAGATTGTGTGTTTGACTAGGCCTAAAGAGACCTAATTAGCAAATAGGCTTGTTGAGTTAGTTGGTCTCCCTTCATATTTGAGACTTGAAATTTTGTGTGAATTAGTAAGGGAATAAAGGGTATCCAAAAGTTTATTTATTATGTTTTAAAACTTGGTATATTGTTCAAACCTACTATATTTGTATGAAAATAGGGCTACAAGGAACTACGCTTCAAAGAGGAAAGAATTGATTGGTTGAGAGTTCAGTCATGGAGGTTGATTTATTTGGTTGGATGATTGAGGGTAGATAAAATACATAATATTGATTTACATATAATCTTAGTTTTAAATACAAGAACCATTGGAACCAGGTATTAAGCTATTAAGCCTATGAACATATCTCAAGAATGAGCTAGCTTGAGGAAAGAATAGAAAATAGACTCTTGGAAGTTGTTTATGATATGATGGTGTTTACCCTAGGAGGATAGAATTAAAATTTATATTATAGGTGAGATGTCTTGAAGAGAGAAAGAGGATTAAGTCTAGAATAAGGCTTATGAGCATAGTGAAGGCTAAGAATGAACTAGGTGTCAAGAAAGAAAGAAAGAAAGAAAGTAACTGCATGAAGCAATCAAATCAGAGATGAAACAAGGAATTCAAGCCAGATATCAGAGGTAAGGAGATGCATTAATGAGAGTGAAATCATCAAGTGGTATCAAACTAGGTAAGCTCTTGGAATAATTTATGAAGTTGAATATTAAAGGTTGTTATTTAAGGTTTTTAAAGGTTTTTAATTAAGGTTGCAGGAATGAGTAACAAAGTTAAAGAGTTTGTGGTATAATAGTATCCCTAAGAGAGATAATAAACAATCCAATAATAGGAGTAGTTACAGGGTGGAAAAGATTTAGACAAGAGTGTCAATAGACTAGGTAGAGGAGAGAACCTAGGTTGAGACATTAAAGCAAGGTGAAAAAGATTTGCTTAAGAGAAGATGAAGATAGAGAAAGAAAAAGTGGGTAAGGGCTTGGTTGAGTTAGAATACTACAATGAGAGAAAGAGGAAGGAAGACCAAAAGAGAAAGGGGTTGATTTTTGAAGAGGATATGAGTGAGATAGATCAAAGGTTAGAGAGGATAAGGCTCTTGGTGGAGCTCATGAAAAAATAGGAAAGCCAATGGTATGGTTGGGTAATGAGGAAGAAGATAGTTAAGTGGCCTATAAGGCTACTCATGGAGAGAATAAAAAATATTTCCATGATAGACAATGAGAAGCAAAATAAGTTGTTATGTAGGCATCTCAAAGAGGAGTTAAAGAAGTTCATGAGGGATGAACAATTTGGTAGATAACAGGAATATGAGAAACACCTTAAGGATAATGAGATAGTCATGAAGGAGGATGAGATAAAATAGCTAAAGTAACCTAAGAAGGAGAAGATGGAGGCAAACAAGCCTCAAGTTTTTAAATCTAATGATTTCTTATCATGTATGCATGCAAGTATAAAAGTGAAGAAATAATAAGTCCATGTTGAGGACATAAAACTTGAAAGCATGAAGGAAAGTAAGCATGAACAACATGCTTATGTTGAAGAAGAGATTGATTAGGCACCAATGTACGGAGACATAGTGGTTTTTTACCTCGTGGAAGGCAAAAAAGAATCAAAATTGAATCAAGAGGATGGAGTCAAGAGGTATGAAAATCATAAATTTATATTTGTATTGCAAGAATAAATCAAAGAGTTTGACTAGGAGATTGCATGCGATGAAGAATTGATAGGTGAGAAACAAGACCAATTATTTATGTATGAGAGTTGGGATCGATTGAAAGAAGATATGGTAGCTTTGGAGCATGCCAAAAAAATGGAGAAAAGGACAAAGTCTATCCTAGAACATCAGTTGAAGAAATGAACACTTGGCATGAGTCAATGGAGAATCAAGAGAGAGAAATAGTGATGAATAAGGTAGCATACATCATGTAACAACAAGGTATGCAAACTATTTTACAGTATGAAGGAGTGTCTATTTTGACACATGAGAGAGATGGAGTCCAAGTAAAAGTTATGGTACAAGCTATGCAAGAGCATAATGAGGAAGAGGATTTGATATGGAGAGGATTGATGCAAGAAGATGAAGTTGACCTATTAAATTTCCTAAATTAAAGTGAAAAGAAGGAAGGAGATGTCATAAAAGAGATAGAGGTATTATTACAAGATGAAGAAGATAAGATTTCAAGGACAAGGAGTATGTTGCCCATATAAACACTTCAAGAAGATGAACTTGCAGGTCATACAAGGGAAGAAAATAAAAAACAAGCCATGATTTGTAGCCAAGAATATGGAAAAGCATTGGTATAAGGTGAACCAAACAAATTTGAAATCAAAGGTAAGCCTAAAATTATGAACAAGCTATGCATAGAGTTATGTGGGTCAATAAAGAAATAAGTATGGGTAGATAATGATGCAATTAAAGAGAAGAGGTTAAGAGGACATGATAAGGAACTCAAGAAGATGAAATGGATGCCTAGAGAGGCTTGGAATAAGAATACAAGAACAAGAGAGGATGGAAAGGGAAATGAGATCCTTGGAGAGACTGTAAAGTCTCATGAATGTAATGTGACATGTACTAAGCATGATGGTACAAGTTTGGAAATGAAAGAGAGGGATTCACTCCATGACCGCATGGAGAAAGGAAGCATTGAGGCATAAGAGATCATGATAGATCAAATGAAAGAGGAATAAAACCATGTTCCTCATAAAGGAAGTGATAGGATGAAGAATTATTGTTTGGAGGAGGATAATATCAATCCAAAGGTGATCCAAGGAAAGAGTAAGAGCAGGTTAGCATTAAGGGAACAAAGATAGGGAATTATTAGCAAAGACTTATGGAAGAAGAGCTACAATAAAGTGAGCAAGAGAACAAGATAATGAAGGAAGAACAAGGTAATAAATCAATCTATTCAATTGATAATGTTGTATCTGAGTTTGTTAGAGGTATGTATGATGATAGTAATATAAAAGGTTGTCAAGAAGTGTGGTGTTATTATGTGCATAGTTTGGTTAAGGAGTTGTCATTGCAAGATGAGGAAGAAGGATATGAGAAGACTCACCATGAAAAGGTGGAGTGTCATGAGGAAGCATCCAAAGAGGATAAAGATGAAAGTATGACAAGGATAAAGGAATAACTGGTGCTTAAGAATCCATTAAATCATGAAGATAAAAGAGAAAGCAATGTTAAGAAGCAAGACCAGTAAGGAGTGCTTAAACAAACAATAATCAATGTAGAAGGAAGCCATGGAGTAGGATTAACGGTGAAGAATGAGAACCAACTAATTGAGGAAAAGCATGATGAAGAGAATTCAGATATGGGGGAGATAGAATATGAGGTAGACGAAGAGTTTTAGCAGACCATGTACTTCATGAGGATAGAATATTAGTTGGTAAAAAGGCAAGACAAGTTAAGGAGATAAAGAAAAAGGAACCAATTGAGAATAAATGAGAAAGATAAGAGGACCAGAATCAAGAGGAACTCATAATATCAGAGTAAAAATAATTGGAAAATAAGGAAGAAGTTAGACGAGATACGTTTGGTTAGGAGCTCAAATTTTCCCACTTAGGGAGCTTGATGCAGAGCATAACAAGTTAATATAGATGTTAACATTTTTGAAAGATTCATGATATCCATTTATAGTTTGATTTGGGTGTTATAGGTATTATAGAGTCTTCTAGGATGTTTTTGAGTCATTAGAATTCTTGGAATGGTGTGTTGTTATCTCTTTTGGAGTTTCTCGCCAAAAGGGAAATTTTGAAAATTTGAATTTTTGTCTAGGCTTATAGTGGTATTTTGGATCTTGTGAGGATTTCCAATGTTTTTGAATGTTATGATGGGTCCTAGATGATTTATTGGAAGGTGTTTTATATTTATTTTCAATGTTATATTCATGAAAAGAGCAATGTAAACAAGAAACTTAGCATGTAACTGCCACCCTATGTGGGGTTGGCATAAAGGAGTTTTCTTGTTTTGTTTGGCATCTTAAACAGGTATTATGCATGTTATTGAAAGTGAGGGAGTTTTAGCAGGTTATTATAGTAGGATAAATTTTTAGGATAGAGGAGGAGAGTCTGAAAAAGTTAAGAAAGTTCAATATTTGCAAGAACTTTGCCTACCTTTGTGAGAATTTCTATGTTTGAATGTTGTAAGAACAATGTGATTAAGGAATAAAAGAATGTTTTAAATAAAAATTGTGAGATTAATGGTATGTAATAAATATTTTATTATTATTATTATTTGAATATAGGTGTTATGGTCACTCATATTCAGGATCAAAGGTTGATGTATACAAGCTTCAAGAACTTTATTCTTGCACAGTCAGGAATGTGAAGTAAGGATGTATTTATGATGATGGTTTTCAGTGATTATTGAATTATTTTGGATAAAAATATATTAAATAGTTTATTATTTATGTTTTTTATCTTTTTAATGCTTATCGTAGACTCTGAAATCAATCCTAAAAGCTAATATTCATATCAGTTGACACAGTTAAGAAAGGAGCATTAAGAATTTTGTATAAGTGCTTGTTGGAGCCTTGTAGTTATTGTCCATGAAAATTTAGATGTTTTATAAGGTGAGGTAAGGTGGGTAAGACCCTAAATATCCTTTTTTTTCATATTAAATCAATTAAAACTCAAAATTTTCCCCTTTGTTAGCTCTCAGACTAGTACAGTGCTATGTACACCTAGACCTAACGTTTCAACCTTGCAACTTAAATAATTATTGACTCCACCAAAAAAAATTGATGAAAATTTGGAATATAATTTTTTTTGAGGTTATATATATTATTTATTAGGTTATAATTTGGTAAAGTGTTGTACAGTATGGTCATCAGGTCTGTGTGTTTGACTAGGCCTAAAGAGACCTTATTAGTAAAGAGACTTGTTGAGTTGGTTGGTCTCCCTTGAGAGTTGAGACTTGAAATTTTGTGTGATGTTGGAAGGGGATAAAGGGTATCCAAAAATGTATTTATTTTGTCTTTAAACCTATTTTATTGGTCAAACGTACTATATTTGTATGAAAACAAGGCTACAAGGAACTAGGCTTTAAAGAGGAAAAAATTGATTGGTTGAGAGTTCAGTCATGGAGGTTGAGTTATTTGGTTGTATGATTGATGGGAGATAATATACATAATTTGGATAGCCATATAAGCTTAGTTGTAGATACAAGAACCATTAGAACCAGGTATTAAGCTATTAAGGTTATGAACCTATCTCGAGAATGAGCAAGCCTGAGGAAAGAACAAGAATGGACTTTTGAAAATTGTTTATGAGATGATGGTGTCTGACCTAGGAGGAGAGAATGTAAATGGAGATGAGATGTGATATTTATTGAAGAGAGAAAGAGTATTAAGTGTATAAGAAGGCTTATGAGCATAGTGAAGGCTAAGAATGAACCAGGTGTCAAGAAAGAAATAAAAGTAAGGGATTCAAGGTAGATATTAGAGCCAAGGAGATGCATGAAAGAGAGTGTAGGCATCAGATATACATCAATTTTGATTATCTTATTCAATATGATGGATTTTGAGGCATGTGTTGATAAGGTACCTAGCTCCAACTTCTAGTGATTTTAGTTCTTCTCGGATTTTATTTAGATATGGAGGCTTAAATTTAATAAGGATGTCTAATTCCACTCCATATTCATATTATACATCTTTATATAGGATTGTACTCAATATATTTTTCAACTTTATTTAGAATGATACTCAAGATTGTATTCAACATCATGGTACTATTATGGCCCAAACTTGCACCCTTGGAAGTTTGTTCAAACCTTCACAATTTGGGATAACATCGAGACAATCCTAGGTTGTGGGTGGCCTAATAGGTGGATTGAATCTCTATATTTTAGGGCTAGCTCCCCTTGATGTATCAATTAGGATCACAAACACTACACTACTAACTTGCAAAGGAAAAGGGAGAGGAATAACATGAAAGAAACCTAACTAAGGAGGTGATACACTAAAACTAATTGACCACTCCCAACCAGTTGTATGTGCACATCAACCATGAGACTAGTTTAAACATACACTACTCCTAATCAGCATCTCCTACATTAGCACTTCATGTGAAGGTTGTGAAATATGTTTAGGCTAGGAGGACTAAACAAGAGGTCTAAAATGACACTAATGAATAGACAAAATCACTCAACCCTTGCACTTCACTTGAACACTTCACATGACCTATAAAAGAAGCTTTCAAACTGCATATAGGTGTTAGAATAGTACAACATGCTAAGGAAGACTAATCAAATCACTTAACAAGATCAACTATCCATGCACACACACTAAGTATAGTCATAAAAGGAGGTAAAATTAGTAATCTTCATTGATCAAAGGCATAAAAATGAGTAAGGATTTTCCATACTCAAGTGGAGGATATTTTCAATGCCAAAATAGGCAATACATATAAAGAAAGAGAGAAGAAGAGAGAGGAAAATCATAGAGGAGAGAAATGATGAGTCTAAATCACTCATGACAAGAGTTAGAATCAAGGAGGTTGTAGAATAGTCTCATAAGGTCTTCAATGACATGCGTCACCTTTGTTTGATGATGCTTCATCTATCAAATGGTGTAAGGGTCTCTCTATTTTCTTGACACATCTTGTCTTCTTCTTCAAACTGCCCTCCTTTTGGCTTGGAAAGTGACAAGTGTAAACCTAAATTCAACTGGTCTTCAATCTCGTCTGACTTTATTGACACCTTGTGTCACCTCCCCCTTTTACATTTGACCATAGAAACTAACAAGCTATTATTAAGGACTTTGGTGATCAAGAAAGGGTCCTTTGAGTTGTTCTACCTACACTCAAGATACTTGTGAAACCTATCAAGACTCATTTACTTTTTCAAGAATGCACATTCATCTTTTCAATGCAAGAAGAGGCTATATAGAGTGTTTCAGATTATATGGTTTAGTTATTTGAGGTTTTCATTGAGTATCTCTTGCAATGACTAGTCTTTCACAAGCATTCTTAAGCTACCTTCATGAAATAGACCTGTAAGATCACTTCCAAGGTCAATTACATGGATTTTTTGGATCAAAGGAGATATAATACACCTTAAGATACCTTCTCCAATAGTCCACAACTGCCCAAGAGATCAAACACCCTATTTGTAGATTAAAACCTTTCAAAGATACATAATTTAGTACATTTGTACATGTGTACGTATATCTTAGTGGCATGGAAAGGACATCCCTAGAGTGAATAATGTGTTTCATGTGTTTCCATGACCATTTCAATGCATTTAGAGCCATTAATCTCTCATTATTCCATATCAAGCTCCAAAAGGGGGTTTGGGAGGGTTTAGACCTACCTCGACTCTTAGCAAACATTCATATATTTAAGGCACTTAATAACATCCAAATGCCATGGATTATTAGTGCATATGGGTGATCTCTTATTCCTAATATCTTAAGTTACCATGCATCTCCTTGTGCAAGATATGAGCATCTCAAATTGTTCCTCTCGAGCTGGCAGACTCTGTGGGTGAGGTCGAGAGAGAGATTTAGACCTGAAATGTTACTAGAAAGGTTTTATTATACGTAAATACCCTATGAGAAGTATATGTCACTCCCAAATCCATATTCATAAGGTTCATAATGTGTTTTCATCCTTCATACTCATTGGAACCTGCTTGTACCCACTGCAAGGGTTTATAGATAGCTTTGAAGCAAAGACCCTAGTGACCATGATTTGACATTTCTCCTTCATGAAATGTTTCTTAAGCATATGGGATTCTCTGGAAGGCCTCCTTGATTTATTTTGATTCTTCATACTTCCACTTTATTAAATACATGCACACTTTCTTTGTTCTCTACATGCAAACCTGTAGGTCTTCTTGAGGATTTAGACTTGATTTGACCTCCTCATTCTGCTTCCCCTCTATTTTTGCCTAGTTGATCCTCTATGCAGTCTTGGAACATATCTACTATGTTCAAGAGTGATATTTCAATACCTAAAAGGTCTTATCATGCTCATATTTAAGCTCTCTTGACTTGAGAGACCTCAAAAGAGAGGGTTTAGAGCCCACTTGGCTCTAAGAACCTCTTCCACTGTATACCACCTTCAATCAAGATTACTCACTCATATCTTAACACTAAATCAAGCTCCTTCACATGATTTGCAATTTAATGCATGCATTTAATCCATCTCTTAAATCTCAAGAACTTATAAAATCACACACAGTCCTCTTGAGGTCCTAGGTAGTCCACCTTAAGACTGTCATGAGTGGAACTGTAGGTGTACATTTATGTGTGGGGCCCTCATATGATCTTGAGAGCATTGTACAAGAGTTCTAAACTCATATTCAACTTGTTAAAGTCTTTTCAATCTTTAGGTAGTCATTTTAGTGTCATGTGCAATTTTGAAGAGTTTGTGAGAGGCTATCACTGATGAGAAACTCCTTATGGTATGCACACTTTCCTTTGACATGAAAATCTCACCTCCAACTTTGCTCTTGTAACATTGACTTGAAAAAAATTTGATTTGGAACTCATTACCCCATACACATGAGTGGGAGTGATTAAAACTTGTTTTTCACTCACTGAGGGTGTATTGAGATTATTAGTGGTCTTCTTCATATGGAGACATTGGACTAACACCATAAGACATGTCCCTTGCAACTTGCTTCTAAGTATGGTCATGAGCATTTGATGGTTCACATGTCTGTGAATCCAACTGACCCCTAAGATGCATGTTTGATATATGGTATGGTGTCTCTTGAGGCTCGGAAAAGCTCCAGGTCTCTATTGAAAGTCAACCAACTACTCACTATCTATGTTCACTATGCCATATGAGGGGATTTAAGTATTGATTGTGAGTGTTGCTTCAAGTCTTTAGGATTTTACATAGGCCCTAAATCATTATAAGGGTTTTCTATATTATGAAATTACTTTGGATGGGAACTCATGGATCTCAAAAGGTGCCTTAAAACTTCTTTGCACACATAAACTAGTGGCAAGCTCCTTTGAGCAAACCTGCAACAAGAAGAATTATCCCATGATGATGGCCATGAAGAAGCACTAAAGGTATGCATGTACTTAAGGGTTGTTCCTTCATCTGAATAGGATTTAGATAGAGTATGAAGGATTTTTGAAGATTTCTTGAAGTGAGAGATCATCCAACATCAGCCAGAAATCCTGTCTAAGCCTTATATAGGCCTATAACCTACCAAAATGGAAGAATTAATGCTCATTCTTGCTTGTATACACTAGATGATGGTATAAAAGGTTGTGAGAAGGCTATGCAGACCCCTCTAAATCTTTAATAATGCTCATATTGTACCAACAAGCTCAAAATTGAATGGATCATGTCTAAAACTGAGCCTTGAGGGTTTTGCTAGGGTTTAAGACCACCCTAGAGGCTTAATAATTGTTCATAAAGGAGGAGGCTTCTTCCTACATACCAATGCCACAAATATAAAGGCCAACAGACCCCCTTCCTATGCCCATAAGCTCAGGTCACCACTCTCTCTCATATGTCTATACCAAGCATTTGGAGATTACCATTATGAGTCTGCCAAGGGCTCGATGGAGGTTTCGATGCATTTGTTGCCTTATTAGAACATGTGCAAGCTTGTTGTTCATGAAATTGATATGAGGGAGGTGAAGAGACACCCCTGTGTGCATTTACACCTAAGGATGGGCCCTTCATGTCCGTACAAGTGCCTAAATTTGCCTACAAAAGAGTGATTTATTTTCTTTTGTACACTAAACCTATAAAAATTGACCATGATCTGACTTATACTAACATTCTTGATATAAATTGACATTATATATCCTCTTGAGATGCTTTAAAATTACAACTTTACATACAAGACTTCTATTGGCTCAAGGAGTGACTTGATAAACCTTAGAATGCATTGGCTAGTGTAAAAAAACTTAGTGCATATTAGATGATCTCCAAAGCATGACTAAACCTCATATGATGGATCTCACCATAATGACATGACCTTGATCACACATGCATAACCAACATTTGCTCTTGAATGACGTTGAAGAGGCAAAATGACAATGCAAAACATAAACCTTAACCTTTCCAAAAACCTTAAAAACTACTAAGTTACCTTAATGTTCCCAAAGACACTTAACAATGGGCAATTTGCATGATAGGACAGTGAACCAAGTGAATTAGCTTATCAAACCCTTCAAGGCATTTCATGAGGTATTGCAAGAACTAAAAGACCACCTCCTTCTCACTAAAACAATACAAGACATCACAAGGCATAACATGACTATTAACAAGGTTAACAAGCATGACAAGTTAAGTTTCAAACTATAGAGGTTGAACTTTTTGACCTGGGGGTCAAAAAAATGGTCAATAGGTACTAGGAATTATTTTTAGTTTTTATTCAAAATGTTACTCAAGATTGTACTCGGATTGTTGTTTGAGACTTTACATGTTGGAGTTATTCAGCTTTGCTTAGTATTCACATTTTTCTTAGTAGAGTGAGTTAATTCAATTTTATTACTTTCAATTCACATTTTCCAAAGTGCTTTGATGTGGGTGTATAGAAAAAGATGCATGTTTAACGAGTACCCAAGTGCATTGGCTTTTGTTCTAGAGATTGAAGCATCCAAATCATATATTCCCATATATCCTCTTTTCTACTTTGATATATATGAATGGATAGACACACACACATCAAAGCACAAGGCAAAATGTAGACACCTAAGACTGGCCACAAGGCACTTATTAGTTATTAATTAGCATTATTCTAAGATACTTGTCTTTTTGTCAATTATTGGTCTAAATTGAGCATTATTGCAATGTTTGTCAACTTTAAGTGGTATTTGTTCTCCTTCTCAACTCTCTCATTCTTCCTCGGATTTTCCTCCTCTCTCCTTTGTGTCTTAGGGTTTGTCAAAAGACTCCATATATTTGTAACACCTCTCATAAGTGTTTGTACAGTTATGGTCCCACTTTCTCTAACCTTATTAAACCAAAATGCACTTTTGCCCTTTGTCCTGCGTTTTTCACTTTTAGCCATTGGATGTCAGTTTATATGCCAATAAGGTCTTAATTTGAATTCAATTATCAATAAATACATAAGCATTGGAGTTCATTTACATCTAGAAATTACACAGAGTATTGTTAACTTTCTATTGAGCACTCACATTCATTCTAAAGAGATCAAGCGATCATTAGAGAATTTATCATTCTTCGAATCTAGTATTTACCATAAAGCATCTTTGGTGCACAACCAAGGATTTTCGATATCATTATAATTGTTTCCAATTAAGCAATTTGCTATTTTTTTTGACATACTTTAATTCAAGTGGTTGCTAATGATTAGAGCCTAACAAATCCCAAGATAGTTATTCACCAAGTTTATCGCAAGGCCCTAAAGTTCACTTTATTTTCTTTAGTTTCGCATATTTTTGTCATTCTATAACAAAGAAAAGAAAGTTTGTTTCGCAGGTTACAAGGTTCACAAGATGCAAATCTAAAGGGAAAAACAAAGGGCAAAATCAAGGGACAAAACCTAGAAGTCGTATTTTTAGTTTTGACATTTCCTAGAAGAGTACAACCACTTTGACACCTAGCCAACACTAAAGGCAACAATATAAGATCGGATCCAAATTTTGGTTAAGCACATTTCTAGGTTCAAGTTTAGGTTATTATCACTAATCACACATTATTAAAATCTAGTATGGAAACCATTTTGCATGCCTTACTAAAGAATTTGGAAATATTAAGCGTTATTATCGTTTTGTACATGTGTGTTATGCTTAATTGAAAGTGATTAAGTTCTTTCCGATGCATTTAAGTATAATACATTTATTTCTAATATCTATTTACTACTATCGTAGGTGGAGACAAAATTCATATGCTTATTAATTTAAGTATTTAATCATCTAAAGTTAATGTCAAAACATTTTTCAAAATCACCAATACATTATTAAATGTTAAGTCTCGAAACCACCTTATGCCTTATTATTGAATTTAGAAAATATCAAGTAAGCGTTATTATTAGAGTAGAGAGTTTCTGGATAAAACTGTCTATTAGTTTTTAAATTGACATTTCGGTTCACACTCCATGAACCATCATCAGGTGAGAAAAAATAGTAGATTTGCAAACTAAGCTATTCCTTTATAAATATAACCCTGAAGCCTAGTGATGTTATTGTGAGTCAAAGAAGTAGGGATCCCTAAGGGGAGCAAGAAATTACCTTAATAACCAAATGAAAAAAGAAACAAATTAATGAGATAATGAAAAAGAAACTTATTCTTAACCGATAGTAAAATTAATTCAAGTTACTAAAAATAAGTTTCTTGTTTCTTTTTTCATTATCTCATTAATTTGTTTCTTTTTTCATTATCTCATTAATTTGTTTCTTTTTTCATTTGGTTTATAAGGTAATTTCTTGCTCTCCTTGGGGGTCCCCACTTCTGTGACTCACAATGACATCACTAATAGCTTAGTTTGCAAATCTATTATTTTTTCAAACTATGATGATGGAGTGTGAACTGAAACGTCAATATAAAAACTAATACATAGTTTTATCCAAAAACTTTCTACTCTAATCAATAGTCTCTGGAAATACAACTTTTTTAAGCATTATTATTGTTTTGTATATATACGTTATACTTAATTGAAAGTGATTAATTTCTTTACAATACATTTCTAATATATTTATTTACTACTATCATAGATGGAGACAAAATTCCTATACTTACCATAAATTAATTTAAGTATTTAACCATCTAAAGTTAATGTCAAAAGCTTTTCTAAAATTACCAATATGTACCCAAATATATCTATATTATCCCCAGATTTTAAGGAAGGATAAATTGTAGTAGTTCTATTATTAAAGAAAATGTCTCAATAAGAATTAAGGAGATTTTATGTATTGTTTAAGAAACCTTTATCTTGGTAAAGCATTAAATAGGTCCTAAATGTAATGTTGTACAAGAATAGAGCTGCCAATCTTGACAATATTGAACAACTCATTTAGGGCAATTGTATATTTATTTTATTAGTTGGTTAGGAACAACCAACTTAAGAAAACAATTCAACTTATACATTTTTGTGACGTTAACTCAATCATAGCATTATCTGATCCATAAATTATTAAGTAAACATTTCATTTCAATTAAATTATAAAATCAAAATAAAGTTATGTAAAGGTTTGATAATACCACATCATATTTCGTTTCAGTTACAAATGACAAACTTTTTATACCATTACATCCGATGTCCCAAAAAAAAAAAAACATATAAACTGCTACTACCTAGTAGAATAATCTTTGAAATACTTTCTGGTATGATAACAAAACATCCTAACATATTTATTATATGCAAGAATGAGCAGCATATAGATACATTATGATTTAGAGCTTGTGATAAATCACAAACTAGGTAAAGCTTATCTGAACAATATAAAGGTTTAGCAGACCGGAACCATTAGATATAGCCTCAAAGCATAGCATATTTTAGCAACAAAATACAGTCACTGAGTAATCACACAACCAACAAACAGTAAAACCCCGTATAAGCTTTTTGAACAATTGGTCTTATTTAAGAACATAGTCAAACATGAATAAAGAATTATTGGAGGAATATAGCTTTACCAAATTTAAAATGTTAATTAGGTATCAATTATCCTAGGTAGGGTTCAGGCACTAGGCATCAATTAAATTGCAAGCAATTTCAAATTAAAATAAAAAGCTGTCTCTAATAAAACATTGGGAGCTTGTTAAATCCGTGCCATTTGCTCTTAACTTATCACAGCTTGCCAAGAATCAAGATTAGTGGAGCTACCGGCAAGAAGCAACAAGAAATAAGTGCCTTGTGCCTTCCTCCTATTCTCGTTTAATTGAAAGGAATTTCTACAGTTGATAAGCTTTTACAGTGGTTCAAAATGATGTCTGTCTGATGGCATTCTTATTCATACACATACACAACATTAAGAAGAATCGGGATAGGAAATATCGATGAGAAAATTACAGGAACAGAAAACCCTCTTCAGGAACCATTGGCCTGGTTATCAAGAGCAGAAGCAGCAGACTCAACATGCTGAAGCAGGAAACCATATATTTTCCTCTTCAAACAATCTACATTTTCTACTAGCTTGGCGTCTGGTATATCTTCCTTCTTATGTGCAAGACAATCTAACCAGTCATTTACCTTTTTAAGTTGAGATAGCATTGCTGCAATTTGGCTGCTGTCTTGCTGCAACTGGCTTTTGGAAGTTGAGGCAATTACATGATTTTCACTTTCTTCAAACACATGAAAACCAGCATCCAATGCATCCTCTATAAATTTTAAAAACCAGTTCTGTGCTTCCAATTGCAGACGCTTTGCTAGACCCGTTATTTCATTCACTCCATTACCTTTAACCCATTCAATGCCGGTACCCTTTAAAGGTGGTTCTGGAAAACCCTTACTTGGGGCTTTTATGCCATTAGTCTGGCGCTTCAATGTATTGACCTTCAAAGGAGAAGCTGGTCGGATATCTCCCTTCTCAGGTATGCCACGCCTTCTTTCATTGTTAGTCTGAGGTACAGATGACAGTGGAACCCTACCCTGAAGTTTGTTATCAGGTGATGCAAGTGTGGATCTTCTGGATGACAAAGATGAGTACAGAGAGCCCTGATTCTTGGTGTCCTCTTGGTTGCTTTGGCCATCTGCATTTGAAGCTTCTTTCTTTGGCGAGTTATCAAAACTATAATTAAGGTTGCTGAAAAAGGATATTGATGCCAAGTCAGTTGCTAATGCAGCACCAATCCATTGAACGGCACTATTTGCTTTCTCTCTTGAAATATTAATAGGATTTTCGGCCACTCCATCTGAACTTGCGGAATCTATATCTTGGCCTGCAGTACTGCTTGCGGCAAGGGCTTCAGCAACAGATATTGATTGTACAAGCATCTGATGGATCTCAAAGAACCGATCAATTGAAGGATGGGGATTGCCTGCTTTTGCAGAAGAGCATAGCTCAGAGAACATACTGCAGAAACCAAAAATACAGGCCAACAATTAGCTACAAAAAAACATGTTCCAGTAACATCCCATGCTCCTCCATATTGCTTTTAAAGACACTTGCAGATTACAAAAAAGTGGCATTAATACAAAGAGAAAATCTAGCGGGCCTATCTTCAAAATGCAAGAAAAATAAAAAAATGAAAAGCAAAGCAGTACATAAACAAGCCAAAAACATTTTTAAGGAAGTAAACAGTCGACATTTCATATAACTCGGCGCAAAATCATCTTTAACTGAATGAATTCAGAAGGTGCAGAAGAATTGCATCATGTGTGGGTCATGTACTAGTTTGATGTCACATATAACTTATGAGCAGTAGTAGTATATGGTCTGATTTGAAGTACTGTCAATTGCCGTGGGGATGTACTGTCATATAAGCATGAACTTTTTCTTCGTAGGCAAAAATTTCTTCTTGGTAAGCTTGTTAAGATTTCACTGATATGTCTCTTTAGGCGCCAAGACATCTGCCATGAATGCATTAAATCATATATATTTATGATTTATCTTATTCAAAAACACTACTTTGTATATGAAAAACCACATACGCAAATACAATATTTTAAACGTTGACCAAGCGACGAGAATAGACATGTAAATACCATCAGACCAAGGGACGTGTTGTTTGAGCTATCGTCCATTGTTTAGGTGGGGCACTTATCTCCACAATGACCCAAGTTCAAAACTTGGAGGCCATGCTCCCCGTGTTAATGCGGCTTCTTGTAAGATTGTAGAATTCCACGACACAAATATCCGGCAGAGGTGTGAAGAGTGAGCTAGTTTCTTAGCTAAGGAATATTGTACTGATGGAGAGAGGCCCGCTTCTTGAGAACTAACAGACCCACTTACCCATATCAAAAAACATCATAAAAAGTCTATATGTAATTTAGATTTTCTAATAAGAACATTGGAATATTACAAACAAATTGAAGCAATGGACGATTTTATTATTATATATATATAGATATAAATAGTAAGGTGCTCTAAAATGTAATTAAAAGGAACTCACATGCTTATAAGTTGAAGTTAAACAAGCTTCATTCAAATGTCAACTAACAAAAGATAGTGAATTCATTGTACATTTGGTATCACAGATATATTCAACCAATGGACAAGCCAATACACCCAAAAAAATACCTTCTATGCTCAAAAATGAAGTAAAACTTTATTGTTCTTCATATATATGATTGTAAAAGCATAGAACTTAATTGCAGCAATCAACAATTAGAAGGCCCTGAATTTTATTACAAAACAATACAAAAGAACTTTAGCATAGAGCTTGAGTACAAAGCACTTTGATGTAAAGCCTCGGAATCTAATGTTTAATGTAACATTACTCCTCTTTTCCCAACTCTCTCTATTATTCTTTTACGATTTACTTTTTTGTATAATCACCAATTAACAATTTTTTCAAAAAAACATTAGCTAAGTTTTTGTTTAATTTGCACACAAAGTTAACAGAATACGAAAATTTACATGTATTATTACTAAATCCTATGTATTTCATCAAATATTAGCCTATAACGCATAAAATATTTATATTTCAAAACAAAAAGGATTCGCCTAATATTCTACACTTGTTGAAAAAAATATGTCCTATGCATCTTTCCTTGCCTCCCCATCACCAATCCACTTTCATATCCCAAAGGGTTTTTCTAACCTCTTCCTTAGAAATTGTATTAGGGATAACTTGCTGTCAGCCAAAATAATTGGGGTCAATTTAGATCATCCATTGACATATAAATATACATTTAATGTGCTCAAAAGTAAGTTAACCCAATCAGCAATAATTAATTAAATTTTTGAAACTTAATATATATATTTGCCAAATGAAATAAATTGAAAGGTTTTTGAGCCAGTTTGATTAATCTTGATTTGATGATGCTACCAAACTTAATTATTATGTGATGCTATCAAATTTATATCTTCCTTTTGTGTCCTAAGTCGAATGTCCTCCCTGGTCTCTGCCTTAAATATTGTCTCACATTACCTTGCAGGCATAATTAATGGCTCAGTAAAGAATCAATATAATCGGGACATAACATATTCTCTCCCTATTCTAAGAACCTCACATGTGATACTTGTTAAATATTAACGATGCACTTCTATATCGCAAAGGGTTTCAACTCTTGCCGCACATACATTGAGAGACATTTTATAAATAAATATAACTTCAATAGCATTGATTGATAATGGAGTGTTTACTTAATATTTATTTGCCACACTCTCCCTTCTTGAAATATTAAAGAACAATAAATTACCTATTATTCATATCTGCCACCATCCCTTAAAGGATTGTTGGATAATCATTTCAACATCTCCATGACGAATGTTAGTTAATGAATTTATCATAGTTTCACGGCGTTTCGGGGATGGGGGGACGCAGGGACGCGTTTTCAAAATGGAGGGGGGCCTTAGTTTGGGGACGATGGGGGAGCGGTGCTGAAATACATATAGTACTTGAAAAATTAGTTATAAAAAGATGTATAAGGATTAAGTATATGTATATTGCATTAAACATCAACAATTTAACATTGTGATTTAATCATTTAAGTTTCAAGTTTGATCTATCGAACAATGAAGATTAACAATTTAACATTGAATATTAAACAATACACATTGATAATTGAACATTGAATTTTCAAATTTTCATAATGATGATTCATGATTACAATCAACTATCAACAATGTTCAAAAACAAAATACATTAGTGAAATACTAAAAGTAAATAGTAAAATTTTTGTCAAACTCACCAATGGACCTATATTCTTTTTCCAGTCTGTAGTTTCTATGGCAACCTTGGAAAAAAAAACTAGACAGAAAACTTGAAATGCACCTAATTTGAAAGCTAGTGTTCATACTAATTTTCATATTCACAAGAGCCCCAAATTAAAAAATTACAAGTAAATACAAATGACTCAATGGCTAATCATCCCCAATGTGGAACTCCTCATCACTAGAACTGTTGGACTCCACATGCTCAAGCTCCTCCAAGCTAATACCAACCAGCCCTGTCTATGTAGCATCATCATCACTCTGTGTTGGCTCCTCTAGCTCTACATCCCATCCAGCTATTGGACTCTCCTTGTACGCAAGTGTGTTGCGGTCAATGAGACGCAACGCACTATGTACAGCCACAAGCTTCTCTGCCCTCTTAGAGGTAACCCTGTTCCTCTTCATGGAGTGAATCCAGCTATAAGTAAAACCAGTTCCTCTCAGCAGCAAAAGATCTAAAAACCTGGGACAACAAACGAAAGGCTTTTGAGAGGCCTTGGGTGGTGGGGGTGGGTCCCACTAGCAATTAGGTTTAGGGTAGAAAGCATAAAAATCCAAAAAAAAATTAAATTTGAAAAAAAAAACACTTTATGACTTTGTCTTGCATGGGGGATGCTTGGACGTCCCCTCTCAAAGGGATACGTCCCCGAGACATCGACAAAACTTGGCGGAGGTGGCAGGACGGCTAGGGGACATCCCCCTAACGCCCCCATCCCCGTCCCCAAAAGACGGGGTTTTTTTGGGAGGGACGCGTCCCCGTGGAACTATGGAATTTATCATTTCTGATAGAATGCCTTAAAACATTGTTAGCTAATCAATTCCTCACTTCTACCATCGTAGCACGACTCTTACTCAAAAGTAACTCAGTGTGGACGAAAAAGTGAGTGTTTTTAGGGCACTCGAGAAAAATGAGAAAAAACCCAGCAATTTTAAAACTAGAGACAATATTTTAATGATTAGCAATATTAAGTCAGCAGGTTAAACTTAACTTGAAAAGACAATGGAAAACAAACAGATGTACCTTAAATCAAAATCAAAACCAGAAATCTGACATTTGGTCAAATATTCTATAAGAAGTGAATGGTGCTAAAAGATAAGGCTGACACTGATGTATGAAGTCAGTGTTACAATAAATTCGACCTTGGCCTTGGTAAGCATAACAAGTAAGATTGATTTTTAGATCCCAGCTGTCACAAATGCAATGCTGCTAGAGATTTGGTCAATGCTGAGGCTGATTTCAGCAAACTGATCTTCTGCCTCTTTTCTATCCTCTTACTTGGGAATTGCATTAGAGATAACTTTCAGTCAGTCAAATTAGTTAGGGTCAATTTGGGTTGTCCATTGACATATAAATATATATACATTTAATGTGCTCAAAAGTAGGTTCTGGTTAACCAAATCAGTGATAATAAATCAAAATTTTGAAACTCAATATATATTTGCCAACGGAGAGAAACTGAAAGGTTTTTGAGCCAGTTTGACTAACAGACTTAATTATTATGCCATGCTCTGTAAGGTTAGGCTAGGAATGATAGTCTCAATTATTATTTGATGATGCTAACAGACTTAATTATTATGTCATGCTCTGTAAGGTTAAGAATTGTCCTCTTCCTCATCTGTGTCCTAAATCGCATAGCCTCCCTGTTCTCTGCCCTGATATTGTCTCACATTACCTTGCACACATAATTAATGGCTTAGTAATGAATCAATAAACTCGGGACATAACATATTCTCTATCCTATTCTAAGACCACACGTGATACTTGTAAATATTATGGAGAGAACATGCTAAATTATATTAAGTGCTATTGTACACGGGTTTTGATATAGCATTGAATGTTGGATGTGCAATCTTGCAATGTATGTGTTGGATGGGCTCCATAATTTAGAAGTCCAAGTCAACTATTGTGGTAATGCAAAAATCGAAGGCCATGCAGTATAGGATTGAATTTGGGAGGAGGCAACCCCACGAAGTAGTGCATCATTGATATGTATACAGATCAAAATTCTTTAAAAAAATCTAAGTTTTAGACTGCATGGGAAAGACTATGAAGAAAATTGATCAATTTCAGAAAAAAAAACTATGTTTATGATGTATTCTAGTATCTGGCTGTTTGATATGCAGTTTTGTATCCAAAGAAATGCCAAGATGTATTTAAAAACTCCAAAGTCCAAAACATAAAGATGACTAAGAATGAATTCCACACAAACCTAGAATGTTCATCCATGAGATGATAATGACCATAGACCAAAAGCAATGGCAAATGAGGAAATATGCATCTCTTGATCCACAAACCTGACACGAATGCCAAGGACACTATAATAATATCCAGATATATATGCCAGACCTTTAAAAGCTGCTATGCATCTTGATAGATCAAACGAGATCATGTCTAGCAATGCCATTGTCAAAGGAGCTTGTGAGATGACCACGAAGCATTGTTAGAATTGAAATAAGCAATATGTCAAGGATTGTGTATGGCATCATTTGATGAGCCAAAGGTGTGGCCAACCTAGATTGGACAGCCACAAATCCAAACCCTACAGTTCAACAACTACTCTTGTTATTTTTTCTAGCTTCGACAACCTGATTGTGTAGCTCTTCTAGTAAAGTCCTCATCAAGAAAAACCAGCTCAATAGCTTGTATCACCAATCAATAGAAAGTAAATAAGCAAATTGGAATTGAGTGTAGCAAATGCCTTCTTTAACAAAATGTCCTTCATAGAAATACTTTATGCATGCGAGTCCCATCTCAAGAGGTCTACTGAGTTTTAAAAAGACAAGCAATTAAAAAAGAAGCATAGCCTTCTTCCCCTCAACAACTTAGACCCAAAGATTATGTTCGTCAATTTATGTTTTGGGTAGATTGTTGTTTATCAGTATTCTTGCATTTCAAAGCCTCTTACTGATATCAGAGTTAAGCTCGACCTTGAAATTTGACATCTCAATCCGTAGAGATTCAAAAACTTAATTCAAGGTGCAGCCTTTAAGAGCATTAACTTCCTCTATCAATTTTGCAAAGACAGTTTCCTTGAGAGTAGTGGATAACTATGAGTTGACTTCCAAAAGCTTCATCCCAATAGGCTTGAAAAACTTTGTGTTGCTTGATAAAACTAGTTTCCAGTGTATCCCCACATAATGGCATGCAAACACCAGCCACTTCCTCTTTGGTTGCAAGGTCTAGTTATCAGCAAAACCCATAGACAATAGATCCTTGTATCGAATAAGTAAACCCACGTATTTAGCTAAAATTCCCTAACATTCAAATCTTATACTACATGATGTATAGTTACATGTTCAATGAATGGGATAAACTAGCATTAACAACATTTGACTTGCATCTTTGCTGACATTAAACACAAACAAGATAGACCTGATAATGCATAAATGTGAGAAGCCTGGAGAGAAACCTTCTAGCTAGAAAATGGCTTGGTGTATAAGTCTGGTCTTCATAAGACAAGATGATTCAAGTCGGGCTAGAGATGAGGATTATCAAAGAACAAACTAGCTAAATCAGAGGTCCATGGAACTAAAGGTCTCTAAGATGTTTGTTCAAGTTCATTCCTATGCATTATAGGTTCAAATCAGTTTATAGATGAAGAAATGCTTGTGCTCAAAAAATGTCAATGATTCTGAATTATTTTTCATTGATATTAAGATCAATAAATAAACCACAAGTCTGTCGAATTAAATCTTAAACTAGTGGTATCTCCTGGGCACTAAGCCGAAGAAGCATTCTGTACACCTAATCCGTGTAAAAGCAGGGTTTCAATCCAAAAAAAATTGTGAAGTGGTGGGTTCATAAAAATAGTGACTCAATATCAAATACCCACATTGCAATAATGCAAACCATAACAAGGCAGACATGAATGTATAATAACACATTTAATAATACAGCCTCTTAATCCCTAGAAACAGTCTAGGTCCAGTGATGTTCCCAACACCCCTTGGCTAATAAAAATTCTAGTATCAGTTTGGATCTAGAGACTCACAAGACTACCAAACATCAACAAACTGAAAAAGACAAAGATGACAAGTTTACATATTTGGGCAGCAAATCAATCTGCCTCTGCCCTGGACTTCAAAGCAAGAATAGAAATGGGGTTAATTTTGCTTTTTCTTACAAGTTCTATCGCACTCTAAACTGCAAAAGTGCTGGAGATCTCCCTCAACTTCCACCTGCAGTAGCAAGTTTACATTTTATGCTATATTTGTAATTTTTTCTACAAGTTCCAGTAACCACAGCATCTCAATCCAATTGATTCCACATATAAAATTCACCGCACATTTATTTACATTAAATTCAAAAAATGAGATTGCTGCAGAAATTTCATTTACAGATAAGAGACCAAAGGAGGAGACAAACTACATGTTTTATTATCCAGTACAACAAGCACAACCCATTCTGGTACATCTATATTTAGTTTTGTTTTCAGCTACGAGAATACCAAAAACATGGAGTTCAATACTGTTCCAAATAATTTCTCAGTAGAAACCAAGATAAAAGGTAATAGTTAAAGGTCAGTTTTGGGTCACATCCATGCTATAGATGCCAATTTGGAATATGAGGCCCCCATTGTGTTAGTCCACAAGGAGATTTTGTTTTCCATTTACCTTATATATTGTTTGAATTTTTCACCCATTGGTTTCAATCTCATGACCAAACTCGAGAGTAAAGCAAACCTTGCCAATCCACCTTTACCTCAAGAACAAAAATAAAATATAAACCAAAAATAAGCTAACTCCCAATGATTGCATGTTGGCCAGCTAAGTGGCTCCATAATTTGATTCTATAATAAGATTTTTTGAAGTAGGATGAATTTGTTGTAAAGACAGTGAAGGAAAGTATATGCCTTAGTATGATATCATCCAATGAAAGAGACAACCATTTTAGGAGAAATTGCGGTCTTCTAACTTGTTAATGTGATATGCATGTTTAAGAGAAAGCAAAGATCATATTGTTATTTTTAATCAAAGCTTGGATATCATCTCTGTCTGGTACTATTCTGCTTAATATGTTTAAAAAGTATTCATGGCCTTCATTTGATAGTAACCGGAAAATAATGTAAATTTTTTGATCCATTGACTTGTAGTGGTCAAGCAAAGAGACCGTAGGTTATTTGTGGCAAACATGCAAATTAAATTCAAGAAATCATAGCAATAGAAATTCTCCCCTTTGTTCTAGTAGTGGCTAGCAAGGAACCCTTAATATGATAGTGGTCTACATGGTGTGTTATTGGTTGTACATAAAAGAAAGTATAATCATAGTGGATTGCTTAAGCTATGAAATTGATTGTTGGCTTTTATGAGGGAACCATATATTGGACACTAAGAGGTATTTGCAAGTAAATGTGTGATTTTGTATTCAAATCCTAGTCAAATCTTGAGGCAATTTTCTCACAATGAGGTAGTTGATTTTGCGTGGAAAGCAAACCCACATCAATCTGGTGCATTTCTTTTATCAACTGTGTTGTGTTGGGAATATAGCCTGAATACTTTGTTGTATTTACTCTTAATGCAAACGTTCAGGTGAACATCTTTGGGGTGATCAGTTGGTTTCAAAGTTAGTTTTTTGCTTCGCAATGGAGATGAAAATGGCCTCACCCAAGTGATGTGCTTAGGTTATTAAGACAAATTAGCGATAGTTAAACTTATAATTTGTTCACAAGAATTAGCAAAAAAAAGTTGAAGATATTTGTTAAAATTTAAAAAAAAACTCAGTTTTACCTTTTCGATTGAATCGACCGCATATAATATAGCTTGGGCTTGTTTAATATTGTTATTAATATTAGGTATAGATATCAAGTTATCACAATTCCCTGTAATTATCTACCAAAATTGTTGGCATGTGACTCCACATAAGGAATTCTTTCAAGTATTCTCATCCTTGCAAGTGAATCACGGCCAAGTGCAAACAATTTTTGACTCTCTTATTTAACTGGGAAATTTCTTATTCATGTTCTCTAGCTTGGCATATTGAATTGCATAGTAATAATTTAAGCTATGAAGCTTTTCTTATGGATATACTTACCACTGTTCACATATCATATTAGCTGTGTAGATGTAACAATTCCATATAATTATTTAAAAATTCTTTCAAAATTTAGGGGTAGGCATGTGCGCAAAAGACAATTAAAGAAAACCATCAGAGAACACCATAGAGTACAAAGCCCATTATAGAAGTATATAACTAACAGTAAACATAGCACCAGGTTATTGTGCAGTTAAATATGTATTGCTATAGCAAGCAAACCTAGAATCACTCTAAACATGAAGCAGAAGCTGCATCGTGGCCCCCAGAATATCCTTTACATAACCTAGGCATCATGGCATTCGAAATACAAGGCGATATACTGAAAATGTTGTTGAAGTACATCTCTGTGAATGGCCAGATATGTACAGCATTTTTATATTTCTACTGCAATCTAGAAGTGCATCAAGATCATTTTATTTCTCAATGAGCCTTCCACACAAAGCATGATTACCATAGTTATCAGGTTCGGCCGAACCTGGATTAGGTTTGGTTCAGACCAAACTTTTTCAGCCAGCTGAACTTGTCCAGTTCGGTTTGGGGCCTTAGCACTGGGAAATTTCTTATTCATGTTCTCTAGCTTGGCATATTGAATTGCATAGTAATAATTTAAGCTATGAAGCTTTTCTTATGGATATACTTACCACTGTTCACATATCATATTAGCTGTGTAGATGTAACAATTCCATATAATTATTTAAAAATTCTTACAAAATTTAGGGGTAGGCATGTGCACAAAAGACAATTAAAGAAAACCATAAAAGAACACCATAGAGTACAAAGCCCATTATAGAAGTATATAACTAATAGTAAACATAGCACCAGGTTATTGTGCAGTTAAATATGGATTGCTATAGCAAGCAAACCTAGAATCACTCTAAACATGAAGCAGAAGCTGCATCGTGGCCCCTAGTATATCCTTTACATAACCTACGCATCATGGCATTCAAAATACAAGGCAATATACTGAGAATGTTGTTGAAGTACATATTTGTGAATGGCCAGATATATACAGTATTTTTATATATCTACTGCAATCTAGAAGTGCATCAAGATCATTTTATTTCTCAATGAGCCTTCCACCCAAAGCATGATTACCATAGTTATCAGGTTCGGTTCAGACCAAACTTTTTAAGCCAGCTGAACTTGTCCAGTTCGGTTTAGGGCCTTAGCAGGGAAGGAAGCTGCCAACTAAGCAAAATAAATATTTGGCTTTTAGGTTGAAGGAAGCTGCTAACTGCTAAATCTGCCGGTGATTTAAAAGCTTTCCACAAAACCACCCTTGTCCACCGGTCAAAATTGCCACGCGAATCAGTGCCCACCAATAAATTTTCTGGTTTCGTCGATGTTAAATTCAAATTGAAATGGTTATTATGTTTATCGTTTTACCTTATTCAATAACACGATCATGCCTCCTTATTATCTGGCATTAATATTTTGAGATGTATTAAGATTTTGCCCTCATACCCATTCAAAATGGGAATCACAATTAAATATAATATATTTTATAGTTTATAAAAAATATTAATATAATTTAATATATAATATAATGTATTATATAATATCATATATTAATAGTTATATTAAATATTAGTATTTATTAATATTGCATATTATTAGTATATATATATATATATATATATATATATTAGTGATTTAGAAAGATAAAAAGTATGAATATATATAAGTTTATAGTTTATATTTCAATAACTTTATATTTTTTTATGATTTTAATATTCGGATATTTTTATATTTTCTGAATCAAACTAACTTCTTTAATATTTCAAATTTCTGAACTATTTTCACCTTCCGAATGAACTGAAAATTTCGAACATGGTAACTATGATGATTACTACTAAGCTCAAGGAAAACCAACAAACATATTAAATTGCATTAAATAATGAACAAAGAAAAAATTGCATTACCTCAACCCTCTGATGACAGCTTCAGCAGCAGAGGCCTCCTGCAGAGCTTCAGCTGCGACTATGGAAGCCGCATTCCGCCTTTTTAGAACATCCTGATATAACAGAACACTAAAATTAAAGCAACTGTAGCCAGAAAAGCAATTTAATCATGACATTGAGTAATGCTGGACAATAGTGCATGTAGACCTAAAGCAACCCTGAAATGTCAGACTGCTAATTGAAACCAAGGATTCAAATTTTTATATACATGACAGCAAAGAGATGGAATCCCACCTGTCCAAATTCCACTAGGTTGGAAGAAACAAAGTCCCAAGCAACACTTCCATCTGTCCATTTCTTATCATGAATCAGAATTTGTGGTGCATTACAGTGTATTTTGTCAACTGATGATGCTGATTTCTTAGTTGGTGATAAACGTGTAGTTCTATTTCCAAGTTTGGCAGTTTCAATTGTATCCTTTATGGCTGTATCTTCTTGCTTTGTTGGTATGCTTTTAGCATCGCTTAACCTCCGAGAAAGGGCCACCTACATCTTCTTGTAATCTCATGCCATTAGTGACAGCACTATCATCCATTGCTATCTAACAAATACAAACTGGCAAGAAAAAGATTGTGGATAAAATATTTTATCATTTGATCACAACTTTTGCAGTTGCATTCAAACAATGTAAGAAAGAAATAGATGGTAGTTTCACAAATTCTCTCATGGTCCTGAATGTAATACATGACACTTATTTGGGGATATGCCCAGCCACATGCATTTAAACATGGAAAATAAAAGAAACGGTGGAAAATTTTACAAATTTTGACATGAACCTGTATCTAAGACATAGCCATGCATATGGATATACACCCAGCAATCATTATTATGTTTGGAAAAGAGAGAATGGGTAGGAAATATGCTAAAACATCTCTGGTATGCATTTAAAGTAAATTAGTACCACATCCAGTGTACTGAAGGCTTTTCTTCATCATATGAACTAGTTGTATCCAAACATCGTGAGAAGAATTAGGTACAGTTTGGAAAATTATGTCACTATCCTCCATCTATGAGCTAGACATGTCTATGGAGATATGTCTAGCAATCACCATTAAAGATACACAACTAATGTTCATAAAAAAACTTTAGGCAAGTTGGAATCACAGCCACAATATTGAAGGGATTTCTTATTTTGAGCTAGTGAGGGTCAGGGCTGAAATCCTAATCCATGCTTAATAAGACGCCAGAGTTTGAGCTCATCAGATGGGAAATTCTCCAGGGAATACAGACTAATGGCACGAGACAGATGATCCCAACGTCGCAGGGATTACATAGGAGGAAACCACCTAGCCCTTCAAAAAGTGAAAGCCCAATAGTCTTATATGTGCGTACCTAGAAAGAAGATTTGCCTTACCCAATTGAGTCTTAGATGGAAAAATTTAAAAGGGACCAGTAATGTCTAGCTGTGAATTGAATAATCAGCTCTTCATAATCTCTATGTAGAATTTCCTATCAACGAAAAGAGACAAAATGCAAAGAAGAAATAATGGTGGTGTTGATGCAGAAATGAATCAACCATACCTGAGAACGCAAAGCCGCCTTGAGGTCTATTTTGTTCTTGGAAGCAACCCTTTCTTTTTGCTCTTTCATGTCCACAGTGGGCTCTTCCCAGCTCTTCCGCGAAGTCTTTGCAGCCACAGCCACATCGGCAACCTTGGAAACACAGACCGTGGTCTTCTTTCTACCTAAATCTCTGGCATTTGGAGACGCCCTTCTTCCGGGAGACAAAGAAGCCCTCCTGCCAATGGGAGATCCCTGAAGCCCCCTCCTCCCGGGGGAAGCCTGAGTGTTTCTCCTCCCCCCATTGGGCGAAGGCTGCCTGTACCTAGAAGGAACAAAATAGACGCCTTCCTTTACAGCAGGAGCCCTATTTTCCTCCTGAGTAGCAGCCATTGCAAGGCTGGGCACAACACATTTGGAGGGAATGGGCGACGAAGCCCTAGAATTAGCCCTAGTTGCAGGGGACCCATCTCTAATTCCCTTGACATTATTTTTACCGGGATTCCCTGCAGAAACAGACCGCTTTTCAATCTTCTTACCCTCCACTTTAACGGGCAAATTTTGTGAAGAAGCCAAAACTGGCCTTGGATTAGGGTTCGTTAAGCCGAGCTTGTCAAAAGGCTTATTATTATCGGTCTCGGAAACCTGAAAAGGCTTGTCAAAGTTGTCTGTTGTTTGTAAAAGAGGCAAAGCCCCTGCCCCTCCTTCCATAGAATTAGACTGAATAACAAAGCCGTTGGGCAAAAACCTAGCGATGAGATCCTCGGGGGTTCCGATACAGGGGTGCCTACCTGGAAGAGGACGGACACCGGAGACGCGTGGCAGGGGGGTAGCCAACTGGAGCCTATCGACGTAGACGAACTGTCCAAGGTGGAGCTTGTCAGAGAGAATGAGGTCGTTGTCCTCGTCGGAGAGCGAGACGTAGGTGGAGTGGGAGGAATCGGAGAGCTTGATGTAGAAGCCCTTGTTGGGCCACAGCTCACTTCCGGCCAAGGCGGGCACAATGCTGATCACCTGTAAGAGCACTGAACGGTGTTCTCCGGCAACCTTTACGTCTGAATTCATGCACTGCAGAAGCTTTAACAGAATCCCTGGAGTCAAACACGCCATCAAACCAAAACCTAAGAGGTGTTACCCTAGCTGTAAATGGACAGAAACACACTCTGCAACACTTCCCATTTTCTGTTGTGTGAGGAGGAGGAGGAGGAGGAAATAGCCGTTCGGGTTGGTTTTCAAATTCCGCAGTTCCCGCCGAGCGGGGGGGGCGACTCTGTTTTGAATAAGGTGAGGTCCCCAAATTATTTTTTGCAGTTTAATTTGTTTGGCGTACGAAAATTCAAAACTCAACGAGTGGTATTGGAAAAGGAGCGATTCGTGACCGTTACAATTGTGTGGCTTCGTGAAGCAATTGTTTGAAATAAGGGTTGTCGTCTCATTAGGTAGGCAAAATATTCATTCCTTTTTTTATGTCATGTTTTCTTCTATGAATCTTTGATCCAAAAAATTGTTATTTCCTTGAAATAAGGTGGTCAGATTGTCCACTTTCAAGCTATCATCATATTTGATTTTGATATTACTATAAGTTGCGCACCACGTGATGTAGTGACGTGCCTCCATGGTAGAAAACGGGTGTGTTCTCTTTTTCCACTCTTTTTTAGGCATTGTTCACCTTTCAGTTTCACACATAAAATAATGCAAACGAGGCTTAAGTGGAGCCATCGACATTTTTGCCTTCCACTTTATTTCTTCTTGTATATAGGCCTATTCATCACGATTGCACGTGAAATTATTTTTTTGACATAATATTCTTTTCTTTTCCCAAATTACTTTGTCCACATGATTACCCTGAGTTTTTTTTAGTATCCATTTTTATTTTCTCATTAGCATTTGGGTAGTATTACATGCTAATGCCCCATTTGCTCATTCGCTTCTGTTCTTTTTTATCTATGTATTTTTTAGCACATAATTTGAGATAATTTTAAAATGTTTAAATATGTGCAGTTTCAAGATTAAGTGTTAGTCCCATACAAGATCATTTGATCATAAAGGTGTTTTCCCAATAGAAGCAATGTATATGATGCATCTTCTAAAATATCTTAAAAAAATAGAGTATGGAGGAAGAAAAGTGGCCACAAATTGTAATGAAAGAAGAGTTGAACAAAAGAAACGGGATATGGATGAAAGAAAATAAAATGTGGATGAATAGGTGGGGCATCCACCTGTACGAATGCCCAAACATTAATTAAGAAACAAAAAAGTGTGTGAGAAAAAAGTTAGAACTAACCATGTGGACAAAGCAAATCATGAGGAAAAACCATTATTGTGTGGCTAAGTTTAATCACACTTATAAACATGACCCAAAAATAGAAAAAACTAAATGGAAAATGAAGATGTTCATAAGACAATTAAAGATTGGATCACACCAAGTTAGATGTGTAATAGGTAGGTGGAAGATCTTAAATAAAAGGTGGGAAGAGAGAATATATATTTTATGTGCCCCAAGTATGGTACAAAAAGAATGACATTGTATCATGGAATATTCAATGTGCAACAATATTCGAACTAGCTACTTTGACAGTCTGTGGGGTATTAAGGTTGTATTTAGAAGCATTTGAACGAAATTCATTTTTAGTATTATGAATCTATAAAGGAAGAGATGGGAACGTTGATCAAGAAAACATACTCATCCCACAACCAATCAATCATTATGTTAGTAGGAGAGCCACTTCCATTGTGGCATCATCCCCATTGACACAAGGGTCATGGTCTATTGGGTTCATATGTTGTTGTGAACCAAACCTACCAACCACTGTGGAATTGATTTTTTGAAGTAATGAGTATTTTATAGTCATCGAAACAATTTCATGGTGTACTAAAGAGGCATATCCAACTTGGAGTATTAAGGCATGTATTTAGAGGCATTCGAGCCAAATTGTTTATGTGATTATGAAGCCACAGAGGAGGAGAAGGGAAGGCTAGAGTAAGCAAACATACTCATCCCATAACCAATCAACCATTATGTTAGTAGGAGGGCCACTTCCATTATAATGCCCCCATGAATAAATACTAATTGATATATAATGCAAGAAGGTATACAAGTATATTTGGTTGTTTGATGATGAATGCATTTTACGGGAACAAAAAATCTCATCTATTTTGTTTCATTCGATAAGTGTTGAAAACCTAGATAATAATTGAAACACATTTATCTTAAATCCTAAAATGGCACTGTAAATCATGTAAATCTTAGAAATTATATATCACTAAAAGCCAATATGCATGTAAATTAAATGCATTAAATATTGAACTTTTGCCCATGAAAGTAAGCTATAAATATTAGACCAGACAAATTGTTTTACCAAATGGTGGCACTTGTGTGATAATACTAATTTAAAACATTGAAACAAGGCACACAAGGTGGATCTAAAGTAATAAAGTATAAAATAATAAGTTAGAACCCTTATGTGCTAAAATCATAACTCAAAGTATGACAAACAATTGGAAAAACAATAAGAAATAATAAAAAGACAATGGGAGATGAAAACCAACACACCTGGGCAAAATTATGAAATTTTGTAATTGGATATGCATTATGTAGATGAATCTACCACTTTCTATGAAATTTGGACTATTTATAGTACTGGGGAAAAAATGGTGAGTCATCAAATGTGTACTATACAAAATCAATAGGTTGTTGAACATGTACCTCTATTATTGTCGACTATGTACCCTGCCATCGATTATATACTTTACTCAAATTCTAAATCTATAATTTTTAGGCATGTGTGCTAGCAAATGTTGATTAGGGTTGTGTGATCTCTCTATAGAATTGGTGGGTAGAATGCATTGAATTGTCTTTCTTTTGCTCCTTAACCTAACCCTCAAATGTAGCAACAAAATAAATGTGTGCAAGTTAGCTAACTTGGGCTATCTCTTGAGGATTTGTAGCTACATATTCCACATGTTTGGAATCAGAATCAATGTAGTTCTCTTGTACACATGAGTGTAACCTAACCCAAGTGAGAGTAAGGGATTCCTCTCCTCTCTTAGATAAATAAATGCAACTATATGTTCATGTTATACTATTATTTTAAAATAAGGCACAAGACTTGGAAATGATGTCGTAAGCCCCTTCACTAGTGTAGCGATGGATAGAATGAATGTGTAGTTCAAACTTTGTAAGGACTCAAAAGATCACCACTTAGTTACTTGTTATGCTTGTTAGGAAATGACTAAGGCTTGACTTGTATATATAGTGCTCTATAGGAAATTATGTACAAAGTTCGACCATGGAATAATTTGATAAGAAAAACCAAATGTGCATGAAATCAAGCCAAGGTAAGAAGGACCCAAAAAACAAGAGGGATAGAATCCACGGGTCAGTGACTCTACACAAGATTGGCAAATTATCAATTTTATACTAATAAGAAAAAAAGCTTGGAATGGAGACAAGACTACTAAAAAAATGGATGACTGGGATCTTGAAGTTGACAACAAACAATATGACATGAATTTGAGAATATCTAGATGAGTCAAGACTGAAGAGATGGTAACGAGGAGTGAAATATATAAAAAAAGGCTAAATGTATACAAGTGAACTGAGTGTGCTAAAACATGACAAAGACACAATAGAAAAGGGTGTTATACCAAAATTAAGTATCTATATAATGCCCCACTTTGATGTGCATATGTTAATGTATGCATACATCAAATTAAAATAATAAAAATTAAAGCATGTACATGCGCTTACC
The DNA here is from genome assembly GCA_037957365.1 of Torreya grandis. NCBI lineage: Eukaryota > Viridiplantae > Streptophyta > Pinopsida > Cupressales > Taxaceae > Torreya > Torreya grandis. The sequence goes on along the minus strand of JARHVA010000053.1, from coordinate 1,058,213 downwards.
TAGGGAAGGATGGATGAAATGACTAAATGTTTTGGCTAGGCTCCACCCACACGTGATGATAACTCTTGGTAAAGTTGGTGAATCTAGATTACTTATGCAAATAATTGCAAGTAGTCAATGTCATGACAAATTGTTGTGAATATAAAAAAATCAAATATAACTTGAAAATATGGACAAAGGAATGAATACAACTGATGGCATGCAAACCATGTTTCCATTCTTGGTGACTGAAACTAAAAATAAAATATGGCCGGGTGCTAGAACTTTCATAGTAAGTTCTAATAACTCAACTTCAATTCTTGATCAGGGAAACAAATATTTATCATTTATTTGCACTTCTTTGTCATTTTAACTCTCTCTTCCATCTTGAAAAATATGAATGTATAAATATGCACACCCTCCTTTCAAAGTTGGGGATTATAAACTTGTTCTTTCAATCGCTCATATCAAAAGAAAGAGTTTTGTGCACCACGTGTTATCATGTAATATAGCCAAAATTGTTAAAGTCTCATGTAAACATATGTATGTAACCATCTATTAGTAATTGTCCCTATAATCACTCATTAGGACATGAGTTAATGTTGTAATATGTGATGTTGCAAAAAGGCTCTGAATACTTATAGGAATTTACAAACAGACTACAACTAAAAATAGGGCATATTGATACACCAATATTTCTTCATGTTCACCTTTAGTGTATTTACATTTATTATTTTTTTACCATTTATATGTTCAACTATAAATGGTAAGCAATGATACATTTATTTGTAAGGAAGATGCAATCAATTCAAGTAAGATTTATACACAAACAAAATATGTCTGTTGACAGGTTAATGAATATAGGAATACCATGTCTTGATCTCTATTACATTACAGTTCAACCTTTTCTATTACAAAACCAAAGTATATATAATGTTGTGAAGAGACTATGACTATTCATTTTCATGACCTTTCATATAAAGGATCAAAGGGATCGTTTGACTTCCATATGTTTCACTATCCTACATGTGGTCATAGTTTATATAAAATGCACCACATTGTACATTGGTGCCTACTTGTATTACACAAATATGTGTGTGACTTATGTTTTGCATCTTCTTACTAACACTTTCATGGACTTAAAGAGTTGTCTCATCTCGAGACAAAGATGTTATTGGAGTATCCTTGATTAGATTTGGTAGAGTTGTTGTTAGTTGAGCTTCTAAGTTGGTCAAGAAGTGATGTTTTCAATTTTCCTTGAAGTGTCATTTGTCGATTTTCACTCTTTGTGCACTACTTAGTTGCCCTTTTAGGTTTTCAACTAAGCAACATACCAACCTAACACCCTTTATGGGTTTTCAATAGGTTGGCATAATCATGAGGCCATCCTTTATAGGTTTTTAACCTTCTTCACCTTACTCACAAAGCTTCTTGCCTACAAAATAATTCACCTTCAAAATTTCAGCAGAATTTTAAAGTTGCAATACCTTACTGCGATAAAGGAGGCATAGTTTGTGAAGTTGTAGAAGGGTCGACCTAAGATGAATAAGTATTTGAAATTGAATATGCAGAAGTGGATGTTATGGACTATGGAGGAGATTGCACTACCCAAGAAGCCTTCTTTGCATAGATAAGCTATATAAGTTGAGCAAGTGGAATGTATTGAGGTTCATCCAGGATCCTTTGGATAAAGCTATCAAGATTTGTTAAATCTTGTTTGTAATATTTCCAATCAACCAATACATTCCTGACCATGCTAAATAACATGCAAAAGAGATATTGGCTTTGCATCATGGTTTGGATATTATCATCAATAGTAACTACAATAATTGGCTTATACTGCAAACCTTTGTTGGATGTCTTGAATGATATTCTCTATTTGTTCAACATACCTTTGCATTTTAACACCTACAAATGTGTTGTGCAACATCTCCAACTCCCAAGTGTGTATTATGGCCATGGAATTATCTCTTATTATGAGAGACTTGTGTAAAACATTTTCCATTTTAGTCGATGATGCGTGTCTCTCCATTGCCATCTTGGATTTATCTAGTTGGGAGAGATATGGTGTAATATCCTTCCATGCATCTTGGAATTGATCCTTCCAATCAAACATCTTCCTGAAGAGTACATATCCTAGTGCACAATGGTGTCTATAACTTGTTTGTACTCCTTTAACAACTCAAAAATAGCTTCCATATTTCATTATGCAGTTCTTGGACTTGGGCTTTGATGTCCTACAAGCATTATGTTACAACCTACTCCCAAGTTAGCCTTGTGAGGAGATTAGTGAATTTTTTCTCCTCTAATATGACTTGGTCCCCCAAACGTGTTGAACCAGTATCAGGCAGGTGTCATCAATCAACTTATGGGCTCTGGCAAGTTGCTCTTATAGTTTAGTATTTTCTTCATGTAATTGAGTGTTTTGTTGCTCGATCTCAACTGCCTTCTATGTCATGGATGTTTAGAAAGAAACAACACCTTCAATATTTTTTGTTAATGACATTTGAGAAGTATCAATGGAAACCTCCTAGCCTAAAGTAGGTAGGGCTAGTTGGGTCACAAAAGCCACATATGTCACTAGTTGGTGTTGTATGTGTGAAATTAGAATATTGAATGTGGTCCATCATAGTGATTATGTTTGGATATCCATCCACTAGAATTTATTGGACTCTCCTTTCTCTTATGACACTTCTTCCTAGGTTTCCCCTAACATGGACCCTAAACTCATGGATGCTCATGGTAGTTGTGTTTAGGCTTTTTTTATTTCACCCTATATTGTTCCAGCTAATTCTTGTGTTGTTGAGTTGGATTTCCTTGGCCTATCATTATTTGTACTTGGCCCATGGCTATTTGGTTGGCCTTCACAACCTCATCCTACATCATCTTTTCTTATTCCTCATTATCTTTTGCAACTTTTTCAACTCTATCTTTTTCCACTTGATTTTTTGCAGCCTTTTTCCTTTGTTTCTTTGTTGACATAAGTATTCATGTCACTTGCACTCAGTGTCTTTATTACTTTCTTAGCCTTAGCCTTTTGTTGGTTTTCCTTTTCCTACTCAACTTTTTCTTCTTGCTACTTTTTCTATTGGAACAAAGCCTCCTTTCTTTTGGGCCTTCTCTTTAGTCATCTTCTCTTCTTCCATTTTGGCCTTGGTAGTCTCAGGTGTTAATTGTTCCTTTACTTGAATATATGCCTCTGGTTGATCTAAACGCTCCTACATGAGAGGCTGATCCATTTTTACATGTTCTTGTTACATGCCCCTCAATAAGGATTTGGTAATATCATAATCAAAAGGAAGTCCTTGTGCATGTGTTGGAGAGTCTGGTGAGAGTGGTGGTAAGAATATGGTGCCACTTGATTCTTGGGCATGGAAATATTTAGGTGTGCAAAGGGAGGTATCAAAATTTTCTTCTAGGACTTCATCATGTGGGTCTAAACTCCTACCAAATTTGTTTATGTTTACTTCGCTACCACCATTTAACTTGTAAATGTTTCCATCTACTTTTAAATGGTTGGGATGTGGTCGAGTATCTCTCATTGTGTGAGGTTTTTGCACTAAAGGCTTGAGAGGGATATATTTTTGAACACCACCTTCTACCAACAAATATTCCCTTACAACTTGTTGTTTTCCTGGGGTGGATATGTCACTTGTTCCCATGTGCTTGGTTTTTGTGTAACTAAAACTTCTTATGTTGAAATTGAGTATCCTAATGCCTCTTCTTGGAATAGTTTTTTCACTCTACATTTGGCCTCCTCTTGTTGTTTGACAACATCCACTACAATGGATTGGTGGGGAAATTTGTACTAGTAGGATCGATGAGACGTCATTTCACACATTGCACGTCCAAACCAAATCCTAAAATAATAATTCCTTATCATCCTTGATATCCTTAAGCAACACCCTGTACACTTAGTTGAGTATAACTCCCAAATTTTGCAGATCATATTCTCCTAAAATTGTGGGCATCTATTTGTTGCTAAACCATGGGATTATTCTAAAAATCTGTTTGGTCAGCGATAAAGGTTGAGGAGTCAATGCCTTGTACTTGGATGGGACTTCTTGTAATGATGAGGATGATGATTTTTACTATGGGCCATCATACATTTAGGCTCTTTCCTCTTGCTATGGTTGTATTTGTATCTCTACTTGTGATTGAGCTTGTGGTTTTTTTGTTCCTAGTGGCATAGATCACAACGACTGGACACTCCTAGCCACTAATTTTTTATGCTTAATCACTTATTCCTTGGCCATGTTTATGTTAATGAATAATGAGAGAGGAATGGTGGGTACTTTTTACAACTCATGAATCTAAATTTGAATTTTGTTATACATCTTGGTGATGATAGTGATTAACCCAAGACACTTGGGTATGCGGGGGTGTGTTACAATCATGCCTTGAATTTATATCCACTATTATGTGAATTTGCATAAATTTAGAAGGTGTTATCCATATCATTACAAAAGGAAGTTAGAAAAGGCATAGACTAGCCATTGATTAACATTCAATGCAATTTATCCTTCCAGAGATCTCCACTAGATGTAGAATAAGAGTACCAAAAATTGATACTAAAAAAATTGAGTTGCTCATATGAGAAGCTTATCAATAACTGTGATGAGTTTGGCTGTGAAGAATTCATTCTAGTTGATATATTCCCCTAACCTTATCAGTTGGTGTGCAATATCAATTATACCCTTCATTTCTTGCATTACACCTGTTATTTTTTTCCAACATCATCGCATTATGTATTATGTGATTACTCAAATAGGTGCATATGTGACTTGATCTATGGGCACTCCTATGGTTATGTGCACATGCCTCTCTCATATTTAAGAATGAATGAGATGGTTCTTTGTCATATAGGGTTATAATGGTTTCCCCTTTGTTGGCAGTCCTATAGCTTACATAACAACATTGGCATCAATGTGAATTGTGACTTATTTTGAAAAATGGATGGCCCCCTCATTTTATCTACTGAGGAGGGTCATCATTAACTCTTCATGTTGGTTAAATATAGGTAGCCTCACTAATTGATCAACCTCTGATCCTCATTATTTATCAGGTAGTGCAAGCACTCCCTCCTATGAAGCAACTACTTATTGCTGTGGAAACCATTCTCTGTCTACTACGTTGATGAATTCAAATATCTCGGTGTCACTCCATTTGAATTATCATAGGGTGAATTTAATGCCCATTTCTTCCTTCTATGACTATCAATGACACTAGAATTTGATGCATGACCATTTAATATTTTTTTGTGTTGTGACTAATTTTGAACCAATTTTTTTGATATTTTTAGTTAAATCGCAATAACTTTGTTGTTCACTTGAGTTTGAAAGTATGATTTGTATCATTATCTAGCCTTATACATAAATCTAGCCCTAAATCTTCACCTTGTTTGCATCCATTTGTTGGTCTACATTTCAGACCTCCACATATTTACCTTAAATTCAAATAACTATTTTTATTTTATCTTTGGTATTCTATTGGTTAGATATAATGTTTCTTTATTTGAAAGATAGTATTTTTATCGAGAGAGATGTGAGCTCTTTAACTTGTCCTATCAAGCCCTTTCTTCCTTTTCTTGCAGGCCTAGTGTTGTCTCTGAGCCAAAAATGGCTTCCTCAGGGTTTCCTTTACATCTCATTAGTTTTAAAACATCTATTATGTCCCCATATACATGATCCAATTTTTTATAAAGCATATCTCATGCTATAAATGGAAATGGTTCACCTTTTGGCTTTAGGCCTAAACAATGTTTGATAGGCTTGCTTGCAAACTTTGGTGTTATAGACCATCTTGTTGGGTATTTATCCTCCCTTCTTGGTTTTTGATGTTTGCATAGGTGTCATATAGCTTTAAAATCCTTCTTGAAAGGTTCAATCAATCCCCAACTCACATAATCATCCTCCTTCCCTAAAACAGGCAGTTTGCATTCAAGGGGAAGTGCCCTCTGTCTGAGACAAAATAGAGGGAACTTCCCTTATGTTTTAGACCATTATGGATATTTTAGGGGATACTCTAAGTTATAGATACCTCCTACATATAATTTCATCCTTCCATTAGGTCATTTGACTCTCCAATCTCTCCATATCCCAAACAGACTCCTAGAAGGCAGATTGCATACAGGGTTTGGGGAATATACTATGTAATGCATCATTAGAGCCCCTCTACTTGTTCTAAGTCTATCATGATAGCTCCATGAAACTATATTGATAATAATAGAGGTGATATAATTCCCTATCATCACTCCAATCCTCCATATGCTCCTTATCCCTGCCTATTCTAAATTGTATATACCTTTTGACTGTGTTTTGCATTATAAGGGCAATTGTAGGTGCATGCTCATATGTTTTGGGATTCAGAAAAGGGTACATAAACTCATAAGGGTTCCCTAGAGTCATTAGGTACTTGTTTTAAGTCATTTTTTGACTTTGTATAGGCTAGACCTTACAAAAACATACTCTTTTTACTTTTGCCTCTTACAATCAACTAAAGTTGACTGTGAGAAGTCCTATAGGTACTCTTTGCCTATAATTAGTATATGAAACATAGATAAAGTGTTGAAATATATCCTTATATCCTTTTAAGATCATTTAACACTGATTTGGATTCATTTTCCTCATTTTTATGCCATATCAACACTCATACTTCACTTCCCAATCCATTACTACCTACAGTCAACAATGGTTGACCTCCTTAAAGTAAAAACATGCAGGTTGGCATTATACCTTTGAAAGTTATGCTACATGTTGTTTGGGAGTCCACTGAGCAAATTGGAAACATCCTTTTCAAACCATTATTGATGTTCTCATACTCAAGCTTCCATCGTATACTGTATATTCTTACATTTAGCTGTAGGTGTGTATCTCCTTATGAAGGGCACCTGTAGGTGTGTATGGGGTCCAAAACATAGCCTATCAATGTTGTCTTAATGATATTTATGTTCATGGTGTGTTTTTCACTTCACAAGGACATTTAAAGCATGAGGATATGTCTTACTAGCTCCTTGAATTGTTAAGATCACTCATACCTTCAAAACCTATAGAATTTACTGCCTAGAAATAGTCATTCAGGGGGCATATTTGGACCTTATAATAGTTAACTTCCACTAACACTCCTAACCCCAAAATTTTATAATTCATTTTCCTTGATAGATACTATGAGATGAGCACAATAGGATGCATCAATCCTTTGATGACTATATTATATGATCTTGACAAAAGGGGTTAGACCTCTATTTTCACAGTTTAGGGAAAGTGGGCCTAAACATGTCTTCTCATGTTTTGAAGGTTTATCCACTCCATTTGAAAACTTGAAACCTCAAATGAGTCTAACTTGATCAATACAACATACTAGAACTCGAAACAAGATTCACCATGCTCCTATTTTTCAATACAAGTACCTTTACATCTCTGTCAAGCCACCTGTAGGTGGACAATATCATGCATACAAGCAGTGAAGGAAACTTGGATAGTATTACTAACATAGGTGATTTTGATCCATTCTAGGTCCTCACCAAGTTATAAAATGGATGATTTTCAACTTCAAAGACCTCAAACCAGCCCTAAACCTTCTTCCCATGTGCTTACTCACAAATGGTGCCTATAGGTGCACTTGTAATGTTGCAGACTTGGAAGTGAAGGGAAAACCATGGGTATATGCATGTTTTATGAGTTTCAATGATGTTTGTGCTCCTTTCACTGATGCTTAGATGAAACATAAAGTTTTTGAAAATTTTGAAACAATCTCTCACATTCCATTTCAATGTTGGACTCTTCTATAGATGTTGATGCAGAAGTATGTTCATGGCTACCTGACTATAGATATTATTTATGACTATCATTATAGACATTTTGGGATATTTGGGGTGTCCAACCCAAATTTTCATGCAAAAATAGCATAATAAACACCTTTTATATCCTTCATTACTCCTCTATAGACGTGATCAGAGTTCAAGCGTCATGACTGAAATTGAGAGCAGGCAGAAAGTTGACTGAGTGTGACAAGACTGGGTGTTTGATAAAAGTATGGAGCTATGAGACTAAAACATGGAAGTAGGTGGACCATATGGAATTAAAACTTGTTAAACACCATTTACCATTCATATGAAGCCCTTGTAGAGAATAAAACCTTCTGTAAGTAGTGAAAATTACTGCCATCACACTTGGGACATCAACATGCAAACTAAACCAAAAAAATACCATGAAAATAAGAATGGAAATAATGATAATATGGAGTTAACATTATTTGAACCCAATCTCATCAACTGGATTGTAAAAACTTCTCCAAACCAAGGCAAATTCTCTAGGGTGCATAGATTAGTAGGCAAATTAGAAAGGTCAAATTCTTAGGAATAGTTCATAAAGCTCAGACCACCATTCCTCTACAACCAAAAATCAAATGGAATCTAAATTAGTGAAGAATACACCCCAAGAGCATTTTTCTTGAAACATTTCATGCTGATCATACCAAGTACAAACCTAAAGACTGCTTTTACTTGCCAAACCTAGTGGAAGGAAAGATAAGTGGTTTTCTTCATTTTTAGGTTCCTAATCAAACTGATCACTAAGCTAAGTGTGTGGGAGATAAGAGACACTCCTAAAATGTCCCTAATTGTATAATTTCATACAACTCAATAAAACTCCTCTTTTTTTCAAGAAAACTACCCTTTTTTAGGGAACCTGCCACTTTTTAGTTATAAATGGTTTATTAAGAAATATTAGGAAACATGGGATGTGACATCACCTGTTGAACCTTCACATTTCCCTAAGAATCCATATATGTCATTAAATGCTCAATTTTGACCCTCAAAATGACTCAAAAGGATATACTTACTAACAAGACTAATGACCAAAGATAATATGACATTAAATGACATCAATTAACCTATAATACACCCCATGACATATAATTAGACCCCTAATAATGATCCATAAACTAGCACTTATTTCTATGCAAAAATTGTTTACCTTGGATCTTTTTGTCAAATCACATAATTTCTCAAAACGCTCAAGGAAATAAAACTAAATTTGACCTTTTATTGTATTTTAACTAATTATGCATCCAATAGTGATTAATAAACATGATTAATTAAAATGTGGAAAAGAATGCATAAAAAGAATTAACACATGACAAGCACGTGATAATGAAGTTTGATAATGCCTATGTCTTTGGGTTTGCTTATAGTACAAACTGATCCATTTCCTTGAAAAGTGAGTACATGGCCAATTCCTCATGATTGTCAAATGGATACTCTAGGATTGCACACAACTCAAACAACAGAGCTTCAGAAAGTCCTGATAAACCCACAAACATACCTTCGACCTTATTGTTGCATGAATGTAATCTAGAAATCCTATGGATTTTCCACCAAAAGTCTCAAAAATAGACTTATAAAATAGTCTTACAAAAATCATCACAGGGATTTCAACATACAATTGAAATCATCTTGGAGTCTAGGATAAATCCCTAGTTTACTCCAAAGTCTGAAAAGCTCTCTAAGTCCATCAAAACTTAGGATATATGCATACTAATATCTATATTGGCCATTACACAATCTAAAAAGTTTCACTTTGAGGCATTAAAAAGTGCATCAAACGACCTCAAATCTAGACACTCAACATATGGCTGGAATTGGCTACAGCTCTGGCTCTTCAGCACTTAGCTCTTCAGCTCTGGCTCTCAGATCTTGACTCTTGAGCTCTAGCTCTTCAACTCTAATGAGAGATTTTAAAAAATTTAAATTAATTTAAATGCACCTTTGACCCCTTTAAATACTTTTTATGGGTCCACTTTTTTCAATTGGGATGATTATCCATAATATATTTTAGTAAATTTCATAATTATCCCATACCCTATTTTTATGGGATTTTAAATTATCCATCACATTTAAAAATATGGGGTGATAATTATTCCCCAATATATGATGGAATATGTTTATCCCCAAATATCAAAGACTTGGGTCGAACCATATTGCCACATCACTTTATTGCCAAATCATTGAGTTTGACCATAACTTTGACTAGTCATAACTTTCGCATATGGAATCCATTTTTCAAACCATAAAATGTGATAGAAATATTATGATGATATTTAAATCATGAAATAGATTTTAAATATTCAATGATGGTCAATATTTTTAGTTTGACCAACTTTGATCACCTGTTGACTGGCTTTGACTAGAACTTTGACCAACTACACAAGGAGCATATGAGCTCCATTTTTGAAGTTCCACATACCATTAGAAATATCTTGATGAGATTTATGTTGTGCCAACAATCAATCTAAAATTTGATGACTTCTATTTTGGAGTGAATGTGGATCCTCATGGATCAAATAAACTTTTAAAGATAAAGTTTTTTCCTATAGGGGTCCCAATTTGACTTACAGGGTCATATTTGGTCAACGCTAACACCATCACAAAATGTCATCATGTAATTCTTGATAGTAATATGCAACCTCAAGTGGGCATGTGATAATGAGTGGCAAGCAATATGCCCCAATATAACATGATAGGGAATGAAGTTATGCCTCAATGTAAGCTCTATTTATGTAAGATATAGATAATAATGAGCTCTAGGAGATAGTCAAGGGTATTATTATCCCAATGGAAAATCAAGGCGAGAATAAATAACAAGCCCCAATGCATCAAGGTGGCCCTAGAAGGGCTAGGTATAATTATGAAGCAGGCACATGCAATAATAGTATGCCCAAATAGATGCATGATAAGGACTATGGAAATGTAAGAAACACGCATAATAATATGCAAGTGGTAATATGAATGATATATATCATGGCACTAATCATAGTAACGTCACATAGTATAGGCAAGTTATTTTCACAATAATGTAATCACACATAGTAATAGAAAAACATCACTTTAAAACACATGGATCATAAATAATGACAACATGACACAATGTGATGACTTAGAGGATCCTATATGGACAAAGCTTGGACAAGACATCAACAATAAATATGTACAAGCATGGACATGCAGGCAATCAAAAAATCACATGCATGCAATAAAACACATAATGTATCCATGTAATAATTATGTGTAATTACACAATGTATATAATCATGTAATACACAAGATGTAGGAAATAACAAGATATTATAGTCAATGTAAGTATCTATATATGATAAATCGAATATAGGAAGGATATCCCTTGACACCCCCTATAGCAAGATACCCCAATATAAGGCATACCACTAATGTGGCAATGCCACTGGGGTGGATGTGAAATGTAACCACATAACATCTGTAAGTCCATGATCATATGTAACTTGTGTATCATACATCTCACCCACTCAAAGAATACCATAATAATAACATTTGTAACATGTATATGCAAAACATATAACATGGGTAGATACACCTAATATGTATCCATTGATATAAGACAAACAATTTTTTATTTTTATGTTTTACATTATTTTTGTATTTTTGTAAATTTATAGAAGAATAAGATCACACAAAGAGAAAGCCAATGGGTCTGCACAAGAAGAATCGATATAATCTCAATCAATCAAGAATAAAAGGTAAGTGGTGAAATCAAGAGAATCCAAGTAAGGTAATAAAGTAAGCTAGGGGGTGATAATCAAAAGAAATAAGAAGTGGAGGATTCTAAACAACTTATAATTTCCCTCTAAAATTAGTGCACATTAGAATGAAAGGTCTCAATATATATGTTTCCATCATAATTTGAGAAAGTGTTTGGAATGGGATCAACAATCAAGGGGAAATACTTAGTGAACATAACACGCATCATAAACCAAAGGGAGAGAAGACTGTCAAGACAAATAAAAGGCAAGGGCTAAGAATTAAAATATAGAAGAAAGATAAGGCAAGACACAAACTCAAGGGACGGAGGCACATGAGAGGCATGACATAGATAATAAATATTCAAAATATAAACTATGGTATAATAATGATATATTAATGAAACACAAGAGATAGGATAGCATGTATAACCAATGATCTCATCTATAATATCAAAGCATGGACTAAGGGAGTTAGATGTGTCACTAGAAGAATCATATAAATGGTCACAAGCTATGCAATAACCTGAATCATCATCCCAAAGAGAGATATGGTGATAGTGGACTCGAGGAGTTTTAAAAACCTCTTAAGAAGCATGCATATTAGTTTGGATATGTCTTGGTATAGGTGAAATATTATTAGGTTCTTTGGTATGAAATGATGCAAAAGGTTATAAATAAATCTTGGGATGTTTAGGTATTGTACATCTTGGTGGTGTAATTATAGGAGTCTTAACTTTGTAAGCTATGACTTGGATGTTGAAATTGTAGTGGGAACCTTAACAAGGTAGTGAAATAGTAGCCTGTCATATGAGGTTTAATAATTTTATTTTTAGGAAGAACTTTAGGTAGCATCTGTTGGTGTTTTTGACATGGGATATGTAACTCAAAATATGTTTTGTAAAGAGTGTGCACTTTGTCACTATGAAAAAATTGAATGTAGAGACGTAGTGTGGATTGCATTCTCTCATTTGATTTATCCATGGGTGTCCAAGTAATATATTTAATGCACTAGTATTCGACACTACGTAAAACCACACTAATAAGGTCTTAAGACTAGCTAAAATTGGTAATGTAATAACACCAAGGGGTGTGTATGTAATACCATAGTAATTCCTATGTATCATAGTTGTACCAAGTAAATCTCATTGAGTGTAGCCTCAACTAGTTATAAATGACATTGTAATTATATTTTGGCTTGAACTAATGTTAACCATAATGTTGTGTAATCGAAGGACATGAATTGAAAAAACCATGTATATAGAGTGGACCATTATCTGAATCATCATGTGAAATCTTGTGTTCATAGAATGTGATAGATGGTGTTAACTTATATGAACTAGTAACCATACTAATAATAATATAAATGATGTGCTCTTAAAATTTTTTGACTGATGTATAGTTGTAGTCATGTGAACATAATATTTCTTCTTAGTATTTTGATCTAACAAAAGATTATTGAATATTTTCAAGTGTTGATTAGGCGTTGTGATAGATTCACTCAGTGTATTATTATGGCCATTAATTTGAATAATTTTACTATCAATTAGATCATGTATCTTATGTAGTTTATAAAATTAATTGGTAGAATGTCTAAAATCTCTATGGTAATCATAATATTGATTTGCATCATATCCTTTAGGCATAGTTTGATAAGTATCCAATTGATATGGCTAAGGTATAGTAATCAATTTTAATTCAAGTGTGTGTTTAAACACTTTGTGAGAAGGTTTAGGAAACCTTGTAAATTGTTGAATATTCCTAGAAGGTGAAAGGGCAAGCCTATCAAGAGTTTGTGATATTACATTTATGGTTTTGGCTTCATTTTTAGCTTGAAAAGTTGGTGCATCATTAGTCTTAGCTTTGAATTTTGATTTTACCTGACATTTGGAGGTAGTAAAAGTAGAAGTGGTATATGTGTACTTGAGAATATTGGCCTCTAAAATTTTAATCTCATATTTGTGAAGCATATGGAAAATTTCATAGAAGGATTTATAATATTGAACATAACTTTGTATTTGAGTGGATGAAATAAACTAATGAAGAAATAAATTTATAGCTCACTATTAGAGATCTAATGAGACATTTTTGTAAGCATAGTCTTGAATCTAAGTACATATTCAACAATAGTCTAATTAGGTCCTTGTTTGAGTTGTGCAGTTTGAGAAAATGTAACCTTTTAGATAATGTTTATATATAAATGAGCTAATAATACATCAAAAAAATAATTAAAGTGACACACATAGACTATAGGTAAAACAAAAACCAATCAAATGCATAGTCCTTGAAACTTATAAAAAAACTCGGTCATCAATAGATCATTGTGAGTAAAACCAAAACATGAAGAAAAATAGGATATAATGTGATGTGAAGGGTCACCCTTGCTATTGTAAAATTCAAATTTAGGGACTAAAACAATAGGAGGAAAAGGATGAACAATAACCTCATGAGCCAATTGGGTTGTGTAATATGTTTTGAGAGGTAACCACATGACTAGACTTATGAGATCCTTGAGATAGTTGTGTGATTGTAATTGCATAGCTTGAAGTTGTTGAATCAATGGATCTTGAGAAGTTGGAGCATGTGTGGTAGCCATCATAAGATTAATAGTCATAGGAATAGAGGCATGATTAGTATCTTGAATATGACCAAGACCAAGAGATAAAACATGAGACAAAGCTTGTGATGGTGTATTAGTTGTTGGATTATAAATAAGAGGTACCAAATAATAATTAGGTTATATAGGAATAGTAGGAATAAATTGAGTAGGAATGACACTAGGTGTAGGAATAAAAGGATTAAGGGCACTAGGAGTACTAACCTCACATAATTGAAATTGTGGGTAGTTGAATCTGTATAATTAAAATTATGGGTGGCTAACTATTTGAGGGATATGGTATGCTTACACACTAAGAATTATATGGGATATGAAACACAAATGAAAAGGTTATATTTTTTAAAGAATAAACTAAACTAATAGTCTTCTTTACATGGTAACCGTTTAGTGTGGCCTCGATGATCCAACTCTGAGACATAGTCATTCCAATAATATAAGTATTATTTATGGTTATAATAATTATGAGAAAAATTATAGCGGTAGAATAAATTGTAGTTTCTTATTTTTAGTCTCATCCCACAGTTAAGTGGAAGTAGAAATGTAGAGAAATGGGGTTTCTCTATGAGTGTAAGCAGTGAGTTTGAGCGATTATTATGCTTGGATTTTGGGAAAATTATTGAATCGCTTCAGATATTGTTTGAACCTGTGTCATGGAAGGGTAATCAACCAATGAGGTGCATAGGTTTTGTAGGATATTGAAGCTTAGGGATAATTTATTTATTTAATTTTTTAAAATTGAAACATGGAATATATTAATATAAAAGAAACATAATATATATTCGCTCAAAAAGTGGGTGGTATGATAATTACAACACTTTGAATTGGATTTTTTAAAGTTGATGATGTGTACATTTAATTTATGGTGGTAATAAAGTTATTATGATAATTGATGTATTCAATTTTTACAAAACTATATTTTATTATCAATGAAATTCAATCCTACCACCTATTGTCTATTTTTGTTAGTTGTTTGGAAATTTAGGATTGTTGGCAATGGACATGTTTTGGTTGCAATGTATGCATGTTATGAAAGTCTTGCCTAGATGGTACAAGTCTCAAAAATATTTCATGATTAATAGGAGGTTCAATTTCAAATCAAGCTTCTTTATTTGTTGGGGTTTTTAAGTATAGATGTTTTGTTTGTTGGATCAGGGTGTTAAGTTTTGAAACAATTCCCACATTTACCAATAAATTCTCTCTTTTGTGTATAAAAAAGAGGTTAAAAACGTTCAAATCATAAGTGAGTGAAAGGTTAAGAAAAGGAGTATTTGGGAGGGGGTGAATAGGATATGTGATAATTCCTTTAAATTAAAAATATAAATATAAATATATGCAAGGTTGATTATTTTGTTATTGATATGATGAATATTTTTATTTACGTTATAATAAATATTTTTTAATATTATAAAAATATTTGATGGTTGTTATAAATCTTGAATATTTAAATAATTCACAAGGTAATAAATTGAGGATACCATTCATTAAAAGGGGAATTAGTAGGAGGAATAATTCCATTATGGCATCACCCTAAAGATCATGATCTAATGGGTCTATATGTGTCATAGAGAAAGCCTACCATCAATGTACGATTTTTTTTTCTAATCAATGAAAATTTTATAGTCATGGAAGCAATTCCAATAGACACTAAAAATTCATATTCAACTTGGGGTAATAAGGCATGTATTTCAAGGATTTTGAGTTATTTTTCTATTATGAAGCCACATAAGAGGAGGGGAAGGTCGAGCAAGTAAACAAACTCATCTTTCAACCAATCAACCATTATGTTAGTAGGAAGGCCACACCCATTGTGGAATCACCCCATTGGAATAAATATCATAGTCTATTAGGTTTATATGTTGCCACAAACAAGGCCTACCAACCAATGTGGGATCTTTTTTTTTATTAATAAGGATTTTAAAGTCATATAAACAATTCCAAGAGGCATATCCAACTTGGGGTAGCAAACATGTATTTAGTAACATCTAAGCAAAATTTATTTTTGGCATTACAAATTAACAAAGGAGGAGAGAAGAAGGCCAAGCAAGCAAAATCACCCTTCCGAAAACTAATCAATCATTGTGTTATTAGGAGTGCCACTTCCATTATGGCATGCCCACCATTGGCATAAGGATCATGGTCTATGGGGTTTATATGTTTACTTCGACCAAACCTACCAACCAATGTGAGATTATTTTTTTGAATGAGTGAAGATTTTAGAATCGTAAAAATGATTTTGTGAAACACTAAAGAGGCATGTCCAGCTTGGGATGGTAAGACATGCATTTAGAGGCATTTGAGAGAGATTTTTTTGGTATTATGAAGCCACAAAGGAGAGATAAAGTCCAAGGCAAGTAAACATACTCATCTTATAACCAATCAACCATTATGTTAGTATAAGTGCCACTTCCTTTATGTCATCACCCCATTTAAATAATTATTATGGTCTACTAGGTTCATATGGTGCCACTAACAAAGCCTATCAACCAATGTGGGATTAATGTTTTGAAGGAATGAGTATTTTATAGTTGTAGAAGTAAATCCAAGATCTATTAAAGAGGCATATCTAACTTGGGGTATTGAAGCATGTATTTAGAGGCATTTGATTCAATTTTTTTGTGATAATAAAGCCACAGAGGAAGAAAATGGAACTTTGATCAAGAAAATGTACTCATTTTGCAACTAATAAACCATTTAATTAGTAGGGGAGAAGCTACCATTGTGGAATTACCCTCATTAGAATAGGGATCATGGTCTATTAGGTTTTAATGTTTTTACAAACTAGGCTTAGCAACCAATGTGGGATTATTTTTTTGAATCAATAAGGATTTTATAATCATAAAAGCAATTCTAAGATGCACTAAAAAGGCATATCCAACTTGGGATAGTAAGACATATATGTAGAGGCATTTGAGTGGGTTTTTTTAATTATGAATCCATGGAGGAGAGGGGAAGGTCAAGAAAGTAAACATATTAATTCTATGGAAAAAATCAACCATTGTGTTATTATAAGGGTCATTTTCATTGTGGCATCACCCCCATTGAAATAAGGATCATGGTCTATTGGGTTTATATGTTGCTATGAACTAAGATTACCAATCAATGTGGGGTTTATTTTTTGAATGAATGAAGATTTTAAAGTTGTAGAAGAAATTACAAGATGTATTAAAGATACATATCTAATTTGTGATAGTAAGGCATGTATATAAAAAAGAATTTGAGCAGGACTTGTTTTGGTATTATGATGCCACATAAGAGGAGGTGGGAAAGCTAATCAATCAAACATACTCATACCGCAACCAATCAACCATGATGTTAGTAGGATGGTCACTTTAATTATGGAATCACCCAAATTGGCACAATGATCATTGTATATGGGGTTTATATGTTTTCATGGTCCAAGACTACCACCAACATGGGATTAATTTTTTGAATGAATGAGAATTTTAGAGTCATAGAAGCAATTCCAAGATGCACTAAAGAGAAATATCTAACTTTGGCTAGTAAGGCATGTAAAATATTGCATTTTAGTGTGATTTTCTTAAGGATTATGTAGCCATCGGGGAGGATATGAGAAGACTCAAAAAAACATACTCATCTTAAAACCAATCAACCATTATGTAAATCACTCCCATTGCCATATGGATCGTGGTCTTCTAGGTTTATATGTTGCAACAGACTAAGCCTACCAACAAATATGGGATTAAATTTTTGAATAAATTATTATTTAAATGTCTTAGAAGCAATTTCAAGATGCACTAAAGAGGCATATCTGACTTGGGGTATTAAGGCATGCATTTGGAGACATTTGAGTTTTTTTGTGTGTGATTATGAAGCCAAGAAGAAGGAGATGGGAAGCCCAATCAAGAAAATGTACTCATTCTGAAACCAATCAATCATTATGTTATTAGGAAGTCCACTTCCATTGTGACATCACCTCTAATAGAATAAATATCATGTGCTCATTGGGTTTATATGTTGTCATGGACCAAGCCTACCAACTTGATGTCATATCTCCTTTTTTAATGCACATTCTATATTTGTTATTTGTTAATTTATGTGTCCCTAGATTTAGATTATGTGAAACTATTTCACATTGCTTATTATTACTAATTATGATGATTTATGGATACATTTAATGTTGATATAATTAATCTATAAATTAGGAATTTATTGTCCATGGCATCATTGTTACAAGTATTGTTATACTATTTGAAATATATAATGTTTTAATGACATTATACTACAATTTATTTTATTTTTATAAATTGAAGGCCTCTTATGATTTAATTTGTTTATTTATTATTATAGACATGTAATTTTGGTATAGACCTAGTATTTACTATTTTATTTGTGTGTTTATGTGTATATAGATAATTAGTTTATATTAGGCTCTTATAGGCACATTTTCGTTTGTCTTGGGCCTCCTAAAACCTTCACTTGCCTTAATAACTTTACTTTTGGTTCATATAGGGTCAATAGTAAAATCACCATTCAATATAAAATGCTATAAAACCTTTTGATCAATTTTTTTTTGCCTTAGGATGCTCCTACAATCCTTAGATCTTTTTTTTAGAGTTTTTGGTACCTTGACCAATACATAACTAGTTTGATAATGGTTGTGTTGATTGTGGGTCCTTTGATCCCTTTCCCTAGTTTTTTCATGGTTTATTATGCCTTGATTTTTAGTTTTCCCACTTATATGATGTAAGTTTGCATGCCAATAAGGTCTTAATTTTTATGCATTATCAGATCACCGTATTGTTTTGGGTTTGCTTTAAAACAACATCAAAACTTGTTTTTCATCATTTTTAGCCACTACCAATATACAAGTAAGTCATGATTCAGGTATTTATCTATGAACCTCCCTTTTCAACTTTCATGTTAAATTAAAAAGCTATTTTTCAAATTACATATATATTTACTATTCTTTAACTATATTATAGATCAAATTTATCTTGCACCTTTATTTTGTTTGGTTATTATAGTGTCTCCTGACCTAAAATCACTTTACCCTAAAACATCTGGGTCAACCCATGCCCTCTTACACCACCTAGGGTTAAATTATTTCATTTACTATATATTGGATCTAATTCTACAAGGGTTTCCACAAACCCTTGTTTCATATGTTTACTTTCCTTCTAGGGTCACCCCTTGCCTTGTTGTGTTGTCTTATTAGGGCTACCCCATGTATATGCCTCATATTATTTATATTTCCTTGCATGTTTCCTTTCCATTTAGGGTTAGATTGTGCCTCCCTTAACATAGTTCTATTTTTTATAGGTTTACGCTCATTAGTTTCCCCATCACTAGCTTTAATTCCTTGTGTATATCTTAGGGTATATTCATACATTTACATTGTGTTGTGCCCTTCATCAAGGTTATATTTTGCATATTCACAAAAAAAATGGTTTAGGGTTTTATTATTGAATCCTCATATCCCTAATTGCCTTGCATCTACTTAAAACCCTAGTGAACTTGTGATGGCTCATCCTTTGAATATATTACTTTATGGTGTTATAAATGCTTCTACGAATTCTATGATTTGAATTCTCATAATGATGTAGAAAGATAGTAATTGTGATTATGATGATTATTATAGTGAGGATGATGAAAAATTAGGGAAACAAAAATTCCACCACATTATACCAAATAAAAATGCTAATGATATGAATTTCTTGGGTGTTGGTTGTATTTTTATGAGCCCTGATGATTATGGAATGCTAAATTATGATATGTAAAAATAAAATACTAAGGAAATAAATGTTAGTCTCAAGAAAAATAACCTAGATTAATATTAATTTAAACTTATATGTGAACATAAACATGTTGATTCTTGTATAGAACATAATATGAATGAAGTTTTCTATATTCCTACTCCTTTGAATGTCAATGTTATAATGGTGTGAATGATCATGCCCATCAAGATGATTATTCGACTGTACATAATGATGAATGTGATTTCAAAATTAAAATGGATGCATGATATAAGGTTGAATCTATTGAAACTATTAAAAAATATGTTATGAAAAATATTTCTTACATTGCTAAGATTATAGACATGTTGAAATAAGTAGTTAGTCAAAATCAAGCTTGTGTTTTAAATCTTGTGCCTCAAAATCATGCTTATGTTTTAAATATTGTTCCTATTTTTTATAGTGATTTATCTCCTTATTATTTTATGATTCCACATGTAATTTATGATTATGTGTGTTCCCATATGTCACCTATTCAAAAATATTTGTTGTCTCCCTCAACTAGGTCTAATAGGGTTCTAGTGTAACTAATAATGAAACTCTCCCTTTGATTCATCCACTTTATACTAAAACTATACCAACTTCTAAAATAATTACTATAATGGGTTCAATAGGAGAATTAAAATGACAAGTTTAAATTTTGTCTTTTGTCTCCCATGTGCCTAATGCTAGAGTTGATTCTCATGTTATGTTATCAAAACCCATAGTTCTCAAGGTTGTAAGCTCTCCTTTTCCACATGTTTTTATCATGCCTAAGCTTACTTTATTCAATGGTTGTGGAGATCCCTATAAACATATAAATTAATTTTATGGTTCTTTTGGAAATTATGCTCATCATGACACATTATTACTTATTAAGATTACTTCTAAGAAGCTTGATAAGCTATGCCTTATATTGGTTTCATACATTACCAAGTGGATCTATACATTACTTACACATGTTAGAGGATGTTTTATTATCATGTTTCATTACCAATAAGAACCCATGGGGTAATTTTGGGCATATACCATTTATCTAACAAGCTCCACATTATAATATTTATGATTATATGCTTCAATCTAGATTTAGTATAAATTAGTTGCTTTCACAACACATATTCAGTAAAAATTATCATACCATCTCTAAAATACAAAATAATTTTCAATGATTTATCCATTTTTAATGGACTTTGTCATAAGTTAAGACACTCAAGGTTGAGATCTTATGTACCCATGTGCATGTCCACAATGATTCAAGTCTTAATGACCATATGCTTCAAATGAATGATACTAAGAAATTGGTCAATAATATAAAGTAAACACAAGTGAACCATGTGCCTTCTCACAAAGAACATAAGCAATTTATTAAATGTGTTGATAGTCCACACACAATTTTGAATAATCTACTTGATTCAAACATTATTTATTTTCCATCATCAAGGCATGTGAGTATCATAGAGTTAAATTCCATTCAAAAAATAAATGTTTTACTTTGAAATAAAAATTCAAGACCTTGATGATTATGGTGATATTGAAATTGAAGATACACCAATGAAAACACCAAGTGTCAATCTATCAATACCCACAATATGTCTAAAAATAAACCTCATTGTGAACTCAAATGGTATCTAAGAAAAAAGTGTCTCAAGATTAAATAGAAACATCAATAATGGTAATGAAACAATCATTACATAGTATGAATCCAATGGAATTTAAACTCAATAATACAAATTATGGCACTAGAGACAACAATTTTTTTTATCATGACAACTTACTAGATTTACTTCCTGACTATGATAATGGAAAGGAATATGATTTCAAAAATATATTATACAATGATTCTTTAGGACTTAATTGTATCGTTGATTACCTTTGCTAACATATTTTTTGCTTAAACACTTCACTATCTATTTACGTACAATGTAATGATTCACTTAATTTTCTTCAATTGGATGTAACACCTAAAATATAATATATGATCATGGATTCATAGTTGGATCTAGGGGTATTATGGTAGAATTCTATTTCCTTTACCTTGAAATTTATTTTTTATTCTTAATTGGTCATTTTCCTTTATTTAATGATTTTCACATATTTTATTAGTAACTTGGATTTATTTTATACCTTTTCAGTATTATTTTAGGGAGTTTATTTTTTGAATTTTCACATATTTTTATTTACTTAAACTTTATTTTCATATTATTTTTCACTTTTTTTGTTTTGGTCACTACATCTCCCTAGATCCCTTATTGACCAAGATCCATATAAAGCAAATGTTTTATGTCCTTAATTATGTTTCCATGCTACATATCATCCATCTATACAAGGTAAGGACCCTTGTGAACTCTCCTAACTTTATTTTATATCATCCATTAATGGTAATATCTTATATTACACTAGCAATTCAATTATTATCTATTGCCTATTAAGGGGCATTATACTTTGATATTTATTTCAACTATGTCTTGTTTAGATTGGAGGATACTAGTACTTTTGATTTATCGATTATATCTTTCCCACATATGGGGTAAATTTAATGGACTTGTATTGATTTCCTATATAAGGACGTCCTATTATTATGTTTTGTTGTGCACATATTGCTTATTAGTGGTATGATACTCACATGCGTCTATCAATTATATATCTCTTATATTGGGACATGAGTTTTCCACTTGTCATTTAATACATACTACTCACATTATGACATATTATTATTTATGTGTTCACTACTTTATCTTGTCCATATTTGGGCATGCTTATACATTGGGGCATATCACTTGACTCTACTTCCTTATCCACTGCTAATGTAAGGGAAACCCTTCCCTTACCTCAATTATATTACTTCTTCTTCGAGGCATATAAGGATTGGGTTATATATTATTATTGTGATTTAATGTTGGTATATTTAATATGATTATTTATCAAAAATTATGTTGTAGATGTACTTTAATGATGACACCATTCTATGATCATTCAATGCTATTTCTTTTATGCTTTCCTAGTTTATATATGGTATGTGTAATCTTTTCTTTTGACATGAATAATATGTAGGTTATCACACACCTCAAAAGGGGGGCATATGATTTATTATCTATTTTCAAATACATGATGATATTATAGATATTGGTCCCCACATAGTTGAAGTTGGTCACTAAGACACACTTTAGATATTTGCCCATGCATAAGTGGAAGTCTACACTAGAAAACTACAAGATATTTACTTTTACAATTGAGAAGCATAAACTAGAGAGGTAAAATTAACATTGTGCACACCACAAATTTATAAGACACTTTTCACACATTCATAGATTATATAGAAATAGTGGGGCAGTCCATACAACACTAGGTGTATTTGTTCCTACTTCTCAATTTTACTCAATTATTTCATCAATTTATTTATTAGAGATATACATAAATAATGATATAATTATTTATGTTTTTATTATGTTTTCAAGTACTTTAGATTTTAAATATGAACCCTCACTGGTAGTTGTGGCATCATGTAGATGGTGAGCAAACATGGTTTTACTTTTTTATAAGTCACACAAATTGGACTCTATGATAAGGTAACCTATCTTCTCCTTTTTAATTTTAGATCATTATCATATATGTTATTAAATTTGAGTATAAATTATATATTTCAAGTGTAATATATTCATTGATCCCTTGTAGGAATACTTTTTTATTTTAATTTGATGTATATACGCACACATACACATATCAAAGTGAGGCATTATTTAGACACCTAAGTTTGGTACAATCACAATATTTTCTATGTTATTAGTGTGTTTATGTGTATATGGATCATTGGTTCAAATTGGGCTCTTATTGGCACATTTTATTTTGTGTTGGGCCCTATGCAACCTTCCCTTACCTTAAAAACTTTTCTTTTGGTTCATTTAGGGTCAATATTTATCACCATTCTATATAAAACACTTGAAAACTTTTAGATCAACTATTTGTTATCCTTAAAATGCTCCTACAATCCTTAAATCTCCATTTTAAACGTTTTTGGTCACCTTGATTAGTATCTAACTAGTTTGATAGTGGTCATGTTGATTATGGGTCCCTTGACCACTTTCCCTAGTTTTTAAATTAATTTATTGTGCCTTGATTATTGGCATTCACAATTCCAAAATGTCACCTTACATGCCAATAAGGTCTTAATTTAGATTTGACAAATTTATATATACATGGGCAAATTATTACATTGATTATCATGTAAAAAGGAGATTAAACCTATACATCACATCAAATGATCTACACACACTGCTTTTCATGAAATCACCATTTATTAAAGTGATATAGCTACATACGTGTACCAAAAGAATGGTCAGTGAAAAAATATATGATTTATTAAATAATTTGCTTGCATATTGTACATAGCGATAAGGATATTCATAGTACACACTACATTGCTTGTTGAATTGCATGAGTGTTAATTGCTAACTTTGTTTAAAAATAAAGGTCTCACTAAGGTAGGCCCCTTATAAGTATACACATTTTATGATCTTGTAAGGCATATTGGAGTGGATTAGGGTTTAAATGAGAAAGAAACAATTATGGAAGTTTAATGCATCAAATTTGATAATTTGAGAGAAGTTATTGACAACTAGGAGATAAAGAAAACATATAAATTATTGTAAAGTGATTTGACACCATCTACTAGTTTCAAACTAGGTAACCAATATTGGTCCAATTTGAAAGTGGTAAGCTAATATCAAACTAATTAAAAACTGTTCATTTTCTATACATCATCAAAACATTGCAATTTTTCTTTATTTTATTCACAATTGCCTCAAAACTTGTTTATCATCATTTTCAATTAGGGCTAATACTTATGTAAGCCCTAACTCAAGTTTTTATCTATGAGCCTCCTTTGTCAAGTGTTAATTTGAATTAAACTTATAATTCACATATTTTTGATCTGTATGTATGGTTTCGTTATTGAATTACAATCATATTTTCTTGTGCCTTTATTTTTATGGTTTATTGTAATGTCTCTTGACCTAAAACCACTTTTGCATTAAATAGTTACATGCTTCAATTAATAAACCATGATGTTATAGATGCCTTTATTTTCCTAGGTACTTTGGATTCCTGACTTGGAAATGAGTGGGGCCAAGATATCTTGGTAGTGATTTAGTCACATTTGTATGCATAGTGATAGGACTTATTCTGCTATAGAGTTAATGGAATCATCAATTGCATCTTATATGATTTTTGCATTTTTAAGGCATTTAAATATACAATTTCCCTAGACATTTTGGATGCATTGGGATATAAACAATGAAAATGGGTGTTATTTATAAAAAAAACAACTTCATACTGGTGTGTTTTCAAAATGAAAAAATGGTCTTTTGAGTTTAGAAAGACTTTATGACACCCTTACTTTGATTTACTATGGTCAACTCTACTAAGATTAAATTGAAGGATATTGCTTCATGGATATAGATTTGAATATGAGTTTGTTACATACATATTTATTACATGGATACACAACATAATGAAAAGTAATGAATTATTTGAACCTATAATATTTTGCTCATAGCTTTCATTTTTCCACTTTCATTGAAATGATATATTAAGTGAACATGGATTGAATGTCTTGTGCAATTATAGGTGGATTAAGGGAATTCTCATAAAATGGAGCCATAGGATAAATGCAAAGTAATAAGCTTGAATGGTGACATAGATGATAGGTTCACATAATAACAACTTCTTGTTAATGGACTTATTCTGAGTTATTAAGTGTTATTGAGCTAGATACTAGGGAAAGAACTTTGGATTCATGAAAATCCATGGTTGGGCATCAATCCCAATGTAAAGGAACATTGTAGAGGTGTTGGATGGTGGACCCTGATCTTATTTTAATGCCTAGTTCCCAATAGGGGGGTGTGGGGGGGTAATGCCACCCACTAAGGTCACCATGGGGGTCTGTTGGGGGGTGACCTATTTTGGAGCCCCCTAGTGGGGGTTCAGGGGCAGCACCCCCAAAGCAATTTTTTATATAAAAATACATTATAAAATATTTTAATTTTGTAGTAAATCTAGACCATTCACTATTAGGTCACAAATCTAATGGTAGAAATTATGTTTGTGAATTTTTTCCCTAATATATAACCCTCTTTTGATATGAGGGAATTGTAATCATAGTGGCATACTGTGTATGAATGAAGAGGATATTGCAGTGGATGTATTGCAAGTTTTTCCCTTCATTTGTTAGATTGAATAATAAGGACTAGCTATTTTTGTGTGGATGTAGCCCATATTAGGTGAACCATGTTAAATTTGTGTCTTTATTATGTTGTGTGTTTCTAAATTTTATTTCCATCTTTAATTCATTTAATATTTCTTTGTGTTCTACATTCCAAATAAGAGGTTGTTGTAGTCATGATAATTCTTTCAAAATGTTACCAAGTGTGTGCTCATGGTGAGAAATCTAAAATCAATATTGGTGTCATATAACTCAAAATGCTTCAAGTGAACATAAATCAAATGGATTAAGGCACATTCATGTTGTTGAAGGTGACAAAAAACATTTTTAGTCAAAACTTGAGCAAGTTATTCATCAAACTATTGATACTTATAATTCTTGACATAACTTTGTCAATCTACGAGAGGCTATAAAACCTGATGGTCATGGTGCTCTTTCCCTTGAGTTTAGTCGGGTGTAGATTAATGATGCATCAAGAGTAGTGGCAGTGATATTTGAATGTCATCACTATGTGATTGCATTAAATGATACAACTTCAAAGTCAACTTTGAATGGAAGTGTCTGCACATGACCATCAAATCACCAACACTAGACTTGTATTTCTCATAAGCTATTTGGTCTTGATATTCATGAATAAAACCCATAATTTAAAATGTATTTATTCCTTTCAATGCTAGTATAATCTCCACAATGAAGATCACATGAATGGTTTCAGATTTGGGTCATTAAGTTTTTTATACATGCATTAATGATGATCAACCTTAATAGAAATAAGGGATATTTAGTCCCACATTTATTGCAAGAAATAGCTTTAAATAATTTGGAAAATAAGGTATGGCCATGCTCAAAGTGGGGACATGGTAGATGATTTTGATAAGGTGTACCATACAAAAGTTTAAAACTTCCAAATACAATATCCCAAATTAACCTAAGGCAAAGAGGGGACGTGTTTAGATGATGAAATGGGGAAAGATGTCAATAATCAAATGTGGGGGACTTCTTTATGGTTTATAAAGTATTTTAAGACATATGTGACCACCTCACACCTAAATATGCTTCAAATATGAGGTGTAAATACCTTACCCCCTCTAAGATTTGAAATTATGACCTATCTTTCATAAGCTAATAACAAAATAACTAAGAAAGACTTATTTATGGTTTAGATGGTAGCTTATGATAGATGAGACCACCTTGCACCTATTTATGCTTCAAATATAAAGCATACATACATTACCCTTTGTAGAATTTGAACCTGTGACCTCTATTTCATAAGTTAAGAGTGAAATAAATAAAAAGAAGAATATGGTCTCAGGGTTGTGCTAATCAATAAGGTTTGACTACTGAGCTAAATCTAAATACCTAACAAAGGCATATTAAAGTGCCTTATTCAAGCTTTCTCCCATAGTAGGTGTGGGACACATAAGGTCAAGCCCGAAATCTAGATGACATGTCACATGGAATCGAAGGATGGAAAAAATTAGACACTTGTAAAAAATAAATCATTAAAACTTTATTGAAGTTTCAAAAATTTATATGGTCATGCATAACACTATAATTTACACGAGGAGAAATGGGTTTTTCCCATATCTTTTGTCTATTTTACATGTTGTTTTTGATCTATTAGAAAGCTTATTTTGAAAGCTACACAATGGTGATGGATTTATGAAAATTTTGACCAAAATCAAGATGTTATTTGAGACTAAGTTCTGATGCTTACATGCTCTTCACAAAGGAAATGTTAATGCACAAATAGTTTAAATTATTGAAATTTAATTATTCTTCATGAGATAATGATTCTCATTAGATAATATCAATAATAAGTGCTCTAAAATTTTACAATGATGAAATTTTAAGGTGAAATTACTATGCCTATATGTGATGACTCCATGCTCATAATTTTTGAAGATTGATCTTGGATCTCTCCGCGTTCTTGTTATTTTCAATTGTTAATAGATATGCCATGCATTATGCATTTTCTCAATCTTTAATAGGGGATATTTATTCTATATGATATACATGTTGCACATACTATCATGATCAAATATTTGTTTAGTGCATTAATTTACTACCACATGTTGAGGGGATCTTCACTTTATCAAATATACCTTCCTTTTCCTCTAAGAAAATTGTGCAACTATTCCTACATATTGATAAAGCTTTGCTTTATTTTGATATTTTTGCCAAATTAGAAATACAATAGTTTTTATTGTATCTATAACATGTTTTTTCTCTTAGTTTTTTATAGAAATTATTGTGGGTGTGTTTTTGGATTTCATGTTCCCATGACCTAAAATTTGTAAAATTAAAACAAACCAAAATAGGGTAATTTTTTCTTGAGAATGTATAATGTAGACTCCACCAGCTAAGTATTAAGATTGGTCACCTTAATTGCATGTGTCACATCAAATATAAATATAAGTATCCCATGGGAGAAAATGACTATTATTGTAAATCTACAAGAGGTAGTATAGTTTTCACCACACCCATGTCGACCTTGACTATACCAACCAACCCACTATGATCTGAATAACATATAATGGCCTAAACAAGCTTGGAAACCATGATATTAATATAGGTCTCAATCCAAACTCAATATTAAAATTGGAAAGATTATGGTTTTGACTAGGTTCAAACAACCAACTCCAGTGTCCAAGGGCTTCAAATTTGATCCCAAACAATTTTGACCAATCAAAAAGCTGAGTCGTGCCTTAAGTTAAAAGTAGGTTTCTAATTTTATAGTGACTTGAGTTTTCAAAAAGATTTTATAAAAATATTAATTAGGCCCTAAATGACCCCATAAATTTCATAAAATAACTTAGGGTATCCCCTTGAGGATTGAGCATCACATTTCCACTATTAGATCTAGCTTATTCTAAATGTTAGATCTAACAGGTTTAAAAATCATAATAAAACTTTATAGAAATCTATAAAGGTTTACTAACCTTACTAATGTTGCACAAACAAGTTGAATAAAAGACTTTGAGGATCTAGAGGTATACTAGCTCACAGTCTTGCCTACTTATCCTCCAAGTTCATAGGAGACCTTCATTAATGGAGTCTCAAAGATTTTCAAGTTTTCTAGCTTAATTTTACATTAGTTTCAATTTGGTTTTATAATACACTATGTGTGGTTTGGTAGGTTATATAGACCCTAGCCTCTAATAATGCCTTTGAGAGGTTTTTAGGCATCACATAGTCAAAAATGGCATAAGGGAAAAAAATCTCTCAATGGTCATTAATGGTTGCTTCATGGCCCTCAAACATGTTCTAAACTTTGATTTTTGTTTTTAATTTTAATTTTTAGATTAATAGGATGTTTAAAGTTTGAAAGGGTTCACCTTAGGACCACCCTTTTGTTCCTTGATCCAACTGGGTAATATGGCCCTTAAGGCCTCAAGATATCTACTAGCCATTAATGGTTGTTTCAAGGTAAAACTATAAAATTGCATTAAAATCAAAATTTTATTTTTTATTATTTTACTTTTATATTTTTAGTATGGATTAAAAAAATTAACGAGAGTTCCTTTAAGGGCCACCCATTAACCATAGGGGATTCATAAAGATAGTAATAGAATACCAAATACATGAATATTGGGGGTTTATTGATTTGTTAAAATCACCTTTGGTATATTGTGGTCTATTTAGGGGTTAGGGAGTTTTAGATACTATTAGAATAGGTCGGCACCAAAGGGGTAGGGCTAAGGGATAGTCACAGGTAGGGGTGTCTACAAAATTACACATGATAAGAGTCTACCACATATAGGAGTCTCATTTTTCCAAAGTTTCCCACCCTAATTTACCCCCACATATCTCTAATTACGACAAGAAGATATTCAAAATGATTACAAATTATGAGATGATCATTAGGTAAAGTGCAAGGAAAAGTGTGGAGAATAGATTTATTTTATAGATTAACATATTTTTTGGTATAATTTGGTTAGTTTTAGAGAAGGGTTTCACAAATCCCTTTCACAGGAGGATTTAACAAATCATTGAATATTTATGATCAATAGATATGCATGGAGTACCCTTAACACTAGGGTTTCAAAAATCACCTTAACAATAGGGTTTAATACCATAGTTAGAGGATCTACATGGAGTAGTAGAGTTGGAACATGATAAGAGCTTTGAGGGCATATTTGATCTATAATCGATAATATTCAAGTGTTGTAATAGCAAAAATCACACTTGTAATTGGATTGAAACCTTAATTCAATGATTTACTTAAAATCAACATTTTAATTGATTACAAAATTAAAATCAATTTTTAAATATCCAAAATAGACATAATTTTAAGAGTGTAATAAAATAAGAGACAATAATCGACAAAAAATACCAAACACGATTTGATAATAGATTTTGGCTAAAAAGCCTACATCTCTGAATCCACTCCAATGGGGGATCGCTCCTTATTAATTATAGAAAAATCACTTTACAATAATAATAAGTCTTTAAAAATCATCTTATGGTCTTTAAATCTATCCCAAAAATTCTCTCGAAATAATAATATTTTGTTTGAGGCCTTCAAATAATCTCCAAGTCTCTCTACCACTCAAACATGCATTGGAATTAATCTTTAGGACCAAAGTTGCCTTCAAATACAATCTTGAGCTCAATTTATAGTGTTTGAGCTCTGTGGTGCATTAGTTAAATGCTTATCCTTTTATCCAAGATTGCAAAGTTTGAATTCGACTCCAACAGTTTTGGTGGTCAATGTAAATCTAATAGCCTACATTGGGAAGGTGGGAGGTTTGAAAAGTATTAAAATGCCATGAAATTCATGGTAACATTTCCAAGTGATTGGCATTACCTTTGATTTCATGGAAATGATGGTGGATTTTGGGAAGTTTGTGGTGTGGCATGTGGGAACCATGTGGAATCTTGGTGGGGACCATGGGAAATACATGGAAAACAGGTGGAATGTTTGAATGAAATGTGGCATGGGTATTTCACATGGAATGTGAAGGAATTTCAAGGGACCTTGGCATGAAATTTAATTACATAATATAAAATTAGATAATAGCAAATGGTGGAAATCCATGTGGTGGCTTGAGGATCCACTACATGGTCTGATCTCCATTCACCACTTATCGACATTCGTCGATTGTGGACCTCTCATCGCTTGGCGATAAAACCCAATTTTTGTTTATTTGCTCGAAATAATCTTTTAGGTGCCAAAGTCATGCATATGGGCTCCATTTTGCAAATTGTGAAATGCGTCAAAAATTTCTTGATGAAACCCTCACCATGGAAATGATAAACTTGAAATTTGAAGATTTTATTTTTGGAGTGAAATACAGATCCTCCTGGATCAATATTACAATGTTTTTTTTTCCTAAAGTCATTTTGATGACATTTCAATTTAAGGCTAGATTCTAATTGACACAAGAGCATAAAGTTCTTTAAACAATATTGCATTGACCAAAAATATGAGTATAATAGGCACCAATATGCGGGGTTACATTTATTTGATGTTAGATGTTTTAAAGTGTTCTATAATCACTTGAGTAGGTCTTTAGTATGTTTCACATCCTCAAACCATTACTATAAGTTTCCACACACTCTTCTTTAGTGGTGTAACACCTGAAAACATGAGTTATAATTTTGTTAAAACACTCTATAGTGATATCTTGTGACATGCATTCAACATTTGAATGATCTTAGCAAGTGGCATATCACCTAAAAACTTAATTTGGAATTGTAAATCAACATCGAACCATAAAAAGTGATATAGAGCTTGTAGTAACTTGGAAATAATAGGAAACATGGAAATAACCTAAGGAACTCATCTGTCAACTTAGATCATATCACACTATTATTGTTTTGAGTGAAAATAAGGAAAAAACTATATGATCCATAATAATATGCAGATTTACAAGGACATTCTTATCATCATTCAAAATCCATTTGCCAAATCAAATCTTATTGTGTTGTCATGGTTTTCCCAAAAAATACAAAATATGTTATAGGCTCTAAAATAACTCATAGTTCTACATGAAACATATTGACATCATTTTAAGTCCACTATCAAATTAGTTTATGGCAAAAGTTTATGGTTTGTTTCCCCATAAGCCATTTTATTGAAACATTCCCACAACTAATTTATAATAGGGTGTGACCTATTAATTGATTCTGGAATTCATGTTAATCCATGGTGATGTTTTATGGAATTTATGATGTGTTATGAACATCAAGAATATATTGTGTATTTAATAATTGTGATGTATAGTGATGTATCACAATCCTTTAATGATTGTGGCTCATGGTGATATGTTTATATTATTTAATTATCATATCATTAGTGAGTAGTTAGGAGTAGTAATGTAAGTAGGTTGATCATGCATCTATATAAACACATCCCTACACTTGTGAGAGTAGTCTTTTGTAAAATTTGATTTAAGATGTTTTTAGAGAAAAAAGAATCCTAAATCAGTCAAGTAGAGATTTGTGTGAGTCATAAATTTGAGAGGATGAAAGGTTGTAATGCATATTAATTTAATTATATATTAATTTTAAAAGTCTATAATCAGATAATAGTGTTTATACAAGCTATAATTCTTCATTGAAATCAATAAAAGAAATTGTTATTACATTAAGAATATTTTTTCCATGCACAGGACTACAAGTCAACCCATTTGTAGTGTGAAATTTGTGGGATGTATGGTCTAAGGTTGTCCGTCATTGGACCCCTAACTACAAATGCATCATTTGGTATTAGAGCAAGGTTATCTTTGTAGAGAAAGCATGACAGTACGTCTATTTTTCACATTTTTGAGTGTGGATAGAAAGAGGTGAATATAAATTCCAAAAATAATAGTGTTGAGTAGAAGGTGTGGTGGTTTCTTTGATTCAAGAAAAGAGAAGGAAGTCAAAGGAGGTTGAGATATTTTATAGAGTTTGTTTTCCACATGAAAAAGTGTGGGTAGAAAACAAAGTGTGAGGTTAAGAGTGTGTAACGATATCTTCCACCTCAAAAAAAGGGTTGGGTAGAAGGAACTAGTGCATTGGAGCGTCCTCCATAATAAACCATAGTTGTTTAGTGGGCAAAGAGACAAATTTTAGTGGTAGAGTTGCAAGGGTATATGACTTATTCTCTATCTTGTTTAGGTTGGTATATAACTACATATATGACCTCTATTTAGGGAACAATGGGTAGATGATACATATGGGTGTTCTGCATCTTATGTAGGTGGGAAGATAATAAGAGGGAAGCTATAAGCCTACATAGGATTGAAACAATGAGGTGAGAGTGAAGAAGTGAAGACTGAAGTGAGAGGAATAACTTATAAAGTTATAGCTAATGGAGTTGCCAATAAAAAAACCAAGATTTGTTCTAAAGGGCATATTAAGTGAAGAAGGCTTCAAAAAAGCCCGAGTGAGAAAATAATACAACATAAAGGAAATGGAAATAATAAGTTTTCATGAGGGAAGAAAATGGGATAAAGGGGTAACGTATTTCTACCCAAAAGAAAGAGATCATTAATGACTTTTATGGAACAAAATATTGTGATTGACAAATTATAGAGTGAGATGAAGGAATCCTCTTTAGGGAAGATAGAGGACATAAAGATGGAAATTGTATCAGTTCTTTAGAGGTTGCATAAGGAATTGAAAATGTACAAGTAATACACATTATAGTGGGAGAAGAAATAACAATGGAATCATGTCTTTTAGTAAACATGTAGATAAATGGAAGAGAGCTGTAAGTACGTACACATAATGAAAAGAGCATGAGGGTGGTGGTAGAGTTATTTTCACCAAAGAAATAGAAGAAGAAATAATTGAGAGAGTGATCCAAGAAGAACACGTCATTGAAGAGAAAGAAGAAATTGAATATGTACTCTTTGAATATTTAGTATTTGATTACAGAGGAGAAAACATCCTCATTGAAAGAATGAAGTTGAATAAAATGGTAGCAATAGCAGTAAAGTGATAGTATGCCTCTTGAAGGCATAAAGGAGAATATTAAAGGAATAAAATTTCATCAAAATAAACTAAATCTTGAAAAAAATTAAGTAAGGTATGAAGGATTATCCGCCTAAAAGGGGATAAAACTATTGAAGAATAAAACAATTACAATAGTAGTAGCAGAGGAGCCAAAGAATGCCTATTGGAGGGAAAAGAAGTGAAAATAAAGATGAATAAAAAAGTGTAGGCTCTTACACTTGAAGAGGTTTGTGATGAAAAATTGGATCAATTTATTTCAACATCAAACTATATGTGTGAATAAGATAATAGAAAAGGAGGAAAGAAAAGAAAGGAAGGTGAGAATAAAGAGAAGGAGAGTGCAGTGCAAGTTGCACATGGCATGTATTTGATTCCAACAAAGATGAAAAAAAGGAGTAGTTATCAACAGAGGGCTAAAGATAATAAAAAAATAAGAGGAGATGATGAGCAACTGATTTCTATATCAACCAATGCATGTGAGGAACTAAATAAGGATGTATTAGAGGTACCATTAGATGGAGTACCTAAAGGGGCTCGAGTCCCAAAATTTTAGTTTAATCTTAGTTTTTGAGTGTTTGAATTAGATGTATTAGAATAAGGAGATAAATCACTTGGAGAAGAAATCCTAATTGGTGATAATGAGATACTTGAGCTCATAATAAATGAAGTAATTGAGGAAATAGAATTATTATTTGAAGACCTTATGAAGATGAAGTTGATAGTAGAGACCACCATCAATAGAGGTGGAATATAGTTATATTACAAGTAGCTAAGGAGGAAGAAAGTGGAGGCATAAATCACCAAAGCCATTTGGTTTTGATAAATACAAGAAGAGAAATTATAGTGAAGGAAGAGTAAATATATGCATTGCATGTCATATTACATTTTAGTTTTTGGATGAAGAGGTTGATCCAAAGAGATTTTAGATAAGGGAAAGTGAAGAGTGTCATAGATATGACATAGTGGAAAATATTGAGATAGGCTGATGTTATTATTAACCCAAGCATGTGTAAAGGAGAATGAGATTATAACAAAGATCTCATTGGAGGAAGAACATCAATAAATTATAGCAATGATGAAAAAGGTGAAGATAGGTTGGAAAGAGTAGCATTCAAAAGAGAGGTGGATGAATTATTTGAAAACATCCTAAAGATAGAAATAATAGAGGAATATGTTATTATGATAGAGGTATTGGAGTTATTTGATATTGTAATGAGGGTAGTGAAATAAGTTGATATGAAGACTATCATAGATATAGAAGTGGAAAATAAGGCTAATCATGTGGATGCCCAGAGATATGTTGAAATTTTTAAGGAGAGAGTTTTGAAGGAAGAAGAAATGGATGAGGTCTACTCTTGGAAGGAAGGAATATGTAATGTTGAAAACACTTGGTAGATATGGATAAATAGAGATCATCATGTCTCACAAGGGATGGAAATGGAGAAAGAAATAGAGTGTATCAGAGGAGGTGGATGGATTGTACAAAAGAAATGGGAAAGACAAGGAGAAGGTTCATCATAGGTGGGCGGAGGAGGATGATCTATGGTTCAATAGTTGGATAAAAATAAAATGGAATTGATTGAAAATCTTTTGAGCTATCTCACATGGTGGAAGATCACACTGTGGTTTTATGTTTCAATTCAAAAGGATGGTTTTACCATCTAGACAAATTTTATGATCCCTCTGCGCATAAAAATCTTACCCCAATTGTATTATGTAGGAACATATGAGTTAAAAATCAATCTTGCATCATCAAAAAATATGATTAGGATAGGCAACAATAAGTGGGGTTATAGGTATTTGATGTTCAAAGGTTTGGGGTATTTTTGGAATCACTTCAATAGGTCTACGATACATCTTAGTTCCTTAGACTATCAATATAAATTATCACACACTCTTCTTCAGTGGTGCAACACCTAAAAACATGAATTTCAACTATGTTCAATCACTCTAAAGTGTACCATGCCATCTCTTAACATGCATATAACATTTGAAATGTATTATAAAGTGGCACAACACTTGAAAACTTAATTTGCATTTGTGAATCAACATAGAACCATAAAAATAACTACAGATCTTAAATTAACTTGATGATTCATATAAAGCATGGAAATGACCTCATTTCTATGCTTGTAACTGATCCTCACATTTGGACACTTGTCTTTGTGCTTCTTCAACTTTTGTTCTCTCTCTCTCTTCTTCTAAATTATATAAATGTAAGCCATTTTGGCTTTACAAAGGGATTGCAACTCTTGGTATGGTCAAGCCCTACCAAAATTGTACCTTGATTTGTACTTAAGCTAATGAGAAGTAAGTTGGTTATACTCTAAGTCCATTTACTCTATGTGTTGAAGTGATCCATCTTGAAATTCAAGTATAGATTGGGTTCATCTTGTTTCATGCAATCCTTGAATGTGTTGTTGCAAATGACTTCTCTCCTAACAGGTTTCATGAAGTGTATGCTATTGTAATAGACTCTTAAAGTGTGTATGAGTTTGGTAGTGTCATATCTAACCTTCCCTTCACTTTCCTTCATTTGTTGAGTTTTTATTTACCTTCATGAGAAACATTGATGCTAGGGATCTCCATTAATGGTGTTGAGGCTAATTTGGTTGTCTTAGTTCATTATGCAAATCCCAAGTGTATGAATGGAAAAAACTCTTGGTGTATCATCTCCTAGTTTAGGTTTGCTTTATGTATCTTCTCTCCCTTTTCACCCTTAATAGGTAGTTTTAGTAACATAAGCACATCAAGTCATATCTAGGGAACTAGCCCTCATAATCTATAGATTCATCTCTCTTATAAGTTCACCCACAACCTGAGAGATGATTCCATGTTGCATCAAATTGTAGGAGTTTCATAAAGTGTCCTAGGGTACATAATTTTATGACAACCATTTTGGCACACCCGGTGGGACAAGGTCCAAATAGTGGGAAGATTATTGGTATGTATTCTCTCTTATCAGCTTTTGGAAGCATCCAAGCAAGCACAAATGGTGACTCTAAATGAATTTATGGTTGTAAGCATCTCAAGTCTCTATTGATGAATATTTTGATCAATTATTGTCTTTTCATGTGACTTATGAAGTTGATATGGATGGCTATGAGGAGAATCTTTACCATACACCTCCATATGAACCTTTTCATGACCCTTTCTACCCTTCTCAATAGTCCTATCAAGAATACCATCCTCCCTATGAGTCATGGTAGTCCTATGGTCAACCTAGTCCCTTTCCAAATGAGTATGTTGTTGTTGACCAACCATATGACCCATATTCACCTTAGCCTTGTCATGCAGAGTTAAGCAACATCATTAGTTGGGAGGAAAAATATGAAGCTTTGAAAACCTTGCTTGAAGAAGTTAAACAACCCAATCACTTTGTCTAGGCTTTCTAGACCTCTCATTCTCAAAATGTGTGGGTAGTTATGCCAAAGTTTCTAGAATTAGAAAAGCATATGAGTGTGCTAGATAAGTGTTGTGATGAAACTCTTGGTGGTCTTGTGGATTAGTTAAGGGTTTCAGTGGGGTTATTGATGGACATGTGGGGGTATGTTGAAGAAGAAAATCAATATGCCATTAGTGAAGGATTGTCTATGGCAAGAAAGGCTTTTCAATGGTGAATTGATAGGTTAGAGAGATGGGAAACTCAAGAGGATATGGAACAAGTTACAACTATAAAATAATCTCCAAAAAGCTATTAAGAGCCTCAAGAAGATGAGGAGGATGATGAAATCTTGTATGAAGAAGATCTCCTTCCTATTACTCATCTTATCTTACTTATCCCTCAAGAGCCCATTCAAGAAGTTTTACCCATCTCCATGCCCATCCATGAACAATCCCAAATCCATTGACATATATATCTCTTCTACCATTCTACTCCTTAAAAAGGAACCTATTAAATCCTCAAAAGATCCTACTAGTTCCAAGCTTCCAACTTGGGATGAAACTATGAAGTCTTGGGGAAAGAAAGAGGTTAAGGAGAAGTACAAGAAGATGATGAAAGTCATGAGGTGGCTATGGAAGAAAGTGATGTGCCCTCAACCTAACAAAGCCTTGTTGTTATCCAAGAGTAATTTCAAGAGCTTTCTCTTTCTTCCATATCCATTCATGAGCCTCTCACTACACCTTACATTA
The DNA here is from genome assembly GCA_037957365.1 of Torreya grandis. Taxonomy (NCBI): domain Eukaryota; kingdom Viridiplantae; phylum Streptophyta; class Pinopsida; order Cupressales; family Taxaceae; genus Torreya; species Torreya grandis. The sequence goes on along the minus strand of JARHVA010000053.1, from coordinate 1,020,037 downwards.
TTTCTTCAACCCATTCATCCATTTGCCACCCTCCCACCCCATCTCTTCTTGAAGAAGAACCTCTTTTAAGGGAAGCATCAAAGGAGGAACAAATTCAGTTTGCACTAGAGCAAGAGGATGACATAAGTGATGATAAAGAAAAATCCATAATTTGAATTCCACTTGGGGCTATCAAACATAACTCATCCTTCTTGAACCAAAAGAAATAAGACTCAAATGAAGTTACATCTGCTCATAAGAAGGATGGGGATAGACTTGGAGTGGACCATATGACCAAGGATCAAGATGAGGTATTTGAAGAATAATTTCACATGGAAGAGGTGATCCTTGGTGTGAGAGATGACAAAGAAGAATGGTTGTAGCAGATTGAGTTTCTACAAAATCTTGAAGAACTTTACAAGGTTGAAGGTAAAGTATATGAGAAGATAGAGCAAGAAGTCTCCATAAGAGATAATGATCAAGATCGAGAAGATTACACTAAGATCCTCAATGAGCTTGAAATATTTTCAGCTGACAAACCACTTGCCTAGTCTCAATACATCATGGGGAACCAAGAAACATGCTGTCATGAGGCATCATTAGATCATGTAGCAACCAAGAAGTCTTATGAAGAAGCTGAGGTAGTTAAAGTGTAAGAAGAATTCATTCTTATAGGTGATTTGTTTGAAGTTTTCTCAGTTACATTGAAACCCATGCCAATGTTCAAATGGAAACATGTCACATGTATCCATTCATTCTATGAGGCAAGAAGAGTTTAAAATTTTCCCTTTGATCTAAGAGGGAGAAATTCTTTCAGGATAGTGTGTGTCTAGTCTATTTGTTTTAGTTTGTTATTGTGTTTCCTAAGTGCTCTTGAAGCATAAGTTGTTTATTTTCTTTCTTATTGTGTGAGTATTTGATTTTGTGTGTGTGGGTCAAATAACTTGTTTCCCTTGAGTCAAAAGTCTATTCAAGTTAGTTATAATGTCCATATGTATGACTCCATGCCCAGTGGAGGTGTAAGGCAATTGGTCCTAGGCATAGCAAGCATGCCACCCCTAGGAAACACTAAGAATTTTGACCAAATTTGACCCTAAGTCAAATTTGGGTCAAACCCTAACATTTTAAACTTTTTAGGAAAGTTTCATATGTCATATGGGGTATCCTATTGTCCTATATGTCTATTTTCCCTTCCCTTAGTCCTTGTTAAAGTCCATTCTTCTAGTACTGGCCTAATCAACAAAATTCAACATTGGTCAACCATGGTAAAACTTAGTAAAAGACTCAATTTATTTTGGAAATGTCTTAAAATGGTCTTTGATAGGTTTCAATGTGTCTTCAAGTCATAAATTAACCATTTGCTAGGTCTCATGTGCAAAAAGGGTCATTTGACCACATTTCTAGCTCATTAATTGACTTTTAAAGATGATGGGAGTTAAAAAATATGTCATAAATGTGGATATGAACGTGGATAAGGTCAAATCATGTCATAATCAATTAGGGGATAGTTAGAAATTAGTTATAATCAAGAAATGGCAGTTTTCCCTAAAAAATAAGAGCTTTTGGGCACTTGTACAGACTTCCCAAGTTTATCATCAACCAAAAACATGGGAAGATTAAATATTAACCTCCAATCATCCATTTAAATTCTTGGTTTTCAAGAATAATACAAAATATTTCATCTACAACTTGTTTTCTTCCATTTTGACTTGGCAAGCAAAGGAACAACTTCATGCATTTGGTATGGGCTGTACAGTTGGAATTGGCAGGAGTACTTATAGGTGTGGATATTAATATAAGTGAAATTAATTTTAATAATAATAACTTGAGATATGGTTCATTCTCCTTTATGAACCATTAGTTTGATCCCATGTAGCTTTTTATGCATGTTCAACCATGAGGGGGTCACTGTTTGAGTTTGTCTCAAACTTTATTATTTTGGATTGATAGATTTGAGTTTTTTGGGTGTCTCCAAATGATTTTAAAGATGTTTCCATGCTTATTCTTATTTTGGATATTTCAATTTTATGAGAAAGCCTCTTCTAGGCTTGCAAAATGGCTAGTTTGCATTCACAGTCATCTCATTGCTTTGAAAATGTTTCCTTCACATTGAAGATGATGTTTTGATGTTTTTTTGGAAATAATCCTGATGTATGATGAAAATTAAAGGGTTTAAAATTTACATTTAGGTTTTTTTAAAGCATCCCTTACATTTTGCTTGCCATTTTAGGATTTCCTTGTATGTCTCAGTCATAAAACTCCACCTACAGGAGCATGCTGACATCACAAGTGTGATGTTGAAGGTTTGACACGGTTATTAATATTTTGGGACCATTAATGTGAATTTAAAAGTTGATGGGAACATGTAGGTGCTGTAAATTTTTATGTTTAGAGAATGTTCTCAACTTTGCCTATATGAAGGAGATGACCATCTACAACTAAAAGCATAGACAAACCTTTTGGATGTGTTACAATAGATTGGTCAATCCATTTTGGGAGTCCTTGATATAGGAAGTCATATAAAGTCCTATTTATCATCTTTGTTTGGCAAAGGAAGTTTCAAAGCATTAATTGGAACCTTGGACTGTAGTCAGGCCCTTTTGCCCTAAAAATGTCAAACAGAGGCCTAGAAGGTTTTTGAGGACCTCACAAAATCCACTTGCTAGGTGATACAAGTTTTAAAATTTGACAATTTGGTATCCCTATCTAATTAAAATAATTGTGCCAATTTTTATAAGCCAAATATGAGTGGAGGTTGGATGTTGCAAAGCCTAAAGATGGCTAAAAATCACTAAAATAGGGCGGTGATGTCTACAAGATAGTGATCAAAATGTTAATTTGCATCCCATGTTGATGATCTTGGACTATGATATCAAGTTGAGTTATTATATTAGTTTTAATGATGATTTAAATTTTAAAATGACATGAAAAAATGAGAAATATAATGTCTTGAAACCCTAATGCATACTTCTATATCTATACATAGGACTGTGATAGTCACCTATAGGTAGAAATGTCAAAGTTGGTGAAATAGGTATAACATGAAGTAAAGGTGAAGAAAGTTGATAGTTTTTGAATAAAAAAATACCTCCAAACCATAATCAAGAATCATTATTAAGCCAATTTACCTTAGAATACACCTACAAGCCCAAAATGAATGAAAAAATAGCCACTTATAATTGAGCAATAGTATAGTGAGAATGATGGAGTTTGGAGGATTCTTAATGCACTCTTAGGGCTGATAAGGTTACAATGTCAAAGATAATGAATAATGGAATCTATAGGAGGTTTTAAAATCACAAATAAAGATCCAATTCATGCTACTCTCACCCTAAACTCACCTACAGGCAGAGTCCTGGGACTGTCTTAGTCCAAAAGGATAGTGAGCAATTGGAAGGCCAAGATGATAAGTTTATAAGAATGGATCAGATTTGGATATGAGATCAATTCAAAAGGGACTATATAATGTTTCTAAACCTTTTGAAAATCTATAATAAAGGCAACAAAGAAAGAGTACCCTGTTCACTATCATAGTTAGACAGGGTCATAAATAAGAAAGGAACATGTGAGAGTTTGGTGCCTTGGAAAAAAATGAGAGTTTAAAGAAATATAAGGTGGATTAATCATGATAAAATTAATGAAATGATACATATATAACATCCTCAATCCACCCAAGACACTTTTATCATAAGCAAAATAGGCTCAGTCCGTACAGGCAGGGTAAGTAAACCCTTAGTTCAAGAGGTGAGTTTGGGGATTCCACCTAGGAGAGAGGTTTTGAGTGTATCCATATGTTATAAAAGCATTAAATTATGGTAATTAACATACATAAACAACTTTTATTCATCAAGTAAATAATGAGTATCCATGAGGAGGTTTGGACAAGAACATGCAAAAACAAGGTTTTTTACCCCTTTTTTGAAGAAATTGGAATGGTTAAACCTCATAACCATGGAATAAAATGAAAAAAATTGTAAATTTGGTAATTAGGATCATATTTATCTTCTAAAATAATCACTTTTCCTAAATAATCAGGCCTAATACTCTCTATTTTGTCTTAGAGTAGGGACAGTCCCTTCATGCATAAGAATGACTATTTTGGGGAAAAGTGAAGGATGGTGAACCAGAGATCAATTGGATTAGTACATAAGGTTTAAATAGATAAGGGATACATGTAGGAACATAATAAAACCTGATATAAGTCTTTAATATAAACAATACACCATACACAACAAGGGTTACATTCAAGTGTGAATGAAAGCCTTAGGGCTAGAAGCCAATTTAGAGGTCATATACATTTTCAACCTAATATATGATTTCCATGTGATTAATACATGTTTAAAGAGGTATTTTTGGTGTGTTAAATCCATAAAATTTCAAAAGGAACCATTTGAGGGTCAAGAAGTTCTCAAAGAGGTAGGCAAACCTATTGGCAAGGTCTAAGCCCAAAACCAAATAGGGGTCAATTTCCATTTCAAGCTTTTAGAAATACATTACAATGGTTGGAGGAAGTTTATAGGGAATATTTAGAGGTTTTTCATCCCTTTTTTTTCAAATAAAATATTCAAGAAGTCATCTTTGGCTTAGGAAGCATTCATACCCCATTAGGAAGCAAAAAATGAGCTCGAATGTCAACTTCGTGCTTAGAACTTCCACTAAGCTTTGCATGGATGATGGATAAGTTGAGGAGGGTCTCATAAAATCAATTTGTGATATTATTTTGTAGGTTCAATGCCATAACTTCATGAATCATCCTTAAGAGGGATAGAAACCTTCAAACCCTCCTAAGAAGCCTATAATGACCTATTTGGATAAATTGAGTTGGTAAGGCATCAAGATGAAAGAATGAGGATAGGGATATAAAAGGAGTTTTGTATAATACATTCTCAAGTTTTTGAAAATGTGATTTTATTATATGGATTCTATATGGATAGGGTAAACATGTAGTTTTTAGCATAGAATTGGTGTTTTCTATAGGTTATTGAAGAAGTTAAGTGATGAAAATAACTTTAATAGAAATCTTGAGACCTAAATAAACTACTCAAGTCATTTTAAAAACTCGGATATTATCCTAAATGCCCCTACTAGTTCTCTCTTTCTAGCCTATCTAAACTGGCATCTAGAATGACATAGTGGAAACTCAAGTTTGGTGGCTTTATATGATGTTTCTGATGAATCCAAGCATATGAGGTGTCCCAAAATGTGTCACAAAATCCTTGGTATGGATCAGTTAGGAGGGATGCAAATATTCCTATGCCAAGTGTCAAAGAATGCCTATTGGAGAGTGATCTTGATGATAAGTGATGATAGAGTTTGTGTAAAATAATCTCATGATGAAGAAAACTACAAATTTAGGTGGAATCATCTTTTTAACTCCCTCTCCTCATCATACATGTTACAATTGTCCCTAATATTCCTTGGAATGCTCAAGAGGAGCCCATGATGAAGGCAGTTTTCCAAAGGAGAATGATTAAGGAGTTGCTATGCCACACTTGGAGAAAAGGCTAATTTGGAAAAGAATGATGTGAAAATCAGCTTCATAACTATTTTTCCACCTCATTTATATGCTTGTAACTGATATTCACATTTGGACACTTATCTTTGTGCTTCTTCAACTTCTCTTCTCTCTCTCTTCTTCCAAATTCTATAAATGTAAGCCATTTTGGATTTGCAAAGTGATTCCAACTATTGGTATGGTCAAGCCCTACTAAAATTGTACCTTGATTTGTACTTAAGCTAATGATAAGTAAGCTAGTTATACTTTATATCCATTTTCACTATGTGTTGAAGTGATCCATCTTGAAAGTCAAGTATAGATTGGGTTCATCTTATTTCATGCAATCCTTGAATGTGTTGTTGCAAATGACTTCTCTCCTAATAGGTTTCATGAAGTGTATGTTGATACAATAGAATATTTAAGTGTGTTTGAGTTTGGTAGTGTCATATCTGACCTTCCCTTCACTTGCCTTCATTTTTTGAGTTATTATTTGCCTTCATGAGAAACACTAATGCTAGGGAGCTCCATTAATGGTGTTGGGGCTAGTTTGGTTATCTTAGTTCATTATGCAAATCCCAAGTGTATGAATGGAAATAACTCTTAGTGTATCACCTCCTAGTTTAGGTTTGCTTTATGTATCTTTCTCTCCATTTTCACCCTTAATAGGTAGTTTTAGTAGCATAAGCACATCAAGTCATATCTAGGGAGCTAGCCCTCATAATCTAGAGATTCATCTCTCTTATAAGTTCACCCACAACTTGAGAGATGATTCCATGTTGCATCAAATTGTAGGAGTTTCATAGAGTGTCCTAGAGTGTACAATTTGATAACAAAAACTCATCAGTTAACTCAAATCTTACTATGTTGGTAGTAAGTGCACAATGTTGGGGGGGAAAAAGTGGACATTTTTTCATTCAATCACAATTTAAACAAAAACTTATATGTGCCTTTGTGATTTAGGCTCAATTATAATTGAACATAAAGCATGTACATGCTATTATTGTTATGTAATGTGCAAGGGTATTGAAACATGAAATTTGAAGAACTAAAAGATAAGGGGCGTATTTATTAAAATAAATATTAAGTATACGTATATTCATTATACTTTACATTTATTTTAGTAAATATAAGAAATTAGTGCCATCCTACATCTTCTAGATTTGGTCTCATAGCTCCATGAATTGTGATTCATACGATAATTTTTCAAAATCCAATCTAGCATTAGGATTTTAGTTTTCAACCTAAGGCTTTCAAGATGTAACTTTTTCAATTGATATGCATTTTGGGCAAACATATAATCATTTTAGGTTTCATGGCCTTCTAAATTACTTTTTGACATTTATAAGAGTTATAGGTGTGTCAAAATTAAATTTTACAAACTAATACACACCAAAAATGATATAATAACACCATATTCATTTATGACCAGGGTAAATGGGGAAAATTTGGGGCACACTTGTGCACGCTCATCCCATAATTTTTTTAATTCTTTCCAAAGTAGTGTGAATGGGGAAACATAAGTCGCATTGGTGACCCCTACACACCCAACCACCATTTTATGCCAATTTCACTTACTATTAAGTCTTTTATAGACCAAAAGTGACACAAAACACCATATCAACTTGCGACTAAGGTAAATGCAAACAATTCTAAGAAATTTGTGCATGATCGACCCATTTCATTTTGAATTTAGTCAAAATTGGTGTGATTATAGCAACATAAGTCTCATTATGACCCTTGTACATCCAACCATCCATTTATGTTGATTTTGCTTGTATTTAGTTCCTTTATAGGCCAAAAGTGACACAATAAGACCATATTCACTTGTGAGTATGGAAATGTGGATAAATTTAAGAACATATGTGTACAATCATCCTAATTCATTTATAATTGAATCTAAAGTGGTGTGATTGGGATAACGTAAGTCACATTTGTGACCCACACACACCTAACCACCCCTTATGTTGATTTCACTTGCGATTAAGTTCATTATATATATAAATCAACACAAAAACACCATATCCACTTGTGACGAAGATAAATTTAGATGATTTGTGGTAAATTTATGCACAATCACACAAATTCACTTTGAATTCAAGCTAAAGTTATGTGATTATGACAACATGGGTTACATTAGTGACTTGTGCAAACCCAACTACCAATTTATGCCATATTTACTTATGATTATGGGGATTTTAGGCTAATAACAACATAAAAACACCATATCCTATAGACACCTAAATCTGGCCACCAATGACCTCCAACCAGGCTTTTAACCAATTTCTACCAAAGTGCAAAATTTGGCCTAGAAACACTAAAGCACATTAAATGAGTTGAAATTGGCATATTCAAGTGCCAATTTTGGCTAGGGTATCATTAAATGGGGTAATGCAATTTATGGGCCAATTAACTTTGATCAAATCATTTTGAGTCAAAATACCAATTTTGCACTTAGGTGCTCTAGAATGCTCTTTTCTATAAAATTTCTTGTATGAGATGTGTGTGTTTGATATTTAGTGTTGGCAACATCATAAATGGGATAATGGATCCAACACATATAATATTGAATTCTAATTTCAATCCAGTCAAATTTTGGACCAATAACAAGACATTCTGATCAATTTAAGTAATTTGTGGACAAAGTGCTTAATCATGTTTAAGAGCTAATTAATCCAAATCAAGGCCTAATTAATAATTCCATATAAACTTATTGAAAACTTGTTTTTGAAAATAAATATTGAATATATGCATCATCAGGTGACCTCATTTCTTAGGAAGACATCCCTAGGCCATATATGCCACAAATATCAAGATTATGGGTCTCCCATGCCTCTTTATTACCTCCCATGCCTCATTAATGTCCCTTCTTCCAAAGTCATGATGAGGATAATTATGGATTTTAATTACATAATTGAATTAATCTATGACCACACATCTCAATCTTGAGATGGACAGTCATGGTTGATTCTGGTCATTCTTAAAAATCTATAAATAGAGAGGCTATGAACATCATTTTCAAGATTAATTTGTGTAAATTTATATTGCAAGATTGATTCCAAAAGCTTCATACAAACTAGTGTTACCATGCTAAATTGATTCCAAGCCAAGCCAAGCCAAAGCCAAAGGTGCCAAGGAGAGATGGAGGTAGCCAAGATTCCATTGCTAAGGACTTCATGAGCACAAAACTGAGTAAGCCACTACTAAAAAGGCATTTGGAGCATCCAAGGAAGGTGAAAGAATTTTTTTTCCTTACTTTTTAGTTGTGTTTGTCATTTGTTTTTATTAATAAGCTCACCCTAGTAACTAGGCATGAGGATGTTAGTTTAGTGTTTTTTTGATTTGGTTTCATTCACTAACACGATACTAATCTCCTCTTATTAATCAAATTCCTAGTTCACATAATGTCATGCCTAGTAGGATGATCTTCATGAGAACACAATCCATAAACTTTTTTTGTGTTTCATAGTTTTGATTCTTTTTTTTGTTGTTTTTTCTTTGAGTAAAAACAACCAATAAAGATGTCATAATTTTATTTACTTAATATTTTTATCTAATTTTTTTTATTAATATATATAAATATTTCTTAGATATTCTCTAAAAATTTCACAAAAAAATTCTTTATATTTTAGAAGTTATAGCTATTTTAGTGACTGTCACTTTCTATTTTTTATTTTTTTGGTAAAAATGGTTAGAACAGAGTTGATAAATTTTTGTGTATTGACTATTTGGACTTATAATTTTTCATATATGTGTGCCCTATAGTTATTGACAACATTTCAAAATTTTGTATCAGATTTATTTGTATTTTAAAAGTTATGTTAAAAATACTAATTGTAAGTTTTTATATTTTGTGTTGTGTTATATTTTATTTTTAGCCTTCTAATTTTTTATTTTTAGGTGTTCATATATATATATATATATATATATATTTTAGATTTTCTTTATATTTGTGCTAAAATTTTATAACCTAACATATTTACTTTTAGGCTGATACCTTAAGGGTTGATAGGTAACCGACATACTCCAAATTTGTTAAAACATGTTTTAGACCATCTTTTGCATGCTTTTAAAATGAATTAAGAATATTTTTTTTGGTGATTAATGAAACATTTAGGTGCTTAAGTAAATGTTTTGATAAGTTAGGTTTTCAAAGTTACAATTTTAAGACTAAGAGGTCAAATGAACACCACCAAATATTTCATTTAGGCTTAAAATTGAACACACTTGTCAATTTTGTTTTCTTTGTTTCAATTAGCACTTTGTTTTTGAAAAATACAAGGATATTGTGTGTATGGTATTCCATTTGTCCCCTTTAGGTAACCCTTTGAATCTAAAGTGCTTTCCTTATTTACAAATTTCCTAGTTCAAGGCATAGAAAGAATGTCATCGAAATCACTCCCCAAAAAACTCACAAAAGTATTGGGTGACCTTGAAAACGACCTTAAAGTCTTTTTATTTTATGTTTTATTTATTTCATGTAAACTTGTATTGTGAAGAAGACGTCATTACCTCCCATGATTTCTTTAGGGAAGCTTTGACTTGGGGTTTCACGTCCCAACATTGAGTTAATTTGACTCCATATTGGATTTACACATGGGACATAGTGGTACTTTAGACATCATACTACACTGAGTGAACAATAGGATGTAGTGGTTGTAAAAAGGACTAGACCTTTTTGCAACAAGCCAAGTGATATGGACCCAAAATTCATGCTTTTATTTTGCATTGTTTGACGTGAAAGTCATTGTGCAATTGATTCCCCTAGAACATTTGAAAACTTGTAGATCTTAGATAAATCCTCACTTGTCATAGAAGTATTGTTGGTGCAAGGTACACCTTAAGGTCCATGTCACAATACTATCATTTGAGAGAAGGTGGGTGTGTAAAAACCCTAATATATAATGTGCATTTACTTTTGTATGAACACTTAAAATCCTCTCAAATGATGTATATTGATGGATTCCAATAATAACAAGTAACCTTGTCAGTTTAGGATCTAAGAGCGATTAATTAGTTGGTTTTATTCTAAATTAAAGTCTTGTTTGGAGTCAAAACTTAGGGTAAAAAAATTATGCAAACCATACACATGGTCCTCATTTTCTTTTGAACAAAGAGGCATTATGTTGCCCATGTGAAGTCATCAATTTGTCTTTATCAAAGTTCATCAAATCTTTGAGTCATATCATCCATTTTGGTACAATTATGCTGCCCAATTGAGTCTAGAACATTGCCAAAGTTGTTTAAGTCCTTCATTTATAATCTAAATTTGAAATTGCACCTTTATAAGTTCATAGGGTTGATGTGTTAAGTGGGTTCGCCATTTGCACTAAACTTGAGGAAACTTAGGTTCAATTTCCAATTTGGGTTGAAGGCCATTTAAGACTCATGATCGTTATCACCACTTGATAGACTTAAATCATTTCATTCTAAACACTTGTACTTTGAGTCTATGCACCACAATATTTTGAGTAAAAAAATGTAGTGTTATGCTGTCAAATTTGTGAGAAATTATCTTTGACTTAGAGAGTTTTTGAAACAAGCATTTTGTCACATATTTTGGGTAGTCTAGCACTGTTATGCCACCCAAAACATTTTATATATTGTTTCATAGGCCCTCTCGCATAGAGTTCAAATTTGCTCCTACATTTTCAAGCCAATCCGAGTATACTTTTGTGAACCTTTGTCTATCATAGTTACACCATTCATTTTTTTCTAGCTTATTTGTCAAAAGAACTAAGTTTTATAGCATTATTTGTGAGAAAATAAACTATCTCTAAAGTGCCTCTTGTTTCATACCTTATACCAATTTTATCAAGTCCATGTCCAATAATCAAATGCCTAATGTTTATTAGAAGTGTTTCAAGTCTGTTAGATTAAAAATTTCATCTATTTTCAAAGTCTAGATTTTGACGCCGTTTGGCCAAGAGTCCTAGCGTATGCCTTATTTGAGCCTAGCTTTTGACTCCGCATTTGGCCAAAAGACCTATCATCTTTTAATTTTCTAGATTAGACTGATTTGAAACACTTTCACCTTAGCATTTGACATTTCAATTTTTAGTTCATTTAATTAATCTTTTTGTGTAAGTTGTGTAGCGTTAGACACTTAACGTTGGCTTGTGTTATCAAAAATCTTTGCATAAACCTTTGGATCTTTTTGATGAATATAGAAAAAGTTTGAACATCATCTATTCTAGACATTATCTTTTTAGATTTTCAAGAACTCTTTGACCTTTTATCACAAAGAATTGACTATGGATCCCAACATGTAATCTTACACTCGTAGTGGACTCATGTACAATTCAGGGATTAGTAATGTGGTTACATAGGAATAAATGGTGCAAGACCCCTACATAGATAATATTTCTTATGAGATGGATTCTTATCCCTCTTATAATACTCAATTATAGGCACAATGCTAAGATCCATTGGCTAATTATTTGGTTAATACACCATCTTATTTAGAACAAGACCAAGAATAAACTACACAATACCCACAACTGATGAACCAATTCTTCAATAGTCATATTATACTAATACAACTTTTGCATATGATCCATTTTTTTTTGATCATCATTTATTGGAGAATAAAGATGAGATTCTGGTTAGAGCCATAGAGGTAGGGTCCAAGTTTCCAACAGACTTCCCTCATGAGAATTTATCAAGCTTAGTAAGAATGCCCCATATTATCATTGATGATCAATAGGATTCTTCTAGCAATCCTTTGGCTCTAGTCCAAACAACATATTAGGACCCTAATATGCCTAACATAGGCAAAAACATCATGAAAGACCACTTTAATCAAATGTAGATAGCATATCAAACCTACCTGAATCTGGCACACAATTTTAGTCAGATGAACATGGTGAACAAACCTCTTATTGACTTAATTCCTTCAACATGAGTTTTGATAGATTTAACTGGTCAAGAGAATCAAAGTTTAGACCCATTCATACAAAACACTTCGATAGATAAATTGTTTCATATGCCCATTATTAAAGAAATTTCTTCTACTTCTATGCAAAATAGTGAGCCAAATATAGTGGATAATGTGTAAACAATGTCCAACCCAATCAAAGTGGTGCTAATGCACAAACAACTAGTCAACATGTGACCATAGTTAATACTATGAGTGGATCATCATACTAAGGAATAGGAGCCTCTATACCCAAACTATCACCACCTATTTCCCAACCTCAACCCACTACTTCCTCAAGTGTGCAACCTACATGATTAGGTAGTCAACCAACAACCAATGCCATGCCTCAACAATAGAATGTAACAAATCATACTCCTCCTCAACAAGTGATGAATAATATTCCACAATATCAGGCATAATCTAATGTACCAATGCAACTAAGGCTGAATGTATTTCCACCTCAGCAAGGGGCAACTAATGTTTTACCTCACCAAGTAATGAGAAACATACCTCTTCAGTCTCAGACTAGTATACCAATCCAAAACCAAACAATGACTAGTCAACAATGTGTAAATATTGGTTAGTGACAAAAACTAAATCTTTAACCTGATTTCACTTCCCCATAGGGATTCATACAATAAGAAGGCTCCCATGTTTCTCAAGTACCTACTAGACAAGCATTGGTTCAAAATGTGCCACAAGTTCAGAGACAGGGTCTTGGTCCACAAGTTTCCACTCATCAACAAGGTTTGATTAGTCAGCAACATGTCCCTTTTCAACCACAATAGGCATAATATAGTTATATGCCTCCATTCCAACCATAAAATCCTCTAAGTCAAACCTTCATATCCAATCCAAACCAGAATATTGCATAACCAAATGTGTAATTTCAAGTACATCCTAATCCATGTATGCATATTCTTGGTCCATTTCCCAACCAAACCAATATACTCCAACAGATATCTCCATCATACCCTGGTTAAAGTGTCCCACTTATGACCTCCCAACCATCTACCCAAACTATTATTCTCTCTCAAACCAATGTTCCTTCCAGTTTCCTATCCCAAGAATTACAATAGATGAAGGATACAATTGTTGCCATTAAGGGTGGGAAATAGACTAAAAAGTTTAAGTTAGATGACATGTATTCTTATCCATTCAACATGGATTACTTACAGATACCATTTCCCCTAGGATATGAACCACAAAAATTTGACAAATAAAAAGGGAAAGGTGACCCTAAGGCCCATTTAATCGAGTTCTTTGTTTCTTGTCAACCAGTGGCATATAACGATATATACCTTTTATTATTGTTTCCAAGGAGCTTGGTTGGACAAGCCTTGGAGTGATTTTTAAAGTTGCCCAAGAATTTAGTAATAGATTTTGATGATCTTTCTGATAAGTTTATGCAACACTTTTCCTATAATCTCGAACATGAGATTTCATTGGTTGACTTAACACAAACAAAACAAAAGGCTGGTGAGAGTTTTGCATGTTATCTACAGTGATGGAGAGCCCTTGCAAGCTGATTCACCCACAATTTACCAGATAAACAATTAGCCACTGTGTTTACTAAAAATTTGAATAGTGAGATAGCTTATCATCTGGAACTATAATGTGCACATACTTTCAAGGATATCATCGATAAAGGCTTGTTGATTGAGTGAGCCCTTATTAATAAAGGGATCATCAAGCTTACATAAACTAGTCAAAATCAAGGTACCAATTAGGGAAGTGGCTAAAACCAACATCCAGTCCAAGTACAAGCATCACAATTGGTACAAGCCAATAACTAAGAAAGACCAAATCAATTCAACCACAATAAGAATGTAATGGGTAATGGAGTAACCAAGTTACATCATGTCCAAATGGTGAAAACATCATCTATACCACCTTTTTAGCTTACTCCTACCCAACAACCTCTCCAACTAATGCCACAAGCACAACAACCAAGACCTGTGCAATAAATGTAATAAATTTTACCATTACAAACCCATCTTCTAAGGAGAATTGTGCCTATGTGTCATGTCTTTAGTGACCTAGGAGAGCCTATAGAGTTTGTATTTTACAAAATTATTGTTACTAATTTGATTAGTTGGCCTATACCAAAGCATTATCTACAAGGCATTCCTTATCCTGATTGGTACCATGAAAATGAATTTTATGAATATTATCAGGTCAATGGGCATAATCTACAAAGATGTGTGAAAATCAGGCATTTGATTGAGAATATGTTGGATAATGGGGAGATAATATTGGATAATGGTGGTTCCACCTCCAATAAAACTCTTGGGATTTATCAAAACCCCTTTCCCCAACATAACACATAGCAGTAACATAACAATCAACAACAATAATAAGAACACTAGCTAGTGCAACAACAAAATCAAAATCAAAGGTCAAACTAGTAGAACCAACAAAATTAACAATAAAACCCACAACATTAGAATAATAGACAAAACCAAGGTCAGAATGATAGCAACCAACAAACCTACCATGCAGTTACACATGACTACAATAGGGTTGTAGGTCATATTACAGGGGGTAGCATTAATACCATCTCCATTAATCTTAGACCGAGCACTAATCAATCTAGCTCATTGTTAAACAATACCACTCAACCAAATTACACAGATAATCCTTCTTTGACCTAGGACTGCACATAGGCAAACCAACAAATCAGGGCTCCCACTTTTGGATGATATACCGATAACTCATCCTTGCCATGTGACCACATACAAGTGCACTGGTAATTGAGACTTGTCCTATCTAGTCCCACACCATTCCAAGCATTTGTTAATAATTATGGTTGAACATCTAATCTTGATTGTGTAATCACAACTTTGAGGTCAAGGATTACTATTCTAGGTATACAACCATCTGCCACTTTGCCTATTATCCAACCAACCATTCAACCTCAAAATAAATCATTCACCATTGACCAAGATAAGAAGTTTGATATTGTGGAACAATTACAGAAGACACTAGAAAAATTTTCTATTTTAGATTTGCTATGAATGTCAACAATCCATAAGAACATTTTGAATGAGTTTTTAACCCAATCCACTATTGCTAGTGACATATCCCCTGATAAATTTAACAAGTTACATTCAACCAAAGTGATATATCTTCCCTTGGTCTGCTCCATAATAATCCATTATACATAGAAGTTTATATAAAGTGGCATAAAATGAAGTGTGTCCTTACAGACAATGGATCAAGCTTCCTAGGTACATAATGGTAGATCTCCAGCCATAAATGATAACTATTAAAGCCTATGATAATTAGGAAAGAGAATCACAAGGCACCATTAGCTTACCAGTTATCATTGGGCCTTTGACCCATGATACACTTTACCATGTGCTTGATCTTGAGTTGTCATATAATATGCTTCTAAGTAGGCTTTCTTTACATGAGATTCATGTAGTCCCATCAATGTTGCACCAATGTATCAAGTTCTCCCACTCAGGGATGGAAGTTAATATTCTAGGAGATTTAAATCCATATGAATACTGCAAACATCTTGAGGTCGAGTTTCAAAGCTATAATTACCAATACAACATGAATACAAGTTCCAAGTAGGATAAAGGAAAGGCCATACTTATTGATCTTCCACAGGATAATTGTATAGATCATAATACCTTGGATTCCCTTTCCCACATATTGCCTCCTGAAGCTTCCAATCATTTCACCATTTCAGATAATGGCCCAAGGGAGTATGTGACCCATGATACCTTCCATATTGCGAATCTTCCTCATAATCTAAAGACATTTGGATGACCTAAAAATACCCCACACATGTATTAGAAAAAAAGAACAAAGATAAGGGATCTGTCATGTTTATACTAGCATTTGGCTTAAAACTAGACCCTCTTAAAGAGAATGAATCATGGTTGTATAATGACAACCAAGCTAATTGTTATAAAAATACAAAGTATCCTATTCCCAATAGGATCATGGAGCATCAAGATTATGAAGGAAGAGGTCTCAGAACAAATCAACAAAGAACCATTGAGCCAATTTCTATGATTAAGTACAAAAGACCCTATGGACTTGGATTTAAAATGCTTGGAGGTGACCCCACATATCTTATTTGAGTTCCATCACTGGTGGCTAGTGATGATGATACCAATAGCGAAGCAAAGTCTGATCATAGCCTCATCTTTGATGACCTAGCTGAGATTAACATGTTTGATAACAAGCCATATGTACTCTTACCCCAATCATTTATCACAACCCATTACCATTATAATATCCCCAATTAATAGATTGGGACCAACAATAATCTAATTTGCTGATTGATGAGTTTCAGAATGATTAGGCATTCTATGAAATTTTAGACCTTAGAGACAACATTTCATTAGGAGATCATAAATTAGGATTCTCAATTAGATTGGATCCTAAAGCTTCGTTTGGAGAGCGGGTGAACACCATTAGCCAAAACCAAATAAATAAAACATTGAGGTCCCCAAGTGAAAAAATATTTAAGGCACATTTTTACCAAGGAAAAAGTAAAGATAAAGGCCAGTCTTATGGTGAAAACCTATTTCAGACATCATTAGATGGGGGTGTTCATTCTTCTTCAAATTTAGATCAGGAGACCACCAATGATGAACTTGCCTATGGATTTGAGTTTATTTTTGTGCAACAAGTATTTGATCAAATTATTCAAAAATTTCTAATTGTTTTTGTCACATGGCCAGATCTCCCATTGGGGAACTTAGATTCATCATGCTTAGGAGACGTTGAAGAACAAGTCCTAATAGAGGCCCCTGATATAGTCCAATAGTTCAAGTCTTTGCCTACTATCCTAGAAGATGGTTTGAACCTTATAGTTGAAGATACAATAGAGGTAAACATCGAGACTCCATCAGACTTGAAATGGATAAAATTAAGTGCATCCCTCACTGAGGAGGAATGTGAAGTCTTTATAGCTCTAATGAGATAATTTATAGATATCTTTGCATGGGCTTATTTTGACATGCTAGTTTATACCTCGCCTTGGTTTTGCACTAGCTTGTGGTCAATCCTGATGCCAAACTAGTGAAATAAAATTTATGTAAGATGCATCCTCACATTGCTATCTTTTTAAATAAAGAGTTGGAAAAACTCTTAGATGCAGGATGTATCTGATCCATTGACTACTCAGAATGGATATCTATGTTGTACCTATTAGCAAAAAGCCTAAAGGAACAAAAATTTATACTAATTTTTGAGATATAAACAAAACTTGTCCTAAGGATCACTTTATATTGCCTAATATTGACATGATCATCGAATCCATGATAGGATATGAAACACTTTCACTCAAATATGGCTTTTCAAGATACAACTAGATCAAAATAGCACCATAAGACCAACATAAAACAACATTCACCACTCCATGGGGAACATTTTGTTATTAGGTAATGCCATTTAGTCTTAAGAATGGTAGAGCTACATATCAAAGGGCCATGACTGTCATATTCCATGATATGATGCATGATATTATTGAAGACTATGTCGATGACATATTATGAAAATTCAAAACTAGGGCTAACCATCTAGCAGTGCTACGCAGGATATTTAAATTATTATAAGAGTATAAAGTTATACTCAATCCAAAGAAATGTGTATTTTGAGTAACCTTAAGAAATTTACTTGGCTTCATTGTGTCTCATAAGGGCATTGAAGTTGATCCAACCAAAGTCCATGCTATAATCGAGATGCCACCACCAACCACTTTTAAACAACTCCATAGTTTATAAGGCAAGATCTAGTCAATCTGATGCTTCATCTCTCAATTAGCTAAAAAGTGTCATCCATTTACACATCTTCTAAAGAAGGGAGTTGCATTTCACTGGGATGACCTCTGCTAAACAACTTCAACAACTCAAGGACTATCTAGTTAATCCACCTGTTTTGTTACCTCCTATGCCAAGAAGGCCATTCTTGTTGTATCTATCAGCTACCAACAATGCCTTGAGGGCACTTTTGGCTTAACATGATAACAATGGAAAAGATCATGTAGTATACTATTTAAGCTGTACCTTGGTCACTTATAAACATAACTATGCACTTATTGAAAAATCTTGTCTGACCATGGTGTTCACAACTCAAAAACTGTCATTACATGTTGAATAATAAAACCATGGTCATTTCAAAAGTAGATTTGCTCAAGTATTTACTATCTAAAATAGATTTACAAGATAGAATGGCCAAATGGATCATGCTCCTTAGTGAGTTTGACATAGATTATGTCAATCAAAAGGAATCAAAGGATAGGTCCTTGCATATCAACTTGCTTAAGCACCCCTTACAGACACAAAGCCACTCACATTTCATTTTCCTGATGAATCCATAATAACCATCATTGACCCACCTCTTGGGGAGTAGCATTGGATTGGGGGTAGGCCTTTTATTTATTACACCATTGGGGGATCTAATCCCTAAAGCATCCATAATTAGTTTTCTTTATACAAACAACATGACTAAGTATGAAGCACTTATTATAGGACTTTGATAGGCAGTACAATGAAATATATCTCATTTAAAGGTTCATGGTGATTCTCAATTAATCATCAATTAGGTCACATACCATTTTTAGACTAAGGATGACAAGTTGGTTATATAAGGCTATGGTTGATACCCTAAAGCAACAAATTGTAAATATCCAATTTGAGCATATACCAAGGGCTAGTAATAGAATTGCAGATGTCATGGCTACTATCAAATCTCTACTTTGATAAATAGACAAAGCTAGAGAATATCAGTTCCTTGTTATTCACACCAACTCATGAACCTTCAACCATTATAATGATTTATGATATTGTTAGTCTTAATTCTATCTAGTACTCAGACCTTTACAACTACCTTCATGACCAATTTCTACCACCTAATCTATCTCAAAAATAAACCAAAGCCTTTATTCATCATTCCACTCATTATACTCTACTTGGATCCACCCTTTACCATCATAGTTTTGATGTAACTTTGCTTCGTTATTTAACTTCAATAGAGTCTACATTGGCGTTAAGAGTTCACAGAGTATGTGGATCTCATTCAATGGGGTAGTTCTATCCAAAAATCTCTTACATATTGGTTATTATTGGCCCATGATGGATGTAGATGCAACTACATATGTAAAGAAGTGTGACAAATGTTAATGTCATGCTAATCTAATTATTCCCTAGCCCAAACTCTAAAACCAATGTTAACACCATGGCTTTTTGCTGCATGGGGATCTGACCTCATTGGAAAGATCAACCCCACTTCATCTGATGGACATAAACATATCCTTACTACCACTGAGTATTTCACTAAGTAGGTTGAAGCTATACCCCTCACTTACATGATTGGAAAACAAATTTCTAAATTTATCTTCAACCATCTCATCTACTGCTATGGCATCCCCTCTAACATTATATCTGATGATGGATGATCATTCAAGAGAACGGATGTAAAAAAACTATGTACCAAATATAACATCACACAACATTTTTCTATAGCATATTACCCTCAAGGTAATGGCCAAGCTGAAGCATCGAATAAAACCATTATCAATATTCTTAAAAATATTGTCAATGATGTCGATCATGATTGGCACCTAGAAATATTTCTTGCCCTTTGGGCATATCATACCAATCATTATACTCCTATAAGAGCCACTCCATACTCACTTGTTTATGGTACTGAAGCCATCCTTCCCATTTAGGTTGAATGTCCTTCATTATGCATATCTTTCAAACATGTCCTAGATGATCATGACTATCAAGTAGCTCACCTATAAGAGCTATGCCTACTTGATAAAGATGCATAGCTATACTCAATAATCTTCAAGCATATCAGAACTGACTTAAAGGCCACTACAATTGATGTGTCAAATATAAACAATTTGAACTTGGTGATCTTATTCTTAAAAAAAACTAAAAGAATACCATGACTGAGAAGAAGCATAAAGGTAAATTCAAACCAAACTAGATAGGGCCTTTCATCATTTCTACAGATTATGGATCAGGGGCATATAGGCTTGCCACACTAGATGGAGATGAACTTTCCGAGTTAATGAATATTATTCACCTCAAATGGTACTATGCTTGAGCGCTAAGGTGTATTATCTATAAAGACCGTTTAGTGGTGCCATTTTATCACTATTCTTCTTTGTGCAAATATAATTCTTATCCATCCTCTTAGCCTTATCCATTTTACCATTTTGTTCTATCAACTAGATGTGTTCCAAAGCCTAGCCCATTTGATCTTGGTTTTTGCCATTCATTACACATTTTCAGCACTAAAGAATCCAATCAATTTCATCAGTTATTTCAAGTACTTTAGATTGAGATCATATTTTGGAGCAGTATGATAATTTTTTTAACATTTACATCCTTTGTTTGTTATTATTTTCTTATCACCAATCTTGATACTAATTATAACCACCTTTGGGAAAATTAGTACCATTGATCCATGTTGTTGTGTCCTAGTTATAACTGCCTATGGGTAAACTAGGGGCAACATTTATTTATTAACCCTTGACGTACCAATTTGCCACTTCCTATGCCATATTATGCCTTTTTACCACTTGTGCTTGTTTTGTTTGAATTGACTGCTACACTAGTCAAATTCCTCCATTGTAGGGCAGAACTATAGTGACTTGAGATCCTACTCTGGGACTATGTAGGCAACACTCGATACTTGTTGAGGTTAGCTCAATCACCCCCTTGCCATGCTCTCACCATTTTGTGAGCAACCTAAGTTTGAACGCTCTCATCATTTTACAAGATTGAACCATTTAGTGTCTTGTCATTCTTGATCAAGTTGAGATACTTCAAAAAATTTCCAAAAACATTTATAAAATCATTAGAAAAAACCAACAACATTAACTATTTCTTTGCCTTAAGTATTCTACAAACCCTTACTAAGTTGCAAGCAAACCACTTGTCACTTAGTTTCCTCATCTTTTTTGGCCTTTTCTCCCATGCTCTCATCATTTTGTGAGCAACCTAAGTTTGAATGCTCTCACTATTTTGTGAGCTTGAACCATTTAGTGTCTAATCATTTTTTATCGAGTTGAGATACTTCAAAAAATTCCAAAAACATTTGTAAAATCACTAAAAAAACCAACAAGATTGACCATTTTTTTGCCTTAAGGATTATGGGAACCCTTACTAAGTTGCAAGCAAACCACTTGTCACTTAGTTTCCCCATCCTTTTTGGCCTTTTCTCTTAATCACTTTCCATTTTTCAAGACCATTATCTTGTTTGTCTATCCTAACTGGGGCAGCTCCATCTTCTCAATGATTATAACCGTCTTTGAGAAAATCATTGTGTTATCATACCACATTGCCACTATCAAGGTATAATGCTTATAACCACCTTTAAGAAACCCATTGTACATCATCCCACTTGTATTCTCAGTGATTTTGACTACTTTTTCAAAATCATTATGTTTTCACCCCATCATCTTTTCTTTATTTAGTCCCCTCATTTCACTTCTTATCGAGGGACTATTTACCAACCTACTTGTGCCAACCATTCCCTCGAGGGGGAAAACCATCATACAGTTAGTGTATCATCATTAAAGTTGTGGGTATAAAGGACATTTTCATTATTTGAGAATATTTTACTATGCTTATATCTTGAAATGCCTTCCCAAATAGGGGCAAACTATAGACACCTAAATCTGGCCACTTATGACCTCCAACCAGGCTTTTGACCAATTTATACCAAAGTGCACAATTTGGCCTAGAAACACTAAAGCACATTAAATGAGTTGAAATTGACATATTTAAGTGCCAATTTTGGCTAGGGTATCACTAAATGGGGCAATACAATTTATGGGCCAGTTAACTTTGATCAGATCATTTCGAGTCAAAATGCTAATTTTGCACCTAGGTGCTCTAGATTGCTCTTTTCTATCAAATTTATTGTATGAGATGAATGTATTTGATATTTGGTGTTGGAAAAATACCAAATGGGGTAATGGATCCAATGCATCTGACATTGACTTTCAATTCTAATCTAGTCAAAATTTGGACCAATAACAAGGCATTCTGATTAATTTGAATAATTTGTACACAAAGTGCTTAATCAAGCTTAAGAACTAATTAATCCAAATCAAGGCCTAATCAATAATTCCATGGAAACTTATTTAAAACTTATTTTTAGAAATGAATATTGAATATCTACATCATCGGGTGACCTCATTTCTTGGGAAGATATCTTTAGGCCATAAATACCACAAATATTAGGATTATGGGTCTCCCATGCCTTTTTATTATTTCCCATGCCTCATTAATTTCCATTATTCCAAAGTAATGAAGAGGATAATCATGGATTTTATTTACATAATTTGATTAATCCATGACTACACATCTCAATCTTGAGATGGATGGTCATGGTTGATTCTGGTCATTCTTAAAAATCTATAAATAGAGAGGCCATGAACATCATTTTCAAACTTAATTTGTGCAAAGTTATAATGTAGGATTGATGCCAAAAGCTTCATGCAAACTAGTGTTACCATGCCAAATTGATTCCAAGCCAAGCCAAGCCAAAGCCAATGGTGCCAAGGAGAGATGGAGGTAGTCGAGCTTCTATTTCCAAGGACTTCATGAGCACAAAACCGAGCAAGGCACTACTACAAAGGCATTTGGAGCATCCAAAGATGGTGAAGAAATTCTTATTTTTCCTTACTTTTTAGTTGTGTCTGTCATTTGTTTTTGTTACTAAGCTCACCCTAGTAACTAGGCATGAAGATGTTAGTTTAGTATGTTTTTGATTTGATTCCATTCACTAACACGATTCTAATCTCCTCTTCTTAGTCGAATTCCTAGTTCACATATCCATTTATGACTAGTGATAATTAAGATAAGTTTGGGCACATTCATGCATGATAATCCCAATTTACTTATAATTCAATCCAAAGTGGTGTGATTGGGGTAAAACAATTTGCATTGGTGACTAATGCACCCCCAACCACCCCTTTATACTTATTTTACTTATGATTATGTCCTTTCTAGGTCAAAAGCAACACAAAAAACCATATCCAATTATGACAAGGCAAATGTGGATAATTTTGGGATATATCTATGTAT
This sequence comes from Torreya grandis, assembly GCA_037957365.1. Taxonomy (NCBI): domain Eukaryota; kingdom Viridiplantae; phylum Streptophyta; class Pinopsida; order Cupressales; family Taxaceae; genus Torreya; species Torreya grandis. Next base: position 996,573 of record JARHVA010000053.1, on the reverse strand, counting down.
GATCTTCTTAATTCATTTTAAATTAAACTAAATTGGTGTGATTAAGGCAACATAGGTTGCATTGGTAACCTATGCAAACCTGACTACCCTTTTGTGTCAATTTCACTCATGGTTAGGTCGCTTATAACTCATAAATGACATAAATACACCATTTACACATGAAAACAAGACACATGTAAGTTATTTTGGGCATATTTGTGCTTGATCACCATAATTTACTTTGAAATTAGGCTAAAGTGGTGTGATTAGGGTAATATAGGTTGCATTTATGACCCTTGCAAACACAATCATCCCTTTATGCCATTTTTCCTTGTGATTATGGGTATTATAGGCCAAAAAAGAAACAATAACACCATATATCCATCTGTGATTTGGGCAAATACTAGAAATTTGGGGCACATTCATATGGATCAACTCAACTCACTTAGAATTCATGCCAAAGTGGTGTGATTGGGGAAAATTAATTTGCATTGGTGACCAACACACACCCAACCTCATTTATGATGATTTTACTTATGATTAGGTCCTTTATAGACCAAAAGTGACATAAAATACCATATCCACTTGTGACCAAAGAAAATACAATTTTTTTGGCACATTTATGTATGATCACTCAAATTCACTTTAAATTTAGGCCAAAGTAGTGTGATTGGAGCAACATAAATTGCATTGGTGATATTTACTTACCCAACCATGAATTTATGTCAATTTTACTTGTGATTAGGTCCGTTATAGGCAAAAATGACATAATAACACCATATTCACTTAAAACTAGGAAAAATGAGATTATTTAGGGCACCTTTGTGCATGACCAACCTAATTCAATTTGAATTTAGGCTAAAGTGCTTGGATTGGGGTAAGGTAGGTCACATTGGTGAATTGCACACACTTTACACCATTTTACATTGATTTTACTTGTAATTAAGTCCCTTATAGGCCAATATTGACACAATAATAACATATTCAATCAATTTACCCCAATCACGCCACTTTGGTCTAAATTTGAAGTGAATTGGAGTGATTTTTGCATAAATATGCCCAAAATTATCCATATTTTCCATACTCATAAGTGGATATAGTATTTTATGTATCTTTTAGCCTATAATGGACCTAATTGCAAGGAAAATTAACATAAAGGTGTGGTTGGGTGTGTGATAGTCACCAATGTAACTTACATTACCCCAATCATACCACTTTAGAATGAATTCCTAGTTGTATAATATTCATGTACAATATAGGTGTAAAATTGGAAATATAAGAATGCTAAAGATGTACAATATTCAAATATTCTAATTTAAAAAAATATTAAATATGAAAAGTTGCTATTTTTGGAAAACATTAAGATTAAATACACTTAGTTTACACACTACTTTCTGCTGACAGTTTTGATTATTTGGTAGTGAAAATTAGAAGAAGAGTCAAACGTATAGGCTCAAGAATAAAAATATAATTTGAAAAGGTATATTATAAGTGGATGATGGTGCAATGCATTTTATTCTATTACTTTCAAATTTTTTCCAATTGATTTGCATAAAAATTGATAGTTGTACTTGTTGTACCTGTGGCTGTCGAGAAATCAAAAATATCACAATTAAGGTTTGGCTACACAAAGTTGTTATTTATTTTCTTGTATTTGAAAACCATTAGGAAACTTTTATAGATTTAATAACTTGTAATAAAAAGAAGAGAATGAATGGAATAAGCTAATTTCAACCACCCCCTTGATGATTGACCATTGCCTACGTATCTAATACTCCAAGGAGGAAAATCAATCCCATGTAGTTCTCCCATGTAGATTGAATGTGTAATTGTGATATTTTTAATATATATATGAAACTATTAGTTGGATTATATACTTAAAAATTATGGCTCTTGACTTGCTTTAGAGGGCTCTTGACTTGGCTTATCACTATTTTTTGTGAGTGATTTAGACTTTTGGCAGAATAGGGTAAGTTTACTCAATCTATAGAAGTGTATATACTTGAACCAAGTGAATATCAAGTGGGGATAATACGTGACTCTTGAAATGTATTTATAGGACAAATTTTAAGAAAATTACTTTAATCAAAATTATGAAACATGCAGGAAGACCCAAAAGGATGTTTTAAATTTTAGAAACTAGTTATTATTTAGCATGGGACATGACCGTTATAAGTGGAAAAAAGTGTAGTGCACTCTAGTCTACCTAGGGTGAACTTATACAAGAGGATCAAGGACACCTATCTTGAACTGGAGACAATCTAAATTTTGGATAGCTTGATTATTTGACATTAAAACTTCTATATAGTTATAATTGAAAAAATGGTTGAACCCACATATAGATAAATTTCTTAGAAGAATGGTAAATAAGAGTCATATTTTTATGTAAGTCATGTGGTTTGGGATGTGCTAAGAATTATACTTATCAAATACATGTGACCAAATTTATGTGTCTACACTAGTGGATTGGGGTGATTAAGCATAAATATGCCCCAAATTACGTATATTTTACCTAGGCATAAGTGAATATGTGTTAGGAACCCCTCCAAGGAAGCACAATTGATTACCTTTCTTATAAGCAATTAAACATGAAATTATACCAGAATGATTAAGTAACTAGAAACTTGAAACTTGAAACAACAAAGAATTTGAGAGACAATACACAATCTTGTATTAAATAATCTTCAGAAGAAAATACAATAAAGAAGATGCCACTTCTTCTTCCACCTCTAAGGCTTGCCACACCTCAAGGACTTCTTCCCTCTCTCTCTTGCTCAACCACAACCAACTCAACAACCTAAGTTATTATCCCCTCCTTGAATGCTTCAGCTGATCTCCTTGACCTTACACCTTGCAGATCTCCTCTGACCTTGCTTTCTTGCTTCAATACTTTACTTGCCTTAATTACAATACATGCCTCATGGGTCTTTAAATAAGATCCCATGCATACAATAATTAGACCTCTAATTACAATAATTAGACACGCAGCTCGAGACTATAATTAGTCCTTAACATGCAAACACTCGGTTCAACGAACTAACTGTCTGTGCAACGAACAATTCTGGAACTGCCACAGGCGACCGACGTCAGTCCCTATCTGCCTGGAGGTGACTGACGTCGACCGACTCCTACCGATGTCGATTGCCCTTCTACACTGTAGATGACTGACATCAGTCCCACTGCCGACACTGGTATCCCTAAAACTTAGCAACCTCCTCCATGTCTGCAACAGTTGAAGCTTTTAGCTCCACAACCTAACAATCTCCCACTTGGAGATAAACAGTTGTAATTGTACTTGTACCTGTACATCATCTAGTTTTTTCTCTTGGCTTTTTATCCCTCTTCAAGATCACTCTTGAAGACCAACCACCACAAAACTTGTGATGCTATACCTGTCATCCAAGTCCCCTACCACATCTGAACTTTCTGACAACTCCCACTGGAGACAAAATCAACCTGTGATCTTCCATGTCTCTTATGCTAAAAGAATTTTGCTGCTCCCAAATTCTTCATGACACACCTCTGAACTAACTTTACCCTTAGCTCAAAAACTCCCTATATGTGTAACCCTGCAACAAGCACACAAAATAGTAATAGGATAATGTAGCTAATATTATCCAACCTGGTAAAAGAAAACACAATGGTTAAACCTCCATTGTCCTGCAGCCGCTCAAGACCATATACTCTGGCCTTCTGTCTCACATGTCCATCCACTCTCTTCTCTAACTTGGGAATCCATCCCTCTATTAGTGATTTCTTCTAGCTGAGAACTCCACCAACAAACTCTTGTTTGGTTCTTCTCCAAGGACTCACACTCCTCATCCATGCCTAGCTCCCACTGTTTCTTGAATTCTACCTGCATTGCCTCTTCACATCTTCCTAGTTCTTGACCATCAGTAAGCAAAAAGTAATATAAAGAAGGTGAACAATGAATATGAGGTTCACTTACCCTTTCTGACCTCTATATGGGCATTTGAGACTCCTTGACAGCTTGTTGACCGATCTCAACCATCTCCCAGTCTACACCCGATCGATGTCAGTTCCCTGCACTGACTCTGACTATCAACGTCATTTCCCTGGCTGATGCTGGTGTCCCTTCTGCCGATGTTGGTTCCTGTCTGATCGACATCGATCTTATACTGCCCGACACTATCGACCCTGTTGGTCTGCACATGACCGATGTCAGTACCTCCCTGACTGACGTCAGTTCCATGTGATCGACGTCAGTAACTGTGTGTTCCTATAAGTGATGACTTCTTTATCTATGAGCTCATCTTGAATCAAAACCCTATCCATACTACCCTGCTCAGAATTATTCAGCCCCTGTGACTGATTTCTGTCCATCATCTCCTCCATAAACACTAAGGCTTCCCTGTTCTTGTCAAAAGCATCAAATTTCTTTTTCCTACAATGAACTTGATCAATGCCCTTCAAATCTGAATTCATACCCTTTGACTCAAGAACATCCATTCCCTTCTTATTCATGTGACCAAGCCTATTAAGCCACATCTTCGAATCTACAGCTGAAGTAGATAAACCAGAAGTAGAATCAGTAATACAAGTAGATAGATAAAGAGTACCTACTTTCTTACCTCTTACTACAACAAGTGCACCCTTGGTAACCTTCCAAGAATCTACTATGAGGGTTACTGTGCATCCCTCATCACCCAACCTTCCTATAAAAACCAAACTCTGCTTCAAGACCGGGACATGCATAACCTCCTTCAACACCCATGTGTTGCCTGTCTGCAATTCCAGCTGCACTTTCCCTTTGCCAACCATTTGACAAGGCGTACCATCCCCTAAATAAAGCTCTCCAAAGTATCCCTGGACATACTCGTGAAACAAATCTCTATTTGGGGTTGCATGAAAAGAAGAACTAGAATCTAAAACCCATGATTCTAACTGACTATCCAAAGAAAGTATGAGAGCATCCTGTGCCACAATACCTACATCCTTTGCTTCTTCATTACCTTCATGTTGATTTTCTTTATCCCTCAACCAACACTCTTTCTTTGTGTGTCCTTTCTTTCCATAAAACTAGTAGGTGATACCTCTGGATTCGGATCTCCTTCCCATCTTTGACCTTGATTTCCCTTGCTCGACCTTCTCTTTTTGCCTTCCCCTGCTTTTTGCACTTAGAGCATTCCCTGATGATTCACCTGTGCTTTTCTTACGTATTTCTTCATTCAAGATTACACTCACAACATCATCAACTTTTAAGATTTTAGAAGCAGACGCAGAATTACTTACTGCCATTACCAAACTATCCCAACTTTTAGGTAAAGAGCATAAAATTAAGAGAGCCTTTACTTCATCATCAAAAACAATATTGACTTAAGCTAACTGGTTTACCAAACCATGGAAATCACTAAGATGAGTATGTACCGATCCACCTTCCTACATTTGCAAAGTAAATAACTGCTTCATAAGAATTACCTTATTTGAAGCCGAGGGCTTTTCATATAAATTTGCCAAAGATTTTATCAACTCTTTCGTTGTCTTACACTGTGATAAGTTGGAAATCACAGACGATGCAAGGCTCAACCTTATGGATCCCAGAGCCTTCCGATCAAGAACATTCCATTCTTCATCCTTCATATCTGTGGGCTTGCATGCAACCCCACCCAACGGTAAGTACAAATCTTTCTGATATAGATAATCTTCTATCTGCATCCTCCAATGTTGATAATTCTTGCCGTTAAACTTCTCCATTCGTAGCTTACTTTCTTCTGCCATTGCTATACTCCGACTCAAATAGAAACCCCTGTGAATGACCTGTAATCAAACAATAACCTACTCCCTGCAAACCTTAGCTCTGATACCAATTGTTAGGAACCCCTCCAAGGAAGCACAATTGATTACCTTTCTTATAAGCAATTAAACACAGAATTATACCAGAATGATTAAGTAACTAGAAACTTGAAACTTGAAATAGCAAAGAATTTGAGAGACAATACACAATCTTGTATTAAATAATTTTCAGAGGAAAATACAATAAAGAAGATGCCACTTCTTCCACCTCTAAGGCTTGCCACACCTCAAGGACTTCTTCCCTCTCTCTCTTGCTCAACCACAACCAACTCAACAACCCGAGTTGTTATCCCCTCTTTGAATGCTTCAGCTGATCTCCTTGACCTTACACCTTACAGATCTCCTTTGACCTTGCTTTCTTGCTTTAATACTTTACTTGCCTTAATTACAATACATGCCTCATGGGTCTTTAAATAGGATCCCATGCATACAATAATTAGATCTCTAATTACAATAATTAGACCTCTAATTACAATAATTAGACCTCTAATTACAATAATTAGACACGCAGCTCGAGACTATAATTAGCCCTTAACATGCAAACACTTGGTTCAACGAACTAACTGTTTGTGCAATGAACAGTTCTGGAACCACCACAGGTGACCGACATCAGTCCCTGTCTGCCTGGAGGTGATCGATGTCGGCTGACTCCTACTAATGTCGGTTACCCTTCTGCACTGTAGATGACTGACGTCGGTCTCACTGCCGATGCCGGTATCCCTGGAACTCAGCAACCTCCTCCATGTCTGCAACAGTTGAAACTTTTAGCTCCACAACCTAACAATATGGTGGTGTTGTGTTGATTTTGGCCTATAATCCTTGTAACCATAAGTAAAAATAACAAAAATGGGTATTTGATTGTGACTGAGACATTATTTTATTCACATCACTTTGGCTTGAATTTGAAGTGAATTGGGGTGATCACTCACAAATGTGTTCCAAATTATACCTATTTTCTATGGTTACAAGTGGGTATGATGTTATTATGTCACTTTTAGATTATAAGGGACCTAATAAAAAATAAAATCAACAAAAAATGGTGGTTGGGTGTGTGTAGTCCACCAATAAAACCTATGTTTTCTTAATCACACAACTATAGTTGCGATTCAAAGTGAATTGGGGTGATCATGCATATATGTGTCAAAAATTATCTACATTATCCCTAGTCACAAGTGGATATGCAATTATTATGTCACTTTTAGACTATAAGGGGCTTGATTGTAAGTCAAATTAGAAAAAAGGAGTGGTTGGGTATGCGATGACCACCAATGGGGCCTACATTGTCTAAATCACATGAATTTGGCCTTAATTTGAAGTGAACTGGGTTGATCATGCATGAATGTACCCCAAATTATTTGAATTTTCATTATTCACAAATGGATATGGTGATGTTGATTTTTTTTGGCTTATAGTTCCTATAATTAGAAATAAAAATGGCATAAAATGGTGGTTTGGTGTGCACTAGTCACCAATATGACCAATGTTTCCTTAATCACACCACTTTAACTTGTGTTTGAAGTGAATTGGGGTTATCATATATAAATTTGCCTCAAATTATTCAAAATTTCCTTGGTCACAAGTGGATATGGTGTTGTTATGTCACTTTTGGCCTATAAAAGAACTAATCACAAGTAAAATCGACATAAATGGGTGGTTAGCTATGTAAGGATCATAATGTGATTTACATTATCCCAATCACATCACTTTAGCTTGAATTAAAAGAGAAATGGAGTGATTGTGCATAAATATGCCTAAGATTTTTTGAATTTACCTTGGTCATAAGTGGACATAGTGTTTTTGTATTGCTTTTGGCCTATAAGGGGCCTATTGCAAGTAAAATCGACATAAATGGGCAGTTGGGTGTGTGCAGGTTACCAATACGACCTACGTTACCTCAGTCACACCACTTTGACATGATTTTAAATTGAAATAGGGTGATTGTGGATAAATATGCCCTAAATAATCCAATTTACCTTGGTTTTAAATGAATATGGTGGTGTTGTGTCACTTTTGGAATATAAGGGACCTAATCACAAGTAAAATCAACATAAAGGGGTGGATGGATGTGTATTACACCCAAAAATCATGGAAATGTTAGAAAGTAATCCACAATACCCTAAAGCCTAAAAATAACTATATGTTTACCCAAAATGGATATTAGTTGCAAAAGTTTGCCCTAAAATCTCAGATTCAATACTAAAATCCTAAAAATTACTAAATACTGAGTAGACTAGTTTTTGAAAAACTATCTTATAAATCATAACTCATGGAACTATGATGCTAAATCTAGAATATGCAGAGTGATCCCAATTTCTTATATTAACTAAAATAAATTTAAAGTATAAGTTGATATAAATGTCAACTTATACTTGACATTTAGTTTTGTAAACACACCCCTTGCCTTTTGGTTCTTCAACTTGCATGTTTCAAGACCATTGCACATTACATAGTAGTATAAATATGTACACACTATATCATTATATTGCATACAAACTATAGGTTTTAAAATCCAAACCTAAGGCTTGGACTTGCATAAATAGCCAAATTTATGTTTTATCTTGAAAATAATAAAATTTAGCTTTAGACATAATAAACACTATGAATTTTATCAATAGATTTCATGAAAATATGATTGCGATGTTGAGCACACACTTCCCTTTCCAAATATATAAATTTTAATTTTTTTTACTACTTTAAGGTTTTCATCTATATTTATTTCTAAATATGTATTTTTATGCCACTATATGCCACAACTATACATGTCTATCTTTTTTTATGTATCTTTCATTTCGTTCTTCCAAATTCAAAAAAACTATAGGGTTGCAAACTAGGCCTAATTTTATAAACATTAAAAAAACTAATTTTCTATTTTATTAGACAGTTAGGGGGTGTATGTCAAATATCTATTTTTAATCATTTTTAGGGTCTATTTACTTGTAAATTTATTAAAAAAAGAATATTAATTAAAAATAAAAAATTATAAGTTACAAAATAGATGATTTTATCTAACTTTCCACCAAAGGGTTTCAAAAACACTAAACAATGCTAACAAAATGTGGGTGCACACAACCAACTGTCTACAATGTTTTTCTAAAAAATAAAATTTCTTCTTTGAATTTTAGCTATTTGACCTACTTATACTTGACCATTTAAAAAAAAATAGTAGTTTAAAAACTAGACTCTAAATTCTAAAAATCATGTTCTCCTAACATCTTCAATTTTTAAGTGTAGGTATATCAAATAATTTGTACAAGTTGACATTTCTCATTTTTTAGGAAAAAAATGTCCACTTATGACACCTATTTGGCCTCCCAATACCATGCACTTACCCTTATTGTAGTTTTCTATGAATATCAAAAAAAAATATATGAGCCTTGAGATAATGTGTAGATTTACAGGGACCTTATCATCATTCTAAAGCCATCTTCCAAAATAGATCTTATTGTACTATTATGGTTTTCCTATAAAATGTAAAATATGCTACAAAGTCTACAATAACTCACAATTCTATAAGAAACATATTGACATAAATTAAATCCATCTATAAAATTAGTTTATGGCACAAATTTATGGTTTATTTTTGCATAAAATCTTTTCTTAAAACATGTTCACAACTGAATTATAACATTTGTAACCTATTAAGTAATTCTAGAAATCACGGTGAGCCATGACAATGTGCTATGGAAGATTTGCTGTGTTATGGACATAAAAAATGTATCATTTATTTAATGATTACATTGAATAGTGGTGTGTTAGAATAATTTAATGATTATGACTCATGGCGATGTGTTTCTAGTATTTAATGATTGTGGCATTAGTATGTAGTTGAGAACATTAGTGTAAGTAGGTGGTTCATGTATCTATATAAATACATCCCTACACTTGTGAGCACAATATTTTATAGACCTAGAATTAATAATTCCTTATTGAAAAATAGAGCCTAAATTGGTTAATAAAATGTTTGTGTGGGTCATGGATTTAAGAGGCTAAAAGATTGTTATGAATATCATTTTGAGTTTATGTTAATTCTAAAAGTATGTTGTTAGATTGTGGTGTGTATGCAAGTTGTTTAATGTTTTTATTTATTTAACAATGAAATTCTAAGAATGATTAAACTATTGGAAATTAATTTATAACTATAACATATACATATATGAATGTGAAATAAAATAATTTATAAAGCTTGAAAGGAGCTTAAAAAAATAAATTGACAAACAAATATGCAAAGCTAGTTCAAACTAAATATATGTTGACTGTGTAAGCTGACTATTGATGAAAATTGACTATAATAACCTTGAATCATGTGGAAATTGAAATCAAAACTTCAAACTATGCTGGGATAGGGGCATACTAAGAAAATAGGTTGCATTGTGGCTATACCCTGGTTGACTATGCAATTAATTTTTTTGTGCGAACACTTGTGGCTGTTTGCAATAATTTTCTAACTATGTGTCCTAATTTTCTATGTGAAAGACCCAAAATATACAAAACCTAGATCATGCATAATAAACCAAATAGAGATAAATACAAAGGGGGAATTAGGCAAGGGTAATATCTGAGTTATCCTTATAAAACTATGCGTAATCTAAGTGATGCCTACATAGCCCAAAAGGGCCTCAGGCTGATGTAGTTGTCCTACTTAAGTGTATGTGTGCAATATTGAATGCAAGACTAGATTTTATTTCAACTATGATTAAACCTTGACATAAACATGTAAGGGATGTATTTAGCCTTAGAACTTGTAAATAAATCAGTACTTCAATAGATATAAATTTTATATAGCTTTTGTGATAGATAGAAATTGATCCCTAGCCTGTAATAACACCTTTGATTATGTAAACCACTTAAATTTAAATTTGGGGCTTATTGGTGCATGTGGTAACTAATCTAAACATACCAATATCTATGAAAAAGACCATTAACAACATAGAAACTTGAAAAATTTACATGTTATGCTTAGACAAGTCCGTATTACCCAGACAGGGCCACAATACGACCTTGTCCTTTTAAAAGTCACAAGACAAAAATATGAAGACATAAAATGAGATTGGGGATCCCTGAGGTAGATTTTAAATGGTGGAACAAGAATGTGAAATACTATAAAGTGAAAAATGAGAGAGAGAGAATCATGATACTCAAAACAAAATATGCCAATAAGCTCGTTGTTGGTCATTAACAATCCTAATAAGCATGGTTGTGAGAAAATGTATATTTTAGAGAATATTGTGTCAAATTTGGGTGTTTAAACAAGCTATAATTCCTCATTGAAATCAATAAAATAAATTATTGTTGCATTAAACATATTGTTTCCATACACAATACTAAAAATTAGTCCATTTGTTTTATGAAATCTATGGGTGCGTGATCTAAGATTCTTTCATTGGACCCCTTAACCATGACTACATCACTCATTATATTCATAATTTTAATGGATAATCCCACATGGATTGAGATATATCTTGTGTAATATTTAGAAAAAATTATAAATAGAATGTTCCAATCATGTTTGGGCATTATTTGGTATTAACTAATATCATGCTTGAGTTCACACAACTACATCACTCATTCTATTCATTTTTATTTTGGACTCCTCTTCTCTACCTCTCCCCTCTCATTTACATACAAAAATAGTGCAATATGTTCATGTCATGTTTGGGTGTTATTTGGTTAATATCACATTATTACTAGATATTATTTAGTTTTCCAATGTCGAATGACGAATAATAGTTTTTGGTGTTGGCCAATGAATTAAAATCACTAGTAGGTGATGACTAATAGTCTTTTGTGGTGATTTCTTATGTTTCATTAGGTGTTTAGGTCACATTTAGGCTAATTGGGAGTATGTTCCTGTCATGTTCTAGTACGTTTGCAGATTTGGATGTGCATTTTTTATTTTGGGTCTCCATGCCACCCTTGTGGATCCATCTTTGATTATCAATTGAGATTCGATGATTAACATCGACATATTAAGTTTGACACATGATGTCAGAAATATATGTAATTCCATGCCACCTCCATGCATCCATCTTGAAATTGTTCACTACCATGAACCAATATATATTTATTTCTAGTTGAATACTTTTCAAATTAATGTTGCATTAATAGTTCACTAATAACATTAAAATGCATCGACAATTGAGATTTGACTAAGGGCATTAAAAGTTGTTTTCCACCATAAACTGGTTGATATTGATAGTTAGTCAAATTATTTTCACATTAATGGTGTATTAATGGTATTAAAATGCAGAAACAAATAGAGGAATAAAAGGATTTAGTCGTTAGTTAATGGTTTCATGCTTACACACCACTCATTTACATGTTTATATGGTGTTTATTTTTATAAAATTGTGCTCAAATGACTATGAAAGTCTTCTTATTTCTCAAAAAATTATATTCTTCTTAGCCCATTTCCACCCCATTTCATATAAATTAGCAATTATTTTGACTTGTAGATCAATTCAACAGGGTGTGAGTTCATCTTGGATGATGAAGCCTAAAAAAAACATATAAAATGGATATGGTATTATTGTTATTATTATTTTTCTTTACATAATAAATCTTTGAATATTAAGTTATTTTTACTACTTGTTATCTCCAAATCTTGTAACTTAGAAGAGAGTATTCAATCTTCTTCTAGATTTGGCCAACATTAGGACATTTCCAGGCATGTGTTCCACCTAACCATCAATATTATCCTCAACAAGGATATAAAGATCCACCCCAATACAACTACCAAGGAAGAGGACAAGGTCAACAAGGTTTCAACAGGCAGCCTAATGCCTATAATCCTAATTCCACTCCTTCCATGAAGGTTATTGTCTTAGTACATGCTAACTTGGTCTAAGGGGAGGATCATTGGGACCAATGGGGACAACCTCAAGGTTAGTTTGTGCATGATGGTGGAGAAGACAACCAAGCTTTGATGGCATAAGAAGAAACTACTCCTTATATAACATCAAAAGAAGTGAATCCTAGTCAAAAGAATATCCATGGAGAAGGTAGCAGCCAAAGAGTAGGTAAGATGGAGAATTCCATCCAATTGATTCCTCTCTTTTGTTTCAAAGGTCTCCCCCTCTCACTTCCTTTATGCTATATATATGGCCCTTTGTCTAGTGAAAAGATAACCACAGAGTGTATGGCAAAACCCTACTAGATTGATGTCATATTTTTCCTTTGAGCATTAGTACAATCCTTTATTTCAAAGTTTTGAATAATTTCCTAAGTGTAGAAGTGATGTACAATGACAATATGTGATGATTTTTCATCCTTTTGTCTTCTATCCTTCACACCTGAGCAAGATTTCTTGATATAACATGTCATCTAGAGTGTGTTTAAGTGTATGGAACTGCTATAAGATTTTTAACTGTTCTTGAATGTGCAATTTTCCTTTCAGTTTATTCTCCTTCTATTATTTCATGCATCTCACCTCTATACTAAAATATTTATGTTATAATCTCTAGAACATGAAAAGGGGTCTTTACATTTTGCTATATTATGCACTAGGATATGACATTCATATGGAAGAAAATCTTGGTGTATCACCATTCTTAAAATAGGTTTCCTTTCTATAATTTATAACTCTTTTCCCTTCAAGAATACTGGTTTAGACATAAGTGGTTTTGCATAGACACATTCAAGGAGCTATCCCCTTTTAAATATAGAGGTTCATTTCCTCTATAGGTATACCCACATGCCTATAAATGTCCCAACATTTCCAAAATATAGAAGAGGACTGAACACTCTCTTCTAGGATGCAATATTTGGAGACAACAATTTTGGCATGCTTGGTGGGACCAATTATTTACATGTCAAGGTGAATGCTAGTCTTAACAAGCTTAGGGTTGTAGAAATATCCTTAATCCAGGATTTGGCGACTCGAAAAGGTGAGAATCTCTAGTTTTAGATCAATTTTCCCACATTATACTTCATGGTCCTCACCAGGTCATCTAGGACTTCCAATCAAGCCCCTCTAGCTGAAGCTCTTCTTGAAGAACAACGCCCTAAACCATTCCCAACGCTTAGAGATCCTTGGAAAGGAGGTTTTAGACAACAAGAAGAAGAAGTTGGAGAAACAAGAGATCAAGAGGAATGATGATAAATAGAGAGGCAACAACCTTTCCTGGCCTTCAACACCCAAATTCCAATTGACCTTCCTGCATATGACCCTATTCCTCCCAATACTACCAAGAGTCTCCCTAGTTTCAATGGAGAAGGTATTATTACCCCATCTGAGCATATTAGGGACATTTTGAATTTTTGTGAGTTCCATAATGTTACCTGAGCCAACATAGCAATTAGATTTCTTGATATGTCTCTAAAAGGTAAGGTACTTGACTGGTATAGGACTTTGGAAGGTGGTTGCATTACAAGCTAGGATGGCTTTGGGGACTTGTTGGTGACTAGATTTGAGAATAAGAATGACCATACCTTATTGATCCATCAGTTAAACATGATAAGGAGAGTTCCTAAAAAATCCATGGGAGATTTTAGTGAAGTATTTTAAAGGACTTGGCATAGGTTACCACCTGTCATGAGATATCCTCCTAGCTTTGTGTTCCCTACTTATCTCAAAGGTATTGGTACTGATGTGGTGATGATGTTATAGTCAATGAGAGGATTCACTCTACCAGATGCATATGAGATAGCTATTAAAGCTAAGAATAGCTTAATACAAGCTAGAAAAATACCTCCAAGAGTTTCTATGCCTTTGCTATCTCATATCTCAGTTGAAGCTCCAAGTGTAGCACAAGTTCCTAATGCCAATGTCAAGCTAAGAGCCTTTCCAAAGAAGATGGATAATGTTGTGGATAAAGATGAAGAGATTTGGTCATTATGAGCTTAGCTAAAGTAAGCTCAGTTCTAGAAAAGTGCTCCACCTAACCATCAATACTATCCTCAATAAGGCTATAGAGCTCCACCCCAATACAAATACCAATGAAGAGGACAAGGTCAATAAGGTTACAATAGGTATCCTAATGCCTATAATCCCAATTCCATTCCTTCCATGAAGGATGTTGTCCTAGTACATGCTAACTTGGTCTAAGGGGATGATTGTTTGGACAAATGGGGACAACCTCAAGGTCAGTTTGTTCATAATGGTGGAGAAGACAACCAAGCTTTGGTGGCACAAGAAAAAACTACTCCTTATATGACATCAGAATAAGTGAATCTCAATCAAAGGAATATCCATGGAGAAGGTAGCAACCAAATTATAGGTAAGATGGAGACTTCCAACCAATTTATTCCTCTCTTTGGTGCCAAAGGTCTCCCCTTCTCACTTCCTCTTTGTTATATATACGGCCCTTTGGCTAGTGAAAAGATAACCATAGAGTGTATGGCAAAGCCCTGCTAGATTGATGTCATATTTTGCCTTTAATCATTAGTATAGTCATTTCTTTCAAAGTTTTGAAAAATTTCCTGAGTGTAGAAGTGATGTAAAACAATATCATGTGATTATTTTCCATCCTTCTATCCTCTATCCTTCACACCTGAGTAAGAGTTCTTGATTTAACTGGTCATCTAGAGTGTGTTTAAATGTATGGAACTCCTGTAAGAGTATTAAATATTTTTGAATGTGAAATTTGCCTTTCAATTCATTCTCCTTCTGTTATTTCATGCATCTCACCTCTATACTAAAATATTCATGTTAGAATCTCTAGAACTTGAAAAGGGGTCTTTACATTTTGCTATATTGTGCCCTAGGATATGACATTCATGTGGAAGAAAATTTTGGTGTATCACCATTCTTAAAATAGGTTTCCTTTTTGCAATTTCTAACTCTTTTGCCTTCAAGAAGACTAGTTTAGACATAAGTGGTTTTGTAGATACACATTCAAGGAGATAGCCCCTTTTAAAATCTAGAGGTTCATTTCCTCTATAGGTATACCCACATGCCTGGAAATGTCCCAACATTGCCCAAATCTAGAAGAGGATTAAACACTCTCTTCAAGGGTGCAAATTTGGAAACAACACTACTAAAACAAGTGAAGGTATTTGAGCTTATCGACATGTCTGTGATATATTTAGAAGAAAATTCATTGAAGCAAATTCATTGAAGCAAATATTGTGTTAATTTATTAAGTAGGCATATGAACTTTTATGCTAATTTATTAAATAAGATGTTTGATTTAAAAAATACTAGGGAGATGGTTTGTAAGAAAGGGATAAAAATACACTATAAATAGGATTTTATATTATCCATGTGTATGGGTGATCTAAAGTATTATAAAAGAAAATGGTGTTTCTATTTCTACTAGTAAACATGAGGATTTCAAGGCATGAGCTAAGTTTGTTCTTTATAGATTGGTCTATTTAAAGATAAACTATGAATTTATATTGTGGGTGGTTGAGTATGTGAATGGTATCATGTAAGGGCAATTTTATTATTGGGCTTATTTTATGTTTCAAAAAATTAGGGAAGAAATTGAGAAAGTGTAGATAATATCAAAATATCTTATTTATACATCATTATTTTTAAAAATTCTTATTTAATTTTTGACACATGCATTTGAAAGGGTGCGAGACACCGTCAATGTATAAAGTGAGACCAATTCAACTTAGAAATGAAGATTTAGTTAAACTATATTTTGGAAAATAAAAATTTAAAACTACTAGATTCTTGAAAGGGAATCCTGAATGTGTAATTGAAAATAGTGATGTAGGGCTTGGTTTGATAAGGAAAAGGAGATTGATACTTGAAATTTTTTGATGATGATGAAAGTGATGCTGATGACATAACAAGTAGAAAAAAAACCTAAAAAAAACTACATGCTTCACTTTCAATGTCAACACAATTCATGTGTTGAAGGATACACATGATGAGGACATCCCCATATAAACTTTGAACACCATGGCCATAAGAAAACTAACTCGAGGAAAATCATAGTTGGCTCTAATTCAAGAAGATTATGAGGAGATATAGTTTGAAAATGTTATCATAGATGTTGATGTGGGGTAAAATGCATATGGATATGCATACTAACATGGATGATGAGTAAGACCTTGGAATAAATGTGAGTGTTCAATATGTGCACAAATATGTTGATAAGCTAGTTATAAAGTCTTAAAATATAAAGAACTTGGTGTATAGATTGGCAGAGGCTAGAGAGCCTAAATTAAAGTTTGTAATAGAGGTTGTGGATAAGTGTTATGATTTTTTTTGAAAGGGATACTGAATTAAGGGTAATGATTGATTTAAAAAACATTAGCATGATAAATTCACTTGAGCAAGGACAAGTAATGCACTTTCTATCCCATGAAGATTATGAAGTGTGCACTATTATTATTTAGATGTAGGACATGGAACAAGAAATAAATCAATATCTCAAGTGGGAAACTATTTTAAAGTAAAGGGTATCCAAATTTACTAATGATAATATTTAACTTTAAGCGTAATTTGATAAGCTCCACACTACTTTGTGAGATGTAATAACAAAGAAGAAGAAAATGGATGATTAGTGGACAAAAATGTAAGCTAATCACTCAAAGTGAGTAATATTTATAAAATTACAAAATGAAGTTGATGATTTGGAAGGTGAAGGTCAAAATGGCCATGTTGGGGTATATTTTGAAGTTGCCTGATTTCCTAGAATGAAGCAACATTTGTCATGGAGATGAAGAAGGTGTCATAGAGTGATAAGTAGGACCGTTGAACAAAATATTTAATGAGGTTAGGTATTAAATGGATGGTGACATCAAACTTCCCATGTCGATAATGTGGTGACAAATTCCAATCTACTTCTACTCATGTTTAATGAATTTCTTAATTTATTTTGTCAAAAAAACTTGTGGTAATTTATGATTATGGTTATACTTAATTCTCATGAAAGGGTGTATCCAATGGTTGTCAACATGGTTTTCGCCTATAAAGTACTGATGGAGACACCCTTTGTGATGATGTTGGTTCATTATGGGTTGGTGGTTGTGGGTTATTTGTTCACTTTTATGCTTGATACTTGTAATATACTAATGAAAGGGTGCCTCCAAGGGATTTCAGCCTATAATCTACTCTTGGAGACAATCTTGTGATGTTATTTAATAGTCATTTATGTTTTAATACAAGTTAACCTCTTTTCACTATTATGAAACTTATACTCTCTTATGAATGTTTTCAATTGGTGTACAATTACTATTCTCATATTAATGGTTTCAAATGGTGTATAATTATGAATCTCTTTTATTGTGTTTTTACCACTTTTTACAATTGTATTAAGTTGAAGGAGAATATTTATGCTCACTTTATACTAGTTTAATGTTAGTTATTAATTAGTTTCTTATGCTATAATGTATAGCTTTGGTTGGTGTAAGATTTTTTTCAGCACATATTTCGCTGACATGTTTTGATGAACATAATTTGTAGGTAAAAGATAAGTGTCATATAAATTCTGCTCTAAATTGATTTTAATTGTTAATTTTCTTTTATAAGAAACCATTTATGTTGATCTTCACATGTGAATTTCATTTCATTTTTTTCCTCTTAAAACTTGTGTACAGTGTGTATTTTTCCACCCACATATGACACATAGAATTAATTAGGGGTATTAAGTATCTCATTTTAAAAATGGTACTTAAAAGGTGTCCCTAATGCTTGGGAAATTTTTAATGGGACCTAGGGATACCCAATACTATTAAAAATGGAGGGTTGGGTGGTAAAAAGTAACAATAAAAGTATTCTTTAATATCCTTCGCATGTGTGTGATATGGGACACTTTAACTAAGTGAATCCCCCATCCCACTAACTTACCCAACACCTAAATGAACCTCAGGATATTAGCACATTGCCAACCTACATAAGCCTTTAAAAAACTAACTTGGGTCCCTTGACGGGCTTGGGCTTCTTACTACTTAGTCGGCCTCCTAGCCGTCTCACTTCTCTAGCAATATTTTAATAAAGTCCTCCCCACTACTAAGTTATTGTCGAGTCATTATAGATTAACCATCAACCAATATAGATCTACTATTTATGGCTTTGATACAATAGTTTTGTGGCCTTTATCAGTATATATCTCTTCTCACCACCACTACCACCTATAACAACCTACTTTAGCCTTTGTTGCTTATGTTCTATTAGCCCTACCTAATCACTTACTATCTAAATCAACACCCAATGACCCCAGATGATCTCAGTGATAACTACCATTGGAGTTATTGATAGTGACATTAGACACAGGGACCTACAACCCTTATCATCCTTCCTTTAACCTACATCATCCCATCCCCTACCCTCATGTGAGGGATAAAACACAATCGATGTTGTTAGCACCACCTCTAATAACTATGACACTAACATTATTTAACTTGGGTCCTAACCAAACCTCCAACTTTTGACTTAGTTTTAAATCAAGCTTGATTCCTCACCTCAATTCACTTGTCCAACTTAGTTAAAAACCAACTAAACTACCTTGACTTTCTTATGCCATAAAGTTTGAGTCTTATTTTTCTTCAATCCAACATTTAGGTAGGGTTTTCAACAACTCCACCAAAAAGTCATATAATTTTTTTAAATAAAATATCATAAAAAATTATAAAATTCCTGAATGACATAGAGACTATAACTTTCTCATTAATTTTTATTTTGAGATTTTTTTCATAAATGCACAATGAGAAATAATTTTGGAAAGAATTAAAGTATAGGAAATTTCATTATCAATCATGATTTTTAATTTAAAAATCCATATCTCCTAAATCGTAGCTTCAAAAAACATTCTATAAAAAGTAACAAATTTAGGAACAAAATAATTCACATTAAAATTAAGTTGGGAAAAAAATTATGATTTTATATTGTTAAAATTTTAAAACCAGATCAACCCTTAGGATTCTTAACAAGTTAAGTAAGATTAAACAAAATTTTAATGTGATTCGTAATCATACTTTCATTTAAATTTCCAATTTATTTACATATAAACATAATACATATTTTTACACTTTTATTATAGAATAAATTCACATAATATAAATGACATTGAAAATACTACTTTCCTTTAATAAGAAGATGCAAGGATATGAACACCTCAAAATTGCAAGTAAAAAATCTTATAATAATCTTCAAATCCATTCCATAATGAAATTATATTTTTCAAGGCATAAATCCACATATAAATTTTTTCATAAGTGTATCAAATAAAACACAAGACTCCAAGAAAACTCCATCAAGAAAGCTCCAAAAGTGTAGTAAAATGACCAAATTAGGAAGGGTTAACCTCACAATATTTTACCATCATTAAGTAGGAGACCCTACACATCTTTGAGCCAAGAAATTCAAACCCTAAGAATAATCCAACCAATCTCAAGGTAGTAAAAAAAATAAAGGGTAAGACAACCAATATGAGAAGTTCTTAGGGAAAAGAGTCATGGCATATTGGTAAGACAACTAATATGAGAGAATAAGTAGGATATGACAAGTAGACATCTAAACTTAACTCAAGAGTTTTGCATCCTTTATTTTTCCTTAAATCTCAAATACAAGAAAAAATATATAAATTAACAAGGTGTTATTAACCAATAATTAATATAAGGGAGGAGGGGTGGAACCCTATATAAAATTAGTGAACATGTGTATCCTCAAAATTTGATTTTCAAGACCAGAGCATATAAATCCTCAACACAAATTTCAAGGCAAAAACACAAGAAATTCCTCAAATAAAATATAAGGAGAAAATGGTTCCAAACCCTATAAAAGAGGGGATGATGGAATTATAACTTTATCAATAATTTCCCATCCCATCCTTAAAACTCGTACAAACAAGCAAGAAATCTATGAGTTCAAGCCTCAACTCCTATACAAACATAAACAAGGTTTCCCCCAAATTGATAACACTATTTTTCCATTTAAAATCAACTTTAGCATAAAAAACAACACAAAAGGGATTAAAACCATATAAAAACACCCTTAAGAATAATTCTAACAAATATGACCTTAGGCCCAAATTAACTCAAACAAAAATAAGGTGGTTGCAAGCCACAAAGGCTTTCCCAACCCCTCAAAATGTTCATTTTAAAGACAATAATAAGATCATGAAAATAAATATAAACCAATACATGGAAATGAAAGTATTTATATATTTATATCCTTACCTTGGATCTACCTCTTGATAAATATCTATCCCTTCCCAAGCTTTACTCTCTTCCTTGTCCAAAAATCTAAGTCATTAAAGCTATTCTTGAGTAGACTAGAGACAAAATGGAAAAAATCAAAAGTAATAAGTCCCCACAAGGCTTTCACTCCCAATATTTATAGAACTCTCATTCCATTGGAACATGAAAATTTCCCTCTTCCTTCCCAAAGACTTGTCTTCTTAATATTGCACATATTTACTTGTTACAATTTTGATGATTTTTTTTTCCATTTCACATGAGAACTATGCCCCTTACAACCAATTTTAATTATTTTCACCATGCCCCTAATACAACCTCATTTAATTATTTTATATCCAAGCCATTAAATAGGTACTTGGACACCCTCAAAGTCTCTAAAATATCCAAAAATATCTTACTCATCCATCAATAAATGTAAAAGAATTAATTTTATATCTAAAAAAGTTAAAATTTAATCTTGATACATTCATAAATGAGTATTTATCTCTCCATGTAATTTTTAAAGTTGATAAATATTTATGAATTCACCTACACACCCACTTGGTCTTCTAGAACCTCCTAGACCATTAATGGGTAAAGATAGGAAGATGCCTAACTGGGCCATAACCAAAGATCTACTAGATAGAGCTGAATGTATGAAAACATTACTTGTATGTAGTAGAAAAATCAAATATGAGCTAGAAAGAAGTAATTTATCAACTATCGAAAGATTATAATATTAGAATTAATATCATTAGTCATAAAATATTTTTTAAGGTATATTAAATAAGTGAAAGATAAACATGTCCTCACTTACTCATGAATGTGGGATTATCTTTCATAATGACCTAAAATATACCTAAGCAAGCTAACTGAACATGTATAGAGAAAAACCATTAAGTGGAATAAAAACCTACACTAACACCCCCCTTAAGCATAGCTTTATTGGGTAGTAGAATTGAGTCCCGACACAAAGGCCTAATGAAGTACCCAAGTACAATAAAATTACCCATAGAGGAGGTTGAAAGAGCTACCCAAACCCCAAGAATATCCTACAAATGATGATAATCACTCTTAGTGAAGGGTTTGTATATCAATAATTTTACTATGTTATTTGGATGTGATGAAGGAGGATCAAGCTAAAAGAACAACATTTTTGTGTTTTTGCCAATAAGAGATCAAAGTTGGTCAAATTTTGATGTCAATGTGAGTCTGGGACATTTTAAGGTCCATTTTTTGTCTTAGAGTCCATTTGGAGTCATCAATGTGTGTTATGTAGCTTTTAAGAGTTTTCCCTCCAAAATAGGGAATTTGAAAACTCAAATATTTAAATTGAGTCTAGGAGAGTCAAATGTATGTAAGGAGTGATTAGATGAGTAAAAGTGGGGTTAAGGGGTAAATTAAGTCATGTAAAGGGTGATTAGAAGTCATAAATGTTAATTTATAAGGTGGATGTCATGTTTTAGAAAGGTAACCCTCACCCATACATTGGGTTCACAAGAAAATAAATTTTATATTGTAATTAATAAAAATAACTAATGTGATTTTTCTTGAATGAAAATGTGGTACATTATTTTTTTTAATATGAGATAATATGGAGAGAGAGTGATCTCCAAGGAGAGGGAGGAAAACTAAGAATGAGAAAATGTTCAAGAACCCTAAAGAAAGATGATGAAGTCAATTGGTGGACTGTTTGGTAATGAATGTTGACTCAAAGGAATGAAGATAAGTTTTGTTACTATTTTGTTTCCATTTAAAATTAAATTTATTTTAATTTACATATACACTTTGTTTCAAGTGAGCCTTAAAGGCTATACATATGCATAGACCCTGTGTGTGTCTACTGGTTTTGGAAGGACTGTAGATTACAATAAAAAAGAAAAAGGTTAAAATAATTGATTTGAGTGGAATAAAGAGAACCATTGATTTGTAATTAATTTTTAAGGTATTAATAACCCTATATATTCTTGAGTGATTGAGTTAATGTTTCAACCAAGGAAGCTCAGAAAAGGCAATCTAATCTTAAACCCCTGTTCACAGTGGTCATAATCTAATGTATGTAAATAATTGGTTATTCTTGAGATGTAAGTGTGGCCATGTTTGAGATAGGAGATGATGAGGTATATTGGTTTGATTATATTTTTTATGAAAATAATATGGTGCTCAGGTTGTATAGGATTAAACCTTATTAAAAGGATCAAACCTTGTTGGTGTAGAAAGTCCCTTGTACACAAACAAACAAGACCCTATTGTATTTTCAATGCCAAGGAGATAGAATGAATAATGAAAGGTGTGAGTGGAGGTAGTTGGTTATATAATATATTTACATTTTTATAGGTGAGAATTAAAAAAAACAAACATTTAAAGCAATCTTGAAACCGGTTATTAAGACACAATCCCCTAAATGTTACATAGTCTTGTGTTAGATTTTAGAATGTTGAGATTTGATTAAAAGAAGATTTGATATGTTATAAGGGAGGACATTTGAGAATTATAAGAGTGATAAAATGATTATACAGACCTATAATATGTCTTAAAACCTTGTAAAATTACCTACAACTAATCATGTGGTAACTTATAACCAATTCTACCTTACATAGTCAATTGTGTTACATAGAATTTTGTACTTAGAGTTTCTCAAAGCAACTGAAAGTCAACCAAGTATTCCCACCTAATGGAAAATTTGAGTGAGGTAAAAATAGACCTAAGGGTGGATTTTCTTACCTTTTTAAACTCATTTGAACTCAAGATATTGAATTCTTTAGGCTCTCTATCATGTGTAGGGCATGGGAAACCCTAGATTAGGGTTTTGGCATTTATGAGATTTAATCATGGAAAATTAGTGAAACTTGGTAATATTTATTGAATAAAAATTATAAATTTGAATATAAATGTTTTATCTTTAGAGTGTATGGATAAGTATGGTTTATACAACTGAGGGTTTGGAATAGGGCTAATTAAGCCCAATTGAGGGGAGGCTAATGAAGGAAGTGATAGTTAGAAGTGGATTCAGACAATGAAATTTGACACATACCTAAAATAGGATATAGAATAGTTATAAATGTGATTAATTCTTTAAAAATATGCCTAGTTTGGTCAAACCAAGGAGAAATGGCAAAAAAAAGGTTACAAGCTTAGAGGAGTCATGGTGAGTATGTTGTGTGGAAAGAGGTGTTTAAGGGTGATTGAGTAGTTGGAAAAGGTTAAGAAAAGTATGATAAGGTCATCTAAGACCATCCAAGATAAAATATTAAGTCATTGATACCTATGACAAGTTTTGGTCCTTGAGACCTAAGAAGCATGCCTAATTGAGAGCTAGTGAAAGAGGGGAAGGGTAAATATAGATCAGTCTTGTGAAAGGAGTTAGGATTGAAATGTGTTTGATATTGAAAATGGTTTAAATCCATCAATAAGTCAATATATATGAATAAAATAGGAAAAACTCAAGGAAACCATCAAGCATAATGATCCTTATGAAAGAAACTTGATTGGATTAGAGGATTCAAGACAAGCATAACATATGAAAATGAGATCTATTTAAAGAATAGATAAAAAAAATGGTGTTTTGTAGACTTATAACCATTACCTCTACATCAGTTGGTGTCAGACCAAGGTAAGCTCTTGGTTTGCATTTGTTATGAGTTGTTCAATTTTGTTGGTTTGATATAAATAAGTCATGTTATGAGGTATGCATGAGATAACCTTATAGGGTATTGAGGGATAATAAGTATGTTATAGGTATGATATATTAAGATAAATATAGAGGTATATCATATTGAGAAGAGAGAAACAATAGCCCCTAAGTTTGATGAGGAAGGACTAGAAGCTAGTCAAGAGAAGACTAGTGAAGGAGAAGTAGAAAGAGCCTTGGAGATCAAAGAGAGAAAGAGAAGAGTAAAGACTCTAAAATAGAGTCAAGGAGGATAAGAAGAGGTCCTAGATAGAGGAAAAAATAAGAGGAAAGGCCAAATAGAGGTCTAGAGGCAAGATTGATAAACTTGCTAAGAGGAAGGTCTAAATAGGCCTAGAAAGCAAAGAAGAAGTGAGAAGATGAAGGTAGAAAGAGAAGTAGAAGACATGAGAAGAGAATTGGGGAAATTATAGATAATATATAGTTCATGGTGAATATCTTGAGAGGAAAAGGAAGCCAATGGACTAGCTGGAATATCAGGAAAAGTGTGAAGTGGCCACTAGAGTCACTTATGAGAGAGAGAAGACACAAGATGAGTGTCTTGAAGAATGAAAAGAAAAGAGAGAATGTAACTCAAAGAGGCATGAGGAATGAGATGTTTCAAAGTGAGAAACAAGACAAAGAGATAGAGAAGAGAGTTCTCATTGAAGAAAATAAGAAAAATATGAAAGTTCCAAGAAGAGTACTTAAGAGAGAAGACAAGAAGAAAAGGTGGAGAGTGTCTATGCCAAATACATTAAAAGAGACTATGTTGTCTCTCATTTTGTATGCTAACATTGATTTTAAGCTTGTGTATGTAGGTATGAAGACTAGTGTGGTGAAGACCAAGCATGAGGCCTTAAAACTAGTGAAAGGTGGGCCAAGTACATCACCTATCAAGGGGGAAGAGAAGGAAAAATAAAGAGAACCTCTTATAGAAGACAAGATGATGGATATTAAAGACATTCCACATGTTGTAGATGAAGTTAAAGAAGAATACTATGATTCATTACTAAGTCAAGAACCTAAAACAAGAGAATAATCATGAAAATAAGACATGAAGGCCACCCAAGAAGATATGAATGAATACATAAGCTTTCAATAGTCATCTTTGGAGTTAAATGAATGTCTAAGTGTTTATTTTGATAGCATATGTGAATTAAAAAAGGCTAATATGCAAAATGGGGGTAATAAGGACAAAATGCAGCCCTCAAAGAAAGAAAAAGGGCATGTATATGTTTGGCCTAAGTGGTTACAATAAACAGGTATTGAGAAGGAGGATATGAACTTCAAAAAAGAGGTAAAACAAGACAAGAGTATAAGTGGAAATCGAGCATAAGTGTGGAAGCAAAAAACAAATGGCAAAGTACATCAAGTTGGCATGGTAGATAACCAAAGCAAGAAGTATGAAGGAGAGGAAATGACAAGTAAATGGTAACCTAATAAGGTACAAGTCAGTAAATGGATGGCAAAGAGAATGAAAAGAGCCCAAGAAGATCATATTGCAGGTGTATCCCAAGAAATAATGAGGATTGAGGAAGAATACAAGTCTACAAATCAAATAAGTGAGATGGTGCAAGCAAATCAAGCCAAATAAGTGAACGTATAACCATGTAATCAAGAAAATGAATGAATAAAGGAAGATAAGAGTTTGAAATATTTGTTTTCAAATGTTTTATATGATGTTGTATGTGAAATTGACCCCAATGATGAAGATCTCTTATACATGGAAACAATTGCATTGATGAATGAGTGTGTAACAAGGCAAGATGAGAATGAATCACCTCAAGGAGTGCTTGAGAAGCGTTTTTTTTAGTTAAAGAAGGTTTATATGACTCTATTAAATGAGGGTGTCCAAGGACAAGACAAATAAAAAGTTTCCCAAGGAAAGGAAGAATAAAGTGGACCAAGGTTTGATGAGGATTTTGAAGAGGTGGATGTACTCAAGCTGTAAGAAGAAATGGAGATGTTGAAAGAGATATTCAGTCCATCTAAAGGGATAAAATAATGTTACTTATAGTAAGAGAATATCAAGGAAAAGATAGATAAGGAGCAACAAAGAGAAACATAAAGAGTTGTGCAAACAAGGCCACAAGTAATCAAGCTAGTTAACAAACAAATGGAGTATGAAGAAATGAACAAGGTGAGTTACTCAATTGGGAAAGCTAAATCTGAGTTAATAGTTTATAAGCATGGATATATATAGTCAAATATTGGTCAAATCAAATTGTACTATATTGAGGATGAGTGGGACAAGAAGTTGCTCTTGCACAATGAGCAAGAGGATAGAAAAAGACATCAAAAAGAGAAGGGATGTGAAGTAAAAGAAACAAAAGAGAATATGGATGAGCAAAGGATAGAGATTAAATGAATGAGAGGCCATTAGAGCCTAATAAATAAGGTGATATCATGGTTAAGTAATAAACATCACTCAAAATGCAAGAGTCAAGTGAGATTCATGATAAAATAAGCTAGAAAATAAGCATGAGGAAAGAGAATAAGACCTATATGGTTGAAGATAAGTATGATGAAGTTAAAAGTGACTTAGAATAGGTGGAATATGTAGAAAATTGTTGGAAACATTGTCATTAATGTCAAAGGTCTATCATTGGTGAAAAAGGCCCCATAGCATTTATTGTCTAAAGGTGTTTTTAATGTTTATATTTTGGCTAAAATGTGTTGATATTTATTTAATATTAACGAATATATTTTTGGTTGCATAAAAGTCAAAAGAGGGCCCATGGAGAAGTCAAAGAGTCCTAGGGTAAAGATAAAGAGGAATGGGATGCATTTTCCCATGAAGAGTCATCTTGATGAATTTTAAGAGTCATCAAGTGAAGACAAAAGAGGGTATGGCACATTTTTCCATGAAGAGTCACCTTAAGGAATTCGAAAGGTCACCAAGATAAAGATAAAAGAGGAAACGATGCATTTTCTTATGAAGGGTCACCATATGATTTTTAAAATACAAGGATTTTAAGGGTCATGCAAGTTTGGTTTCATTTTCTATGAGGAGTGAAGAGTCACAAAGGGTGAATCCCAAAGGTTATTTGAAAAGCTATAAATAAAGGCTTGAGAAGCTATTTGTTATATGCAAGAGAGTGAATGGTTTGTAATTATTTTATATAAGAAAAGAGGAGAGAATAGAAAGAGATATTTTAGAGTTCTATCATTTATTGAGAAATAAATATTGAGAGATAGTTGTGTTTTATACACAAGAGGGGTTGGTGCTCCTATGGGTTGGTGCTCACAAATATGTTCAAAGAGTTGGTGTACCTATGGGTTGGTGCTCACAAATAGTTGTTATGTTGGTGATCGATAAAACGGTTGGTGCTCCTATAAGTTGGTGCTTAAAAACTTTGTAATTTTAGTTGGTGCTCATTCTTATACTTGAAATTATTCTTCATGGTTTTTCCCACATTGGAGTTCTACTTAAAAATTTGGTGTCTCTCTCTCTCTCTTGTGTGGTGGATGTTATTATTTTAGTTTTATTGCATATCTTGAATGTATGGTTAAGTGGAGTTTGATTAAGTAAAATATTTATAAGATATATGATATACTAATTCACCCCCCCTCTCAGTATATTTCATGCTTAACAATTAGTATCAGAGCAGGTTTCTTTGTAAAGAGTTTTACAACTTGAAGGTAGATCAGGGAAAGCACGATGGCTGGATCACATGAAAGTTTTTATACAAATAAGTCAATTTTGTTTGATAGAAAAAATTATGCTTTTTGGAGCATAATAATGAGGAATTATTTGATGTCTCTTGGATTTGACATTTGGCAAGCAGTTGTGGAATAATATGAAGAGTCACAGACACTTGTGATTACTCTAGCAGAAAAGAAGGCAAGTGAAAATAATGCTAAAGCTTGAAATGCTATTTTATGTGGTTTATGTGAATCAAAATTTGTTAGAGTTATTCAATGAAAATATACTCATGAGACTTGGGTAAAGCTTGAAAATATTTAAAAAGGTGATGGAAAGGTTTAGAAAGCTAATCTCCAGACTTTTAGAAGATAGTTTGAGAGTTTGAAAATGGAAGAGGAAGAAAATATAACAAGTTATCTTTTGCAAGTTGATCAAATATTTAATCATATTCAAGGCCTTAGAGAAAAAGTTAGAAGAATCAATGGTGGTACAAAATATTTTGAGATCTCTACCAATGAGATATGATGCAAAGGTTTCAACAATCAAGGAGATGAAGGATCTAACCAAGCTAAAGATGGATGAACTACATGGTATTCTTATGACATATGAGATGTAGACTAAAAAAGAAAAACCCTAAAAAAGGGAAACTACTTTCAAGACATCAAAGAAAGACAAGGATAATATTCAAGAATCAAGTGACAACTCTAGCGATGATGAAGATGACAACGGAGCTCTATTCATCTGCAAGCTAAAAAAGGGAACATGTAAATATCAAGGAAAATTACCTTTTAAATGTTTTAATTGTGGAAATATTGGAGATTTTGAATTTAAGTGCCTAGATAAGAGTAATGGTGATAATGAAGAAGGAAGGTCTACATATAAGAAGAATTTCAAAGGAAAATTCAAGAAGGGATTCAAGAAGAAGAGTTTATACTCTAAAGATTCTAGCTCAATTGAAGATAGTGGAGTTAGTGATTTAGATGAAGAAGATATTATATTCATGACCATACATGAAGATACCTCCATAAAAAAAAGTACAGATGATCAAAAAGAAGAACAAGATGAAGATGAGGTGAATCTAGAAGGAAAACTCATTTGTGCCTTAGAAGAATTAAAAGATCTTAAGAAGAAGAATTGAAGATTGAAATGCCAAATCAAGAAAAATAAAAAGGAGTCAAAAATAATAATTGAAGATATACAAGCACACATTAAAGAAGCTAAAAGGACTGAAGATCTAACAAGTTAGTTATAAAAAATAAGTGAAGAATGTGAAAGATATGTTGTTGAAATTACCTTTTTAAAAGCAAATCTTGAGAAAATAAATAATGTAGTCAATGATAGAGCAGCCAATGATTCAAAATTTGAGAATAACACTAATATGTTGAATAAGATATTAGAAAGTGAAAGATCAATGTCAGATAAGACAGGTATTAGATTTGAAAAAGAGAAAGGGGAGGCCACTACTTTCATAGACAAGGTTAACATAGAAAAAGGAAAGAGCTATGCTGAAGCTCTTAAAAAAGAGGAAATGAAAAGGGAAGAAGTTAAGAATATAGAGGACATCTCAAACAAAGAAAGCTGGAAGGAGCAGAGCTATAAAAGGTAATCAGATCAAAGATACAAAAATAGGTTCTATTTTTATGGTTACTTTTTTTATTGTAATGGATATGGTCATAAGAAAATAAAATGTCAAAAAAGAGCTAAAAATTTTAGAAATAAGGAGAAAGAAACTCATGTAGAGTCAAATAGAAGCCACAACTCTTTTGCTCTTCTATCAGGCTTTAATGAAGAGGCCAAATATGTTATAAGTACAATAAATTTAGACACATAGCTCGATACTATAGAATCATGTTTGAGTTAGTCAAGAAGGGCTAGAGTTTCAAGGCTCCATTCATCAAAAAGAAAGTTCAAACAGGTTCATGGTAGAACAAACAACCTGAAAAGTCTATGTTAGTCTAGATAGCTTTACATGTAAGAAATAAAGAAAAGCCATAGTTCTTTGACAGTGGATGTTTGAGGCACATGACAGGAGACACGAGCAAGTTCATAACCTTGAAGAAGATTAATGGTGTCACAGTGAAATTTGGAGACAATACTACTACTAGTATTACTGGAAAAGGTACATTAAGTTTGGATAATGGTAAAACTAAAACTGAAAATGTCCTATATGTAGAAGGTCTTAAGCATAATATTTTGAGTGTAAGTCAAATGTGTGATCAGGAACACATACTAAAGTTTTATGTAGAAGGTTGTGAAATTAGGAGAAAATATTCAGATGTGTTAATTGTAGATGCTTAGAGGACAGACAATAATTTTTATATGTTATCAGATATCAAAGGTAAAAAATATTGTTTAAGTTAAGTTGAGGAAAATTGGTTATGGCACAGGAGAATGGGACACATAAATTTTGACAATCTTGTCAACATTAGCAAGAAGCAAGTGATTAGAGATCTTCCAAAGATTACAAATCCCTCCAACACACTTTGTGAACCATGTCAACATGGGAAGCAGGTTAGAAGATGGTTCAAAACAAAAGAATAATCGACCACTCAGATGTTAGAGCTTGTTCACACTGATTTGTGTGGACCTATGAGAACTCAAAGTACTCAAGGTGATAAATATTTCATGTTGCTTATTGATGATTTTACACGTATGACTTGGGTGATATTTTTAAAGAAAAAATCAAAAGATTTTAGCCACTTCAAAGCATTCAAGGCTTTTATTGAAAATGAAATTTATTTGAAGATTAAGTTCCTAAGATCATATCGAGGAGAATTTATTTCAGATTAGTTTATTGAGTGTTACGAAGTCCATGGGATAAAGAAACATTATTTAATAGCTAAAACTCTACAATAAAATGGAGTAGTTGAGTAGAAAAATAGAATAATTTAGGAGATGGCGAGGACAATGCTAAATGAATCCAAGATAGCTGATAAATATTGGAGAGAAGTAACAGGGATAATAGTGCACATCCAAAATAGAGCATTGTTAAGAGTCAACATTGACAAGACTCCCTCTGAGCTATAGAAAGACAAACCAACTATAGTTAATTATTTTAGATTTTTTAGTAGTAGATGCTTCATAAAGAGAACTGATGAAAAATTGGGTAAGTTTGAATTTAGATTAGATGAAGGTATATTTCTTGGATATTCTAGCAAAAGTAAATCTTATAAATGTTATAACAAAAGAACCAAGAAGATTTTTGAAAGTGCAAGTGCCTAGATAGATGAAGATGTAACATAAAGAGCCAATGATTTTGTAGACATTCTTGAAATCATTGAAGAAGAAGATTTTGAAGAATCAAATGAGGATGAGAAGAATGATAAAAAAGACACCAAGACCCCATCAAAATATGTTCATAGAAATCATAATAAGAGTGACATCATTGGGAACATAAATGAAGGAGTTCACACTAGAAAGATGATGGTAAGTGAATCTGAGCAAGTTAATTTTTCTTTGTTATCCAAAATTCAGCCTAGAAATTTTTTAGAAGATAAACATGATGAGCATTGGGTTAAGGCAATGGATGAAGAATTAAATAAAATAAAAAAGAATGATACTTGGGAATTAGTGCCTATACCAAAAGATCAAAATGTGATAGGAACAAAATGGGTATACAGAAACAAGTTGAATGAAGATGGTGAATTTATAAGAAATAAATCAAGGTTAGTATGTCTCAGACTGAAGGTATAGATTTTTAAAAAACTTTTGCACTAGTGGCAAGACTAGAGACTATTAGAATGTTTCTTACATATGCAGTGTTTAAGAATTTCAAAGTGTTTCAGATGAATGTCAAGTCTGCCTTCCTAAATGGGAATATAGAAGAGGAGGTATACATTGAGTAGCCTAAGGGATTTATTCTCTCAAATGATAGCAGCCATGTATGCAGATTGAAGAAAAAATTGTATGGATTGAAACAAGCTCCCAAAGCTTGGTATGCAAGACTTGATAAGTACCTGCAAGATCAAGGTTTTAAAAGAGGTTTTGTTGATAGTAAACTTACATCAAAATAGAAGGTGAGCATAAATTAAATATTGTGGTATATGTTGATGACATAATTTTTGGAGGAAACATTGAAAATATGACAAATTATTTTTTTGATAATATGCAAAAAAATTTGAGATGTCTATGCTTGGAGAATTGTCATTTTTCTTAGGGTTGCAAATATTTCAGTTAGATAAAGGAATTTTCATATCTCAAAGTAAATATGATAAAGAAATGTTAATTTTTTTAATTTTAAGGACTGTGCACTAGTTGGCACACCAATGGGTATAAGCAACATGATGAGTAAGGATGAAGAGACACCTATTGTATATCAATCTTGTATAGATCTATGATTGGTAGTTTTTTATATTTGACAACATCAAGGCTAGACATCATTCATATAGTAGGCATGGTTACGAGATATCCGGTAGCCTCAAAGAAAATTCATGTTTAGTTGGTGAAAAGAATATTTAGATATGTCAAGGGGACATTGGACTATGGATTGTGGTATCCCACATACAAAGATTTCACTTTGGTTGTTTATATAGATTCAAATTGGGTAGGTTGCTTGGATGACAGAAAGAGTATAAGTGGAGGAGATTTCTTCCTCAGTGATAGTTTAGTATCATGGATAAGTAAATAACATAATTTAGTATCACTTTCTATAGTTGAAGCAAAATATATTACAATGGTATTATGTTTTAAGATGAAGCACACTTTGGAAGATATCAAGGTAAAATATGATGAACCTATTTTTATTTTTTGTGATAACGTAAGTGCTATTGATATTTCTAAGAATCCAGTGATGCATTCAAGAACAAAACATATTCCTATCCGATATCATTTTTTGAGAGAGTAGGTTGCAGGTTAGTAGGTTAAGATGGAATATAACAGTATTATAGAATAGATTGTAGATATTTTTACAAAGGCACTACCAAAAGACACATTTGAGTATTTATAGGAGAAGTTGGGAGTAATTTATTTTACTTCCTACCATTAAGGATCGACATCAATTGAGGGGGAGCTAAGTGCTAGCTCCAAGATAAGCCCTTTGCCATTGATGTCAAAGGGGGAAAAGAATAGAAATATGTACATGAAATAGGTACAAGAATAGGTATAGGGGACATGTGTAGAAATAGGTACATAAATAGGTACACGGAATAGGTACAAGATGCTAAAGTAAGGGAGAGTTACTATATGTTTTTTAGATGGCAATATGTGTAGGTTGGCATGTGAAATATAGGTTTTAGGGTATGGTAGTTTTA
This sequence comes from Torreya grandis, assembly GCA_037957365.1. Taxonomy (NCBI): domain Eukaryota; kingdom Viridiplantae; phylum Streptophyta; class Pinopsida; order Cupressales; family Taxaceae; genus Torreya; species Torreya grandis. Next base: position 963,140 of record JARHVA010000053.1, on the reverse strand, counting down.
GTTTGAGGTTGCCATCAATGACAAAGGAAGAGATTGTTGGAAATATTGTCATTGATGTCAAAAATCTAGCATTGGTGATAAGGGCCCCATAGCATTTATTGTCTAAAGGTGTTTTTAATATTCATATTTTGGCTAAAATACATTGATATTTGTTTAATATTAATAAATATATTTTTGGTTGCATACAAGTCAAAAAAGGGCCCATGGAGAAGTCAAAGAGTCACAGGGTAAAGACAAAAGAGGAATGGGATGCATTTTTACAGGAAGAGTCTTCTTGAGGAATTCCAAGAGTCACCAAGTGAAGACAAAAGAGGGTATGGTGCATTTTTCCATGAAGAGTCACCTTAAGGAATTCAAAATGTCACCAAGATAAAGAAAAAAGAGGAAATGACACATTTGCTTATGAAGGGTCACCATATGAATTTTCAAATACAAGGATTCGAAGGGTCATGCAAGTTTGGCACTATTTTACATGAGGAGTGAAGAGTCACAAAGGGTGAATGCCAAAGGTCATTTGGAAATTTATAAATAAAGGCTTGAGAAACCATTTGTTATATGCAAGAGAGTGCATGGTTTGTAATTGTTTTATATAATAAAAGAGGAGAGAATAGAAAGAGATATTGTAGAGTTCTATCATTTGTTGAGAAATCAACATTGAGAGATAGTTGTGTTTTATACACAAGAGGGGTTGGTGCTCATGTGGGTTGGTGCTCATAAATATTTGCAAGGGGTTGGTGCTCTTATGGGTTGGTGCTCCTACAAGTTGGTGCTTGTGAACTTTGAAATTTGAGTTGGTGCTCATTATGATACTTGAGATTGTTTTTCGTGGTTTTTCCCACATTGGGTTTCCACATAAAAATCTGGTCTCTCTCTCTCTCTCTCTCTCTCTCTCTCTCTCTCTCTCTCTCTCTCTCTCTCTCTCTCTCTCTCTCTCTCTCTCTCTCTCTCTCTCTCTTTTGTGGTGCATGTTATTGTTTTATTTTTATTGCATATCTTGAATGTATGGTTAAGTGAAGTTTGATTAAGTAAAATATTTATAAGATATATGATATACTGATTCACCCCCCTTCTCAGTATATTTCGTGATTAACATAAATAAGCGTATATAATATTTGAAACACCTCATAAAGGTAGAATAACAAGACCAAAAATAAGACATGCAATATTTTAGCAAAGAAAAAGGAGAAAGAAAGAAAGAATAGCATTTAGGTGAACATGAAAGACCCTAAAATGCTGAATTAGAAGGAAAGAAATAAAATTGGTGGCATAAATTTTCTCCCTCATGGGGAGTATGATGTAGGAGCATCAAGCTAAAAGAACAACATTTTTGTGTTTTTGCTAATAGGAGGTCAAAGTTGGTCAAATTTTGATGTCAATGTGAGTGTGGGAAATTTTAAGGTCCATTTGTTGTCTTATAGTTCATTTGGAGTCATTAATGTGTGTTATGTAGCTTTTAGGAGTTTTCCCTCCAAAATAGGGAATTTGAAAATTAAAATATTTGAATTGAGTCTAGGAGGGTCAAATTTATGTAAGGAGTGATTAGATGAGTAAATTGGGGTTAATTGGTCCAATTAATTCATGTAAAGGGTGATTAGAAGTCATACATGTTAATTTATAAGGTGGTCATGTTTTAGAAAGGTAACCCTCACCTAAACATTGGGTTGACAAGAAAAGAAAATTTTGTATTGTAACTAACCAAAACAACCAATGTGAAGTTGGTTGAATGAAAAGGTGGTACATCAGTTTTGTGTAATAGGAGAGAATAGGGAGATAGAGTGATATCCAAGGAGAGGGAGGAAAATTGAGACTGCGAAAATGTTTAAGGACCCTCAAGAAAGATGGTCAAGTCCATTGGTGGACTATTTTGTAATGAATGTTGATTCAAAGGAATGAAGATAAGTTCTGTTACTATGTTTTTTCCCTTTCCAATTAAATTGATTTTTATTTACATATACACTTTTTTTTAGGTGAGCCTTAAAGGCTATACATATGCATAGACCCTGTGTGTGTCTGTAGGTTTTGGAAAGACTGTAGATTAAAGTCAAAGAGAAAAAGGTTGGAATAGTTGCTTTGACTGGAATAAAGAGAAACTTTGTTGTGTAATGATATTTTATGGTATTAATAACATATATATTCCCAAGTTATTGAGGGAAAATTTCAACCAAGAAAACTCAGAGAAGGCAATCTACTCTTAAACCCCTATTCACACTAGTGATAGTCTAAGGTATGCAAATAGTTGGTTGTTCTTGAGATGTAAGTGTGGCCATGTTTGATATAGGAGATTGTGAGGTCTAGTGGTTTTATTATATTTTTTATGAAAATAATATGGTGCTCAGGTTTTATAGGATTAAACCCTATTAAAAGGATCAAACCTTGTTGGTGCAGACATACCCTTGTACACAGGCAAAAGAGACCCTGTTGTATGTTCAATGCCAAGGAGATAAAATGAAGAATGAAAGGTGTGAGTGGAGGTAGTTGGTTATATAATATATTGACATGTTTTTATGTGAGTATACATCATAAACAAATCTTTAAATAAAAAAATAGTTGTTAAGACACAATCCCCTAAATGTTACACAGTCTTATGTTAGATTTTAGAATGTTGAGATTTGAGGAGAAGAAACTTTGATATGTTAGAGGGGAGGATATTTGAGAATTGGTAGAGTTATATAATGATTATAAATACCTATGAGATGTCTTAAAACCTTTTAAAATTACATAAAACTAAGCATGTGGTAGCTTGCAACCAATTCTACGTTACATAGTCAATTGTGTTACACAAAATTATGTACTTGGAGTTTCTCAAAGCAGGTAAAAGTCAACCAAGGATTCCCACCTATTGGAAAAGTTATGTGAGGTAAAAATAGACCTAAGGTGGAATTTTTAACCTTTTAAACTTATTTTAACTCAATATATTGAATTCTTTAAACTCTCGAGCCTGTGTAGGGCATGAGAAACCCTAGATTAGGGTTTTGGCATTTTTGAGAGTTTTAACCATGGAAAATTATTGGTCATCTTGATTGAATAAAAATGTACAAGGTGAATCAATTTTTTTGGCATGTGAGTGTATATAAGTATAGTTTATAGAGCTGAGGGTTTGTAATAGGGCTAATTAGGCCCAATTGAGGGGAGGCTAATGAAGGAAGTGATAGTTAAAAGTGGATTCAGACCATGAAATTTGACACATACCTTAAGGAGGATAGAGGGTAGCTATAAATGTGATTAATTTTTAAAAATAGTTCTTATTTGAGTTAAACCAAGGAGAAATGAAAAAAAAGGCTATAAGCCTAGAGGGGTCATGGTGAGTATGTTGTGTGAAAAGAGGCTTTTAAGGGTGGTTGAGCAGTTTTAAAAGGTTAAGAAAAGTATGAAAAGGTCATATAAGACCATATAGGATAAAATATTGAGTCATTAATACCTATGACAAGTTTTAGTCCTCGAGACCTAAGAAGAATGCCTAATGGAGAGCTAGTGAAAGAGGGGAAGGGTAAATAGAGATCAATATTGTAAAATGAGTTAGGATTGAAATGTGTTTAATAGTGATAATGGTTTAAATCCATAACAAAGTGCCTATATATTTACAAAATAGGAAAAACTCAAGGAGACCATAAAGCATAGTGATCTTTCTGAAATAAACTTGATTGGATTAGAGGATTCAAGATAAGCATAAGACATATAAATGATATTTTTTCATGATTAGATCGAGACAATGTTATTTTTTAGGCTTTCCCCCCCTTACCTCTACATCATTTGGTAACAGATCAAGGTAAGATCTTGGTTTGCATTTGTTATGAGTTATTCAATTTTATTAGTTTGATATAAATAAGACATGCTATGAGGTATGCATGAGATAACCCCTCAGGGTATTAAGGGAGAATTATTTTGAAAGTATGATCTATTGAGATAAATACAAAGGTATATAATATTGAGGAGAGAGAAATAATGGCCCAAAAGTCCTATGAGAAAGGACTAGAAGTTAGTCAAGAAAAAACTAGTGAAAGAGAAGTATAAAGAGCCTTGGAGCTCAAAGAGAGAAAGAGAAGAATAAAAACTCTAAAAGAGAGTCAAGGAGGATAAGAAGAGGTCCTAGATAGAGGAAAAATATAAGAGGAAAGGCCCAATAGAGGTATAAGAGGAAAGATTTATAAAATTGATAAGAGGAAGGTCTAAATAGGCCTAAAAAACAATGAAGAAGTGAGAAGATGAAGATAAGAGAGAAGTAGAAGACATGAGAAGAGAATTGGGGTAGAGTATATAAAAAATAGAGCTCATGGTGAAGCTCGTGAGAGGACAAGGAAGCCAATGGATTGGATGGAATATGAGGAAAAGGGTGAAGTGGCCACTAGAGTCACTTGTGAGAGAGAGAAGACAAGATGAGTGTATTGAAGAATGAAAAGAAAAGAGAGTATGCAGCCCAAAATGCATGAGGAATGAGATGTTGCCAAGTGAGAAACAAGACAAAGAGATAGAGAAGAAATTTCTCATTGAAGAGAACAAGAAGAAAATGAAAGTGCTAAGAAAAGTACATGAGAGAGAAGACAAGAAGAAAAGGTGGAGAGTGTCTATGTAAGAGACATTCAAAGAGACTATGTGGTCTCTCATTTTGTATGCTAACATTTATTTTAAGCTTGTGTATGTAGGTATGAAGAATAGTGTGGTGAAGGCCAAGCATGAGGCCTTAAAGGTAATGAAAGGTGGGCCAAGTATATCACTCATCAAGGGGAAAGAGTAGGACAAAGAAAGAGAACCTCTTATAGAAGATAATATGATGGACATTAAAGACATTCCACATGTTTTAGATGGATTTAAAGAGGAACACTATGATGCATTACCAATTCTAGCACCTAAAACAAGAGAAAAATCATGAAAAGAAGGATAAAATTCAGACCTCATGGAGAGAATAAGGACATGGATATGTTTAGACTAAGTGGCTCACATAAATAGGTATTGAGAAGGAGGAGATGAGCCTTAAAAAATATGTCAAACAAGACAAGAGTATAAGTGGAAATCTAACACAAGTGTGGAAGCAAAGAACAAATGACAAAGTACATCAAGTTGGAATGGTAGATAACCAAAGAAAGAAGCATGAAGGAGAGGAAATGAGAAGCAAATGGAAACATAAGAAGGTAAAAGTTAGAAAATGGGTGATAAAGAGCATGAAAAGAGCCCAAGAAGATAATATTGTAGGTGTATCCCAAGAAAGAATGAGGATTGAGGAAGAATACAAGCCTACAAAATAAATAAGCAAGATGGTGCAAGCAAATCAAGCCAATGAAGCTAAACTATAGCCATTTAAGCAAGAAAATGAATGCATAAAATAAGATAAGTGTTTGAAAGATTTTTTTTTGAAATGTTGTATATGTTGTTGTAGGTGAAATTGACCCCAATGATGAAGATCTCTTGTACATGAAAACAATTGATTTGATGAATGAGTGTGTTGCAAGGTAATATGAGAATGAAGAACCTCAAGGAGTGATTAAGAAGCATGGTATGTAGTCAAATAAAGTTAATATGACTCTCATAAATGAGGGAGTTCAAGGACAAGACAAATAACAAGTTTCCCAAGGAAAGGAAGAATAAAGTGGACCAGGGTTTGATGAGGATTTTTAAGAGGTAGATGTACTCAAGTTGCAAGAAGAAATGGAGATGTTGGAAGAGGTTTTTAGTCCATAAAATTGGATGAAATAAGGTGACTTACAATAAGATAAGATCAAGGAAAATATAGATAAGGAACAACAAAGAGAAACACAAGGAGTTGTGCAAAAAAGACCACAATTAAGCAAGCTAGTTAGTAAACAAATTGAGTATGAAGAAATGAACAAGGTGAGTTACTTAATTAGGCAAGATAAATATAAGTTAATATTTGATAAACATTGATATGGATAATAAAATATTGGTCAAATCACATTGTACTATATTGAGGATGAGTGGGACAAGAAGTTGCTCTTGCATAATGAGCAAGAAGATAGAAAAATACATCAAAAAGAGAAGGAATGTGAAGTAGAGGTAGAAAAAGAGAATATGGATTATCAAAGGAAAAATATTAACATGAATGAGAGGATATTATATCCTAATTAAGAAGGTGATAGCATGGCCAAGGAACAAACATCACTCAAAAGGCAATAATCAAGTGAGATTCATAGGAAAGCAATCTATAAAACAAGCATGAGGAAAGCGAATAAGACCTATATGGTTGAAGCTAAGTATGATGATATTAAAATTGACTTATAATAGGTGGAATATGAATCAAATAAAATTATAAAATATTTGGAACACTTCATAGAGGTAGAAGATACATGGACAAGAAGGATAGACAAGACCAAGAAGAGGATAAGAAAGAGTTTAGCAAATAAAAGGGAGAAAGAAATAAAGAATAACATGTAGGTGAACATGAAAGACCGTTAAATTATAAATTGGAAGGCAAGAAATAAAATTTATGTCACAAGTTTTCTCCTTATGGGGAGTATGATGCAGGAGCATCAAGCTAAAAGAACAACATTTTTGTGTTTTTACCAACAAGAGGTCAAAGTTGGTCAATGTGAGTATGGGACCTTTTAAGGTCCATATTTTGTCTTAGATTACACTTGGATTCATTAATGTGTGTTATCTATAATTTTTCCCTCCAAAATAAGGAATTTGAAAATTTAAATATTTAAATTGAGTCTAGTAGGGTCAAATGTATGTAAGGAGTGATTAGATGAGTAAAGTGGGGTTAAGGGGTCTAATTAAGTCATATAAAGGGTGATTATAAGTCATGAATGTTAAGTTAGAAGGTGGAGGTCATGTTTTATAAAGGTAATCCTCACCCATATATTGGGTTGACAAGAAAAGAAATTTTATATTGTAACTAACTGTTGATGCTATGGATTGCACCCTTGAAAGAAGGCTGGCCTTCTCTCTTCCATGCAACACAATGGAGACTCCCCTCTTGCTGTGGGTCTAGAAAAACTGAGGGGAAAATCTCTAGATAAGGGATAGCTCCCTTTTATGCATCTCTAAAGTATTTTACTACTACTGCTAATATGGGGGGGGGGTGAAAAGGGAGAAGGATATAACTGAAATAAAACCTATCTAAACAGTGATGCACCAAAAAATGATTTTGATCTACTCAACTTTGACATATAATTTACACCCATAACAATCTGAATACACTTCATTTGACATGAGAAAATATTCTACATCAGTGTTTCAATACGGGGTCCTCTAGAGATACAGGGAGGAAGAATAGCCAGAGGCATTCTAAGACACACTATGACAGTTTGTTCACATGTGCCTATCCTCTGCTGTGGACACTTCTTACTGACCTGCAAAATAAGAAACTCACAATACACTAGACATGATGGAATCATTCTATGAAAGGATGAAATAAAATGACTTAACACAAGACAACCATAGACATATGCAAAAGTGTAAACTCAAATAGAGGTAAAAATGCTATGTCTTGATTCAAAGTAAATTCCTGCAAGGCTTCGCCATACAAGCTGAGAGATATCTCCTTCTCAACTAAGAGGTTACAATATATATGGCATCAAGGAAAATACTTTGGCACTTTCTAGAATAAGTGGCGCATGCTGTGTCAAATACATTGGAAAGAAGAAATTTGCTCATGCTGGTGTCATCCTTCTAGAAACACCCTAAAATAACCATGTTGTAGATGTCACAAGTCTTGACTTTGGTGCTTAACCCATATTAAATATCACTACAAAATCATGGGTCACTGTAAATAACTTCCTATGCTAACACTTTTTGTGCCACCTAGATTGCTTAATTTGTGTCTGTGTTTGGCTGGGTGCATCTTTTGGAACATTCCAAATGTTATCGTATGTGTACATGGCCGTGTTCTAGATTCTCTATTTTGTTCCATATTTCCTTGCTATTTCTTGTCTCTTTTTGGAAAATTTGAGCTCTTTTCTTGACTGATGCATCCCATCAAAATTGACATATGTGGGCCTGTCACTATTCAAAAACCAACAACTATTTTGCTGCCTTGAATTTGACATTTACGCGCCCGTCACCAGACATTTGAACTCCAATGACTAGTTCACTATGTTAAGATTGACGTGCTCAAGCCCATCATCCCTTTGGTAATTTATTCATCCCTTTGCAATTTAACCTTCCTAAAGGGAAGGTATCCCTTCTAAAAACTGGAAAAGGCCCCTTTTTGGTCGTTGCCTACCCTCCACAAGGGCACTTGTCTTTCGACTCCTTAATACCTTTAGACAAAATGTCTGAAGGAATTCCTTCAGATATTTTACCCAAAATAAAACTTTCCTTCAAATTCTTGGTCTTTTCTTTGTAAATCCCTTCGGGCAAAAGTTTGAAGGAATTCCTTCAGGCTTTTGTCTAAAAAAAATTTGCCTTAGGTTTTTTCCTTGTGAATTTCTTCAGACAAAATGTCTGAAGGAATTCCTTCGAGCATTTTGTTTGAATGAATTCACAGTTTGATTCCTTTTTCTTATATTTCCTTTGGATAATTTTTTTAAGGAATCCCTTATCTCTTTTTCTTGTCATTTTCCCGAAACAAAACTTTCCTTTCGACCTTCTCTTTAATCTCTCTCAAATGTGCTCTTTGCCCTTCGTAAGTGTTCCCTGCCCTCTACAAGGGCACCTTGGGCCTAAAGTTTCCATTCAGACCCTATTGGAAGGTCTAATTTGTCACTTTCCTACCCTCCACAAGGGTACTTGTCCTTCGGATCCTGTTGAAAGACTCGTATCCTTTAAAATTGGCCCATTCCTTTGCCAAAAGGCTTGTTCAAATCAACTTCTCAAAGAGAAAAAAGTCTCCGAATCAACCTGAAACATCAAAAAGGCTCAAGTCACTTGGTTTTTTATAGAACAAGCCTATTATAAAGGAAAAAATGATAATTTTAGTAAGGTGAAGATGTTAGAGGCTGGCTAATTAGGACATCAGGGAAGGAAGGCAAACTGATTTTTTCAGCCAATAGGACCAAAAAATGGTCAACACTAACCAAAATAACCAACATGAATTTGGTTTAATGAAAAGGTGGTACATCAATTTTTTTTAAGAGGAGAGAATAGGGAGAGATATTGATCTCCAAGGAGAGGGAGGAAAACTGATAATGAGAAAATGTTCAAGAACCCTCAATAAAGATGGTTAAGTCCATTAGTGGATTATTTTGTAATGAATGTTGATTCAAAGGAATGAAGATAAGTTATATTTATATGTTGTTTACCTTTCCAATTAAATTTATTATTATTTACATATACACTTTGTTTTAGGTTAGCCTTAAAGGCTATACATATGCATAGACCCTATGTGTGTCTATAGGTTTTGGAAAGACTGTAGATTACAATCAAAGAGAAAAAGGTTAGAACAATTGATTTCAATGGAATAAATAGAACCTTTGTTGTGTAATGATATTTTAAGGTATTAAGACCCATATATATTCCTAAGTTATTGAGTGAACATTTCAACCAAGGAAACTTGAAAAGGCAATCTACTCTTAGACCCCTATTCATAGTGGTGATAATGTAAGGTATGCAAATAGTTGGTTGTTCTTGAGATGTAAGTGTGGCCATGTTTGATATAGGAGATGGTGACATATATTTGTTTGATTATATTTTTGATTAAAATCATATGGTTCTCAGGTTATATAGGATTAAACCCTGTTAAAAGGATCAAACCTTGTTGGTGCAGACAAACCCTTGTATACAGGCAAAAGAGACCCTGTTGTATGTTCAATGCCAAGGAGATATAATGAATAATCAAAGGTTTAATTGGATGTATTTGATTATATAATATATTTAAATTTTTTTAGGTGAGTATACATCAAAAACAAACCTTGAAAGTCACCTTGAAACTGGTTGTTAAGACATAATCCCTTGAATGTTACATAGTCTTGTGTTAGATTTCAAAATGTTGAGATTTGGAGAGAAGAAGCTTTGATATGTTAGATTAGAGGATATTTAAGCATTGGAAGAGTGATTAAATGATTATAAAAACCTATTATATGTCCTAAAACCTTGTAAAATGACCTACAACTAATCATGTGGTAGCTTGTAATCACTTCTGCCTTACATAGTCAACTATGTTACACAAAATTTTGTACTAGGAGTTTCTTAAAGTAAGTGAAAGTAAACCAAGGATTCCCACCTATTAAAAAAGTTGTGTGAGATAAAAATATACTTTATGGTGGAATTTTTAACTTTTTAAACTCATTTGAACTCAATATATTGAATTCTTTAGGCTCTCGACCCTATGTAGGGCATGAGAAATCCTAGATTAAGGTTTGATGTTTTTGAGAGTTTTAACCATAGGAAATTAGTGAAAATTGGTAATATTACTTGAATAAACATGAAAAAGGTGAATAATTTTTTTTTATCCTAATATTATATGGATAAGTATGGTTTCTAGAGTTGAGGGTTTGGAATAGGGCTAATTAAGCCTAATTGAGGGGAGGCTAATGAAGGAAGTGATATTTAGAAGTGGATTTAGACCATGAAATTTGACATACACATAAAGGAGGATAGAGGGTAGATATAAATGTGATTAATTATTGAAAATAGTGCCTATTTTTTTAAACAAAGGAGAAATGGAAACAAAAAAACTATAAGCTTAGAGGGGTCATGGTGAGTATGTTGTGTGGAAAGAGGTGTCTAAGGGTGATTGAGTAGTTAGAAAAGGTTAAGAAAAGTATGATAAGGTAATATAAGACCATTTAGGATAAAATATTGAGTCATTGATACCTATGACAAGTTTTCGTCCTTGAGACCTAAGAAGTATGCCAAATGGAAAGCTAGTGAAAGAGGGGAAGGGTAAATAGAGATCAGTCTTGTGAAAGGAGTTATGATTGAAATGTGTTTGATAGTGAGAATGGTGTAAATAAATAAATAAGTGACTCTATATGTATAAAATAGGAAACACTCAAGGATACCATCAAGCATAGTGATACTTGTGAAATAAACTTGATTGGATTAGAGGATTCAAGATAAGCATAACATATGCAAATGAGATCTTTTTCAAGACCAAAGCCAAAAAATGGTGTTTTTTAGACTTCTCATCCTTACCTATACATCATTTGGTATTAGAGTAAGGTAATATCTTGTTTTGAATTTGTTATAATTTATTCAAGTTTGTTGGTTTGATATAAACAAGACATGTTATGAGGTATGCATGAGATAACCTTATAGGATATTGAGGGAGAAGAAGTATGTTATAGGTCTAATCTATTGAGATCAGTACACATGTATATTATATTTAGGAGATATAAATAATGTTGGGTTATTTTATTAATTCTAGCTCTGGTGCTAAAGTTTATCCCAATAGGCTAGTGTGTTGGCCTTATCACGCGAGAGTTAGGTATCGCTTGCTCACTTGAAGTGCATAGCAAATGACCAGTTCTTGAAGGTTTTTTAGCACAATAATATATGTTTTTTCATACCTTTATCTTTATGTAGTTTCAAACAAGGATTATTTAATATCAAGAATATAATACTATGATCCTTTTAGTTCTAGATGCAATTATTATTATTTCTACATGGATCACCATCGTTATCTAGCTTTAATAACTTAGAAAAGAAAAAGGTTTCAATAACAAGAGGTAAAAAAAAAACTCATATCTAAGTCCAATACTTAGTGTATTCCATCATTCAAGACACAAATTGGTAAACTTTGATATCTCATTATAGATGTTTAATAAACCAAATGGTAAAGCTTCATCATCTATTCTCTAAAAGACTATCCTCATAAAAGATTACAACAGGGGTATTTATACTCATTTTTCCATGACCAAGTGTTATAATCATTAATGTTATGATAAAATGGTGCATGAAATCTCAATGGACTGAGAGTCATGGTACTTACAATAAGTTCTTACTAAAGACCTAGGTCCCTATGGCCCTAGATCTTTCCTCTATGCTATATATTGGTGGCCATGTATTTCATTCCTTATGGGTTGGTGTCAAACCTCTGATCAATAAGGTTGAAGTGTCTCATATAAATCACTCTTTTAACTTCTCCCACTTCCCATGCACTCCCCTAGTATTTCACTTTTGTTTTGAGTCCAATGTTCTTGGGTTCTCTGTGACTTTCTCTTTTTTGACTGGGTCTTCTTGTGTTAGTCCCTTATGTGATGTTATCCTTTCACATCATTGTCCTCTTATACCCAATAAGTTCTATGCCCTAGTGCTTCAACACCTAGAATTCATGCACCATGGTCTTCCCATGCCATAGTCCTTTTGTGTCATGTTGATTTTATGCCAAAATAGGACAATACTTAGTCATAATTCTAGGGCCAACATCACCCTACACTATGCCTTTAGTTTGTCTCAGACTAAACTGTGCTAACATCTTCCAAAAATTTGGGCCCCTTCTACTTGAGTTCCTTTTTCAGACCATCCTAATGGGATAATGTGTTGAGGACCTTTACAATTATTCCTTTAATGGATTCTTTTGATGCTTTCAACTCCTCAGGTTGGGTTTGAGTCTTGTTGGTCTTTTTCACCTGTTCATCCAGGGCTGTGCTAGCATATTTCTAGATGTCTTTGAGTGTGGAAAAATCTTTATCAACCTATCTTTAGAGGGCTCTAAAACTTTCATTAATTTATTAATTATGGTTATTAATTGCATCCTCCATCATTTCTACATATCTAATGCTTTCACGTATTCAGTGTGGTCTTTTATTAGGAGTACAACATCAGCTGACTATTGCCTTAAGACCTCTTCAACTTGGAGCCAAGCCTCAAATAATCTATTAGGGTGATCTAGGTGCACAAAAATTCCATCCAAAATGGGGATAAATTCCCCACCTCTCTCTAAGGCATGCTTGCAGATGTCAACAACTATGGCGAACTATTTAACAATTTTTATCCCCTCATCTCTTGGCATGGGTCTCTCCTTACATTTTTTAAGTAGTAGTTCAACTGTCTCTAGATTTCAAATGGTGTCCCCATCTATAGGTACACCATCTACAATTTTTGGGTCTTCCTTCAAATTTTTTTACAAAAGGTTAGAACCCTTGCTTTTGCCTCTATGGCCTCTTGGAGCTTTTGTTTCATTGAGGCCACTTCCTCAATCAGTGCTTACTTCTCTACAAACACATTATTATACATATTTACAACTTGGGAATGTTTTCTCTTTGTTTTACATGCATCAGAGTTTGACAAAATGATTTGGCATGTTATTTCCATGCCAAGTTTAAAAAATGTAGTGCTTGCTATCAATGGGGAGAGATTTTATGGATCAACCCTCATTAATTTTGATAGTACTAGAGCATTTGGGCCTAAAGAGATGCTATCCAATGGGATCTCAAAATCACACCCCTCATTATAAATCTTGAGTAGGAATGACACTTGATTCTTGGTTTTAGAAGTCACTTCCTTAAGATGGAAGTGTGGCTAAAGATATAGTCTTTTATCTTTTATGCTGAACTGGTAACATTTGCATGTAGTGGTCATCATTATTTTATCTTCTTGCTCTACTAACTTGGCTGATGCTTTTCCCTTATTGGGGTCTAATTCAAGATCAATCTCTTCATGGCCACCAGTTGCCATCTCACTATCTTCCTCACCATCCTTATTATACCCTATTGTAACATCAAGTAAAGAATCATTGGATGTAGCCTTCTCCTGTACTAAAGAGGGAGTTCTCTCAAAATCTGATACCAAGCTATAGATCTACACCTAAGGAGACTCTTATTGGGGTGCTTATCTTGGAGGTTATTATGGGTTATCTTGTGTGGTGGTGGTACTAGGAGGTTATGGTGGTGGGGGTGGAGAAGGTGGAGGTGGAGAAGGTAGGGGAGAAAGGGGAGGAGTAGGCTGAGGGGATGATTGATTGGGAATACATGAGTGCAGAGGCATATAGTGAGAAGGGGATGGGGAAGTGTGAGGAAGAGATGGAGATGGATGAGGTGGTGAAGGTGAAGGGTGAAGTGGATATGGAGGAGGCACAAAGGGATGGGAAGAAATGGGTCTGAAGGGCTATGCCTTTACTGTCCTTTGCCTCTTTTGGGGGGCCTAGTGCCCACTTGAACTTGTTCTTACATTCGATCACTTCTTCTTATTTAGATGCAGTGCTTGGGGGAGTTTTTCTTTAGGGTTTCCATTCTATGGGTTATTATAGGGGTGAAATATGTATAAAAACTTATGAGGTTGCTCCCCGATCAAGGTCTACTTAACCTATATGTTGGTCAAGTCTATCTCCAACCTCTCCACATAAACCTTCTTACCTAGATATACATAAAGTTTTTAGAGGGTGTGAAGCTATGCGTCAATCATTTCTACCTAAAACATGATAGGCTACACAACATACATATGATTGACAAAGTCTATGAAGTACCGTGTAGAGAAGCCATAAGGCAAATTGAGCCATGTTGAAAGCTCTCTGAATGGATTCATGCAGATCTATGTGAGGGAGAAATGCTACTTTACAATGAATTATGCTTGATCTACAGACAAGGGGAAGTCCTTTAGAATGCACCACTCATTTATGAATGTCACCTTCATGCCATCAAACAAATACCTCATCTTTATCTTGTATGAGGGGGTGATATGCTGGGGGTAAGTAAATGCCTTGTATCACTCGATATGGGACTTGTGAGTAGGAGGGTATACCCACTTCAATGCACTCAAAATATAATTTAGAACTTTGATCTCATCAAAGACCATAAAAAGGAGGATTAATCCCTAGGGGCACCTATACTTGGGCATCCAATGAGCCCTCTCTACATCTTTAATTATTTTGTGGATAACATATAGGGCCCAATTGTACTTTAGACCCTATGAGACTTGGTGAGCAATATAAAGGTGTGCCATATCCACCTCCTTCTAGTGATTGATCTCTCTGATCTTGGTGGAAATGATCCACACCATGACTCAGAGGGAAAAATCTTGCAGGTTATTAATGTGCATCACATGCCCTTGCTTTTGATACATTAGTGCCATGGTAGTCTTTTGTATTTCTTTTGTGTTGGCCAAGTCATCAATCACACTCAACCCTGAGCATTGTAGTCCTATGACTTTGATATTTTTCTCAAGGGTGATCTTCATATTATGCCCAACAAAGTAGATATAGTCCTCATGGATACATGAGAGGAGGAATTATACTATCTCTATAGGTTTACCAAAATATGGCAACTCAAAGAGTTGGAAGAGTCCTGTGGTGTCCAGCTAGTTCTTGATTGTCAAATCATAGACCACTTGATTTCTTGTATTAGTGGTCTTGACCTGGTAGTCATTTTGGAGCTCAACCTCATTTCCTAGTTAGCGATGGTTGTAATAAAAAATGGTGGTTGTCAAGACTATGGAGATCCAGTTCTCTAGGCACAATACTGAATTTGGGTATTGTATCTCTTCTATCAATAAGGAAGGAGGTGGAGATGTTTGGGCCTTCTGCATCACTGTAATTTGCACCTACTTTGCTTTATTCACCATCTTTTCCCTTTCTTCTTCCATGCATTTTCTCACTTTTCCCTCTGTGTACTGTACTTGTTCTCCCAGGCACTACTCTTGTTCCTCTAGAGTATCTTCCCTAATGAGAACCTAGTCTCCTCTGCTCACCTCTTCTCCTTTTTCTAGGATAGTTGGTATTTTTTCAAGTCTCTTGGCCTTTTTATTAGGCCACATTACCCTTAGAAGAGCCTTAAGGTTAATACACGACCATCCTACATTCCCAAATGAATATGTGGCTACAAATAAATTACTTTGGATTTTTGAGATTAAGCACTTCATTAATGGTGGACCTACAACCTGCAACTTCAAAAATCACTGCTTTTTTCCACCAATATGGACTTAGAATCTCTCTCCTCAACTAGGTAACAACCTATGTGTCTCACCAAGGATATAAAAACTTTTCTCTACATAGGATTTGATTAGTTTGACTCTAGTGTGGTAACTTCACTCTTCAGTTCAGGTTTGTTGCTTGTCTTATCTCTAGTAATTCAAAAATCAATGCAATGTAAATCACACAATGACTTTAACCTTCTTATTTATAGGCTTTATGAGGGGTGTACCCTCATTAATTACTTCCTTTTCCCTATCACTTTGTACATAAATGAATATATTTTAATAACCACCATATATCAAACCTTGCCTTATGCAATTAATGCCTTAATAGTTTTGTCCCATCACGCCTTTGACATGTTTCTTGTAATAAGTAACCTCATCGCATTAATGACACATCCCTTCTCGTGCCTTTCTTGGAAGTGGGTGACAATTGTATCTTGCCCTTTCGGTATGGTGGGAGACAACTATTGCATTTTAAATTTCTAACATATGGCAGTAACCTTCCCCCTTAGTGCCTTAAATGACTCACATGCCCTTAACAGCTTGAGTGCCTTTGAGCCTTGTGCACACACATATCTTATGCACCCAACTAACTTGCACACTCTTTTTTAACCCTATTATGTGACTTATTACCCCACACTAAAATGGTTTGTGATCCTCCACAAAAATAACAATAAAAAAACAAAAATGCAATAAAGAAAAGGTGCATGTAATGAAGGCAACACTTTTATTGAAAGCATTAAATCCTAATCTAATGGCATGAGCCTTATTGATTACATAGATTTAGCTATTTCAAAGTGAAATACCATCAAAGCTGATTTTTATTATAGTGCCCTGGGAGGAATTGACCATCCATTCTTTGTAATCGACATGCCTTGATAGGTCAAATGCTATGTATGATAAATGCACCATCCCAGTGTATGTGAAGCTTTCTAGGGTGGCATGTGAACTTAGAGTCATACAACAAGATCTTCATTCTTGTAGAAAAGACTTTATTTTTGATATGATGATCATGCCATGCATTTTACATGTATTTCTCTACATCTTGGCTCCAATGAACAAGGTGTAGACACCTAAATCTAGCCACCAATGACCTCTAATCAGGGTTTTGGCCAATTTCCACTTAAAATATGCAATTTGGCCTAAAAACACTAAAATGCATTAAATGATGTGGAACTGACATATTCAAGTGTCAATTTTGGCTAGGGTATCCCTAAATGGGGTAATGCAATTTATGGGCCAACTAACTTTGATTAGATCATTTTGAGTCAAAATGCCAATTTTGCATCTAGGTGCTTTGGATTGCTATTTCCTATCAAATCTCTTGTACAAGACACATGCATTTTTTATTTTTTGTTGGTAACATCCTAAATGGGATATGGTTCCAACACATATGACATTGCCTTCCAATTCTAATCCAGTCAAATTTTGGACCAATAACAAGGCATTCTGATCAATTTGAGTAATTTGTGTATAAAGTGCTTAATCATGCTTAAGAGATAATTAAACCAAATTAGAGCCTAATAAATAATTCCATGGAAACTTTTTGAATAATTTTTTTTGTAAATGAATATTGAATATCTACATCATCAGGTGACCTCATTTCTTGAGAAGACATTCCTAGGCCATAAATGCCATAAATATCAGGATTCATGCCCCCCATGCCTCATCAATACCTTCCATGATGCCCTCCATACCTCTTAGTTTCCCCTTCTTCTAATTTCATGATGAGAAAACTTAATTACAAAAATTGAATTAATCCTCAACCACACATCTCAATCTCAGGATGGATGGTTCAAGTTGATTCTAGACATTCTCAAAAATCTATAAATATGAGGCCTTACTACATCATTTCTAAGCTATTTTGGTGCAAAGTTATAATGCACAAATATCTTTAAAAATCCATTGAAATTAGTGTTACCATGCCGAATTGATTCCAATCCAAAGTCACAAGGTGCCAAGGAGAGATGGAGGTAGCCAAGCCTCCTTTGATGAAGACTCCATGAGCAAAAACCGAGTAAGCCACTATAACAAGCATTTTGGAGCATCCAAGGAAGGTAAAAGAGAGTTTATTTTGAATTTTAGTTGTGTGTTTTATTCATGTTTGATAACTAATCTCTCCCTAGTATCTAGGCCTAGAGATGTTATGCTAGTTAGTGTGTTTCTTTTATTTTGTTTTTATTTTGAAACTAACACCATACTAACCATCTTCTCTTAAGTCAAATTCCTAGATCAGATAATGGCATGCCTGATGGGACTAGATGTATCCCACACATGAAGATCATTTTTCAACTTTAAAATATTCATTTAGACCATTAAAAATCTTTCAAATTTATTTTCTAACTTTATTTTTCCATTTTTGTTTACCATGAGTTTACATAGTAACTGACGTCAGCTAGTAAAACTAACATCGGTTGGATAGCTTAACCAACATCAGTTAGTAAAAATGACATCAATTGGATACCTATCATCAGTCACATTTGTATAACTAATGTTGGTTAGATAACTGACGTTGATTAGTAAATGTAACCATCATCAGTTATATAATTGACGTCGATCACTATGTTTTTCTTAAAACACAGACCTGAGAGCTCTTTATTTTAAAGTTCATTATTTCAAACCTAAAAGAGATTCAATGCTAAAGGACATGCTAACATTTTTATTTCAGGACCAAGCTTGACATTTGCTAAAACATGTTTAGATCACCTTTTGTATGCTTAAAAATCAATTAGGAACCTTGTTTTGGTGTTTAACAAAAAAAAAAGATGTTTATGGTGAAAGTTTTTAAAGTTTGCAACTAAGACCAAGGGTTCAAATGAAAACCACCTCATTTTCTATTTGGGATTAAAAATGAACTCACCTTTTCAAAGATTTTTGTATTTACTTAGTTGTTTATATTAAATTTTTGTTTGGCAAAAAGAGGGGTGTTGCGTGTATGCTCTTCCATTTGTCCTCTTTAGGGAACCCTTGAAATCAAAAGTGCCATCCCTATTGAAAGTAGCCTAGTCCAAAAATTAGAAAGAAAGCCATCTAAATCACTCCCCAAAAACTCATCAAACTTTGGGTGACCTTAAAAATGACCCTAAAGTCTTTCTACTTTCATGTTTTCTTTGTTTTTAAGGGAAGCTTTGACCTGGGGTGTCATCTCTTGGAATTGAGTTCACTTACTCCTTCTGAGTTGCACATTGGACATATCTACATTTGGACATTACACTACATTGAGTGAAAAATAGGATGTAGTGGTTGTTAAAAGG
Organism: Torreya grandis; assembly: GCA_037957365.1. Taxonomy (NCBI): domain Eukaryota; kingdom Viridiplantae; phylum Streptophyta; class Pinopsida; order Cupressales; family Taxaceae; genus Torreya; species Torreya grandis. The sequence goes on along the minus strand of JARHVA010000053.1, from coordinate 944,142 downwards.
ACTAGACCTTTTCACAACTAGCCAATGCTATAGTCACCCAATTTCCATGCCTATCTTTTGCATTGTTTGACGTGAAAGTCATTGTGCAATTGATTCCCCTAGAATGATAAAAAAACCAATTAGTTTTAGTCAACCCCATTTTTCCATACCCTTTCTAGGATTTGGATGATTATACTTAGTGTATTTTGGTCATTTATCTTACTTGGTGTTTTTGAGACTAAACTTGTTTGTTTGTTCGTAAGCCATGTCAAAAGTAATTTATCTATACATCACTCTTTTATCTAAAGAGGTGTTATGCTGGCCATTTTACACCACACTTGTGCCTTGAAATTTTTTAAACTTGTTTGTGTGTGTGTCATTTGAGTTGCGAAGGGTAACGTTATGCTTCCCAAATCATGTCAAAACATTTTAAGCCTTTTTGAGTCTTTGAAACATTAACTACATTATTCAAGTATGCTTACACCGTTAGGATACTCAATTTGTTTCATGACTTGTTTACCATTGTATCAAAAACTATTTTTTTCAAACCATGTCATGTATACCATTTAGACCTTTATCTTGTGATTCATGGTGTCTAATCTTGTCTAACTTGTTTGATCAAATCCTAGTCTTCAACGTTGAGTTTTCAATTAGCCTTGTCAAGTTTGGATTCAAACATTGCTTGGTTTTTATTTAGGTCTTAATTTGTGGGGATGATACATAGATATTTCTCTTTTGGGTTGCATAACTTTGGTTAATCGATTACTCAAAATTGAAAAATATTGATGGTTTGTTTGTTTAATGCCTATCCTCATCATTATTTATGCTTTTATTTGGGAAAACATAGTCTTTCTTCAAAAAGCCTTTTGTCTTTTGCCTTATGCCAATTGATCATGTTTATGTTTTATTTCATGTGCTAGGTTTATGTCAAAGTTGTTTCCAAACTTGTTAGATTAAATCAAATCACATCATGCCTATTTGTTTGAGCCTAACTTTTGACTCTGCATTTGGACAAAAGACCTAGCAACTCAACTTTTCCCTTTCTTAGTTTAGACCTTGTTTGAAACACTTTGACCTAGACCTTTGACATGCCAATTTTTATTCAGATGCTTGACCATTTATGTGTATGACATTTGACATTTGATGTTAGACTATTTTGTGCCAAGTCTTAACATAAATCATTTTGCAGATATGGTTTATGAGGAAGACTTGGATTCTTTAGCTTATATGAGTAATCAAGCTCCACCACATCATACCATTTCTATTCCAAGCCCATAATGTCACACCATTCCCATACCAAAACCTCATCATTTAGTTTTTGTAAGCAACCAAGATCCATAATGCCCAATCATTTCTATACCAGGACCTCATCCTTTGGTTTGTGCATGAAATCAAGCTCCACAATGCCCCTTCATCATTCGAAGACCTAGTCTTTTGGTTTGTGTGAGAAATTAAGCCCCACAATTCCCTATCATTACCATCTCAGGACTTTTTCCTTTGGCTCATGCAATAAATCATGCTCCCCAAGACCCTACCATTATCCAACCACAATTCATTCCTCATCCATTACTAATCTCATCCAAACCTCAATCGATCCAATCCTTTGAAGACCAAGTTGTGTTCAAAACTAGTATTTTTCAACTCATTAGAAACCAAGGCCAAGAGAACAAACCAATCTAAGATGTTTTTGTTGAACCAACCATTTGTGATTAGTCAATCTGTGATGAAAAGCTTATTGATCCTATACTAGTTGTCGAGGAGTTTCACTTTGATGAGCTAGTCTTTGCTGAGTCACTTCTTAATGATTATAACTACCTTTGGGAAAATCATTACCTTGATTATGTGCCCATTTTTCAAGAGCCTCCTATTGATAATCCAATCTCTAAGGAGTTGTCTCTTGACCTATTTCCCATCCTAGAGGAGTCTCACTTTAACAAACTAGTTTTTGTGGAGCCCATTATGCCATCATAGGCCGTTACTTGTCCAAAACCAAATATTCAACAAGACATCATTGTAATAGATTACCCATCAAATAAATAATTAGAGTTATAGTCTGATTCTATTCTTGAACTGACATTGGATTTACCATCAAAATTTGAATCAACATCAGTCTCAACATCAGATTAAGAGTCCCTTGAGTTAGAATCAGATTCAAAAGAAGAATATGTTCATGATTGTTACAACATTAGTTATGCATGCCTTGTAGATAAATTTAAATACATTTATGATCTTTCTATGGTTTTTAAGGATGTGTACTTCATCTTTGACGTAATTTATCCTATTATCTTCTACAAGGATTGTGCAACCTCTCCCCATTCCATTACCATTCCACAAGCCATTACCATCAACCAAAATATCCATATTATTGACATTCCATCTCCCATAAGTGTTGATTGGGATAAAAAAATCACACTTTTTTGTACTACATCCATGGTGACATAGTGATTGAAGAAGAGCAAGGAGGCCAAGCCAACATTCATGTAGCACAAGAACACTCTCCTAATTAAACCTTTTCAGAGGCGCTAGGGGACAATTCATGTCAAAACTCAACATATTCTAGTGATTTTTTTTTAGAATAACTAGAATACAATCAAATTCAAAAGCCAATGTTTATTAGTGAAACCTTCTCAAAGGTGCTATGAGACAATCAAGATAACTTCATTGGTAAAAACCTCATTGAGGCACCAATTGCTGACCACAAAAGTTCTTCACTACTTGATGAAGATAAAATCAAAGATCAAATTAAAATAGCTTCCTATCTAAAACCTAATTAGATGGTAGCTACCCTCAAGATCAAATAATAAAAAAATATGGTGGTCTTATTGAGAGAAAAAGTCTTAGGCCCTGCCACAACCAAAGTTATGTTGAATCTGACATTAACAACATTACGTGTGACTGAAAGTCCTGATCTTCATTTGTTTTCCCACCATTCCAAATTCCTTTATCATATAACATTTCATTTCAAAATCAAACCTACCATACATTATTTGTCCCTATTTGAAATTCATGGTCGTAATTTCCTTTGCAGAGGCTACAAAGATACCTTGTCTCGACATTTGAAGGAATTAGAATCAATGAATAATGAAGATCATAAAAGCATTCTTGATAACCAAATCTATAGGTAGTTCTTGATAGATAAATTATTTAGACAAGGTGTGGGATATTAATTAACATAATCAAGTATTCTATTTGTATCATTTGTTTATTAAGACGTGCATCTACCCATCAGCAGGAACAATAAAATCAAACACCACACCTAGGCCAAAAACATGTACCATGCCATTACCATTGTTAGATATCCTTTTGCCATTGTCATGTATCTTTATATTTACCCCATCACTTGGGGGTAACCCTCTTAACATTTTATACAATCTATCAAAAAACCATCATTATTCTTAGCAAGACCATACCATCCTATCATTCCATTCCTATCCAGACCAAAGCCTATTATTAGTTCTCTTACCCAATCCTATTTTGATCTTGGTTCATTTGGTTTTAACCATACCTTTTATGGGGGGATTCCAATCAAGTTTAAATATTTAATCTGATCTGTATTTAAATGATAGTCTATGAAATTAGTGTGATAGTTGATCTGGCAAGATATCTTTCGTCTTATCAGGTTTGTTTATGTGAGCCTGATTATAACTACCTATGGGCAAATCAATGTTTCACTAGTCTTGATACTAATTATAACCACCTATGGGAAAATTAGTATCATTGACCTATGCTGTTGTATCCTAGTTATAACCACCTATGGAAAAATTAGGGGAAACACTTGTTTATCATGCATTGCTGCATCACCTTGCCATTATTGTTTTCATTTGACTGGCCATTTGCCATATTTGAGAACTTGTTGGGACCTAGTTGGTTTTTCCCTACCTTTTATGTGGATGGAATCACTATAAATTGAGGTTATTTTAGGACTATGTGGGTCATAATAAATTCATGTTGAGGTCACCTTAGTCCCCCTTTCCATACGCTCTCACCATTTTATGAGCAACCTAAGCCAAATGCTCTCGCCATTTTGCAAGCAGGTATCTTGTCATTCTCTAACAAGTTAAGATACCTCAAAATTCTAAAAAAATTCATAAAATTTCAAAAAATCCCAAAATATTTATCCTATCTAAGCCTAGTTAGTTATCCTCGATCTGCCTTACTGTGGCATGGTCATTGTTAAGATGCTTTCTTTTGCTTTTGTTTTTAGGCTTTCTATTTGTTTGTTTATTTTAGTTAGTTTGTTTTTCTATGTTTTGTTTATTCACTTGCATATTTTTTTGCTTTTAGCACTATTTCCTTGACTTAGTCTATATGTGTTCATTGGGTGATTCTTTGAGCACACTAATCTTAAGTCTATCCATATTCATTCTTCAATATTATCATCATGGTTTTTATCATTAGTGTATTATTTTTGAGTGTTTATTGGATATCGAGAGTCAATTCTTACGCATATTTTGGCCAAGTATTCATGGTGTTCTATCATGAAGCCTACCATCACATGCTATAACAAAAATTAGCTTCAAGAGGGTCTACAATCAATGGAGCCATAGAAGTTTCTCCTTGGTACCTTGGCAAATCCTCCCATCCCACCCTTGATCAAATTAACTCATTTAACCATCCTAGTTGTATCATTACTAATAAGGATGAGCATCTCCTCATTGGTAGGTACAACTAAATCATTCACACTGATCAATATTATTCCTCTATGCATCTCTTTCATCACTTTGCACCTGCTCATCTTTAATCTGTATTCCAGGTTATATCCTTGAGTTATGCTTGCTAATTAACCCAAACTTGGTCACAATCATCTTTAACTAATCCAGGTCCTCATAATGATTATAACCACCTATTGGGAAAATCAACATCTTTTTTACATTAATGTATGCAAGCATTTTCTTATTTGGATTAATCTCAACCACAAGTTAATTCCACCTTTCTTCTTATTTTTTTTGAGGGACCACCCTTTAACAAATGTGATGACCACTCCCTCGAGGGGGCATCATCATAGGCTTCCCAAAATCATTTGGAGCTTTATTTTTTAACCATCATCTTCTTTTTGGCATACAGGCCATCTCTCATTATTTGAGAAGACATTGCTGTGCTTATAGCTTGTAATGCCTTCCTAAATAGGGGAAAACTTTAGACACCTAAATCTAGCCACCAATGACCTCCAATTAGGCTTTTAGCCAATTTCCACTTAAAATATGCAATTTGGCCTAAAAACACTAAAATAAATTAAATGATGTGAAACTGACATATTCAAGTGCCAATTTTGGCTAGGGTATCCCTAAACGGAGTAATACAATTTATGGGCCAACTAACTTTGATCAGATCATACTAAGTTAAAATGCCAATTTTGCATCTAGGTGCTCTGAATTGCTCTTTCCTATGAAATATCTTGCACAAGACACGTGCCTTTATTATTTTTTGTTGGTAACATCCTAAATGGGATATGGTTCTAATGCATTTGACATCACCTTCCAATTCCAATCCAGCAAAATTTTAGACCAATAACAAGGTGTTCTGATCAATTTGAGTAATTTGTGCATAAAGTGCTTAATCATGCTTAAGAGATAATTAAACCAAATTAGAGCCTAATCAATAATTCCATGGAAACTTGTTGAATAATTTTTTTTGTAAATGAATATTGAATATCTACATCATTAGGTGACTTCATTTCTTGGGAAGACATCCCTAGGCTATAAATGCCATAAATATCAAGATTCATGCTCTCCATGCGTCATCAATACCTTCCATGATGACCTCCATGCCTATTAATTTCCCCTTCTTCCAATGTCATGATAAGGATAATTATAAACTTAATTTAAAAATTTGAATTAATCCTCAACCACACATCTTAATCTAAGGATGGATGGTTCAGGTTTATTTTAGACATTCTCAAAATTCTATAAATAGGAGGCCTTACTACATCATTTCTAAGCTATTTTGGTGAAAATTTATAATGCAAAAATATCTTCAAGAAGCCAATGCAATTAGTTTTACCATGCCAAATTGATTCCAAGCCAAGTCAAGCCAAAGCCACAAGGTGCCAAGAAGAGATGGAGGTAGCCAAGCCTCCTTTGATGAAGACTCCATGAGCACAAACCGAGCAAGCCACTACAACAAGCATTTTGGAGCATCCAAGGAAGGTAAAAGAGAGTTTCTTTTGAATTTTATTTGTGTGTTTTATTCATGTTTGTTAACTAAGCTCTCCCTAGTGTCTAGGCCTAGAGATGTTATGCTAGTTAGTGTGTTTCTTTTATTTTGTTTTTATTTTTAAACTAACACCATACAGACCATCCTCTCTTGAGTCAAATTTATAGATCACACAAGGAATTGGGTCTCATATAATTACATTAAACTATCCAAGTGAAATTTTAAGGATGCCTCATCATCTAGTTATCTTATACATATGATACAAAGGGATAACATTAAGAACTCATCATTGCTTCCTTGCCATACACCAAATTAAATGGCATGCTTTTGTTTAGGTGCTTGTAGGTAGTTCAGGAGGCCCATAGTACTGTAGACACCTAATCATCCTAGTCAGTGCAACCAACATTATAGATCTTTGTTAAAGTGGTACCTAGGATATTATTAAAATCTTTAGCAATTTTATTGGCTTGTGGGTGGTATGGTGTTATTTTGTGGTACATGATCATGAAATCAGCTAGTAAGATGCAAATCATTTCATTCAAAAACTATGTATCATGATTGATAGTGAAAATGAGGGGCCACCCAAATTGAGTTATTATGTTTTCCCAAATAAACTGCACAATAATAGTAGTAGTGCAAGCCTTTGTCAATGTTGCTTTAGCCTAGTGCATAAGGTAGTCAGTTGATATAATGATGTATCGAGCACCTATTTATCATATTGTTGGAGTGATGGGCCCCATAAAATCAATAACCCACTTTTCAAAAGGTTCCTAAGAAAGGATGGTTTGTAAATACATAACATCTCACCAGTTAGGTTTACCTTTTTACTGGCAGATGTCACATTACCTAACACATGCCTTAGCATCTTGGAATAGAGTTGGCCACAAAAGCCTAGCTAGCATAACCTTGCACACTATAGCCTCTCCAACATAATGTATACCTATTATACCTTCTTGAACTTCATGAAGTACCTTAGGGTGTTCATGTTGCATTATACAACAATAAAGCACCTCATCATGGCTCATTTTTTAAAGATCACCTGCTATGAGCTGAAAGGGTATGGTGCATACTGCAACTTGTTTTTTATCCTATGAGGTGAGAGACTTGATCACAGAGCCAATGTTTAAAAATACTATAATATCTTCGAGCTCTTCAAGTACCTATGTAATTCAAAAGAGATATACATCATGAAGATCATCCTCAATCTAGGATAGGTGGTCAAGTCCACAGTTAGCCTTCCCAGGTTTCACCATTATGTAAAATTAGAATTCTTAGAATAACACAATCCATAGACAAATCCTTCCATGTAACATTAGTTTGTTGACTAGGTATTTTAAAGCCTCATAATATATGTATAAAATAAATAAGGTGGCTAAAAGGTATTGTCAAAACTTTTTTAGGGAATAAACCATTGACAAGGATTCACATTCCATGGTGGTATAGTTTTGTTCAGCTGGTGTGAGCTTCTTACTAGAAAAGTAAATGGGGTGGCCTAGGTGATTATCACCAGATTATGCAAGGATTACACCAACAACCATGCCAGATGCATCTAAATGGACATGAAATGACTTTATACAATTGGGGAACTACAAAATAAGAGTAGTAACCAAATTTCATTGAGTACTTCAAAGGCTTCCTTACAATAACTAATCCATATGAACTGCTCATTATGCTTTAAAAGTTCTTTTAGGGGAACGACAATCTTGGCATAATTGTGAATAAATTTCCTATAATAACCTATGTACCCTAGGAAGGAACATACCTCATGTGGAGTCTTGGGATTTGGTAGATGAAGAACCATATATACCTTCATTGGGTCTACTAGGAGTCCTTTATAAATAATATGACCTAGGAGCACACCAAAAGGTTTTGAAAATAGGCACTTATTTAAGTTTAAGGATATTTGCAATGCTTGATAGTGCTCAAGTATGAGTCTGAGATTAGCACAATGATCCTTGACAAAACCATATACCATCCAATCATCCAAATAGACTTAGAGGAATTTGTGAATGAAGTCTTTAAAGGCCTCAACTACTTTGCACAAGAATACTATTGGAGCATTTTTCAATTCAAAGGGCATAATAGTATTTGTAAATGACCCCCATTTGGTGGTGAATGCTATCTTAGGTTGGTCTTCCTTAGTTATCTAGACTTGATGGTACCCTAAGAATCTATTTGTAAAGTATTATACTTCACATCCAATAATACCTTCTAATATTTCCTCTATGAATGGCATTAGAAAGGGCTCTGTCACATAGGATGCATTGAGCACTCAATAGTCCACATAGATATGGATGCATCACTCCTTTTTCATACTGATCACCATAGGATTGATCCAATCAAATTTTATAATGGGAGTGATTATTCTAGCATAGAGCATACTATTAATCTCCTCTTTAATTCATGCCTAGAGATTAGGATTCATCCTATATGGCCATTTTTTCACTGGTTGAGTGCCATCAACTAGATTGATGTGCATCTTTCCTAGAGACAGGTGGACTCCCTTAATTTTTTTTATTTCCTCAAGAAAACATCTTGATATTCTTTTAGCAACTCAATTTTTTTTGTAATCTCTATATCAGTCTAGTAGTTTCTAATTGTGGCCATCTTTGGTTCTTGTTCAGTGCCAATGTTGAGTTGAATAGTCTAAATAGGTCTATGATAAGTGTTTTCCATTTGAGGACTTGTGTTATGAATAGTTCATGTATCAATTCTTGTAAAAATATCAAAATGGTTGGTCAGGGGGTTGAGTGAAGTAAATCCTTCACCTTCATCTACTTGGAAGATAAGATTTTGCTTTCCTAGGCAACATTTTTCACGTCGTTCTTCATTAGGAACTGGTGTAGGCACAAGAACTAGATATGTTAAAGGATCAATGAACAAGTGTAAAGGTTCCTTAGGTTCTCAATGGATATTTCACAGTTGATCTTCCATAAGACTTGAGTCTTTGAGAACTGCTTCACATATGACTTGGAGAGTGAGGTGCAAGTCCATCCTTGGTGATGAATAAGAGAGTGCCGAGGTCATGTTTTCCTTTAGTAACTAATAGAAACTAGTTCTCATGTGTCACTCTTCATGGATATACTAGGCTTATTCCTATGTGTGTAAGGTCCCATAGAATGCATGTACCCATAGGTACTCTAGTAAGTATGTTTTATTGATTTTCCATATTGTCTCACAAGCTTTAATGTGAGGTTTAGGTACTTGCACACCACTGTATTTAAGTGTTCCCATAAACTTATTATTGTAATAAAATTGTGATGTATAGTAGAACTAATTGATCCCAATACATAAGGAACTCTTTATGGGTATGCCACCATCTTGCGGTGGTGCCATCAAAAAGGTGATCTAATGACCTCATCCGGTCATTTTTGGTATCAAAAAACTCTTCAAGACACTAGAAAAATTCACATACCTCTAATTATCCTTAGAACAATGGGGCTTATTCAATGGTGGTATTATTAGTGGCCCTCTCATTGCTAAATCCGTGAGGCAAAAAAACTTGTGACAGTCTTTCTAATGGTGGTCTTATCAGTGGCCCTCTCATTGCTAAACCCGTGAGGCAAAAAAACTTGTGACATTTATGGAGTGGGCATGAGAGCTTCTCACAGCTATTGATGGTGCTACATACTCTCTAGTGAGATCATAGTCACCATGTGCCTAGTAATTACAAGCATTGCTTGTAGTGTCAGAAATAGACTGGGTATCTATCCACTATATAACACCATATGGGGTTGGATCATGTTGCTCATCATTCTAGGTAGTGACATTATATATATGGTTTATGTCTTCATCAACATTGATGCGTTCTATGTAAGGAGGTCCTTGTGCTTGATCTAATGGTATAACCACATGTTTATTAGTGTTATCAAAGCTAATATAACACGTTTTAAAGTTCAAGTCTATAGTGTTCTCATAGTACCATGATTTTCTTATTAGAGCTAGGTAATCATCAGCTTAAGCTAACTTTAGAACCTCAAAATCTGATTTGAATGGCACTCCAAGTATGCCGACTATGGAATTATTTAGGACCCTAATAGGGTGAGAGCAAGTTTTATTTACCATAAATAAGATATGGGGTGAAGGCTATAGAACTAGACTAGACATTTTATGCCAAGTGTCCTTGGTGAGGACATTAACTTCTGTACCAGTATCCACTAAAATGTCCTTGATTACCCATCTGTCGATGGCAACATTAACCAATATTTCTCTATCTTTTATGGGAGTAGATGAGCTAAGAGTGTCCTAATACTGAGCATGATTTAAATAATGGTCTTCACTTTGTTGAATGATGTGAGGGTGTTTGGTAGATGAGATTGACTCTTAAGCCAAACACTAAGCTATGGGATAATATCTGTATCTAACATTCTCTTACATAGTTCCTAGCAGTTGTCCCATACTACATGTCAAAGTTTAGCTTCCCTTTGCACAAAAACACACTACATTACATCTTTGTCTTTGAGTAACTAAATCTCACCCTCAAGTTCTCATATGAGTACCATCATATCCTATAGGACATCCTTTTACTTTTGAACAATAGGGTACTTTATAACTCATGGTTCTTCTCATTGTACCTTTTCAATCAGATTAGTTGTCGATTGGGTCTATCCCACACTACGAGTGGTAATATTTACTTATTGAACTATAGGGATGGTTTGTCATGAACACCATTATGGTTTATCAATTTGAATCATATCTATGCCCTTTTCATTTCACTCCTTAGTGATAGCCATATATAGATCAGGATACTCTTCCAGCCAATGGTCCTTTTTATAGAAAGCAAATGTCGGGTACTCAGGGCAATCCCTTTGATAGTGGTCTATAGATACACATTTGTAATAGGTTATAGGTGGGATCCAACCACCTCATCATCCTCATCCTCTCCCTCATCCTTGGTAGCCCCAATTATCTTTATTTTTTGGTAATCAAAGTCTGACACATGCCACACACTCAAGCTTCATGGATATCATTTATCAAATGACAATCATTAGTGTCATAAGTGTAGGCATCAAAAATTTTAAAATAATTAAAAACCTTAGTGTGCATAACCCATTATAAAAGAAGACAAGAATGGAAATCATGTTCCTCATGTTAGATTTCACATGTTTGTTTAAGTACAACACAAATGTTCTTGCACGGGTAGTTGCTCCATGTATGTCTTTCATATTCAAAGTTTGTGCACCAAATACCACTACATGTTTCATGTGTATTATTGACTATTAAATTTTCTAACTATGATGCCATTGAGGCTATTTGGGCCTCCATAAAGGGACTAATCCTAGTGTTAATGATTCCAACTACTTCAATGTGGAGAGCAACTTCCAAAGCCTCACATATGATAGTAAAGGTGTATTGTGACGAGGTTCATTAGAAAGGTAGTAACAATATTCCCATATACCATTATGAATGATGGGAAATGTTGATTTAAAATGATAGTTTAGATAACAAGGTTTTAAACCTTGTGTCATACTCACGTATGCTCTTTGTAAGTCCTTACTTTATATCCTTTATTGCTGCTATACTCTGCTACTCAAATTTAGGAATGTCAAACTCTTGAAGGAAGGTTATTTTGAGTTAATAAAAATTGACCACTACTTTATAGGGGTCAAACTTTTGGTACCAATTATACATGTGTTCTAACAACATAGTTAGAAACTATGTGACATTATGTTTAGAAGATGTGATGCCTTATACCCTCCAAATCAATTAACACTTGTAGACATACTCAACTACATTTTCCACCCATCAATATTTAGGTAAGTGTAATATCATATCATAGTAGACCATAGTTGGTTGAGGTGTTTGGGTGTGTGTTTGATGGGAAATTTTAACCCCAGTTCCTTGAGGAAGGAGTCCACTTCCTTCTACACCACTAGCTAGTCCTCTAGCACCTCCAATATCAGTGCTCATGGTATGAGGCATGGTAATTGATTGGTTAACTAGATTTGGGTTTGTATTCTATCTTTGAAGACCGGGTCCACTAGCTATCCCAAGTTGTGCCAAAGAACTCCCTTGAAGAGGAAAAGATAGTGTTAAATATAAATGAGCCTTAATTGGCTCAATTTAAATATACCTTACCAATTCAATGTTTGAATCTAAAATATATGTCTCCCAATTAAGGGAGCCAAGTTGGTTCAAACTTGGTTCCTTAATTCCTATCATCCAACTTGTTTCTCCTTCATAAGATAGAAGTGGCATAGAGCATGATTCAAAAGTGATGGGGTCCTCATGTGTTTCTACTTCTATACAACTCCTAATAACACTCTTTGAGTTCTTTTAGTCTCTTTTCGCACCCCTAACTCCCATGATCCTTTGCCAAGTTTCATCATACATCCATTTCCATAGTATACATTGGATGGCTACCATTTTGAACCCATAAACTTCAATCAACCTCTACTCTCCCTTCCAAATGTGTAGCTCATGCACACGAGGATTTAGCCATCCATTGGTATGGTTTCTAATCCAAGGTCAATAATAAAGGCAAAAAGTGTTAGATAGTGACCTCGTGTCTCTCTAAGGAATTGGAATTTGGCTTCTTCAAGATATGAATAGGTGGTCATAACATACTCTATAATGTATCTATTTTAAACTCATCTTGACCAAAAGTTGACTGCTCATGTCCAAGGGAATCTAAGTCATGCTAGAGCCCTTTGCCATTCTAGTGTCCAAGACTGCCTTTTTCTGAGATTCCTTGATCATCCTTGAGCATATGATAGTAGCCAGGCATGTAAAATAACTAGGATATCCAAAAATAAGGTTTAATACAAGGGAATATAGATATTTTTCTCCACCCACTATTATGTGGAGATTCTTGGTCTAAGATATGGAAATGCAAACATATCTTCAATATTGATAACCCATCCTTCTATATTTTCTAGCATAATACACTCAAACATTTTCCCATGAATGTGCTTCAAGTGCTTCATGTCCCAAAAATGGAACTAAAATGTTGAGTTAATTTAGTAATTCTAGCTCTAGCACTAAAGTTTATCCCAATGGGCTGGCATGCTGGTCCTATCACATGAGAGTTAGGTCTGGCATGCTCACCTAAAGTGTGTAATGAAAGACCAGTTCTCAAATGTTTTGTAGCATAGTAATACATGTTTTTTCATACCTTTCTATTTATGTGGTTTCAAACAAAGATTATTTAACAACAAGAATATACTACTATGATCTTTTTAGTTTCATATACAATTATTATTACTACATGGATCACCATCATTATCTAGCTTTAATAACTTATAAAAGAAAAATATTTCAATAATAAAAGTCTAAGAACTAACACATATCCAAGTATAATACTTGGTGTATTCCATCATTCAAGATACAAATTGATAAACTCTAATATCTCATAATAAATTCTTAATAAACCAAATGGTAACGCTTCATCATCTATTCTCTAAAAGATCACCCTTGTAAAAGAATACAATAGGGGTATTTATACTTGTTTTGCCCTAACCAAGTGTTATAATCATTAATGTTATGAGTAAATGGTGCACAGAATCTCAATAGACTGAGAGTTATGGCACTTATAATAAGTTATTCCTCAAGACCTGAGTCCTTGTGCCCTTAGATCCTTGCTCTATGCTATATATTGGTGGCCATGTGCTCCATTCCTTATGGGTTGGTGCAAAACCTTTGATCAATAAGGTTGAAGTGTCTCATATAAATCACTCTTTTAATTGCTCCCACTTCCTACACACTCCCCTAGTCTTCTACTTTAGTTCTGATTCTAATGTTCTTGAGTTCTTTATGACTTTCTCTTCTTTGACTGGGTCCTCTCATGCTGGTCCCTTTTGCATCATTATCCTTTCATGCCATTGTCCTCTTGCACCCAATAGGTTCCACACCCTGATGTTTTTATGCCTGACAGTCATGTGCCATGGTCTTCCTGCATCATGGTCCTTCCATGCCATGATGATTCCACACCAAAATAGGAACATACTTATTCAAAATTTTGGGGACAATAAATAATAGCCCCAAAAACCTATGAGGAAGGACTAGAAGCTAGTCAAGAGAAACTAATGAAGGAGAAGTAGAAAGAGCCTTGGAATGTAAAGAGAGAAAGATAAGAGTAAAGAATCCAAAAGAGAGTCAAGGAGGATAATAATATGTCATAGATAGAGGAAAAAAATAAGGGTAAAGGCCCAATAGAGGTATAAGAGGCAAGATTGATAAACTTGCTAAGAGGAATGTTTAGATAGGCCTAGAAAGCAAAGAAGAAGTGAGAAGATGAAGGTAAAGAGAGAAGTAGAAGACATGAGAAGGTAATTGGGACATAGTATAGGGAAGATAGAGCTCATGGTGAATCTCTTGAGAGGACAAAGAAGCCAATGGAATAGCTAGAATATGAGGAAAAGGGTGAAGTGGCCACTAGAGTCACTTGTGTGAGAGAGAGAAGATACACGATGAGTGTCTTGAAGAATGAAAAGAAAAGAGAGAATGCAGCTCAAAGAGGCATGAGGAACAAGATGTGTCCAAGTGAGAAATAAGATAAAGAGATAGAGAAGATAGTTCTCATTGAATAAAATAAGAAGAAGATGGAAGTGCCAAGAAGAGCACATGAGAGATAAACAAGAATAAAAGGTGGAGAGTGTCTATGCCAAAGACATTCAAATAGACTATGTGGTCTCTCATTTTGTATGCTAACATTTCTTTTAAGCTTGTGTATGTAGGTATGAAGACTAGTGTGGTGAAGGCCAAGCATGAGGCCTTAAAGCTAATGAAAGGTGGGCCAAGTACATCACCCATCAAGGGTAAAGAGGAGGAAAAATAAAGATAATCTCTTATATAACACAAGATGATGGAGATTGAAGACATTCCACATATTGTAGATGAAGTTAAAGAGGAATACTATGATGCATTGCCAAGTCTAGCACCTAAAATAAGAGAAGAAGCATGCAAATAAGAAATGAAGGTCACCCATGAAGATATGAATGAAGACATAAGCTTGAAACAATAATATTTATAGGTAAACAAATATATAAGTGTTGATTTTGATTGAATATGTGAATAATAAAAGGCTAATATGCAAATTGGGGGTAAGAAGGACAAAATGCAACCCTCAAGGAGAGAACAAGGGCATGGATATGTTTGGCCTAAGTGGCTTAAATAAATAGGTATTGAGAAAGAGGAGATGAACTTCAAAAAAGAGGTCAAACAAGACAATAATAATGGTGGAAATCAATCACAAGTGTGGAAGCAAAATATAAATGGCAAAGCACATCAAGTTGGCATGGTAGATAACCAAAGCAAGAAGCACGGAGGAGAGGAAATAAGAAGCAAATGGCAACCCAAGAAGGTAAAAGGAATAAAATGAGTGAAAAAGAGTATGAAAATATCCCAAGAATATAATATTGTAGGTGTATCCCAAGAAATAATGAGGATTAAGGAAGAATGCAAGCCTACAAAATAAATAAGTAGGATGGTGCAAGCAAATCGAGCAAAAGATGTTAAGGTACAACCATGCAAGAAAGAAAATGAATGCATAAAAGAAGATAAGTGTTTGAAAGATTTGTTTTCAAATGTTTTATATGATGTTGTATGTGAAATTGACCCTAATGATGATGATCTCTTGTACATGGAAATAATTGCATTGATGAATGAGTGTGTAGCAAGTCAAGATGAAAATGAAGAGCCTCAAGGAGTGATTAAGAAGCATGGTATGGAGGAAAATAAGGTTGATATGACTCTCATAGATTAAATATTCCAAGGATAAGACAAATAATAATTTTCCCAAGGAAAAGAAGAACAAAGTGGACCAAGGTTTGATGAAGATTTTGAAGAGGTGGATGTACTCAAGCTACAAGAAGAAATGGAGATGTTGGAAGAGATATTTAGTCCATTCAAGGGGCTGAAATAAGGTGACTTACATCAAGATAAGATCAAGAAAAAGATAGTTAAGGAGCAACAAATATAAACACAAGGAGTTATGTAAACAAGGTGACAAGTAAGCAAGCTAGTTAGTAAGAAAATGGAGTATAAGGAAATGAACAAGGTGAGTTACTCAATTAGGAAATATAAATCTGAGTTAATAGTTGATAAATATGTATATGGATAATCAAAGATTGGTAAAATAACATTGTACTATATTGAGGATGAGTGAGACAAGGAGTTACTCTTGCAAAATGACTAAGATGATAGAAAAAAACATAAAAAAAAACAAGGAATGTGAAGTAGAGGTAGAAAAGAGACTATGGATGAGCAAAGGATATAAATTAACATGCATAAGAGGCCATTAGAGGCTAATGATGAAGGTGATAGCATGGTCAAGGAACAATCATCACTCAAAAGGCAAGAATCAAGTGATATTCATGAGAAAGCAAGCTATAAAACAAGCATGAGAAAAAAGAATAAGACCTATATGGTTGAAGCTAAGTATGATGAGGTTAAAATTGACTTATACCAGGTGGAATATGTATCAAATAAAAGACTAAAATAGTTGGAACACATCATAGAGGTAGAATATGCATGGACAAGAAGGATAGACAAGACTAATAAGAGGACACACAAGAGTTTAGAAAAGAAAAGGGAGAAAAAAATAAATAATAACATGCAAGTGAAAATTAAAGACCCTCAATGCTGAATTGGAAGGCAAGAAAAAAAATTGATGGCACGAATTTTCTCCCTCCTAAGGAGTATGATGCAGGAACATCAAGATAAAAGAACAACATTTTTGTGTTTTTGTGAATAAGAGGTCAATGTTGGTCAAAGTTTGATGTAAATGTGAGTTTTGGACCTTTTAAGGTCCATTTTTTGTCTTAGAGTCCATTTGGAGTCATCAATGTGTGTGATGTAGCTTCTAAGAGTTTTCCCTCTAAAATAGGGAATTTGACAATTCAAATATTTGAATTGAGTCTAGTAGGGTCAAATGTATGTAAGTAGTGATTATATGAGTAAAGTGGGGTTAAAATTTTTAATTAATTAATATAAAGGGTGATTATAATTCATACATGTTAAGTTATAATGTGGAGGTCATGTTTTATAAAGGTAACCCTCACCCATACATTGGGTTGACAAGAAAATAAATTTTATATTGTAATTAACCAAAATAACCAATGTGAATTTCATTGAAAATGTGGTATGTAAGTTTTGTGTAAGATGAGATAATAGGGAGAGAGAGTGATATTAAAGGAGAGGGAAGAAAAATGATAATGAGAAAATGTTCAAGAATCCTCAAGAAAGATGGTTAAGTCCATTAGTGGACTGTTTTATAATGAATTTTGATTTAAAGGAATGAAGATAAGTTTTTTTAATATGTTGTTTCAATTTAAAATTAAATTAATTGTTCTTTAAATATACACTTTGTTTTAGGTGAGCCTTAAAGTATATACATATGCATAAACCCTGTGTGTGTCTGCAGTGTTTGGAAGGACTATAGATTACTATCAAAGAGAAAAAGGTTGGAACGGTTACTCTGAGTAGTATAATGAGAAACTTTGTTGTGTCATGATATTTTAAGGTATTAATAAACCTATATATTATTTTGTGATTGAGTGAAAATTTAAACCAATGAAACTCAGAGAAGGCAATCTACTCTTAAACCCCTATTCACAGTGGTGATAATCTAAGGTATGCAAATAGTTGGTTGTTCTTGAGACGTAAGTGTGGACATGTTTGATATAGGATATGGTGAAGTATAGTGTTTTGATTATATTTTTGATGACACACATTTTTTTCTCAGGTTGTATAGGATTAAACCCTTTTAAAAACATCAAACCTTGTTGGTGCAGACAGACCCTTGTACACAGGCAAAAGAGACCTTGTTGTATGTTCAATGCCAAGGAGATAGAATGAAGAATGAAAGGTATGAGTAGAGGTATTTGGTTATATAAGATATTTAAATGTTTAAAGGTGAGTATAAATCAAAAACAAACCTTGAAATCAACCTTGAAATAGGTTGTTAAGACACAGTCCCCTAAATGTTACACAGTCCTGTGTTAGATTTTAGAATGTTGAGATTTGGGGAGAAAAAGATTTGATATGTTAGAGGGAATTATATTTTAGAATTTATATAGTGATAAAATGATTATAAAAACCTATGAGAGGTCATAAAAATTTGTAAAATTATATGTAACTAATCATGTGGTAGCTTGTAACCAATTTTTTGTTACACAGTCTACTGTGTTACACATAATTATGTACTTGGAGTTTCTCAAAGCAAGTGAAAGGAAAACAAGGATTATAAACTATTTTAAAAGTTATGTGAGGCAAATAAATACCTTAGGGTGTAATTTTTAACGTTTGAAACTCATTTTAACTCAAGATATCTAATTCTTTAGGCTCTTAGGGCATGGGAAACCCTAGATTAGAGGTTTTGCATTTTTGAGAGTTTTAACCGTGGAAAATTAGTGAAAATTGGTAATATTTATTTAATAAACATGTAAAAGGTGAATAAAAATGTTGTATACTATGAATTTATGGATAATTATACTTTTTAGAGTTGAGGGTTTGGAATAGGGTTAATTAGGCCTAATTGAGGGGAGGCTAATGAAGGAAGTGATAGTTAGAAGTGGATTTAGACCATGAAATTTGACACACACTTGAAAGAGGATAGAGGGTAGCTATAAATGTGATTAATTATTGAAATTAGTTCCTATTTTGGTCAAATAAATGAGAAATGTCAGAAAAAGGCTTTAAGCTTAGAGGGGTCATGGTGAGTATGTTGTGTGGAAATAGGTGTTTAAGGGTGATTGATAAATTATAAAAATTTAAGAAAAGTATGATAAGGTCATATAAGACCATCCAAGGTAAAATATTGAGTCATTGATACCTATGATAAGTTTTGGTCCTCTGGACCTATAAGCATGCCTAATGAAGTGCTAGTGAAAGAGGGGAAGGGTAAATAGATATCAGTCTTGTGAAAGGAGTTATGATTGAAATGTGTTTGATAGTGAGAATGGTTTAAATCCATTAAGAAGTGAATATATGTGTATAAAACAAGAAACACTCAATTAGACCATCAAGCATAATGATCCTTGTGAAAGAAACTTAATTGGATTAGAGGATTCAAGACCAGCATAACATATGCAAATGAGATATTTTTCAAGACTAGAGCTAGAAAATGGTGTTTTATAGAATTTTTCCCCTTACCTCTACATAAATATGTACCAAATAATAATGACTTTCTCATGGATGAGCTCTTGAATGAAATGCATGTGAATCTCTATATGCTTGATCTATTAATGGAGGACCGTATTCCTAAAGATTTGGATTGTACTTTGGTTATCATAAAAGATGGATGTTGGTAATTGAAACTAGATGACAAACTCAATGATAATCCATTAAAGTTAAATAGCCTCAATTGTATCACTAATAACTCCTCTATATTCTAACTCTATAGAAAATAAAGTAATAACATTCTATTTTTTACTTGACCAACTAATCAAACCTAAATCAAGGGATAAACTATAACCTAAAGTAGACTTACAATTCTGAATATCACCAACCCAATTTGAATATGTAGAATCAATTAAGTCAACATTGATGCCTATTCCATAGTGAATCTCAAAACTATGAGTACCTTAAATGTAGTGAAGAATCTGCTTAGCTACTTTCCAGTGTAGCCCATGTGGTTCCTACATAAATATAGAGACCATGACCACTACATATGAAATGTAAGTATAGTGTGTGTAAGATAGATGAGACTACCACCAAGTTATCGATATAAAGTAGCATCAACAAAAAGAGATGAACAATTATCCTCAAAATTCACACCAAATAGAAAAGGATTCAAAATTGGCTTATAGTTCATGATGTTAAATTATGCAAGCAAATCAAGAGCATACTTAGATTGTGTAATAGTGACCCTATATTTAGATTGAGAAATTTGAATCTAGAGGAAGTAACACAACAAGCCCAAGTCATTTAATAAGAACCTATTAGACAAAGTAGTTTTTACTACTATGATGGTGGATGAAGAACTCCATGTGATCAATATGTCATCCACATAGAGAACCATAATCAATAGTGAATCATCCTATCATAATATGTAGACATTCAAATCAGAATGACATCTGGTGAACCATAGGAAAGAGAAAAAGGAGTCCATCTTGGCATACCAAACTCGAGGAACTTGTTTGAGGCCATAGATAGATTTTTAAAGTTTACAAACTAAGGAAGATTTTTACATAAATCCTTATGGTTGTTCCATGTATATTTCCTCTTTGAGGTCACTGTGAAGAAAGGTAGTCTTCACATCCATCAATGAATATCCTAGTGATGTGTTATGGTAATGGTAAGAGTGAGTTAGATTGAGTTCATTTTGACAACTAGGGCAAACATCTTAGTATAGTCAATGCTAGGTACCTGAGAAAAAGCTTTTGATACCAAGCATGCTTTGAACTTGTCTACGGACCCATCTACTATAATTTTTTTGGTAGATCCACCTTCATCGAATAAGTTTTCTTACCTTGAGAATAAGAACTAAATCCCAAGTTTTATTCCTTTACAAAGATCCATACTCCTCTTTTATAGTTGTATCATAATTAAGGCTGTCTGATTACTAATGAAATGATTGTGGATTAGAAGTAGATGTAATGAAAGCATGTAGGGCATACTAGAATTGTTAATAGATTTTCCTGGTGTTTGATGGATCTCCATCCCATTGGCCAACACTTTACAGTGTTTATCTAGCCCAAAGAATACCAGTGTTCATAAAGTCAAGAGGGGATTCCTCATCCTCTAAATATATTTTAGTAGGATGAGGAGGGAAATCCTCATCATTACTCTCACCATCAGAACTAGAAGAAGAATACGGATCATCATGAAGTTGTTCAAGCAAATATGAATCATAAAAAATGTCATCAAATCATAATGCATTTAAAGAAGAGGGAGGAGTGTCATGTGTGGAGTCTTGAAGACCCTCTTGAAATTGAACACTCCTCTTAATGAACAAATCATGAGTGGTGGGATCAAGAAGCCTATATCCCTTAACACCCTCAAGATATCCAATAAAAATACAAGGATAAATCTAAGGTTCCATTACCTTATGTTCATTCTTGGGAATGTGGACCATAACAAGAGATCCAAACACTTGAAAGTGATTTACTATGGGTTTTCATCCAATCTAAGCTTCAAAAGGAGTGACTTCCTTCAATGCTTTACGAGGAACTTAGTTTTGGATATAACAAACATAGTTAATGGCCTCAATCCAATACTAAAGTGCAAAAGACTTAGATTATAGCATATAATTGATCATTTTTTTCAAGGACATGTTATTGCACTTTGCAACACCATTCTGTTGAGGATTATATGGATCTATATGCTATAATTCAATCCCCTTTGATGTATAGAATTACTCAAAATGGTTACTGACATACTCACCACCATTATTATTATGCAAAATCTTGATGGTTTTACTTGACTATTTTTATACAAGAGCCTTGAATTATTGAAAATGATCAAAGACCTCATATTTCTACTTAAGAAAGTATACCCAAGTATGCCTCAAAAATTCAATTATGAAAGTAAGTATGTATTTAGTCCTATTGAATTAAGTTTTAAAATGGGCCAATAATGTCATTGTGGACATATCTAATATATATTTATCTCTTTCTAATTTACCCTTGTCATACTTATCATTAGGATGCTTAACAAGTATGTAATTTTGGAACACTCTATCAGGAAACTTGACTCGTGGTAACTTGAAACCATGTCATGATAATTGAGTTGCTCTAGATAGTGATAGTTGAGATGGCGAAATCACTCTTGACAAAGTTTACTCACCCCATATAAATGACTGGGTAGTGTAATAGAGGGTTGATTAGGTAAAAAATGTGAGAAATTATACAATCATGATTGATGATCTACTTTCCAAAATATAATAATAGAGTCACTATTTACTTCCCTAATAACCATAGAATTGGGTGTGAACTCAAATCTCTTATTCAAACTGATGTGAGTGATCTAATAAATAGATAAGAGGTTGGTGGATAAAGAGGGAACACATAGAACATCATAAAATATCCCATCATTCACTTCAACAGATCCACTCCCACTAACTTCTATGAAAGTATTATCACCCAATAAGATGGAAGGCATAAAACAAGGCTCTAAAGATAAGAAGATGTCATGTGATGAAACCATGTAGTGCGATGCACCAGAGTTAATAACCCACGTGGAAGGTTTGGATGAAATTATAATTTTTTTACCCTTATCTTTTCCCTTCTTACTATCTTTGGCCTTAGAAGACTCCTAAGCTAATGAAATTTGACTGAAAGAATAAGGGACACTGATATTGTGCTTCTCGAGCATCTTGGTTAGTTGGTCAATCTACTTATTTGTGCATTTGGATTCATCATGCTTATATTTTTACAATAAACACAAGTAAGTTGCTCTTTCTTAGATTTATCATCTAAAGAGGAGGATTCATTTTAATGATTTTAACATAGCATCAGATTTTTTACCCTTTCTTTTCTCATAGTCCTTGTATTATTTCTTCTCCTTTCTACTAGAAGCCTTCTATTTGTCATGACTCACAATTAAGGCATGTGATTTAAATGACTTTAGTGTACACATTTGAATGAGATTGTCTTGATATTAATTGAAGTCAACAATAAAGTCATCCAAGGATGGCATGGTCCATGTAGCTCTAATGGCATACTTGGTGGCATGGAAGGTAGGAATGAAGATAGAATAGTTGGATCCTAATTTAGAATGGATAGATAAAATCAATTAATGATCCTTTTTGTCAATTCCACATAGTTTTAAATATACCATAAGTTATTTAAAATTTGTGAAGAAGTCTTGTATCGTATCAAAATGACCTGGACTCAAACTAATGAGCTCATTCTCCAACTCAAGACCTCTCATGACATCCTAATTTTCAAAGAATTTTTCCAATATGGTCCACAATTGATTTTGAATAGTTTTAGATTTGATATGAAAGAGTAATTTGAGAGACTTAGATAGACATAAAAGACCATAGGCTTTGTCACTTATGTTATACCACTTCACCTTATCTAATTCAAGTGTCAATTTTTTGCTGTACCTATCATTCTTTGGTGTAATCCTTTTTTACTCAAGAGGATTTTTAATTTGACTTTCCAGTCATGATAATTGAATGGTGTAAGAGTCAAAACTAAAATTAGATCCATGGTGTAGAAATGAAGTATGCGTTTAACTACATGTGATGAAAAATGATGATATGCACCCCCTTAAATCCATATAGATTCAATTTCACAAGGCACGAGCACAAATGCATAGAGATTGAAAAAATTGCATTTTAAAAAAATGATGCCTAAAATAGAGATGTCGATTGAAATTTATAGAAGTTTAAATGTTTATTGCTAAAAAAAAATGATCTCCACTTTGTATAAATTTAAAATTTTTTGGGTCGAAAAAATTTGGTGTGATTTTTTTTGGAATCAACCTCCCCATAAAAAACTTATGCTCCCCTGGAGTAAAAGTTAAGAAATTTTAGTTTAGAAGAGACAAAAGGCTTAACTCCCATATAAACAAGGGATAATACATGAAATGGGTGTTCTCCCCCCAACTTTGATTGATGTGATACATGGGTGAATGACATCATTAAAAAATGACCTTATTTGTTAAATGAATAGTGTCACCCTCTATGAGCTTAAATTTAATGTCTCTATGGCCATCATCAGAGTTTGGAGGTCCCTTCAGAGTCATAAAGGTTTCTTATCAGGGATGCAGTCACCCTCTATAGTTATCAAAAAAAGTCATCAAGTTATCACATTAGAGGGGAATCAATAATCTTGATGTTGAGGTCATGGATTGCTTTGACAGTTGAAAGTGTCAATGTCAAGATTTATGATTGCTCTAGCAGTTGATAATATTGTGGACTACTCCTACAGTCAATAATTTTGATGTTAAATTTTTTTGTTAGGGATGTAACTTGCCTATGCTACCATTGAGGTTTAGAGCATCAAAGTCTGGAGAGGTCCTTGTAGGTGCTAGAGATGGAGATAGTTCATGTAGTGTCAGGAATGATGGAGTTTCTCATAGTATGCACATAGGTATGAAAACTTTGCCTACCAAAAAAAACCCTTGATCTGGTATGACTCTAAAAAATCCACCAAAGAACCACTAAAGTTCTCAAAAACTTAGAAAAATCTAGAAAGGATTTTTCATTGAAGACCACAGATTGTATAGATTTATGCAAAAGCATCTAAAAAGCCCTAAAATCCTCTAAAAATAGCAAAAAATGACTGTCACGAAACTAAGTTGAGTTTATAATTGATCCTAGGGTTTTAACACCTTTTAAATTTGATGGTGCAAGCCATTTTACATAAAAACCTACCAGATAAAAGATGACCAGTAAGAGACACCTTTTTCTTGTTCTTTTTATCAATCTAGATCAATAGAAGACCCTATAAGAATAGTAAAATCTAGGAAAGAGTGAATCTTTAATATGCTAGGTCAACAAATAGTAGATCTATGACATGGAAGCTAAAACTCAATATTTTACAATAGGAACAATGACATTCATCTATAAGAAAATATTTGATACCATATTAGAGTGGGCCATAATTGAGGATCTAATGGATAGAATCAAATACATGAAAAAATTACCTATATGTAGTATCAAAATCAAACATGAGCCAGAAAGAAGTAATTTCTCAACAATTAAAAAGTTACAATATTAGCATTAACATCATTAGCCATAAAAGATTTTAGAAGGTACATTATATAGGTGAAAGATAAACATGTCCTCACTTCCTCATGAATGTGGGATTATCTTTCACAATGACCAAAAAGATACCTAAGCAAGCTAGCTAAACATGTGTAGGGAAAAAATATTAAGTGGAATAAAAATCTACACTAACATAATAAGTTGGTATGAGGGTATAAATCCAAAACTATTAAGACTTGCTCTAAAATCTTGATATTAACATAAGTTTAATAAACTAATATAGTTTGTAAAAGAGACATGCTTCTTTGTATAAATGACACCCCTTTCTAGATAAATTAATTTACTTAAGTTAATTAAGTAAATAAGTAGTTATATACTCAAGTTTTAAAACTGTAAGAAGTTAAGGGATTTTGTGTAGTTGCAATTAATTTTTACTAGTCACAGTAAAACTATAAATAAAGTGCCTTTTTGAATATTAAAGGTTAACGAAGTAAAGACACACTCATATATTTTTACTAAATATTAATAAAATACTTTTTATCCACCATAGTGGGAACAAACTTCAAGCTAAGTGGTTTTTATTTCATCAGTAGTATCAAAACATGGTTTGAAAGAAAGATATCATGGATTGAGAAAGCTTAAACATTGATGAAAGTGGTGGGCCTATGTAAAAAGAAGGAGATCTTGTGTGGAAAAAAAAGATAAAAAATAGAGTATATATATATATATATATATATATATATATATATATATTTAAATATTACAATTACTTTGAAAATTTAACATGTTTATCTTAATTTTATTATTTGATAAGATTTTTTTTTCTTGCATTTGAAAATAAATGTTTTAATTTGATTTTTTGAGAGGCGAAGTTGGAAGGTTATGTGTGAAGATTTTTTTAATACTGAGTATCAGAAATTCCATGAGACTATTTAGATCACTTCAAACCTATCTATAATTTTCTTTGAAAGTGTGTTTATTTATTATTGAGGCATTTATGTAATTTCTTTAGCATTTTACAAATATAATAAAAAACAACAAAATACAAACTCCTTTAAAATAAGAACAACTATATGGCATTCAAACAATCATTGTAAGGCATTGGAAAACCATTGTAAACTCATTTTTGGAGAAGTTACATGGTGATGGTATTTTGATGAACTTCAAGAAAGTATAATGAAATCAGTTTGGACAACTTGTTTGGCATTGGAAACTATAAATATGGAATTGAAAGCAACGTGCATGGCATTGGAATGCCATTTTTAAATTTGGGTGGCATTGGAATCACTTTTTATTAAAAAATAACTTAGTAAAACCACTTTGGAGCAACATACAACACTAAATTTTCCCCCTTTGAAATACCCTTCTTTGATTTTCATGTGAGTGCATTTTTTACAACATAAGTAATTTTTTTTTTTACCAATGCAATAAAAAAATATTGATAAGATTGTAACTTTAAAACTTGTAAAGACTTGTAGGTAAAATGGTGAATGTAAATTTGTGAGTCTCTTACCAAGTGAGAGGTGAAAAGTTTAAATCCCTCCCAAGCTATATTTTATTTAGAGATCCTTTTAGTTAAATTATTTTTTATTTTCAAAGAAAATCCTTTGAGAATATTTTTTAAAAAAAGTTAAAGGTTATTTTTTAAGGTGAACACAAATAAGTGAAAATATGTAATATTGGAGATACAAGGGTATATTTTTTCCTTTTTTTGGTTGAGATTAAGTGTAAATCTCATAAAAAAATATTACATACTTTATATGGAGGTTAAGTGCAAAACTTCATATCTACATTTTTTTTCTGTGTGAATGTAATTTTGATCATGTGAAGTATTTTCATTTTGAGAATTTTTTCTTTTGAAAATGCCTAAAATTCAAAATTTAATTTATGAATAGATCATTTTATGATATATAATTATGATGATTAGAAATGGTTAATCAAAACTTCACTCTTGTTTAATGAATTGTGGGATGATGTAAAATTTGAAAACCCCATGTTACTTACTGCCCAAGAAAAGGTTGATATTTTCAATCTAAAAGATTTTAAGGACCTAAGACTAATAAAATTTTCTTCTAATAAGGATACCTATATTCATATAAAAAATTCTCCTCAGAGTTATACTGCATGGAAAAAACTTTCTAATTTGTATGGCAAAAATCTAAAACATAAGAAGATAACTATCCTTATGAAGTTGTTCACATTATAGTTAGTTGATGATAAGGATATGAGAGAATATATGTCAAAATTGAAAACATTGCAACAAAATGCATTAAGGTAGGTTTTGGAAACCTTGATGATGATTTGATAGTAACTGCTACTTTGAAAGTACTTCATGGTTTTTATAGAAACATTTTAAAAATGTTTCATGTTTCTAACAAGTTTACAATATCATTTTAAAAAACTAGATAAATTAATTATCTAAGATTATTTATCTCTACCCAAGAAGAATACTAAAATAGAGGAAGTATATATTATGAAGTCAAAACCTAGTACTTCACATTCTAGTCAGTAGAGATATAGAGGACAAAGTTCTATAGGGGCTAGAGGTTACAGGGGATGAATATTTTAAAATGGAGGAAAATAATACTATCATAATCAAAAATTTATACTCATCAATAATACAATAACCAATTTCATCATACTAACACACATGATAAAGGACAAGGTTAAAGTTCACACAGAGGAAGAGGTAGAGGAAGATCAAATATTCATTGATATAGGTGTGGGAAATCTGGCCATATTGCATCTCAATGCAAGATTCCCTTTGATTAAATTCACAAACCATAGAAAATATATAAATAAAAATTTGCACAAAATGCAGAGCATGACTATGATGGATCAAGGAATATTGTACATGAATATGCATTTATAACATTAGGGAACAAAAATACTCAAAATTTTAGATTATGGATGAATTTACAAATGTTTGGGTATTAGATACAGGTGCTACTAAACATATGACATACAAACAAGACTTATTTTTAACTTTCAAAGAAGCAACTCTATCTCATGTCTCATTAACAGACAAATCTATTTATATTCCATAGGGGATTAGTTCTATTCATATTCTTCTTTCAAATGGTGCCATTAAGTATTTGAAAAAATGTTTGATATGTTGTTATTTTGAAAAATCATCTCCTTTATTTGGTTATCATTAGTAAGAAAGGCTATCATATTGTGTAAGAAATTTGACTTATCTACATTAACTCTATCACAAAAGGATATAAAATAATCTACACATATTATGAAGATAGGAACTTGGTTTGTTTACATTACATAGTACTTCCTCCTAAACAATAACTAGCAACAATGGTTGAAACATGATCAATGTCTACATAACATTTGTGGCATATGTGATATGGACATTTGAATGTTCACTCTTTGGTAGGATTGTATATGCTTAACATGGTGTATGGTTTACCTAATTTACACAGATTATTATTTGTAAATCATGTTTTTTAAGCAAATAAAACAAAGAAAAAATTCTTAAGGATTCTTTGTGGAGAGCTTACATGTGTTTACAATTAGTTAAAAATAATGTATGTGATATGAAAAAGTCATCCATTAGAGGGTGTATACATCTCGTATTGTTTATTTAACATTTTCAAAGGATGATTTGATTATATTTCATATATAATGAATCAAAGGTGTTCACTAAGTTTGTTGACTAGTTAAACGTAGTTGAAATAGAATCATGTTTTAAATTAGCTACCCTTTATTTAGATAATGGTGGTAAACACATTTCAAATGAATTTTTAGATTATTACCAAGAAAATGGAACCCAAAAACAACATAATAATACTTATTTTATAAAACAAAACGGAATTTTTGTCCAAATGAACAAAACCTTGGAATAAGTTCCCCACCATTGCTCTTTTGGGCCACACTCCATATGAGGATCAAAATGGATTCAATTCTAAGCTAAATACTTTAAATTTTTTGGTCATACTTCCTATACTTTAGATATTTTTGAACACAAATCTAAGTTGGAATCATGAATTAAAAAAATGTATATTTCTTGGGTATTCTAAACACAAAAAGGGGTATCATTTACTTGCACATGATACAGGGAAATTCATAATGAGTAGAGATGTAATTTTTGATGAGGTTGTTACTATAAAAAATGTATACATTGATTCAAAATTTGATATATTGGATAATAAGATATAAAAGCATCAATAAGCTAAGGGATTAAGACATGAATCTTTCACCAATTATGACATGAATCGTAATTGGGCTCAAATTATTTTTTCTGGCATGAAAGAAGATGAAGTTGGTAAAACAAGTTTCATGAGTTATCACAAATAGGTAAATTATAAAATTATTATTACTTCCACAAAGCCATCTAATTTTTAGGAAGCTTCTACTGAATAGGTTTGACATAATTCAATGCAAGTTGAATATGATTCCATTATGAGCAATAACACTTGGGTTTTGGTTCATCATCCTCAACAAAATCAACCTGTATAATGAAAATGGATTTATAGGGCAAAATATAAATATTATATATCCATTTAAAAACACAATTCACAAACTGTTGTGAAGGGTTATGCATAACAAGAAGGTATTGATTATGAAAAAACATTTTCACCAATTGTAAAGTGGCACACTATCTATATGGTTCTTGTTTTAGCCACATAAAATGGGTGTAACATCCATAAAATGGATTTAAAAATTGCCTTTTTGAATGGTGATATATATTAATAATTATATATGACATAAACACAAGGTTTTGAGATGGTTAGTGCTGAACACAAGGTGTGTAAATTGATCAAATCATTATATGGTCTTGAATAGGGATTAACAACTTGTTATGTGAGGATGGATTCCTACTTGTAAAAAATTGGTTTTGTACGTAGTGAATTTGATAATATATTATATATTTTAGTGCAAAGAAATAAATTGGTAATTTTCATTCCTTGTGTCGATGACTTGTTTATCACAAGGAATGATGAAAGTCATAATAGGCCCATGAAGAAGGAATTTCAATATGGTTTGAGATAATAAATCTTGGACTTATTAATTATTATCTTGATATAGAGGTAACTTAAAAAGATAAAATTATTTTCATTGCTCAAACTAAGTACATTTTTGAGTTATTAATAGGTTTAGTATGAATGATTGCAAACTTGCTCTTACACCAATGGAAAGTAACTTAAAATTATCTAAGGATGATGGTGGTGTATTTTTTATGGCACAAAATACAAGAAATTAATGAGAGGATTAATATACTTGATGACCACCAAGCCCAATATCTCTTTGATGTGGGTATTTTATCAAGGTTTATGAATAATCCCAGATAAATTCATTGGCACATAGGAACAAGAGTACTTTGTTACCTTGATGGAATAAAAACATAGGGCCTTATGTATCACCATAACAATAACTTCAAAGTTAGGTATTTTAATGTTGATTTTGGTGGTTGTGTGGATGAAAGAGTGTCCACAACAAGATACATTATGCATATGGGTTCAACTCCCATTACAAGGTGCTATAAAAATCAAGATACTATGGCAAATTCATCAATAGAAGAAAAATAAATTACATGGGATGCTTCCACAAAAATTGTTCATCTACATCACATCCTTGAATATGGTACAACATATTTATGCGTTGACAATTAGAGTGCAATCAATATGGCTAAAACTCTAGTATTTTGTGCAAAGACCAAACACATGGATGTTGAGTAATTATATGTGAATGTTGGTGTCGAAAAAAAACTTGAACCAATATTTTTCTCAACTATAGATCAATCAACTGATATTCTCAAAAAACTAATTAATATGAGAAAATTTGAAAATTTTAGAAAACAACTTGGTGTGTCCAAAGAACTAACTTTGGATCACATGGGGGTTTGTTAGGACTTGCTCCAAAGTCTTAACATTAACATAGGTTTAATAAATTAATATAGTTTATAAAAGAGGCATGTCTCTTTGTATAAAAGACACCCATTCTAAATAAATTAAGTTTACTTAAGTTAATTAAATAGGTAGCTATATTTTTGATTTTTAGTCCCATAAGAAGTTAAGGGTTTTTGGGTGGTTGTAATTAGTTATTACCCCTCATAGTAAAACTATAAATAAAGTGTCTTTTGAATATCTAGGGTTAATAGATTAAATACACCCTCTTATACATTTTTTACTAAGTTTTAATAAAATAATTATGACCCACCACAGTGGGAACAAGCTTTAATCTAAGTGGTTTTTGTTCCATAAAAAACTAGAGAATTTACAAGGGTGTAATAGATCACAATTATAAACAATCATACAAGGTGAATATAACTAATATACTAATGTAGGATAAACATTGAGTAACACATGTTTATTAGAGTTAATATATATATCACTTTGATGTCCCTATCACCTATGCACTCAATGTACATATCAAAACATTTGTTCCCAACAATAGCCAAAACAATTATATGATAAGATAACATAAGAAATTAATAAAACACATACACACAATGCATATAATTGTGCTCAATAAGGATCTTAATGTTCAAATGAATATCAAATGATATAAACAAAGATTTTTATCACATAATAATATGTCCATGGTATCCATATATGAAATTAAAATATGTAAACATACTAGCTCAACTAGTCAAATAATCTACAATGTGTATACATGAAATATAAACAATGTAAACATCCTAGATCAACTAGCCAACATTCATATATAAAACTAAAATTCCATATGCTAAAAATAAAAATACTGATACATGTGCTTAAAAATCACCAAATAATAGTCCATCGCATATTACAAGTACAATGCATAGGGGAAAATATATAAACAACATAAAATTTTTGCCTCGCACGTGTTATATGAGGAATTGTTGAGAGATTGTGGAGTTTATAGGGAACACTCAATTTGTAAAAAAATGATGTTTTGGGTTTTTTTATTGGAAACTTCAAGGCATGAATGATTAGTTATCATGTTGAAATAAGGATATATATAAATTCTTGTAACATGATTGTAAAAAATGTTATAGATATTTTAATTTGTGAATTATGGATGCACTTCCAATAATACTTTGTTTTTCCCTTGTATTGTCAATGTATGAGAAATTCCTTTGAAATGTTGAAACTAATATGGAAATAAAGAGATGTGTGTGTGTGTGTGTGTGTGTGTGTGTGTGTGTGTGTGTGTGTGTGTGTGTGTGTGTGTGTGTGTGTGTGTGTGTGTGTGTGTGTGTGTGTGTGTGTGTGTGTGTGTGTGTGTGTGTGTGTGTGTGTGTGTGTGTGTGTGTGTCTGTGTGTCATTTTTTTTACCTACCAAAATGTGTGCACACTTATGTAGAATCACATAGATATTGCATTCATGTCTCAATAATTCTTCCAATAATACTAGGAGTTAGTAATTCATGTGATATCCCAATGGATGATGACACCCTTTTTGGTGATCAAATCAAATTTTGTTAAATATATTTTCCTTTTGTTTGTAAGATGAAATCCATTGATAATATTATAATACATGAACTCTATGTTGTTTAAGATCCATTAATTATTTGGTTACATTTGATATGGGTTATTCATCCTTAAGCAATGCACATTGCAAAATTAGGGGTGTGTTAGGAGTAGTGTATGTTGTCTAAATTATGTGTTAATTTCATTGAATCACTCATTAAATTGGGAATAGATGAAGTTATTCAGTTAATAAGAATTTATAATTCTCATTACATACATATTATGCAAATAATTGTACAAAATCTATTAAGCTTTAGATCTATGTAATTTTATGATATGAGTGCAGTTGTATATGTTGTAAATCCATTAAAATTTCATTATTGTTGCATTGTGTATATTATTTTAATGTTGTAGGAATTATAATTTATCAATATTCATGTTACAAGTAAGTTACCTATGAGATTCATGAGATTATTTCATACCTAAAACTATTCTATTCACATGGTAAATGTGTGATTTATGTCCTTGATAGAGTGATTGAGAGTGTGGATATGTAATATCACCTTGATTAATTTTTTTAGTTTGATATGAGATTTATTATTGTGTGAGAAATTGTCTATGGTGCTAATGAAAAATAATAGGGTACATATACATAGCTGGTTTTGTTAATTTACCCAGATTTGATGTTTATCTAATGCCATATTATCCTAATAATCCTGTAAATAAAAATATGGTGTCAATCAAAGATGTTATAGGAGCTTTGAGATTTAAGCCAATAGATTTTGTTCCTATCCTTTAACAAATTATAAAAGGATTACCTACATTTCAGGGAAATAATGCTATTATGGGGGAAGACAACCTTAAAAACTTCATCAAAATAAAAAATGATTTTAAGTTAGAGGATGAGGATGTAATGATTATTGTTTATGCAATATTTAGAGGAAAATTCTAGAGATTAGTAAACCAATCTATTTGATTTGTGCATATTTTTTCTGTAA
Source organism: Torreya grandis (assembly GCA_037957365.1). Lineage (NCBI taxonomy): Eukaryota > Viridiplantae > Streptophyta > Pinopsida > Cupressales > Taxaceae > Torreya > Torreya grandis. Next base: position 911,008 of record JARHVA010000053.1, on the reverse strand, counting down.
TGAACTTAAAATATTAATTAGGTAATATTATGGTTATAACACTTATCCCAACATTCTCATATGTGACTTTATCAACATTTGAAAGAAGTTCAATGTTTATTTTTCCTAAAGATGCACATGATGATAAAATTCTGATCTAATCTATTAACAATATCCTTGGGGAAACTTTATATGAGTTGTGCATATTATTACAGAACAAATAATATTGAAAAGGATGATGCATCTTATTATAATTTTTAGTTGGATACATTTTTTTATTGATATATATCACTAGGTTTGCATTATATCCAAGTAAAAGATGATGTTGATCAACAACATTCACAAAAATTAGAAATTAGAGGTGTTTTGTAATCTTCATGTAAATTTGAAAGGAATGGTCATTTATCCTCCCTTTGTAGCAGTAAAGAAGCTCATAGACTGAATTGAAAATTAATTCCATTCATTAGATGAACATAATGATAACACATTTTATTCACATGCATTTAATGTCCAATTTCATGGGATGTATTATATTGAGATTTTAGATGTTTTCCATGGTGTAAAATCATGCCTCATGCTTCATGAAGAAAGTGTGGTAGAAGGAATTTATTGCTTCCCATACATTCCCTATTTTCTTTGTGTTGAATTGAAATCTAAAAGTATCTTTGATTCTAATAGAATAGGCAATGTGTATCTCTATATATCTCCTACAACAACTTTTGAACACATCAAACATAATAAATTGAATAAAATTTCAAATTGTGAATTTATTACAACATTTAATCTAAGAAGGACAGCTGGTGGTAGGTGAAGACAAAAGTAGGCAAAGAATAAAAGAGAATGAGATAAGAATAATAAAGGATAAAATATTAATATGCAACAATAGATTGTGGAAAATAAAGAGAAGACAAAAAATAGAAAAACAAAGAATGAATGCAAGGAGAAGATAGTGAAAACAAGAAGAAGAGTAAAAGGAATATAACAAAATCAAGAATTATGTATTGATGATAGTAGTAAGAGCATATAATATTCAAATAATAGAGGGATAAGACATAATATTTACAGTTGCATATAGAGAAACAAATAATAAGCAAGGACATAATAAAATATAATATATAAGTTTTTTGAAAGAGTTTTATAACAATTGTATATGTAGTTGATCAAAATTTTGTAATCAATCATTTTAATAGGTTTTAAAATTAATATAATATATGCATATGTGTGGGTTTTTTAGTTTGTCTCTATCTCCCATGTTTTAGAATTTTAAGTCTATTGTTCTGAGTGTTTTCTACCATATGCTACTGGCTATAGAGATTGTCAAGAGCCAACCATTTTGGTGTTTCAATTTTAATTTTCTCCCTTTGGTTTTTAATGCTGCATATTTGGCCTTTATTTACAACAACTGGTATCATAGTCTTATATACTTAGTGACTATTGAAGATAGCATCCAGTAGCAATAGTTCATGGCAATAACCTCCAATGTTTGAAGGAAAGAACTATGATGTATGATGCATCAAGATGAAGACTATTCTATCACTAAAAAGCTTTGAGAACTAGTATAAGGTGGATATACTAAGGTTATAGACCTGGTAGCATTCAATGACCTAACCCAAACACAAATAAATTTGTTAAAAAAGAATAGAAATAATGATACAAAGGCTCTAAGTTATATTCAAATGACTTTGGTTGATTCGTTCTTTCCAAGGATAGAAAAAACTACCCATTCCAAGAAATCTTGAGACATTTTGAAAAATACCTATCAAGGTAGTGACAAGGTAAATATTGTCAAGTTTTAGCTATTGAGAAGGTAATTTGAGACCGTGTAGATGAGAGAAAATGAGTTAATCAATGACTTATTCATCAAAACAATGACTATTGTCAATCAAATCAAGATAAAAGTAGATGCTCTTGAAGATCATAAAATCATTAAAAAGGTGTTGAGGATCCTTCCAATTAGATTTGATCCTATAGTGGTTAAAATTTAGAATTTCAAAGATTTAATACAAATGACAATTGATGAGTTGATGGGTTCCTTGAAAACCCATGAATAAAGTTTAAATAGGTCAACCACCTCTTCCCATGAATAAACCTTCAAGACAAATTTGAATGTAAGAGGTAGGGGGAGAGGTGAAAATAATAAAGGTAGAGAAGGAAGAACTTGTATTAGCCAAGAAGGTGGAAGACACAATCACCAAGAATAGCATGGATGAAGAAGGAGGAACAACACTTTAAGAGGTGGTTCTACACAAATATATGCAACATAAAATGTACAATGCTATTAGTGCAATAAATATGAACACTATGGTAGTGAATGCAGAGAGAAAGAGTATGATTTAAATTGGCAAAGATCAAATTTCTCCAAGGCACAAGAGGTTAAACCTAATATGAATGAGAAAGGTGGAAACTTGTTCATAACATGTAATATAACTAAGAAAAGTAACAGAGAGAAATGGTATTTAGATAGTGGTTTTAGAAACCACATGAGTGGTAACAAAGATATGTTAAATAACATTGATGAATAAATAAAATTATAAGTGAAGATGGGAAATAGTGATAAATTATTGTCATGGGCAAAGGCAAAATATCTATCCACACCAATCAAGGTGATAAAAGATAAATTCAGGATATTTACTGTGTCAGGGTTGAATTAAAACCTAATTTGCATTGGGAATCTTGGACAAAAAGGATATAAGATGAGATTTGAAGATGGAGAGTGCATAATTTATGATATGAGTGGAAATAATACACAAATTTCAGCAGTCAAGATGACAACCAATAGTATGTTTCTTTTGAAGATGAAAAGTGAGTACACAACATCATTCAAAATAGTGGTACTAGATGAGTATACCCTTTGGAATCTAGGGTATGGTCACTTGATTTTTGGTGTGTTTAACATTATTATTAATAATAAAATGGTAAGAGGGTTTCCCCTAATATAACAACCAAATAAAGTGTGTGAAGGTTACATATTGAGGAAGCAACATAGGAGCGTCTTTACCATGGGTAAGTCTTAGAGAGAAAGAGCTCCACTCAAGCTAATACATTAAAACCTATGTGGTCCTATGAAGACTCCCTCCTTATCCAATGATTTTTATTTCATGACATTCATATATGACTTCAACTAAAATATATGGGTGTATTTCTTGAAGAACACATAAGAGGCATTTAAAATATTCAAATAGTTCAAGGTCAAGGTTGAGAAGAGAGTGGTCATTACATAAAGATTTTGAGAATTGATAGAGGGGGATAATATATATCAAAAAAAATTATGATTTTTGCAGGATAATGGCATCAAGAATTAATTTACAATGAGGTATACACCATAGCAAAATGGTGTAGCCGATAGGAAGAACTGAACCATCCAAGAGATGGAAAGAAGCATGCTAAAGGTGAAAGGGTTGTTCAATGAGTTTTGGACTGAGAATATAACAACATCCATATATTTTTTATACTAAGAGTGTTAGGTATATGATCCCTCAAGAATCATGGGGCATTTAGAAGCCTAGTGTTGAACTTCTTAGAATTTTTGGATGTGTGGCATATGCACATGTGCCCAAGCAAAAAAGATCAAAGTGGTAATAAAAATGAGATAAATGTATTTTAATTGGATATAGTGATAAATCAAAGGTATATAGGATTTATAATATGGTCACTAAGGGGTTAATAATTAGTCAAGATGTTTAATTCATTGAGTATGTAACATGGGAAGATAAACAAGAAGAGCAACAAAAGCAAATAAAGGATATTGGACCCTTTCTTGAAACTAAACTAGCAAGTGGCACAACCACTCATACACCAAGTTGGATTCATATTTCATAAAATGGATGATTAAAATATTGGTAATAGCCAATAAATATCTCAAAGATTCTCTCATGAGACAACATCATCACCCTCCAACTCAAGTCAACACTTAGATAGAACAAGGAGCTTGCAAGACATATATCAACAGTCAATGTAAGAAGAAAATGAGGATGAAACTATGAATTTTACTCTATTTTTAGTAGATGTTATTATTTATTATGAGGAATCAATCAATGATGGAAATTTGGTGTGAAGCAATGGATGAATGAATGTATGCAATAGAGAAAAATCAGACATGAGAACTAGTAGACCTTCCAACAATAAAAGAGGTCATAGGAGTACAAAACCAAAATCACTCTCGAAGGCAAGATTGAGAGACATAAAGCAAGGATAATTTTAAAAGGAAATAATAAATGACTTGGAAATGAATACAATGAGACATTTTCTCTCGTAATAAGGCTAGAAATGGTGAGAAGAATCATAGCCATAGTTGCTCAACATAAGTGGAAGGTACATCAAATGGATGTCAAGTCATCCTTATTGAATGGATTATTATAAGAAGAGGTTTATGTGGGAAAAAAACATAGATATGAGATTATATGGCATGAAAATAAAGTGTATAGGTTTAAGAAATCATTGTACAGGCTCAAGCAATCACTAAGAGCATGGTACAATCAAATAGACTCTTACTTGTTGATCAATGGCTTTAGTAAAAGCAATAATGAGACCAATATCTACATAAATACAATAAAATAAAGTATTTAATTTTTTTTAAAAAAAATGTGGATGATCTAATCTTCACCAAAAATGTGAATCCGTCCATAGGAGAGTTCAAATCAACTGTGAAGAGAGAATTTGAGATGATTTATTTAAGTTTGTTGACATATTTTATTCACATAGAAGTTAGGAAAATGAATGAATCCATATTTATATGCCAATAAAAGTATGCAAAAAATATTTTTGAAATGTTTAGGATGTTAGACAACAAACCAATATTTACACCATCTAAAACAAGTTTGAAACTACATAAGGAAGATTGCAGCAACAATGTGGATCCCACATGATACAAGAGCTTAGTGGGAAGTTTAATGTATTTGAGTAAAACTAGACCAAATATCATGTATGTAGTCAACCTCATTTCTAGATTCATGGAGACACCAAAAGAGACACATTGGTAAGTGGATAAAAGGATGTTGAGGTACATTGATGGAACTAGAAACTATGGAGTTTTGTATCTAATAGTAGATAACTTTTAGTTAGTTAGCTACATAGATAGTGATTGGGTTGGTACTCTTGATATAGATAACACATCATTATATGTGTTCCTTAATGGGTTAGGAGCTAATTCATGGGATTCAAATAAGTAACTAATAATTTCACTTTATATCGCTGAAGTTGAGTATATAACAACTAATTCTAAATGTTAGAAAATATGGATCAAAAGAGTCCTATCAGATTCACATGAGGAGCAACAAGGATATTAAAATATATTTTGTGATAATATATCTTCCATTGTATTGTCAAATAATCTCATTTTTTATGGTAGAATCAAGCATATAACAATTAGGTATCACTTTATTAGAGAGTTAGTTGACAAATGTGAGATAGAGATTAAATTTTATAAGTCTGAGTAGTAGCTCACTGACATATTTACTAAACCCTCATAAAAAGATATTTTTGTGCATTTAAAAGAGATATTATGAGTCATAGATGCAATAGAACTAGCTCTAGAGGCTCATATTATGGTTCTAAATATGCTTAACATGGATCTAGAGATGCCCAGGCTAGCTTCAGAGATACATAGGATGGCTTTAAGATGCACAAGCTATCTTTTGAGATCACCAGTTTGGTTCCAAAGATGCAAAGTATGGTTCCCATATTTGTTAGGAGTGAACCATTTAGATTAAAAGTAAGTTTTCAAGATGTTTTTTGGGTTGACAATCATCCTATAGAGCTTGGAAAGAAAGTCAAGAATAAGAGGGAGTGTTAAAATATATCATTCTTACCTTCTTCCACCTATCATATCAGATCCATAGATCTCATAAAATAGTGTTTAAACACAACAAACATTATTAAATAAACAATAGTTCAAATTTTGAATTTTTTGTAGCTGTTTGAGCTGAGTGGGAAAATTGGTGGTAGGTGAATACAAAAGTAGGTGAAGACAAAAATATAATGAGACAAGAAGAATAGAGGAGGATATAATATTAATACAAAACAATAGACTATTAAAATTAGAGAGAATAATAAAAATAAATAAAGAATGAATTCAAGGAGAACATAGTGACTGCAACAGGCAAAGTAGAAGGAACAGAGCAATAAAAAGAAATATTTTTTGATGACAATAGTTAGAGCATAGAATATTCAACATAATAGAGGGAGAAAATAAAATATCTATATGTGTATATTTAGAAACAAATAATAATCAAGAATAATGACATAATACAATATAGTATATTAATTTTTTGTAAAATTCTTGTAACAACTGTAGTTATAGTTGATCATAGTTTTGTAATAAGTCATTGTAATAGATCTTATAATTAATATAATATATGCATATATGTGGCTTTTTTAGTTTGTCTCTATCTCCATAGTTTTATCATTTTAATCCTATTATTATGAGTGTTTTCTACCTCATACTATTATCTCCAGAGATTTGAAGAGCCAACCATTTAGGTGTTTGAGTTTTACTTTTCTTCCTTTGGTTTTTAGTGCTACATATTTGGCATTTTTTGCCAACACTACTTTGTGCATGTCTTCAGTGTTATTTTTATAGTTATGTGTTTTTTGACTACGCGATGTGGGGTCAAGTGGTGTTAAATTTTGGTGAAAGACACATTGGAGCTTTTAGTTGTATTTTAAGCATTCCTGAAATGGTTGGGAAAAGGATAGTGGGTATAGACTAGTAACACTATTTCATAATATGTGATTGATTTTATTTGATAATATGAGTGTATTTCCATTAGGATGGAATTTGAAACATGGGTTTTTTATGATTAAAATGAAATATTTGTGAGATAATGAAAGTACTATATAATAACTTTATTTGAGAGGAGGATTCTTAAATTATTGGAGGGGAATCTCAATGTACCCTCAAGGGGTACATCTCCCCAAGTTAGAGTCATCATTAGAATTTGAAGGAAAATTTTGATTACTTTGGGATATAAATAGGGTAAAATGAGTGTTATATATATATAAAATACAACTTATCATCAATATGTTTATAAAATGGGAGAATGATCTTTTGAGTTGATAAAGACTTTACAACACCCTTACGTTGGGCTATTGTGGTAAACTCTATTAAGAGTAAATTAAAGGATATTACTTTAGAGATATGGATTTGAATATGAGTTTATCACATAAAAATTTCTTTCATACTTACATAAACATAATGAAAATCAACGAATCATTTGAACCTGCAAAATCATAGTTAGATTAGATATAGGTGAATTAGGGGAAATATCATAAATAAAATAAAAAGGAGGAATACAAGACAATAATTTAAAATAATGATAGAGATAATATGTTTTCATGATATAAACTTCCTGGCTATGGAAATATTTTAACCCTAGGATGGATCATAACAATGTTGATATTAATTGGTGTTATCTTTATTCCTAAGAGAGAGGGGCCCTTATTACTTATTGAATTATGATTTAAATTACGAGAGAGAGAGAGAGAGAGAGAGAGAGAGAGAGAGAGAGAGAGAGAGATCAAATCCTTGAATTTTATCGAACAAGCCTACATTTAAAGTAATTTAATTCTCAAGACATTCTCTAACTTATTTCCAAGTCATATATATTAATATATAGATAAATACTATCAAAGGTTTTAGAAAGTGATGCATGGAAGTATATAGAGAATGGCATAAAATATAGTGCAAAAGATAGTGGATCTATGCATAATTGTAAAAAGAGCCTAAAACAATCGAGTGGGCATGAGAAGGTGATTCAAATATACAATGCACCATATGTGTGTGTGTGTGTGTATATATGTATGTATGCATATGTATAGTAATGGAGTTACATAAAGGTGGAGGAATACTAGATCACATAAACAACTTCAGTATGAAGTTGAGGCAATGAGTTTTGTACACTAATTTCTCAAAGTCATCTAGTTAGGTACTAAGAAAGGAACTTGGGGTTCATAAAAATCCATGACTTGGCATCAAAACTAATGTATATGATAATTATAGAGGAAAATGTAGTAATGGATATTATTACACAACATTACCAAGTGTGTGTTCCTTGTGATAACTTTAAGATCAATGCTGGTGCCACATAACCCAAAGTGCTTTAGAGGCAAACAACTCAAAGAGATTAAGATAAATTCAGGTTGTGAAGGATGGTAAAGAACATTTTTAAGTGAACCTTAATCAAGTTGTCCATCAAATTATTGATACATATAATTCTTGACACAACTCTATAAATATACAAGAGGCTATAAAAAATTATGGTCATGGTTCTCTTTCCCATGAGAGTAATTCATTTAGGCATGATAAATTAATGATGCATCAAGAGTACTGCCACTGATGTTTGAACATTCTCACTGTGTATTAGTTCTAAATTTTCAACATCAAAGTCAAGTTCAGATGGAAGTGCTTGCATAGGACCATTAGATTTCCAAAGCCAAATTTGTATTACTTCTAGGTCATTTGGTCTTGATATGCCTAAATAGATGAATTTCAAAAGTCATAGGTTAGAATCATAAAATTTAAAATGCACTTATTCCTTTCAATACCAATATAATCTGTAAAATGAATATCAAGTGCAGGGTTTGAGTTTTGAGCCATTAATTTTTTTGTACAAGCATCGATGGTGATCAACCTTCACCAAAAAAAGGGAGATTTAGTCCCACATTTACCATGGGAAAAGGCTTCAAAGGATTTATATTGAAAAATGCATATTAAATAGTGTGTAGGAAAATAAGATAGGGTTGGGTTAAAAGTGATGATATGGAATGTGATTTTGAAAGGTGTATAATATAAAACTATAAAATCTCTAAAAATAATATCCCACATCCATCGAATGAGAATAGATAAAACAACATATGAAAAACCCTATGAAAGGTATATTAGGAAGCCCCATGGGTTTTTCCTTGGTCAAAGATATATATGATTGTTGAATATTAAGCATGTCAAAAACCTATTTTTTTTCATAATAGGTATAAGAATTTAATTCTAAATTACTTGGGTGAGAGTAGATTAATTTAGAACCATGACCAATATAACATAAAGGTATGAAGGAAGACTTGTTGGGCTACATGGATGCTAACAAGGAAGAGGATTGTTATAATATTAATAGGATTCAAAGGGGAAGAATTAAATCTTGGGTGTCTATAAGTTAGTGGGATTTGACTAGGGAACAAAAGGTGAATAAGTGACAAAATAATAATTATTCATGCGTTCAGATGATGAAGTGCCTAGGGTGGATGTTGATCATCAAATGCATGAGAAATGCCACAATTCAAAAACATAAGTTTTTTCATAACATGTATAAGCATTTAATCTCACATCACTTAGGTGAGAGTAGATTAATGTAGAACCATGACCAATATAACATAAAGGTATGAACAAATATATGCTTGGCTACATGGATGCTAATGAGGAAGAGACCCGTGATAATATTAATAGGCTTCAAAGGGGAAGAATTCAGTGTTGGGTGTCTAAAAGTCAGTGGGATTTGACCAAAGAATAAAGGAAAAATAAGAAACAAGGTAAAAAATATTCATGTGTTTAGATGATGAAGTGCCAAAGGTGGATTTTGATCATCAAATGCATGAGAAAGGCTGCAATAGTTTCATGTTTTCATTCATCTGTGGAGGTTGACTATTCAACAATCAACCTCTAATAATGTGATCCATGTTGATACTAGGATTGTTTGTGTGGTGGACAATGCTATAACTATTTAAACTAGATGTAAACATCCAATGCATGATATTGACATAATGATGTCACTAATATTAAATGAAATAATAGGGAAAAAAACATTCAACGCATGAGATTGATAAAATGGTGTCACTTATATTCAATGAAAGAATAGATAAAAGTACATATGTGTATAATAAATAATACAGTAAGGAGAATAGAGATTTGTGATCATAAGGGGAATGGGGATGACACATACTAACTAATTTATCTTGACTAGAAGATGAGAATTAGATACATAGAGCATGTTAACATGTTGAAGATATGTCCAATTTATATAGGGTACTCAAGACATGCAAGTATTCAGGATGTTATGGACATAAATGATGAGGAAAGGGTATGATGGACTCCTTTTCCTATCAGATGCATTGCAATATATCTTTATAAGAAATTAGTTATAACTAACAATAATTATAAAAAATAACAATTATAAAAGTTCTTTATCATCTACTTGAGTGATGATTGGACTTTTTGTAGATGTGGTAGTTAAACTCCCAATGTGAGCTATATTGATAGATGATCTAACATGGTACAAGTGTGAAAAGAGGCACGATAGGATTTGCATATAAGTGGAATTATACATGAAAATTCAGTGATGTGTATATGTTTTTCATGGTGTAAAAGATGATGCAAAGCAGTGAGACTTGTGTGTACACGTAAAATATGTAGTGGGAAGGACCCCAAGTTGAGTTGGCATGAGGATGCAATAACTGTGAGCACTGAGTCATGATATGTGAAAGACTACAAGAGATGTGAGGGTTATGAGTCACTTGTATGGAAGTACAAGAATTTCAATAACTATAATGTAGATGTTTGCACAAGAATGTATAAGTTGTGAGTGTTTGACATTATGGATGTGTGTAATCTTTCCTTAATATTTTTTTATAGCATGGGGTGATTCAATCAATCTAATAAATTTAAAAGGATATGGAACTAATGTTGGAAAGATGGCAAATAAGTTGGTGTGTCGATCAACTTATAGATGTCATTATAGTTGTATGCTACCTTAGGTTGTGTTAATTGAGTGAAGCATGACATAATTAAAGTTGATTGTGATGTTATTGATATAGGTTGAGCCAATAAGATGTTTCAGGCCAACTTATAATGTGTATAAATTTTCTATAAATATTTTGATAGTGGACTATAATACCTTTTCGAAAAGCTCGATGTGCGATCTAAAATTTTACCTGGTTAAAGCTCGGTGTTGATTCATTTTGAGCTCTAAAAACACTTTGGAGGCTTTAAAAATTTCCATTCAAGATATGAAGTCATTTAGAGGATTTACAAGAAATATATTTATAACTATGTGTGGTTGTGCCCAGATCATTGTCCATTTATTGAAGAGAAATACTCCCCATTGTGTTTTTGGTTAGCTATGGAAATTGAAATTGACACCATTAAATATTGTACCACTAATCTTGATAACATGGTGTAGTTGTGTAGATTATGAGGTGAGCTAATCAGAATAATACAATGTGATATGAATGTTGTAGTTGTATAGATTCTTGGGTGAGGTAATCAAATTAGTGTAGGGTGATACTCGCATTGTGGAGCTTGAGGCGAACCAATTAGATAACATTCAATATTAGTGATGTATGGAGTGGATCAACATGAGTTTGATGTCCAATATGAAGACTTTATGATACAAGAGTGAAGTTAATAATATTTGTGTGCTCAATCTATATGAAAAATTATGAAGCTTCTTACATGTGCTTAGGACATGCTATAACGTTGACTTGTTGACAATGTAGAACCATAGAGGTATTTGTACAAAATGCCCTATGAATACAAGGTGGACTATGTAGATTCATGAAGTCAATAAATGGTCCTCATCTTATCACTTAGTTTCATAATAATCCTTTGTCCTGATATTTATACTCTTTGAACTCATACTCTGATAATATGCAAATATATTATAAATAGTAAAAAAATATGTAATGTCAATCTTGATTAAATATAATATTCATATATTTACTAACATAATTTAAAAAATTTAATATTTTAATGTTTTTATTGAATAATATTGTGAATTAATATGTTGGTTGTATGCTTCAACACATATAACCACTATGGCAAAACCACTCGTATTCACATATTGACTGACACTAGCCACCTATAGCCATTCATTGAGTCAAACTATATCAACAACTATAGGTGAATGCCTTTTGAGGCATGGAAAAATAAGTAATTAGTCAGCTTCAACCACTCCATGTGCATCTCATGAGCACAAAGAATCATGTGCTAGGGTGGGAAAACCATTGGAGTTTACTTATGGTCTTATTGGATTGATTGGTTGATTATTTTTTAAATATATATAAGAGTTTTACACTTAACTATTTTAGGCCTAGTTGTCTTTTTTGTTTTTTGGTTTATTGAGATCTCATGGTTGTAACCTCCATGATTTGGAAAATATCAAGTAATACCTCTGCCACTTTATATAAGGAAGAGTTTTAGATCATAAGATAGCTAGATGGAGAGAATAGATTATTAAGCATAAAAAGAATAGAGAACAAATCATTGTGATTTTATTTGTAATTGACCTATTGTAATTCATTTATTTTTGAAGATAGAATATTAATAGCTATCATTTGTTTAGAGTTGATTTTACTTTAAATAGGAGGGGATTCCAACTTCAAGTCCAACCAATGTAGGATCCACTCACAAGGATTTGGTGATATGATTTCCCACCCGTTAGATAGTCTATTTCATGTTGTGTGAACATTTCATTTCATCTCATTTTGGTAATGTGCAATTTTAATTTTGTTGTGTGGGAAACTTCTAACTTAGATCAGTATTTCATATTTAGGATTTAATTCCTTATATTTCCTTTTCTACATGTATGATTTACTTCCATGTTCTTTACTTTCTACAAGAGTGTTTCAATTATGTGCAAGTGTATTTGTTTTCAAAAAAGTTTGTTACTTTGCTAAGTTGTTCAATAATACATTTACAATGTAGAATCCTTACAAATATATATGTCATTAGGTCAATAATTAATTATGGAATTACACAATTTATATGTTATAAGGTTGCCTAGGTGGGTTTTTTCCCAAGGTCAAAGGATAAATCCTTGAGCTCAAAAATAACAATGGATTGCGTGCAACAAAAGTTTTGACATCATTTTCAGGGAAGGATGTAAAAGTATTTAACTCTTCAAAAATTGATAATATATTTTTAGATTAAAATTCTTTTTCATACAAGTAGAATTAGAAATTAGAAATTTCCCTTTTAAAGCTAACCCTAGGTAGGATAGGGAAAAATAATCACAAAAGAAGATTGATTGGTTGCATTTAGTGTGAGAGGGATTGCTTGGGTAGATTCTTTGCTAGGAGATTGAATTTTGTTTTAAGAGCTAGAGCTAAGGTACCACTTGTATCCACTACAAGTGGTATAAGGGAACTTGTAGCTAGTCCACACCAGTCACCAAAAGCTTTATTAAAAGAGGGTGTAACTAAGAATTATTGGATAGAACTATAAAAAAATCTAAAGCTAGGAAATATGAAGATCCCCATACTTCTAAAAAATATATTATATTATCATTCTAAAAAGTGCCTATTTGGCCACCCTATACCCAATTTTATTTAGTGTGAGAGGGATTACTTGGGTAGATTATTTCCTAGGAGATTGAACTTTTTAGAAAGAGCAGAAGCTGAGGTACCACTTGTATCCACTACAAGTGGTAGAAGGGAACTCATAGCTAGTCCACACCAGTCTCCAAAAGATTTATCAGGAGAGGGTGCAACTAAGAATTATTTGGTAGAACTAGTAAAAAAATATGAATCTAAGACCACGTTTCTTGATTGGAAACTAATATAAGCATCAGTTGTTTCTAACCAAGGTTTGTGTAGAATGAGAGGATACCCTCATAAACTAGACTTTGGTTACATGACCATAAAATTAGTTGGGTATTTCCATGAATCAACATAGATAACAAGGTATTTGATAACATTTTAGTTTGGAAAATAGATATATCTACCAGTTAGAGAACATTTAGAAATTGGTGAAGGTCATATAGCTTAAGTTGTTCCATTGTTTCCTTAGTCATGACATTAATAACAACTTCTAGGTTGATGAGAGTGTTTTGGATAATGAATCCTAAGATATACGCATTTACTACTAGGCTACCAGGTTTGAAATATTTATGAGGAAAATGTTTCCCAACATAAGATTAATGAATTGACTAACAATGTGAAAAATTTGAGGATTTGTTTTCTTCTGACTAGGTTTCCATTAAAATAATTTTCAAGCAACTTTAGTCTAAGGCACATATTTAATTACTTAAAACAAAGGTATACAAACACAAACATTTTAAATTTCCCCCAAAAAATTATATTTTTATTAGGGATCCTTCTTGATTTGAGTAAGACACTCGAGAAAGGAGGGTTTGTAATTACAATAGGACTATATAATAAGACCATGTTTCTTGAAAGTTGTGTCATCTTCTGTGTGAGCGTGTCCTTTACTATGTTTTGTTACTATGATGTTTTGTCCTTTCTATGTTTTATCCTTGCCACATTTTTGTCTACTATTTTTTTGATGGATGCCCATATTTCACCCAGATGATTGGAGTTTGTCCAACTAAGATTTAAGATATTGAGATTTTGAACACACCATAAAGACAAACATATATAATTGATTTTATTGAGATTGTAGCTCCTTTATTCATTTTGCTAATGTATGCAAAAAATATTTTCAAGCTCTTAAAAATATCTTAGTATCAACATATATGCTAAAAAGACTAGATTGGAAGCTCCCATTCTATATTGATATAGATGCATATAATACAATGCTTGGAGGTTTTCTTGGTCAAAAGGATGGCCATTTTAACTATGCCATCTACTTTATCAATAAGAATATTTCAAGTGTGGAGCTTAATTATAGATTAATGAAAAAATAATTTATTGTTGTTATTTATGCTGTCAATAATTTTTTTCATTATATAATTGGCTATCCTATGTTCATATGCATTGATCAATTTGTAATCAAACACTTAATGAATAAACTAAGAATAAAGGCTAGAATTATTAGATAGTTATTACTACTTCAAGAATTTGATATTACCATTGTGGATAAACTCATAAAAAATAATGTAGTTGCATATTTCCTATCTCAACTAATATTTAATAAACAAACTTTGCATATTGATGATGCTTTCCTAAATGAACATTTATTCATTATTTCAATAATAACACCTTGGTTTATAGATATTGTTAACTGTTTAGATGCAAGTAAACTCCCATAGCATTTTTGACTGGGGGAAATAAAGAACCTGGTTGCTCGTAGTACTCATTTTTTTTGGATATTAGGGTATCTCTACTATGCATGGCTTGACTCAGTCATGCACTAGTGTGTGAGACATGATGATAATTTAACATTATTCATGCCTATCAAGATGAACCCTATAGAGGGAATTTTAAAATGAATATGATTGCTATTAAGATATTCATGGCATGATACTACTAGCCTACTTTGCACAAATATATAAAATAATATACCAGATGATGTGATAAATGTCAATGTATGGGTAAACCACACAAAAAAGTAAGATGCCTATTCAACCTCAAGTTACTTAAGAATCCTTTGAAAAATGGGGTCATACTTTGTTGGTCCTATCAATCCTCTTAATAAAAAAGAATATATATTGGTTTGTACAGATTATTTGACCAAATGGGTTGAGATCAAGACACTCACACACACATGAGATGAAAAGGTTGTTGAATTTATGTATGAATTTTTTTGCACGATATGGATTCCTAAGATAAATTTTCATGTATCAAGGACCATAGTTTACTTTAAATTTGATTATAGCTCTTATTTGTGAATATGAGTTACATCATAAAAAGACCGCTCTTTATCACCCACAATCTAATGGCTAAGTAAAGGTCACCAATAGAGATTTATAGAATATTTTGACTAAATTAGTAGACTTACATTGTTAAGATTGGGCAAATTTCCTTCTAGACATTGTTTGGGCATATATAACTACATGAAAAACCACAACAAGGTTCATGCCCTATGAATTGATTTATGGTCAACATGTTGTTCTCAAGGATTACATTAAAATTTGGCTGAGAATTATCTTAAACTCAAAATTAACACATCACTCAACTTAATACTTTAGATGAGCTTCATTAGGGAACCTTTCATCATATAAAGGTTGATCAAAAGTAAAGAGCCATGTGGTATGATAAGTTCATCAGGACGTGCATGTTTTAAGCTAGATATTGGGCACTACTTTTTAATTCAAAATACAAAGATCATAAAGATAAGTTGTAAACCTGTTGGCTTAGACCATATGAAGTTGGAAAAGTATTTGATAATGGATAAGTCATATTATGTACTATCGAACCTATGAGATTTAGGTTGTTTTTCAATGGTTCTTACTTAAAATTGTACAATAAACCCTAGATAAAGGAGGAATTCATTTGTACCCTTCAAAATAATACTGAACTAGAGGTTATAGAGGCTATACCATATTATTTATCATCATCTTCGTGATGTCATAAAAAAAAGAGTTAAAAAAAGTCAAAAATGAAAACTCTCAATCATTGTTGACAGTATAGTTGGAAAATCAGCTTGTTAGCTAACCAAATACTAAGTAAAGAACCTTTGATTGGAAAACCAACTTGTTGGTTGATCAAGAGGAAAAAAAATTAAAAAATAGAAAAAAATTCTTGGCAATAAATTAATATCCATTTCAACCTTTATTGGTTTATGGTGTTATGTTGCCCTACAACTACAAGTTGTGTTACATCCTGATTCTCCTCTAGACTCATTAATCTATCAATTTCTAGATTTTATGGTTAATGATTGGTTAAATTATTATGTTAAGTATCTAGATTTATAATATATTGATTTATGATAGTATATATTACTTATCATCATGATCGTTAGCATGTTTTTTAGCTATTTATATCTTACTATGTTATATTATAATCATGATAATTCAGTTAGAGTAGTTTATTATGAATTATTTCATGATATGGTCTAACTATTATTTATTATACTAATGTGGATGCAGAATGGAGTCCACTCTTTAGACTATGACTGAGGGAGGGTATCATCAAATAGGAAGGAGTAGATGGAGATGTTGGAGGATGAGAGAATGAGACTAAAACCCCTACACATACCATGATAGAATATTATTACCATTTGGTTATGTTTGTTTCAATATTTTTTTGATTGTTTCACATTTTAATTTAATCTTGGCATGCATTAGTTTTGGTGAGATTGTCATTCTGGTGTTTTGTTGGTTATAATTTACATAACTAAATTGTCATAACTTATGCACTAATATCCTTTTATCTTCTTACTAGCAGGCAAAATAAAAAATGAAATGTTTTAAGGAATGGTACTTTATTTGGATTGGTCTTGTATGATTGTCTCATTTTGTTATCTTGATTTTGTTTGAAACTCTCTGCTAATTTAAAATGATGGAGATCATAGGGGTTAAATAGGTGGCATGTTTTAAGCAATAGTTATCAAATGTTTGATGTTTTAATTTAAGGCATATTTGTATGTGAGGAAGTTGTTGGGATAACTTAAAGATCCATGCTTGATCTAGTAAAGGTTCTAATTTTAAATATAATACATTATGGTTTTATTAAAATTCAAAAAAAAAAAAATTAACCATAATGATGAGGTGATTATGTAATATGACATATTCACTAGAATTTATGGCAGCGAACAAAATTGGATCCAAAGCATTTTTGTAGCAATAATTTTTGGAATCAAAGGGAGACTTTAGTGAATTGCATGTTTTGCTATCATTGTATTTGTTTGTTGAAAAATTGGTTGGTAGTGGGGTTATGGCCAACCACCATGCTAAAAATATGGAGACTGGTTACAGAACCGGAGATTCATTTATTATAGACCCAATTTTTTTAGGGTTATTCATTTTTTTTGCATGCATAACTCGAGTTGTAGGAGATATATGGAGGATAAATGATTTTAAGGAGCATACGATGGATGAGAAGAGTTTTAGAAGAAATAAT
Source organism: Torreya grandis (assembly GCA_037957365.1). NCBI lineage: Eukaryota > Viridiplantae > Streptophyta > Pinopsida > Cupressales > Taxaceae > Torreya > Torreya grandis. Next base: position 893,308 of record JARHVA010000053.1, on the reverse strand, counting down.
TTGGATTTTAGATAAACTTGGAATGAATTCTTAGGTAGGGTTTGTTGATTTAGATTCATGGTTTTATCATTATGAAATTATTTATAAATTTTTATGGTGTGTGCCATTAAAATTCTTGAATTGGGTTCTTGTATTTCTAAATAGATTTTTTTTTTTAAATGTAGGGAATTATATGTAATTGACTCTGGGGGTATGAACCATCCATAAGGTTGAATACATATAAATCCAAACCCTTGTTAAAATGGCTATGTAATTTTGTGATTGGGGATAGATAGATAAATCTAGTGTTTTCATTTTGGGTTAAATTCAAAATAAATCTTGAAACTTATTTATGGTAGTTGTAGGTTTTATTAATGACTAAGTTTTAATGGAAACCATTTAGTTATACTTCACATTAATATTTATATTTGTGATATTAATATGAGGTTGAATCCATATTATTTAAATAGACTCTTTTGCATGAAGGTATAAGGGTTATAGTTTTTTTGGGTTTTAAATGATGGCTTCAAGTATCTATAAGTATTTTATTGCTTGTTTATGTGTTCATTCTTGAATGAATTTTGATTTAAATATAAAAATAATTTTATACATAAATATATATGTAAATGACCTTGGGGATGGGTATGACCATCCATAAGGCTGAGTATATATATACTTGAGCCTTATATATACGATTGTGTATGTGGGTAGCATTGAGAATAAATATAAGGCAAGGTTTTATTTTGTTGCTTGGGTGAGTTAACATAAAATGAAATGTAAAAAATGGATTGGAATCTTTATTATTGTTAACCATTATTTTTTTTGAGTAAATTATTGATTGGGTGTTATTTTAAACTCGTAGCCTAGTATGGCGAGCTATAGGTGTTGTTAATGTGTTAGATTATTAAATCACTCAGTTATACTTATGTATTTTTTGTTATAAAATGGATTAAAAAAAATAGACCAAGTCTTATAATGTAATATAAACCCATAAACATGGATGTAATTTAGTGGTTATAAATATTTGAAATCAGGAATGGTTTTTTTCTTTAGACAAAATTTAGGTGTCTAATTTACATCAGTGGTTTATCAACAAAATTTTATGTTTGGTTTGAGTAAGTTAAGAATCTGGTTGGAATTTTTTACTTTGGGTTAAATACTTAAAATGATATTTATAAATGTATAAATATATATAAGCATATAAATATGGGTCAATGGACAAACTCCAAAAAGACCTATGTGTGTGTATGTGTGTCTACATATGGAAATATGTATTTAGCTGCATGTACCTAAATATGTTAGAATGTTTGAAGCTTTTAAGCTAAAGCTTCTAGAATGTTGATTAATGAAGATCATTAATTTTTAAGAAACTTTATTGTATATAAGTTGTATGTTTGTAAAAGTGATTATTGGATGAGCTAATGATTGAGTATACATGTTTATGTAACTAGTGATATATTTGTATTATGAGACTTTGTGAAATTATATTTATATGTGTATATGTGCATTTACATAGTACAAATTTTTTAAGTGTATGAAACTTAAAATAAATTGGTCACTAATAAATTATATGAGGAAATATGCAGCTGTGAATTAATACAATGATAGGAATATTTTGACTATTTCAGTTGTTCATATGTTATAAATAAATTAGTTGATTTATTTAAAAGGATATGATTATGATTAATTAGCTGATTTATACTATTTAGATGCATGTGATGAAATATATGAAATTATATAATTTCCTTGCATTAATGTGTTGTGGCACTTTTATATAGAAATCTATTAATTGAGTCTTTTGATTTAAGTATTAATTATGTTTGAATTAATTTGGTATTAATAAATGTAAGCAAGTGAGATAGACTTCACATACTTAGTTCCACTAATATATAGATTTGAATAAATTCAGCTGAGTTGTGTGTGAATTTGACTGATCTTAGAGATCTAAAACTTTATTAAAACTTTGGCTAAAGTAATGTTTATAGTTAAAATATTATCAATTCATCTATTTGATTTAGTTTTCATGTTTTGTAGATATCTTGTTAGAATGTATTTATTTATGATATGTTGCATGCGATAGTTATCTTACATCATATGGATTCTACTTGACATTATCGATTCCTGTAGTATCATTTTCTGACCATCTATAAAGAGAGAGTCATTCCCTAGTTGGGAAATTGTGTAGGGGATCTATGGTCCATGGTTGGTATGAAAAAACACTCATATGATACTCTCCATCTCCTCTGAAAGTCAATTGATAGAGGATATAGTCATACATGATTTTGGATAATAACGAGTTCATTTAGACTTGTATGTTCTTTAAAATATTATATATTTATAATCTGATATTCAGATATGTAATAATGTATATTGATACTATTTGATAGAAATTTTATAATTTTAGTAGTTGGCTATTTATTTTTTTATCTGTTATGATATTAATTCCAATAGTGGCTAATTGATAATTTGTGTATTTTAGTACTGTTATATGATATACTTGCAAAAGCAAATTAGTAATCATTATAATGATCATTAACTAAATGAATCATATATCCAACCTGATGGTTAGATAATATTTAATCTCTTGATGTATTTAGTTAAAGATCATGTGTTCATGGAATTAGTAAAGATAATTTTTTAATGATTTAATGGTAAAAAATTAGTTGACCTAATTCTAGTTTAACCCTGAGGGGTCGTTACATTGTGGTATTATAGCTGAGATTCAAACTTTTAGACCTATTGAGTCCACTAACATATTCTTATTCTCTTATTACCAAAGAGGATAATGTTACATCGAGGACCACCTAGTGAGGGTATATATAATGCCAATAATACCAACCTTTTAGTTGACCCAAATCAGTTTGCTATTGAGCAAGATACAAAGATTGATCATATTCTCGTAGCCATGAATGAGACTAAGGATCAAATAGATGCCCTTGAATAGGATGTTCATGGCCATGTAGAGGAAAATAATCAAGATAAACCTAAAGATCATCCTAATAAGAAAGAATTTCTTCAAACACCTATACAAGAGGAGGTGACACAAGATCAGAGAGCTTGTGTAGTTGTAGAGCTTACACGGGACATGAAGAAAGTTAACCCACCTAAGTTCAATTGAACCATTTTGGGAGATAGAGTAGAAGCAAGGATAACTAAGATGGAAAAGTATTTTGAGATACATAATTAATCTAAAGTCACAAAATTAGTTTGGGGATCTTATTAGTTGGTAGGTGAAGCAACAATATGGTTTGCAAACAAGAAGTTGGAGATGAATATCAACTCTACCACCACCACATAAGAATAGTTCATGACCCTATTTAGATCTTGATTGTTGCTCCATCTATATTTTGACTAGAAGTTGATAGATTTTTATAATCTAAATTAAGGAGACCTTTTAATGTGTGAATATTAAGATAAGATTTTTATAATCTAAATTAAGGAGACCTTTTAATGTGTGAATATTAAGATAAATTCACCAAGCTCTTAAAATATGTTCCTCAAGATTAGGCAGATGGGAGGTTTCGCATTAGAAAATTTATTATGGGATTAAAACTCCAAACTAGATACAAGGTAGATGTGTATGTGCCATCCACTATGGATCAAGTTTTTAAAAAGATAATAAAATAGGAGCATAAACTAAAGTCACTTAGTTCAGAGAGAAATTCAAGAAAATGTTTGGAGGTCAAGGAGTGGAAACTCTAAAAATCAATTCAAGAATCAAAATGTGAAGTTTAGCAATGATTCAAGGAATAGGAAATCAAGAAATGGTTTCAAGGGAGGTTTCAAGATAAATAAACAATATGATAGGATGGGATCACCAAGTGGATGCTTCATTTGTGGAGGTGATCATTATGTTAAGGAATGTACTCAGGGGAAGTCAGATGGTAAAAATAAAGGTTCCACTCATAAGAAGGGACATTTTTAGTAGAGAATTCATGCAACTATTGATAACTATCAAGTTGAGTTTTAGGGTTCTCCTATAGAGCTGTCAGGTACTTTATTTGGTCATCCAATTTTAATTTTGATTGACACAAGAGTTACTGAATATTTTATTGCTCCTAAAATGCTTAAGTTGTCAATAAAATTTTTAATTATGAAAAATGCATGGTCAATAAATGTTTGGTCAAAGTTGAGATCAAACCACCTAAATTCATTATGATAGTGGATCTATTTATAACACTAATAGGGTCATCTGATGTAATCCTAGGAGTAAACTAGTTAGCTTAGCATAAAGCTAAGGTGGATTATTTTCTAAAAAATGTATAATTTCTAGATGATTTGATAAAATAAACCAAAGTCAATGGAGCAAAAATGGATGTAAAACTTATATTTTTCTAATTCAATTAAAAAAGTACAAAAAAGGGTGTCAAACAGTTATTGTTAAGATAAATGAGATGGAGGAATTAAAGGAACCTTATAATGAGGATTTCCATTTGTTATAAGAACAATCACTGAGAGGGAGGGTAAATCAGTGTTTGAAAATTTTCATTCAATTATGCTTTAACATTCTTGAACCATAAAAGCAACATAGTGATATAACAATGCATAAAGCACCATTTACATGAGCATGAAACAAGAAAATACATATATGAGTGGGAAAACCTCAATGGGAAGAAAAAACATTGTGATCTCTAAAAATAGACTATTGTCATATGACAAAAAATATCAGCTTTAGTTGATCACCAACTCAACTTGGAGCACTAACCCCAATAAAGTCAAGCACGCACTTGACTAGGCTTTAACAAGCACCTACTTACAAGGAAACATCAACTCCATAAGTGACTCAGCATCAACTCAAAAACATCATGAATTTTGATCACATTCACACCTATGCTCTTATGTTATGGTCTATAGCTCATTTAAAAACCTTATTCTTCTCAACCATGCAAGATTTTATTCGCTTATTTTCCATACATAAAATAGGCCTAAATTGTGTTGTATATATATTAGTCTCATGGTTACACATCACTTAGTCATCCACATACCTTAAAAATCTTAGGTCATTCAAAAAATATATCTTAGGAAATATTATGAATATGTTTCAATCATAAATTGAACCCCATTTGGTCTATCATAACTTAATTAGGCCTTACTCTTTTAGGTTTCATGGAGACCTAATTACATTAGGTTTGTCCTCTTTTATTCTTGGGCCAAAATAGCCTTATCCAAAAATAAAAATCCATTAAAAAACTTATCCAATTAACTATAATGACATTATTCGTGCTTTATTAGACCTTCATCCTTCATTCATACAATGAAAGCTCTTTTAGGATAAATTGCCCTATTAGGCCTATGTACCTCAAAAGTTTGTCTGCAATAATGAAACTTAAACAACTTAATATACTCAACCATGAAAAAAGTATAAAAATTATCCATGACCTTAGGTTTGTAACACCTTCACTTATGAAATAAGGGCTCAAGAACATCTCTATAATTTGCTTACTCAGAACTACAAAATCACCTCAAAAACTAGTCATGATGAATTAGACCTTCAACGCTTGTGTAAACACTTATCATGACTCTTGATGTATAAAAATATTTTTATGATATCTCAATATCAAAATTAGATATAAAATTCATATGTTCTAATGGAAAATATTGGTCATGTAAACTAATTTCTTGACCCTATGTTTCATAGTCTTATTTGAACTAGACATGTCATTTTGTGAACAACATTTTCAGCACATACACTATCCTCCAAATCTTATCAAAATTATGATCATGACTTAAAATTAATAAATTAACTATTCATTAAATTTATTTCATTAATTTATCATGCACATACCCTCAAATCTATCTCTTCATCTATGCATGGGTTTTACACTATTCACACCATTAGGTTTGTTTACAATTGGCTTACTTAAATGACCAAATTAGAACACTTGAAGGATAAAACCTATCCATAAATAATCATGGAAATGTAAAATGAGTCTATATCTTATTCTACCATCCATTTTCTTTTCTTGACCAATTAAAATTTTGAGAGCTATAACAACTTATTAACAAACATACTTGTATTTGTATATTTTCTCTCTCATCTAACTAACCACGACCACTTGGAGGTACCTAGGAGATTTTAATACATGATCCAATATGTTATCTAGTAATTTGAATCCATATTGATCTATTTTTAACAAAATCTTTCATATCAGGTCCTTATTAGGGTTTTAGGGAGGTTTAACAAAGGTTTTGGTGTTAACGATTATTCATAAAGGATTACCACTTGGATCAAAAACTAATGCTTGAATATCTTATCTAGGACCCTTCCCAATCTCTACTTAATATCTTAGACTCCCATGTAGAGGTTACACATGAAAATGAATGTCTGAAAGTGATTTTTCGAGTTTGGTACCTCATTCTATGAGCTGCAAAAGGCTTAAAATAGTGATTCATGCACTTTTCCTTCAAATATTGACCTCAAACTTTTTGATCATTCCTAAAAAAACTTATATCACCTTTTTCCATGATCTCATGTGTATAAATTCCTTAAAATATGATCTGCATATCTTAGTAGGCTAGGTAGGGTCTAAAAGGGGTTTATGTGTATACTTAGCCTGAAGGTCCTACCCCTATAGGCTCACTTTGAAACTCTCATGAATACTTCTATAGCCTAATCACATTATCAAATGATGTCATACAACATTTACATGCCTATTTTCATTCATTTCACCATGCACATACCTCTTCATCTCATGACTATGATTCGTATGCACTTGACATCAATTACCTATACCTTCTATTCTAACATAATAAATCAGACAACACTCTAAGACATTAGTTGAATTCAAATTATCTCTTTCTCTTTCTCTCATGACAACACTCTTCCATGCATATTGTCACATCACACACTGCCAATATCCTTAATCACCTTTGACATCAACCTTCACAAGATTCACCTTTGACATCAATGACAATACTCAAAAATATCCCCCTTTGTCATTGATGGCAACCACTCTCAGAAACTTCTCTTAATACACTATTTCTCCCCTATTATAAAATTTCTCCCCCTTTGAAATTAATGATAAAGAGATACCTACAACTTCGTAGATCACATCTCTTGTAACCAAAAAATCAACACACAAGATTATGAGTTTATGAAACATCATACAAACATGCTCCCACTATCTCCATGCATACCTTCTTATAACTACTCACCTACTCTTGGATATAATAAACCACTTGATTATCTCACCCTCAACACTTGATTCCCTTCATGGCTGCTAGGGGAAAGAATTAATTCTTGTCTTAGATGTTCAAATATTATCTTTAGTAGATACATATTCAAGCTTGAAATTCTTTTCACTTACCCATTCTCTTAGGAAATGATACAGGATGGGAATATGCTTAGTCCTTGAGTGCATGACTTGGTTCTTTGATACACTTATAACACTTGCATTGTCACAAAAGATAGGACTAGGATTATCATACTCCACTTTGTAGTCCTTTAAGGTCTGACTCATCCATAAGACTTGAGTACAACATAAAACTAATAAAATATAATTAGCCTCACAAGTAGATAATTCTATTGATGGCTACTTCTTTCTTATCCATGATATTAGGCACTCTCCTAAGAATAAATCTCCTCCACTAGTGCTTTTCTTATCATCTAGACTCCCTACCCAGTCTGCATCTATATAAGTTGTCAAGTTAAATGCCTTGATCCTTGGATACCACAACCCAAACTCTATAGTCCCCTTAAGATACCTAAATATCATTTTGACTACTTGTAAATGATTTTTCTTTGGGTTTGCTTGAAATATTCCCACAAGACCTACTACTTGCATGATGTTAGGTCTAAAGGTAGTAGTGTATATCAAACTTCCAATTATTGACATATATGATGTTTGATTGACATTTGGAGATCTATCCTCCTTGCTTAAATTACACCCTATGATCATAGGTGTGTTAAATACCTTGAAATATTCCATCTCAAATTTTTTCAACATCTCTCTTATGTACTTAGCTTGTGAAATGAATATACCTCTTTCTAATTGATTGATTGGTAATCCAAGGAAGAATGATAGTTCTCCCCACACGAACATCTCAAACCCCTTATTCATCACATATGTAAAGGCCTTAGTCATACTCTCATTATTTCCACCAAATATGATGTCAAATCCACATAGACAACTGCCATCAACTATTTATGATTTTTTGTCTTTATGTACAAATTACTTTCTTCAACTCCTCATTTGAATCTTTTGTCCAATAGGTACTTGTCCAATCTGGCGTATCAAGATATAAGAGCTTGAATTAGACCATAAATATCCTTTTTAAATCTACATAGATAGTCTTTATTACTTGATAATGAGAAATCCTCAGGATGCTCTATGTACACCTCCTCTTCCAAGCTCCCATTCAGAAAAGCTGATTTGACATCCATCTAATACACATTGAACTCTATTAATCTTGTATATGATAGAAACAATTTGATAACCTCCAATCTAGCTACTGGAGCAAATATTTCCTTAAAATCTACCCCTTCTACTTGTGCATATCCCTTGAATACCAATATATCCTTGTTCCTAGTGACTTCTCCATCTTCATTCAACTTGTTCCTAAACACCCATTTTGTGCCAATGACATTCTTATCTTTAGGCCCAGGAACTAGTTCCCAAGTCTCATTCTTTTCTATTTGGTATAACTCCTCATTCATATCACCTATCCAAAAAAATTCTTTGATTTCTTCTACAAGGTTTTTAGGTTCAATCATAGACAATAAATAAACGTTATCTTGATTTAGGCTATTACCAAATTTATCCTTATTTGTATACCTGCATCCTTATTACCAATGATTTGTGATTCAGGATGGTCTCTCTGAATCTGTCTTGAATGACCTTTTGAATATTATCTTTCCTTAACTTATTCTTATTCTTCATCTATTTCTATTATTTTTTCTTTATTCTTTAAGTCCAAATTATTTGATAAATCCTTTGATTAAGAGTGTGACTTCTTAGAAAAGGTCTCATCAATCTTCACATTGGTGCTTTCCATTATCTTTTGCAACCTCTTATTATAACATCTATAGTTTGATCTTAATGATGAGTATCCCAATAATATTCCTTCATTAGACCTAGAATCAAATTACCTAAGTCTTCCTCATCTCTTTTGATGAAGCATTTGCTTCCAAACACTCTAAAAAGTGTTCCACATTAGCATATCTACCTTTCCATAGTTTATAGGGGGTTTTATTTTCATTTATCCTTATCTATCCTCTATTCAAAATGTAGACTAAAGTTCTCAATGCCTCTCTCCAGTATCCATCAACTAACCTTGATTCATTTAGCATAGTCCTTGCCAATTCTTGAACTATTCTATTCCTTCTTTCCACTACCCCATTCTACTGAGGTATCCTAACTGTTGATAAATATCTCTTTATCTAATAGATCTCATAGAAGTCATCAAATTCATTAGAAAAAAAATCTCCTCTATTAGATCTTAATCATTTGATATTTCCATTATTTTTATTCTCAACTAGAGCCTTGAATGCCTTGAACTTATCAAGAGATTCTAACATTTCTTTCAAGAATGCTACCTAAGTCATTCTTGTGTAGTCATCTATGAGTAACATAAAATAGTTGTCTCCTTGAATAATTTGAATTCTTGTAGGTCCATAGAGATTAGTGTGTATTAACTCTAAATGTATTGTAGTAGAATAATCTTTAGACTTGAACCTCCTTCTAATCTGATTACCATGTTGACATGCTTTGCAAAGTGTGTTTTTAGGTTTGGTGATTTTAGGCATATTCTTCATAAACTTATTAGAGCTTATATTGACTAGATTATCAAATTTTATGTGGTCAAACCTTATTCTCCATAGCCAAAATTCATCTATCTTGTTCATAAAGAATCTCTCCTTATTGATCTCATTCAAGACATACAAATTGTTCTCGGTCCTCTTAGCATTAGAAATTAGCCTTCATGATTTGGCTCTCCTTATGTCATACACTATGTCCTAAAAGGTTAGTGTGTCTTTGGTTGTACATTTGAATTACACTAAGAAAGTTATGTTTCAAAACTTATACATACAACACATTCTATATCTTGGTATTTTTATTGTCCAAACTCAAGATACCCTTACCAACAATATTGGCAGTTGTGTTATCTCCAAACCTCACTATACCTACAACATTATTTTTCAATGAAATGAAATTTATCTTATCCCATGTCTTATGGATTGAGAAACCACTATCTATATACTAATTCATGTTTTCATCTTGGATGTGAAATTAAGTCTGAGCTAGAATAGATTATTCTTCTTGAGTCTGTTGCTCCTCCTTCACCTTGTCCACAGGTTCTAACTTCTTGATCCACTTCGCAGTGGTATGACTATGTACACTTTTGTCTTGACTGATCTTACTCATATGCCTCACCTTGTAATCCATTGTAATATGTCCCCTCTTATCATAATTTTAGCATAAATTTTTTATTCTACTATTGAAATGAACATTCATCCTATTCCTCCATGAGGAGTTGATTCTAGCATGATGTCTACAATCCATAACTCTATGTCCATATTGATTACATGAGAAATAATAAACATTGAAAGAATTCACATACCTTGTCTATTTGATTTTTAATGATACACCTCTACCTTTATTATCTCTTGAAGGAGTCACATTCTTATTGACTTGTTGATGATCAATTTGAGTCTCAGATTTGAGAGTTTTTGCATAGGTATTTACTCTATCAATACCATCACTTCTTCATAGTCCATTGTCCTTTGATATCTGACTCTCATTTTAATTTTGGTATTATTTGAACCCAAGACCCATATTATCATGTGGATACCTTTGACTATTCATATTATCACCAAGAACTTTAGTGGCCTTTTCAAATTTTTGATGTGTCTTCAATTTGATTATTGCCTGATCCAATTCTTCTTTCAATGACTCCATTAATATGATAAACTTGGTACATTCTTCCTCCTTGGTCTTAAGACTTGTAGTGAAAATCATGATATGAGTTTATATCTATTTAATGATCTCATCATGTTTATTGGTGTTGTTACTTAGTCTCTCTTCAAAGAGATTTATTTGTTTCTCATAAATCTTAACCAATGATCTTAGTTTTTGATTCTTCCTTCTTTAGAACTTCAAATCTTCTAGAGCTCTCATCAATTATGTCTTAAGGTTTAGTTCAATTTGTTCTTCATCTGATTATTCATCTTCCAAAAGACTTTTCCCTTTTGAATAACCTTCATTGTCTATTTATATGGCCATGAATATATTTTCATTTCTATCACGATCATTACTATCATCATCACTATTATATATACTGATATCACTTATATTAGAGGAGCTACTATCTTCTTTGGTATAGAAACTTATCTAGTTCTTAAATGACCCTTTCTTACCTTCATGCTTATTGAAACTCTTTTTTCTCTTATCAAGCTTATATAACTTCTTTTCATCACCATGATGTTCATTATGTTCTCCATCATGCTCATTCTTATCTTTGTTAGGGCACTTGGATGTAAAGTGACCAATCTTACCATAGTTAAAGCACTGAAATGGCAACTTTCCCTTATACTTATCTTATCCTTTCTTTAGTTTTCTAACAAACATGGATTCTATCTTGTCATCATCAATATCGATTTCAACATCATCCTTGACCTTTTTACCTTATGATTTTTTCTTAGATTTGATTGTAACTTCCTTCTTGGAAGGTCTTTCATCACTTGTTCTCATTTTATAGGTAGTCAAGATGCCATGAATCTCATCCACTTGTAGTATGCTAAGATATTTGATCTTCTCAATTACAAACACTTTTAAATCAAACTTAAATATAAAGGACCTTATTACCTCTTATACTACTATTGATTCTTATAAATTCTCTCTTAGACCTCTGAAGACATTTACCACTGCATCTACTCTTAACAGATAAGATGTAATGTTTTCATCCTCCTTCATTCTCAAACTTTCAAACTTCCTTTAATGGGCTTATAACTTTACCAACTTGACTTTGGTGTCTCCTTCATATATGTCTTGTAGATTTTCCCAAATCCCTTTATTTGTATCACAATGTATTACCTTTAAAAATTTTGCCTCAAAAATACCACACAAGATGGCATTCATTGCCTTAGAGTTGTTCTCACTTGCCTTCTTGCCTATTGTGTCAATTAGTGGTATACAAGGTGGAGTGAATCCATCAAAAATAGATTCAAATACATCATAGCCAAAGGAGATTAGATAGGTCTTCATTATGATGCTCCAAAAAGCATAGTTAGTCCCATTAAAGAGAGGAGCCTTATTGGTTTAGAAACCTCCTTGTGCTTGATGACTAGATATGCTTGTGCTTCTAAGATCTCTTTTAAGCTATTAGGCTTGCTTCAAAGGACCACATTTTCATACCAATTGTTGGAAGCACAATCACTAAGATGAGGGATGAATCAGTGTTTAAATTTTTTTTAAATTATACTTTAGCATTATTTGAACCATGAAAGCAATACAATGATATAGCAATGCATAAGGAACCATTCACATGAGCATAACACAAGAAAACACATATATGAGTGGAAAACCTTCAAAGGGAAAAAAAACACTATGATATCAAAAAATGGACTAATATCTTATAAAATAGAAGATCAAATTCAATTTATCACCAATTCAACTTGGAGCACCAACCCCAATAAATTCAAGCACCCACTTGACTAGGTTTTAACAAGTTTTAACTTGCAAGGAAGTACCAACTCTCTAAGTGAATCAGCATCAACTCATCTATCTCATGAATTTTTATCACATTCACACCTATGCCCTTATATTATGGTTTATAACTCATTTTAAAACCTCATTATACTCAACCATGAAATATTTTATTCATTTATTTTACATACATAAAATAGGCCTAAACTACCTTGTATATATATTAGTCTCATGGTCACACCACTTGGTCAACCACATATCTTCAACCTCTTAGGTTAGACACATAATAGGTCTTATGGCATATTATTAACATGGTTCAATCATATTTTGAATCCTTTTTGGTCTAACACAACTCAATTAGGCCTTACTCCTCCTTTAGGTCTCATAGAGACCTAATTGCATTAGGTTTGTCCTCTTAACACTAAAACTTGATCTTCTTGGGCCTAGATGGAATTATCCAACAATAAAAAACTATAAAACTTATTTAATGAAATCTAATAACCTCCTCCATTCCTGATTAGACTTACATCCTTCATTCATATAATGAAAGCTCCTTTAGGACAAATTTCCTTATTGAGCATGTGTACCCAAAAGTCTAACTTGTAATAATGAAGCTTAAACATCCTTAAGCTACTCAACCATGAAAAATTAAACATGTATATATATATATATATATATATATATATATATATTATAAATGGCCTAAGGGTCATCTCCAAATTCCTGAAACACCTTCACTCAGGAAATTAGGGCTCAAGAACATCTCTACAACTTGCTTACTCAAAATTGTCAAATCACCTCAAAAACTAGTCATGATGAATTAAACCTAAAATGCCTGTATAAAAACTTGTCACAACTCCTAATGTATTAAAATATTTATATGATATCTCTAAAAAAAACCTTAAATAAAAAATTCATAGGGTCTAATGTAAAATATTGGTCTTGCAAACCAATTTCTTGACCCTATGTTTCATAGTCTTATCTGAACCAGACATGCCATTTTGTGAGAAAAATTTTCACCACATACAGTATCCTCTAAATATTATCAAAATCATGATCCTAAATTAAAATTCATAAATTAATTATTCATGTACTTTATTTCATAATATATCATGCACATCTATGCCTAGGTTTTACACTACCCTCAAATCTATCTCTTCATCTTTGCCTAGGTTTTACACTATTCACACCATTAGGTCTGTCTGTGATTGGATTACTTAGATGACCAAATTATAAAAAATTAAGGATAAAACCTATCCATAAATAATCATGGACATGTAAAATGAGTCTATATCTTCTTCTACCATCCATTTTATTTTCTTAACCAATTCAACTTTTGAGAGCTATAATAATTTCTTAACAAATAGACCTGTATCTATACATTTTCTCTCTCATCTGACTAACCACCACCACTTAGAGGTACTTGGGAGAGTTTAATACATGATACAATAGTGTATCTATGAATTTAAATCCATCCTAATCTATTTTAAACAAAAAAATTTATATTATATCCTTATTAGGGTTTTAAGGAGGTTTAAAAAAGGTTTTGGTGTTAACGATTGTTCATAAAGGAATGCCATTTGAATCCAAAACTAATGCCTAAATATATTATCTAGGACCATTCCCAATCTCCCCTTAACAACTCAGACTCCCATACAGAGGTTACACATGCCAACAAATATCTGAAAGTGCTTTTCAAGTTTGGGACCTCATTTTGTGAGCTCAAGAAGGCCTAAAATAGTGATTCATGCATTTTTCCTTCTAATATTGACCTCAAACTTTATGATCATACAAAATTTATCTCACCTATTTCCATGATCTTGTGTCTATACTTGCCTTGAAATCTGATCTTCAAACCTCATTAGGCCAAGCAAGGTTTAAGAGTGGTTTGAGTGTAGACTTACTCTAAAGGTCCTACCCCTATAGGCTCAGTCTAAAACTCTCATAAATGATTCTATAGCTTAAGGACATGCTAAAATAATTCCATACAACCTTTAAATTCCTATGTTCATTCATTTCACCATGCACATACCTTTTCATGTCATGACTATGTTTCCTATGCACTTGACATCAATGACTTGTACCTTCCATTCTAACATAAGAAACTAGACAACACTCTAAGACATTAGTTTCCTTCAAATTATCTCTTTTTATTTCTCTAATGAAAAAACTCTTCCATGCATCTTATCACATCACACATTTTCAATTGTCTTTAATCACCTTTGACATCAATGATAATACTTAACATCTTTTTCTTCAATATTTTTGGGATGTTTTTCTTGAAGAATTGTTGGATTTATCCCCTAAGAGAGAGTTTAATTTCTTAATTGATATCATTATAAGGTTTTAAATATAGTATAAATCCCCCTATAGAATTATTACAACTGAATTGGTAGATTTGAATCCTCAACTACAAGATTTGTTATCCAAAGGGTTGATTTGACCAAGCATGTCACCATGGGGTGCACCAATTGCATTCGTTAAAAATAAGGATGGAACATTTCACCTGTGTATTGATTACAAGATATTGAACAAGACAACAATCAAAAATAGGTATCCTCTACCTCGTATTGATGATTATTTTTGGTCAAATGTATGGATCATCAATTTTATCAAATATTGATCTTCGAGCAAGATATCATTAGTTAAGGATTTGTGAGGAAGATATTTCAAAAATAGCCTTCAAGACTCATTATGGACACTAATTTCATAGTTCTTCCCTTTAAGCTAATGAATGCACCCACAACATTCATGAATCTCGTGAATAATATGTTTAGGGATTATCTTAATCATTTTTTTTTATGTTTTTAGATGATATCATTATCTATTTACAATTTGAGGAGGAGCATCTAGAACATTTGAAATTGGCTATGTAACGGTTGTGGATACATAATTTTTCTGGGAGGCTATCCAAGTGTGCCTTCTTTCAGAAAAAGGTATAATACCTTGGGAATATTATATATACAAAATTAATATCCATGAATCCTTTGAAGATAAAAGTTATTATGGAGTGGCTGACACTAAAAAATGTTCATAAAATTATGAGTTTTATGGGTTTGACTGGATATTACAAGAAATTTGTGCCAAATGTTTTCAAGATATAAAATCCTATTGCCTCTCTTCAATGGAAAAATCATAGGTTTGTGTGGTCAAAAAAGTGTGAGGAACCTTTTTAGGCACTAAAAATAAGTCTTCCCTCGACATCAGTGTAGAGAGTTCTTGATCCAAATGGCCAATTCCTAGTAATAACTGATGCTTTAGGAGATGATTTTGGAAGAGCTATTATGCAAAAGGTTTAGTTGTAGTTTATGAGTCTAGAAAGTTGAAGTGGTATGAGGAAAATTATGTCCACATAATCTAGAATTGGATGCAATTGTTTATGCCTTACAAGTTTGGAGGCATTATTTATTGGAAAAAAATATTTGAGCTCAATACTAACAAATTGGGGCTCAAGTATATCTTCACCAAACCTAACCTAAATGCACATCAGAGGTGATGGCTAGAGTTATTGTCAGATGATGATTTTGCTATTAACTACATAAAAGGCAAAGAAAATAGAGTTTTAGATACCCTTAGTCATAGAAGGTATATATCAACTTTGGATACCATCAGGTGTACCTTTCACGATCAAGTAGCTATATTCTCTCTTGGAGATGAATTTTATGAGTAGGTATAGATGGAATTATCCCAAAATACTCAGGATCCTATGTATGATGGATTAAATTTTGAGAATGATGGTCTGCTAAGGTACAAAAGAAATGTATCAGACAAAGATATTTTAAGGAGTGTAGCACTCAAAGAAATGCATAATGCTCCTTACTCAGGTCATCTAGGTGTGATTAAATTCTTGGTAGAGCTAAAGCCATTATACTTTTGGAAGGGAATTAATAATTATGCAATAGATTTTGTTTCATGATGTTTAAAATTTTTATGAGTTAAGACTGAGATTGTGCATATTGTTGGGTTGTTATACCCATATATTGTACCAGAATGAAAGTGAAAAATCATTAGCATAGACTTTATCTAAGATTTCTCGATGTCTCATAAATAATATGACATGATTTTGGTGATTGTAGATAAACTCACTAAGGTATCTCACTTCATTCTTGGTAATATATCGGATGATGCACCTATGCTTGCAAAGAGATTCATGAAAAAAGTGTACAGATTGCATGGATTTCTAGAAAATATTGTTTCCAATAGGGGCCCAAAAATGACTTTTAGATTTTGGTTAATTCTTAATTCAGCTTTGGACACATAGTTGAACTTTAGTACGATGTACCATTGGGAAACATATGGTCAAACAGAGAGGGTGAATTAAGTTTTAGAATATCTTCTAAGAATGTATTGCATAGACCAACAATACAAATATGAAAAAAATATTATATTGGTTGAGTTTGCCTACAACAACTCATACCAATTAGGTCTAAAAATGGCTCCATTTGAGGTGTGTATAACACCAATTAGTTGGGAAAAACTAGAAGACAGGGTAGTCTTTGGTCCAAATATGCTTCTAGAAATGGAAGAGCAAGTTAAATTTAATAAGACAAAGATTAGCTAAAGCCAATGATAGATAAAAGATCTATGCTGATCTAAAAAGAATAACAAGGTAATTTTTAGTAAAAATTAATATTTATGCAGGAAAAACTATAGAAAAGCATGATTAAATTTGGAAAATCAGCCAAGTAATCTTTTAGATATGTGGGACCCTTTGAGGTCATAGAAGTTATCAATTTGTTGCATATAGGCTTATTTTGCCACCAAATTAGCACTAATACATAATGTTTTTTATGCGTCTTATCTTAAAAAGTATGTTGTTGATCCTTCTCATGTATTGGATTGAAATGATTTACAGGTTTTAGATCTTAGGGTGGTCACAGTAGAACCAATCAGAATAATTGACACTCGCAAACTTAGTTTGTAAAACAAAAAAGTGTCATAGTGCAAGGTCCAGTAGGACCAATATTATGGAGATAGTACCGCTTGAAAGACTCTGAATAGTTGTATAATTTTTTTATACATTTGTTTGCATAGTATTTTTTAGATATTATGTTTATTTTCTACTAATATTATTTTATTTCAAAACTTTTATTGAAATAAGTGTCATCAGGGTGATGACCAACTTTAGGGGGGAAGGATGTTACATCATGATTCTTCTCTAGACTCATTAATCTATTAATATCTAGATTTTATGGTTAATGACAGGTTAAATTATTATGTTAGGTATCTATATTTGTAATATGGTGATTTGTGATAGTATATATTACTTATCATCATGATCATTAACTTGTTTGTTAGTTGTTTATATTTTATTATGTTATATTATGATCATGATTATTCAGTTATAACAATTTATTATGGATTATTTTGTGATATGGTCTAACTATTTTTTATTGTATTAAGGTGGATTCAGGATGGACTCCACCCTCTAGATTATGACTAAGGGAGGGTATCATCAAAGAGGATGTAGCAAATAAAGATGTTAGGAGATGAGAGAATGAGGCTAAAACCCCTACACACACCGTGATAGAATATTATTACTATTTGGTTATGTTTATTTCAATATTTTGTTGATTATGTGGCATTTTGATTTAATATTTTCATGTAGGGGTTTTGATGAGCTTGCATAATTATGGTGTTTTATTGGTTACAATTTACACAATTACATTATCGTAACTTATGCACCGATATCCTTTTATGTTCTTGTTAGTATGCGAAGTCAAAAATGAAATGTTTTAAGGAATGATACTTTCTTTGGATTGGTCTTGTAATTGTCTCATTTAATTATCTTACTTTTGTTTAAAGCTCTCTTCTACTCTAAAATGTTGGACACTATAGGCATCAAATAGGTGGTATGTTTTTAAGAAATAGTTATCAAATATTTGATGTTTTAATTAAAGGCATATTTATGTGTGAGGAAGTTAATGGGCTAACTTAAAGACCCATATTTGATTTAGTAAGGGTTATAATTTTAAATAAAATAGATTACATTTTTATTAAAAGTCAAATATAATCTTTTTAACCATAATGATAAGGTAATTATGTAATATGGCATATTTGCTAGAATCCAAGGCAACAAGCAAAATTGGATGCAAAGCATTTTTGTAGCAAATAATTTTAAAATCAAAGGGAGACTTTGTTCAACTACATGTTTTATTATCATTGCATTTGTTTGTTGAAAATTTGACTCATAGTGGAGTTACGACCAATCGCCATACCAAAAAGTGGAGAATGGTTACAGAACTAAAGATTCATTTATTAGAGACCCAGTTTTGTGGGGATTATTCATTTGTTTGGCATGCATAACTCAAGTTGTAGGAGATATATGGAGGGCATATGGTTTTGAGGAACATATGGTGGATGGGAAGAGTTTTAGAAAAAAAGAATTTAGATTTTGGATAAATCTGGACTGCATTCTTTAGGTAGGGTTTATTGATTTAGATTCATGGTTTTATCATTATGAAATGATTTATAAATTATTCTGGTGTGTGTCAATAAACTTATTGAATTATGTTCTTGTATTTTTAAATATATTTTTAGAAAAATGCAGGGGATTATATGTAATCGACCCTGGGGATGGGTATGACCCATCCATAGGGTTGAATACATATAAATCCCAACCTTTGTTAAAATGGATGTGTATTTTTGTGATTGGCATTAGATAGATAAATGACTAAGTTTTGCTTGAAACCATTCAGTTATACTTCTCATTTTTAGTTATATTTGTGATTGGTTAGTTTCAAAGGAAATCTCAAAATGTATTTATGACTGTTGTAGGTTTTATTAATGACTAAGTTTTGCTTGAAACCATTCAGTTATACTTCACATTTTTAGTTATATTTGTGATATTATAATGAGGTCAACTCCATTATTGTTTAAATAGACTTTTGTGTATGAAGGTATAAGTTTTATAGTCTTCTTGGGTTTTAAATGATGGTTTCATGTATCTATAGGTATTTTGGTGCTTGTTTATATGTTCAATCTTGAATGACTTTTGATTTAAATATAAAAATAATTTTACATAAAAATATATATGTAAATGACCCTAGAGATGGGTACGGCCATCCACAGGGCTGAGTACATATATACTTGAGCTTTGTATATATGGTTGTGCATGTGGGTAGCGTTGAGAAGAAATATAAGGTGGGGTTTTCTTTTATTACCTAGGTGAGTCAACCTAAAAAAAAATGTAAAGAATGGATTGAAATCTTTATTATTATTAACTATTGTTTTTGCTAAGTAAATTATGGATTGGGTGCTATTTTAAAATTTGTAGCCTAGTATGGTGAGTTTTAGGTCTTGTTAATGTGTTATATTATTGAATCACTCAGTCATACTTATGTATTTTTTGTTATAAAATGGGTTATAGAAAATAGGCTAAGTCTTATAATGTAATATAAATCCCTAACATAAATTTAATTCATTGGTTATAAAAATTTGAACTCACGAATGGTTTTCTTCTTTAGAAAATTTTGGGTGTCTAATTCATATCAGTAGTTTATAAATGAACTTTGATGTTTGCCTTGAGTAAGTTAAGACCCTAGTTAGAATTTGTTACTTTGGGTTAATTAATTAAAATTATATATATAAAGAGGTCAGTGGATGAACTCCAAAAAGACCTGTGTGTGTGTGTGTGTGTGTGTGTGTGTGTGTGTGTGTGTGTGTGTGTGTGTGTGTGTGTGTGTGTGCACGCGTGCATATGTATATGGAAATACGTATTTAGATTTCTCTACCTAAATATGTTATAATTTTTAAATCTTTTAAGTTAAATCCTGTATAATGTTAATTAATGGGGATCATTCATTTTTAATAAGCTTTACTGTATATAGCTTGTATGTTTGTAAAAGTGATTATTGGATGAGTTAATATGACTGAGTATACATGTTTATGTAATGGAAAAATATCTGGTGATATATTTCTAATTATGATACTTGGTGAAATTATATTTATGTGTATATATGTATTTACATTGTGCGGATTTTATAACTGTATGGAACTTTGGTCATTAATGAATTGTCTGAGGAAACATGCAACTATGAATTAATAAAATGATAGGAATATTTTAACTATTTTAGTTATTCATATGTTATGAATAAATTAACTAATTTATTTAAAAGGCTATGATTATGATCAATTAATTGATTTATACTATTTAGATGCATGTGATGGAATATATGGAATTATATGATTTTATTGCATTAATACGTGTCGTGGCACTTTTATATGAACATCTATTAATTGAATATTTTGATTCAAATATTAATTATGTTTGAATTAATCTCATATTAATTACTCTAATCAATTAGGTGAGATGGACTTCATGTACTGATGCAGGAGCATCCTCACTTTAGAGCACATTTATCACATTTTGGCTTTGATGTAGCATGTTTTAGTTGTTTTGTTTTCCCTCCATTTTTTGCATTTTCAATTTTTTTTTTTTGTAATATTCTTTAAGTCTGAAAATATAGTCTATTAGGCGAATAGTTAAACCGTTTTGAATCTTCTTATGTTTAGAAGATTGTTTTATGCATTTTGGGGAGATTGTTGCGCCCAGCTCAGGATAGAATTAATTAGCTATATTGAGAGCATATGCGGATTGGTGTGGGTGAAAAAGACAAAATAGAATGTACATGTAAACAGGGGAGAGCATGGAAATTTGAAGAGTAGGGGCGTAGGAGGAAGACTGGCAGCACAGAACAATACCAGGTGAATATTGTTTTGATATATTAATAAAAAAATGTGTGTGATTCCTTTGTGAGTGGATATTTTTTTGTTTTCTGAGTCCGAATATATGAAAGGGGCATTGCCATTCTATTGGGCATTGCTATTCTACTAGACCATTTTAAATGCATTGGTTTTAATATAAAACTGGGCGTTTCTATGTTGGTTGGGCCGCCACAATGTATTATTTATAATTTTGGCCATGTCAAACATATGTGATGTGATGTTGGGCGTTCAATGACCTAAAACCAAACAATAATACTCCTATTTTATCATTCACAAATATATTATTGCTAGGCTATATTTTGTATTAAATACATTGTTTGATCTTCTGGTTTATTGTAAATGTTGGGTGTTTCTATGTTGGCTGGGCCACCCCAATGAATTAATGGAAACTTCGGCCATTTCAATGTGATTCTAGACACTTTAAACGTGTTAAAGAAAGAGAAATGTTGCTTTCTCTCTCCTCTGCTTGTTTTCCTTATTAATATCTTGAGCTCTGTCTCAGTTTTCTCTTGATAAGAGCTGCGAAGAGTTCTTCACTCCGTATTGATTTTGTTGTTTTGGAAGATAGAGCTTTCTGGTTCAAGTCATGTTCGGGTTAAGGTTCACATTACTCTATTGAAATGAAAGGAGGAAATTTTCAAGGTGATATTCTATGTAAAGAAGAAACAATTTGTCAAGATATATGTTTTATGCCTACCATTTGAGGCTTTTTGCTCATAATTTAAAAGTTTACTAAACACATTCAATTTAGCCTACGTGTTTAAGTTTTAGTTTTCATCAATTTGGCATCAGAGCCAAGGGATTGTGCACAATCTAAAGATCCAAGAGAAGAAGAAGCAAGATGGCCATGAGAATCAGGAACAGAGGTAGAGTTGGAGGAAGGAGACCTGGAGGACAGGTTGCACTGGCAGAAGAGATTAGGAACCTGACAGCTAGGCTACAAGACTTGGAGATGGCTCAAAGAAGAGGCACTGACATGGGTGAAGTCAGTGACAGAGAAGAGGAGCCACCAGAAGATGAATTGGTGGTGGAAGAAGAAACAGCTGAAGAGAGGTTGATCAAAGCCATTATGAAGGTGAACACAAAGCCAAAAATGGAGGTTCCAATGTATGAAGGTAATTTGAATGTGGAAGAATTAATTGATCGGATTAATGCATTAGACAAATATTTTGAGTATGAAGGAATTGAAGAAGATGATAAGAAAGTCAAGTATGCCATGACAAGGCTTAAGAGCCATGCATCCCTGTGGTGGGATGGAGTGCAAGAAGAAAGAAGAAGGAAAGGAAAACCAAAGATCAGAAGCTGGGACAGAATGGTAGCAAAAATGAAAGGTAAGTTTATGCCTAAAGATTATCAGGCAAATCTTTTTAAGCAATTACAAAATTTGAAGCAAAAAGAAATGTCTTTGAAAGAATATACTGAAGAGTTTTATAGATTAACTATAAGATCAGGTCATATTGAGGATGATACAGAGAAGGTAGCCAAATACACCAATGGTTTGAAATTTTCCATTCAAGATGAAATTAGTCTTCTCATTCCTAAGATAGTTGAGGAGGCATATCAATTTGCCTTGAAAGCTGAGGAGAAGATTGCAAGGAAACAAACATCCTTCTCAAGAGGAAGGGGCAGGTCCAACAGAGTTAGAGGATTTCAAGGAGGTAGAAGACAGCTACAAGCATCTCATGAAGAGGCCAGCAGCTCACAAAGTTCAAGAGGCAGCTATACATCAAGAGGAAGAAGGCTATACCAAGGATATCAAAGAGGAAGAGGAAGATTCATGGGAAAATGCTTTAAATGCAACAAGTATGCAGGACACAGGGCATATGAGTGTCTAGAGAACCCTTCTACCAGCCATGAGAGAGGTGTACATGTGACCCAAGGTGAAGAACAAAATGCAGAAGTTGCAGCAGCTTATGAAGATACCCCAGAAGAAGGTGAGTCTCTTTTGATGAAAAGAATTTTGTTAAAGCCAAATAAAGAAGTTGTAGAACCACCTCAAAGAAAAACTTTATTTAGAACCACATGTAAGAGTAAGGGGAAATGCTGTAAGGTCATTATTGACAGCAGAAGTACTGACAATCTTGTGTCAACTGAGATGGTAGAGAAACTAGGCTTGAAGAAGGAGGTACATCCTACACCTTATCAAGTCTCTTGGCTACAAAAAGGACACAAACTTCTGGTAATTGAACAATGCAAAGTAGATATTCAGATAGGAACATATAAGGATCAGATTTTATGTGATGTCATGCCCATGGATGTATGTCATATCTTGCTTGGAAGGCCTTGGCAATTTGACAGGAAGGCCATACATGATGGAAGGCAGAATACATACATGTTTGAAAAGGATGGGATCAAGCATACACTCACACCATTGAAAGAAGAGGTTGTTGTTGTTGCTGGACATAATTCTAAAATTTTGATAGTAAGTGGCAAAGAGTTTCTACATCAAATGAAGAAAGAAGAGGTAAACTTTGCTATAATTGGTAAGCCAAGGAGTGTAGTCACTAGTACTAAGTTGATTGATTTGCCATTAGAGATTCAAGATATGTTGAATGAGTTAATTGACATTGTGGTAGATGATTTACCTGATGAGTTACCACCATTGAGAAGTATTAGCCATCACATAGACTTGATTACAGGAGCAAATCTTCCAAACAAGGCTGCCTACAGGTTGACACCAAAGGAAAATGAAGAGATCAAGCATCAAGTTCAAGAATTGTTAGACAAAGGATTGATAAGAGAGAGTTTAAGTCCTTGTGTTGTCCCTACAGTGTTGAGTCCTAAGAAAGATGGCAGTTGGAGAATGTGTACAGACTCCAGAGCAATCAACAAGATTACTATCAGGTATAGATTTCTATTGCCAAGAATTGATGATTTACTTGATTGTTTAAGTGGAGCTACATATTTCTCTAAGATAGATTTGAAAATTAGTTACCATCAGATTAGGATAAGAGAAGGGGATGAATGGAAAACAGCCTCCAAGACTAATGATGGACTCTATGAGTGGTTAGTTATGCCATTTGGACTAACCAATGCACCAAGTACCTTCATGAGGCTAATGAATGAAGTGTTGAAGGAGTTCATTGGTAAGTTTGTGATAGTGTATTTGGATGATATTTTGGCATTTAGTCAAACTAAAGAAGATCATTTGAAACATTTGAGGTGGTATTGAGTAAGCTACATGAAGAGAAATTGCTAATCAATGTCAAAAAGTGCAATTTTCTGAAAACAGAGTTGATATATTTGGGGTTTGTGATTTCAAAAGAAGGATTGAAGATGAATAAGGAAAATATTAAGGCCATACTTGAGTGGCCTACACCCAGGAGCACATATGAGGTAAGAAGCTTTCACGGTTTGGAAGCTTTCATGGTTTGGCTAGCTTTTATAGGAAATTCATAAGAAATTTTAGTGGAATTGTTGCTCCAATGATAGATACAATCAAGGGTGATAAAAGAAGTTTTTGTTGGACTGAGGCTGCTGATAAGAGTTTCAAATTATTGAAAAATAAGGTAACTGAAGAGCCAATCTTGACCTTGCCTGATTTTAATAAGCTTTTTCAAGTAGAATGTGATGCTAGTGGAACTGCAATAGGCACTATTTTAAGTCAAGATGGGAAGCCTATAGCATACTTTAGTGAGAAGTTAAGTGATGCTAAGAAGAAATATTCAGCTTATGATCAAGAATTCTATGCTCTTGTACAAGCTTTGAAGAAGTGGAGGCATTATCTTTTGCCTAAAGAATTTGTTTTATTCACTGACAACTATGCTTTATAGTTCATTAGCAATTAGAATAAGTTGAATCAAAAGCATGTCAAATGGATTGAATTTTTAAAAAGTTTCACATTCACTATTAAGCACAAGAAATGACAATCTAACAAGATTGCAGATGCCTTAAGCAGGAGAAATCTTATCATACAAGAGTCTCAAGTAAGCATTGTGGGATTTGAAGATTTGAAGGAGCTATATAAGGAAGATCTAGACTTCAAGGAACCATATGAAGCTTGCATGAATCCAGTGGGGGTTGATAGAAGTCCTTGGATAGATTTCATGGTCCAAGAGGGTCTGTTATTCAGAGGCAGCCAGCTTTGCATTCCCAAGAGTTCCATGAGGGAGAATTTATTGAAGGAAAAACATAGTGGCAGCTTATCAGGACATTTTGGGCAGAACAAGACATTAGCACAATTGAGTGCTCACTACTATTGGCCAGGTATGAGTATTGATGTTAAGAAATTTGTTTAAAGGTGTAAAATATGCCAATATGATAAGGGAAGTAGTCAAAACATAGGTTTGTACCAGCCACTACCCATTCCAAATAGGCCTTGGGATTCAATAAGCATGGATTTTGTACTTGGTTTGCCAAGAACTCAAAAAGGTCATGATTCCATATTTTTTGTGGTAGATAGGTTTTCAAAGATGGCTAACTTTATTCTATGTTTCAAAACAAGTGATGCTACTCACATAGCTAATCTATTCTTTCAAGATGTTGTTAGATTGCATGGATTGCCTAGAAGCATTATTTCTGTTAGGGACACCAAATTTGTTGGACATTTTTGGAGAACCTTATGGAAGAAATTGGGAACACAATTAAGTTTCAGTTCAGCCTATCATCCCCAAATGGATGGCCAAATAGAGGTTGTCAATAGGAGCTTGGGCAACATCTTGAGAAGCCTGGTAAGTATGCATCTGAAACAATGGGATCTTGCACTTGCACAAGCTGAATTTGCCAATAATGATTCTCCTAACAAAAGTATAGGATTGAGCCCATTTCAAATCATGTATGGAATGCATCTAAGAGGTGTATATGAGTTAAGAAATCTAAGTAGCATGGAGACAAGGAGTGCTGATGCAGAAGAATTTGCCAATGCCATGCAAAATTTGCATGAACAGGTAAAGAAGAAACTTGAAGAAAACACCATCAAATACAAGTTAAGGGCAGATCAAAAGAAAAGAGAGGTCAGCTTTAGTATTGGAGACTTTGTTCTTGCTCATCTCAAAAAAGAGAGGTTTCCAAAAAAAGAATACAACAAGTTGAAGGTAAAGAAAATAGGACCATGCAAGGTAATAAGGAAGTTTTCAAATAATGCATATGAAATAGAATTGCCAAAGGGGATTGGAATCTCTCCAATTTTTAATGTTGCAGATTTATATCCATACAAGGATGAAGGACAATCAGACAAAGAAATTGAAATAGGGGTAGATGAAGTTATCCAATGGGAGTAGCAACTACCAAAGGAAGTGCCAAAGGAAATTGAGAGTATTTTAGATAAGAAAGTAGTTAAAAAGACAAGGAACAAAGAATACTTCCAGTATCTAACTAAGTGGAAGAATCTACCAGCTGAAGATGCAACATGGTTGACTGCAGATGACATCCTTAAGCTGGGCACAAGTATAGACGAAGTGATGCAGAAAAACAACAAGTGAAGAATACTTCTTCTGCTGGTTGGAAGAATGATGCAGGAGCATCCTCACTTTAGAGCGCATTTATCACATTTTGGCTTTGATGTAGCATGTTTTAGTTGTTTTGTTTTCCCTCCATTTTTTGCATTTTCAAAATTTGTTTTTTTTTGTAATATTCTTTAAGTTTGCAAATATAGTCTGTTAGGCGAATAGTTAAACTGTTTTGAATCTTCTTATGTTTAGAAGATTGTTTTATGCATTTTGGGGAGATTGTTGTGCCCAGCTCAGGATAGAATTAATTAGCTATATTGAGAGCATATGTGGATTGGTGTGGGTGAAAAAGACAAAATAGAATGTAAATGTAAATAGGGGAGAGCGTGGCAATTTGAAGAGCAGGGGTGTAGGAGGAAGACTGGCAGCACAGAACAATACCAGGTGAATATTGTTTTGATATATTAATAAAAAAAAATGTGTGTGATTCCTTTGTGAGTAGAGTTGTTTTTGTTTTTTGAGTCTGAATATATGAAAGGGGCATCGCCATTCTGCTGGACGTTGCTATTCTGCTAGACCATTTTAAATGCATTGGTTTTAATATAAAACTGAGTGTTTTTATGCTGGCTGGGCCGCCACAATGTATTATTTATAATTCTGGCCATGTCAAACATATGTGATGTGATGTTGGGCATTCAATGACTTAAAACCAAACAATAATACTCTTATTTTATCATTCACAAATATATTATTACTAGGTTGTATTTTGTATTAAATACATTGTTTGATCTTCTAGTTTATTGTAAATGTTGGGTGTTTCTATGTTGGCTGGGCCGCCCCAATGAATTAATTGAAACTTCAGCCATTTCAATGTGATTCTGGGCACTTTAAATGTGTTAAAGCAAGAGAAATGTTTCTTTCTCTCTCCTCTGCTTGTTTTCCTTATTAATATCTCGAGCTCTATCTCAGTTTTATCTTGATAAGAGCTACGAAGAGTTCTTCACTCCGTATTGATTTCGCTATTTTGGAAGATAGAGCTTTCTAGTTCGATTCCTATTCAGGTTAAGGTTCACATCACTCTACTGAAACGAAAGGAGGAAATTTTCAAGGTGATATTCTGTGTAAAGAAGAAACAATTTGTCAAGATATATGTTTTATGCCTGCCATTTGAGGCTTTCTGCTCATAATTTAAAAGTTTGCTAAACACATTCAGTTTAGCCTACGTGTTTAAGTTTTAGTTTTCATCATGTACTTACTTAGTGCCACTAATAGATATATTTGAAAAAATTCAATTGAGTTGTGTGTATCAATTTGATTGATCTTAGAGATCTAGAAGCTATATTAAAACTTTAACCAAATTGATATTTAAGGTTAAAATATTATCAATTCACCTTTTTGATTTAGTTTTCATGTTTTTCACGATATCATGTTAGAATGTATTTCTTTATGATATGTTGCATGTGATAGTTATCTTACAACACACAGGTTCTAGTTGACATTTTTTATTCTTGCACCATCATTATCTACTCATCTATGAAGGGAGGGCCATTCCCTAGTTGGGAGATTGTGTGGGGGATCTAAAGTCCATGGTTGGTGTGAAAAAACACTCAGATAATACTCTCCCTCCCCTCAAATAGTCAACCAATAAAGGTTATACTCAGAAATGCTTTTGGATAATAACAAGTTCATTTAGACTCATATGTTCTATGTAACATTGTATGTCTATAATCTGATATTCACATATGTATTAATGTATATTTGTACTATTTGATGAAATTTTTATAATTTTAGTAGTTGGTTGTTTATTATTGTATATGTTATGATATTTACTCTAGTAGTGGATGATTGGTAATTTTTGTATTCTAGTATTATTCTTTGATTTACTTGTGAGAGCAAATCGGTAATCATTACAGTGATCATCAACTAAATGAATCATATATTTAACTTGATGGTTAAATAATGTTTATGTATTGATGTATTTAGTTAAAGATCATTTGTTCATGGAATTAGTAAAGATAATTTGTTATTGACTTAATGGTAAAAAAAGTTAGTTGACTTAATTCTAGTTTAACCCCAAGGGGTCATTACAAGTTGAATTGCTTTAGCTGGAAGTTGTAGGTATTTATACCTCTATTGCATGTAGATTTATATTGTTTTAGGTGCTATCTAAAACAACAATATCCATCACACAAGGTATATTTTTAGGAACATTGGATCCATGCTCTTCATTCATTATGTTTTTGGCTTCAATCTACTTTATTACTAATTGCCCCATCCACTTTTAAGGTATACAAATTATTAATTTCACTTATATTAATGGTTATGTACTTCATCAACATAATGGTTGCATGCCTCTATTTTAACACATGTTTGTTTTGTCCTAAAAACCTTCCTTTGGATGACCTACAAACACTACAACCGGTTTATTGTCTCATATTGAATACACTCATTGGTTTTCATTTCTCACTTTTGTGAAACATATGACCAGCTCATTATTGCCTACATCTTCAGGAAATAGTTGATTCATAATTGGAATGTTCACTATCCAACACTTCCTTGAACATTCTCACTCGAATATAACAACAATCATCATGATAAGGAATATGTTTTTGATCTTACAAAGGGACGTTTAATTATGAAAACTTATTTATTGACTCTCAACTATCCTATGTCATTACACCCCACTATCCAAGTTTATTTCCAAAATTTATATTGGTTTGATTCCATTGTGCCACCTACACATAGTTGTGCAAGCCTTTAGCAAAGAAAAAAATTGGTCAACCACTGCAAAAGCCAAGTATGTTAGTAATTTAAGGTAGTATATTTATGACATTTTGAATCATGATATGTTTATTATTTATATTATTTACTATCATTATTACCTACTCACCTATGGAAATCACCCCAATCCATTTTATTTCCATGGCATACTTAGTCATCATACCTTTTCTCCTAATTTCTCAAATGATCCACAAGATCTTTTTACATTTCATTTTTTTATTCATAGTTGTCACATCCTTCATACCCACATCACAACTTGGTTATTTTCAAATTTACCTTTTTGGTACTTTGACTTGTCACATCTAATTATTTATGTGCCTTATATACCTTTCCACATACAATAACTCACATTATTTGAGGACAAGTGGCATAATTAAGTTGGGGAATTGGGATAATCATTCCATTTATTGTCATGCTTAAGTTGGCAGGAATGAAAGTAATGCTCACACATAGTAAGGTAGGATATAATGAACAAATTGATAAAGCAAAATTAATACCCTGTCAAAACTCAAGAGCCAATAAAATGGTCATTTAACCCTCCATTTCAATCTCATAATCAATATTTGGTTGCTTTATTATCACCTCATTTGAAAAAAATTCCATTAGAGTGCTAACAGAAATTTGCAAATTTGAATAAAAAACCATTATAGTGAGTAAAAAATACATAGTGGGGGATGATGTTATAAGGGTGGAACCTTACAATCACATAGTCTTAAGGAACTATCTACATGTGTTGACTATATTATAAAATATAGGTTGGTTAACACTGATAGAGAAATTTTAAATATTTGACTTTGAATCTATCAAATCTTTATTATGAACATTGCAAGAGTATAATACTATTGTGAAAGGCTTAGATATAGCTCTAACAAAACATTTATTGGCTGAGGTCATTGTGTTTGTAATGACAAAGGAAAGATGGCTGATTATACATGTAGTTGTAGATGCTAGAGCAAGATCTTGTACTACAAGATAAGTATTGGAATTTCATTATTAGGGTACAAAAATATGTTCATTATCTTCTCTATGAAAATAAATATCCATCTTCATCACCAAGTATATAAATTTTGAAGGTAGACAATTTCTTAGATATACTTCTCACCCAAATTTGCTAATTTATCTAAGGTAATTGTTCGTAGTTAATTTACCCAATTGCTTCTTAAAATTTTAATGGAGAATGGTATTAGAATTCATAAGGGTAAATAAATAACCTTAACAAATCACTACCTTATAACTTTTATATTCAATAAAGTGCTAATTGATAAGAGACCTAATATAGCTTGGGAAAGTTTTATGCTATTATCATATCTTTAAAAAAAAATTAAAGTTGCAACCACTGATGTAGAAAGTCTAAGAAGGTATATCCCTTCATCCTCTAGGCCTTCTAAAAGATAAAAGACTCTAAAGCCTCCTCTAATAGGACCCACAGATGATCCCATGGGTTGAGAATAATACGAACTAAAACTGGGTAGTGATATTCAAATGTTATCATGATTGAAATCTCCATTGATGATGACAAATCAGAATGAGAAGAAACCAAGAGTGAAGGATAAGAATTAGAATAAAGTGAGGAGGGATTTTAAGAGGAAACCAATAAAGAAGAATAAGAAGCTAGTGACTTAGAGTTAGAGGTGGAAGAAGATTCAATGGAAGAGGAACCTGCAACAAAACATGGTATTTTAACATGAGAAGAAGAGGAAGGACCTTTTGTAGAGTCCACCCATGACAATGAAGAAAAAAATATTAAAAATCAGCTTGTTTCTCCTAATGATAATATTGGTGCACAGTCAAAACTTATGGTTGCAAAATGAGAAAATGGAATCCCTCAAATGCAAAATTTGATAGTTGGAGGCTAATAACAATTGATTGCACACCTTGGCTAAGATTATAGATGAAGACGAAGTTAGAATAGAAGAAGGGGTACCTGTAGTCATTGAAAGACATTCACTTATAACACCTACATTCATCATTGAAGATCACAGAACAACAATTATTTCAAAAAAAAATTACAACCACTGAGGAAAGAAAGAACATTGATTCCTAAACAATTGGTTCATCCCATGGTTCATCCCAAGGAACTAAACTAGGTATTCCTTTTAATTATATATCTATAAAAGAACATTTGAGGATAATTGATATCTTAGAATTAGAATTATGTTTACATTATAAATAAAATCTTCATAAGTTACTAGAAGATATGAGGGATCTAAAGAGTCAAGTGGAAGCAAGAGAGGAAGAAATTAAGAAAAATAAGGTAATTATTTTTGTCCTGGAAGTTGAGATCCCTATAATTTTTGAATTGATTATAGAAATGTTATAATGCAGGCCACCTTTTAGGGTCTACATCTTGTACTTGAAATAATAATTCATGTAGGGGGAAATGGTTTAATAAATTCCTCCTTGTCCTTTTGTAAAGCTTAATTTTAAAGTTCATATGAGTTCAAAGCTCTCCTTTGTGAATTCTACCACAATGGCTATGTGATAACCATGGATAATACATGGAACCCAAATGTCATTATCGGTGATATACAACTAAGGGCTTATTATTCATATCTAAGACATGAACTAAGAAATAAGGAAATAGAGGAGTACATTATAGTAGAGTATTTTATTCCCTTGCACCTTAGAGTAGAATACTCTTAGCCCAACCTGATCATTGAATAATGGAACACTTTGATCTCATACCCAACATTCACCAGGATGGTGTAGATGTCTAGAAGAAATGAATTAAGTCATTTCACTTCTCTCTCCAACCAAATATGTAGAGAAACCTATGTTTCCTATGGAGAGATATGGAAAGAGCTCACTATTTTCATGCAGTAAATAGATCCATAGTATATAACTTCAAAGCCACAAACAACAAGGTCAAAAGGTACATGAGTTATTTAAGACATCTTATTGACTAGATAAGATGAATATTTAGGATGTTTCCTTTATGTTCTCCCATTCCTCATTGGACATGCACTCTGTCAATAGTTGAATAAGAAGAAAGAAGGAAGAAGGAGAAGTTGATATAAGATGAAGGTTATTTACCCTAGTTTTGTTATAACCCCACTGGGTTTCACCAGAATTAGGTAATTATTTTAAAATTTTACATCACTAATCCAAACTAGATTAATCTCAATTAAAGTTAAGATACTTGATCTCTAAATAAATGCATTTGAAATTCATACATTTGATTGGATTCATTTAGTTAATAATCAATTAACAACAACAAACTGAATTACATAACCAACTAATTATAAATTATAAATCTGTAGTATACAATCTTAGCTAACTACTGAAAGTCTATATTATAAATTATATAATAATAACAACCAACTATTGAATGATAAAATATAATAATAGTATAACAATACAATGCTATACAACATAATGTTAATACACATTTATACAATTTTTCATAGAACAAATGAGTATCCATAAACTCACCAATATACAATATGTAATCATGAGTAAAATTAATTATTAGTTGATTGCTAGAGGGGAGGGAGAGCATCATCAAAGTACTTTTTCACACCAACCACGAACCAAAGATCCCTCGTACAATCACCAAACTAAGGAATGGTCCTCCATTCATGGATGAGCAGATGATAATGGTGTAGGTATTGATAAGTCAACTAGAACCCATATGTTGTAAGATAACCATCACATGCACCATATCATAAATAATTATATTTTAACATGACTTCATGTACACATGGACTTAAATCAAACAGGTTAAATGATAAAATTTAACTATAAACATAAATTTGACCAATTTTTTTTATATTTTAAAGATCACTCAGATCTATCATATTCACACACATAACTCAATCAGATTTCATTTATTCTATGTAATATTGACTCTAAGTAAGTGCATGAAATATTTTTCACGTAATTACTTTCTTATTGTCATCAATACCAAAATTCACTAAATAAATCATATACAAGAATCCATGGTTCCATTATAGATCTCCATACTAATACCATAATATATAAATACAAAGGAATCATATATGAATTAATCACATGTTTTATAATAACAACATAAAAACTTGCAGTTATATTTTCCTAAGATCGAATAACAACCTAACATCCATTTCAAAATAAGACTATTACTAGTAATTTACTTACCAAATAATATTTAAGATAATCAAATTTATACAAGTTCATATATAAATACCTTTTACATGTATTATAATGAAAGTAAATAGAATCAGGGATTTCAAACTAAATTCCAAGTATTTAAACAAATTCTATTAAAACATCTAATTTGCACTCAGCATCATCTACCTATCTTTCAATCAAATAAGACTGATATAACCACATTATAATTCAATGAAATACATCACAGTTTCTATATAAATGCATTTATTTATATTATACAAACATCTATATTCATACTAAGTTATCCACATATACACCTATATACTTTATATATCCATTTATATATATGAATTTCAAAGTTCTCAGCCACTTAATTTCTAATGGCTAGCTATATGTGTGTGTGTGTGTGTGTGTGTGTGTGTGTGTGTGTGTGTGTGTGTGTGTGTGTGTGTGTCTTTAGAATTTTTTCATAAATGGTATATTTATGTTTATATATGTAACTCATAAACACACACACATATATTTATATGTTTTGAGCTTAACCTTCAAACTAAGTTCTCAACTTAAGAAAATGTTAACTCTATATATAATAAAAAACAAGTTATAAGCTTGTACTCTAATTTTGCAAAATTATTCTTTTAAAAACTTACTCATCTTAACTTGTAACATTAAACTATTGTAATTTAAATTTTATGCCTATGAAAGTATTAAAACCATTAATCACATGGTTACTTTCACACAAAATTAATGAACGGCCAATCTAATTCTAACCAAATAAAATTCACATATACACCAAACAACTCTTCTTTTCCTTATGAATCAAATGACCCAAAAAGAATGCATCAAGGCATAAAAAAACCAAATACAACTACCCTAAAGTGTATCCATATGGTACACTACGTACAAGGAAACCATTCAACACTATGTTATTTCTAACCTTGTGGCCTACTAAAATAATTCACACACAGTCATGTTTAAGCATATGCCGAGGTTAAATTTGGTCTTTGAACATGAATTAGACCCCAAGGATTAAACATTCAAGTTAACCTATTTAATTTAAGCCTTAACCAGATCATTTAAAAATGTAAAAATGACTGAGACTAGGTAAAGAACCTACACAATAATGAAAATGGTTTTACGATCTCAAAATTCACCACAACTAATACACACTAAATAGGGTAAGTTCATCATAAAACCCTTATTCCTATTTATTCACATTATTATATATACTTGTAATCATAATGGAAACCCTACATGTGTTTTCTAGTGCTCTACATTTAAGTCATTCACCATTGTTTACTAAATAAACAACACAACCGTTATACTAGATATAAAATAAATAAACACAATCATCTGCCATATAACCAAATACAATCATTTACCAAATAACAACACACAATCATGTACTAAATAAACTAACATAGTCATTTATAAAATAACAACACACATTCATTTTCCATATAAACTAACATAACCATTTACCATATAAACAAAAAAAGCAACCACAGTCGTGTATTTCCAAACAAACACAAAACTCATGTTCATTCCCATGACCCTAACCAACTATGTTCATATTATAACCATCTCAAATCAGTGATTCAATTATGTAGAGAGATTTCTCCTTTCATAGGGTCAAATCCCTGATTTTATTACGGTATCAACAATTTAATCAAATAATATAGTAACCATTCAAAAACATTCAACAATAACCCCATATAAAATCAACATAGATATGTAGGGTAATTTAAAGAACAAACCCTACCTCATCAATATGCCTCTAATGTTAAGCACAAAATATACTAAGAGAGGGTGCGGGGGCGGGGGGGCGTGGGTGAATCAATATATTATAAATCTTTTACTTAATTTGATTTCTTTTCTTTAACCACTTAATCACACATTCAAGATATGTAATAAAATTGAAATAATAACATACACCACACAAGAGAGAGATAGACACCAAATTTTTACATGGAAACTCAAAGAGGGAAAAACCATAGAGAACAATCTCAAGTATATGAATGAGCACCAACTCAAATTACATAGTTTGCAAGCACCAACTTGTAGGAGGACTAACCCCTTTACCAAGCACCAACATAGCAACTATTTGTGAGCACCAACCCATAGGAGCATCAACCCCTCTTGTATATAAAACATAACTACCTCTCAATGTTTCTTACTCAAAAAATGATAGAACTCTACAATATATCCTAATTTTCTCTCCTCTTTTCTTATATAAAACAATTACAAAACCATGCACTCTCTTGCATATCAGAAATGGATTTTCAAGCCTTTATTTATAGCTTTCTAAATGACCTTTGGCATTCACCATTTCTGACCTTTCCATTCCTTATAGAAAATGGTGCCAAACTTGCATGACCCTTCGTATCTTTGCATTTAAAAAGTCACATAGTGACCCTTCGTAAGCAAATGCATTGTTTCCTCTTTTGTCTTTATCTTGGTGAACTTTCAAATTCTTTAAGGTGACTCTTCATGAAAAAATGCCTCATACCCTCTTTCGTCTTCACTTGGTGAGTCTTGAAATTCCTCAAGATGACTCTTCATAGGAAAATGCATCCCATTCCTCTTTTGTCTCTACCCCATGACTCTTTGACTTCTCCATGGACCCTCTTTTGACTTTTATGCAACCAAAAATATATTTTTTAATATTAAATAAATATTAACACACATTAGCTAAGATATGAATATATTAAAAATACCATTAAATGTTATGGCACCTTTATCACCAATACTAGACTTTCGACATCAATGATAATATTTTCAATAATTTTCCATTTTATCATTTATGGCAACCTCAAATTGAAACTACCACATCTTGAAACCCACACTACACATGTGAACCTACACATACTGCCATCTAAAAAACATACAGTAACTATGTCTTATTATAGCAACTTTTACCTATTTTTGTACCTATACTTGTTCTTGTACTTATTTCTATTCTTCTCCCTCTTTGATATCAATGGCAAAGGGCTTATCCTAGAGCTAACACTTAGATCCCCCTCAACTGATGTTGATCCTTAATGGTAAGAAGTAAAATAAATTACTCCTAAATTCTCTCGTAGATACTCAAATATGTCTTTTAAATAGTGTCTTTATGAAAATATCTAAAATTTGCTTTGTAGTACTGATATATTCCATCTTAACCTATTGATCTACAACTTGCTCTTTCAAGAAGTGATATCTGATAGAAATATGTTTTTTTTAATGCATCACTAGATTCTTAGAAATATTAATAGCACTTATGTTGTCACAAAAAATAGAAATAGGTTCATCATATTTTACCTTGATATCATCCAAAATTTTATTCATCTAAAGCACTTGAGTACAACAAAATACTGCTGTAATATATTCTACTTCAGTTGTAGAAAGTGATACTGAATTTTATTTTTTGCTTATCCATAATACTATCACTGAGAAAGAAAGCTCCTCCACTTGTACTCTTTCTGCCATCTAAGCAACCTACCCAATCTAAATCTATATAAGCAACCAAAGTAAAATTTCTACATGTGGAATACCATAATCTATAATCTAATGTCTCCTTGATATATCTAAATATTCTCTTCACCAACTAAACATGACTCTCTTTTGGGGCTACCTGATATCTTACAACCATACCTACTACATGCATAATGTCTGGCCTCGATGTTGTCAAATATAAAAGACTACCAATCATAGATCTATACAAATATTGATCTGTAATGGGTGAATCTTCATCCTTACTCACCTTTTTTATTGTACCCATCAGTGTACCAATTGATGCACAATCCTCAAAACCAAACTTTTTCAACATTTTTTTGGCATATTTATTTTGAGATATGAAAATTATTCTATCTAATTGAAAAATTTGAAACCCTAAGAAAAATGATAATTTTCTAAGGATAAACATCTCAAATTATTGTTTCATATTGTCATAAAAAAATTATCATCTTTTCAATGTTACCTCTAAATATTATGTCATCAACATATACCACAACAATCAACTGATGCTCACCTTCCATTTTGATGTAGAGATTATTGTCAGCAAATCCTCTCTTGAAGCCTTGATCCTATAGGTATTTACCAAATCTTGTATACCAAGCTTTGGGAGCTTGTTTCAATTTATACAGTGATTTCTTCAATATGCATACATGGCTACTAACATTTGAGAGAATAAATCCCTCAGGCTGCTCAATGTAGACCTCTTCTTCTAGATTTCTATTTAGGAAGGCATATTTGACATCCATCTGAAACACTATAAAATTTTTAAACACTGCATATGCAATAAACATTCTAATAGCCTCTAGCCTTGCAACTAGTACAAAAGTTTCTTCAAAATTTATTCTCTCAATCTAAGCATATCCTTTACATACTAATCTTACTTTATTCTTGGTCACTTCTCTATTTTCATTTAACTTATTTTTGTAAACTCATTTTGTTTCTATCACATTATGATCTTTTGGTCTAGGCACTAATTCTCAAGTATCATTCTTTTCTATCAGATTTAATTCTTCATCCATTGCCTTAACCTAATGTTTATCATGTCTAGCTTCTAAAAAAGTTCTAGGCTGAATTTTGGATAACAAAGAAAAATTAACTTGCTTAGATTCACTTACCATCATTCTTCTGGTGTGAAATTCTTTCATTTATGTCTCTGATGGTGTCACTTTTATTATGATTTCTCTGGACATATTTGGATAGGGTTTTGGTGTTATTTTTCTCCTTCTCATCTTCATGTGATTTCTCAAAATCTTCCTCTTCAATGATTTAAGGAATGTCTATTGGATCATTGATTCTTTGTGCTCCATCTTCTTCTATCCTAACACTTACACTTTCAATCATTTTTTTGGTTCTTTTGTTATAACATTTATAAGCTTTAATTTTGCAAGAATAACTAAAAAATATACCTTTATTTACTCTAGATTCAAACTTACCTAATTTTTCATCAATTTTTTTTATGAATCATCTACTACCAAAAACTTTGAAATAATCGATTGTAGCTAGTTTGTCTTTTCATAGCTCATAAGAATTTTTTTCACTATTGAATCTTAATAATTCTCTATTCTAGATATGCACTATTATACCAACTGTCTTTCTCTAATATTTATCTAGTATCTTAGATTCATTTAGCATTGTCCTCACCATCTCTTGAACTATTTTATTTCTTCGTTCAACTACTCCATTATGTTGTGAAGTTCTAACTATTGAATAATGTCTCTTTATTCTATGGTCTTCATAATACTCAATAAACTGATTTGACATGAATTCTTCTTCTCGATGCAATCTTAGACACTTAATCTTCAAACCAATTTCATTCTCAACTAATGTTTTGAATGCTTTGAAATGTCTGAAAGTTTTTAATTTTTTCTTTAAAAATATTACCTAAGTTATATGTAAAAAATCATCAATAAGCAACATGAAATATTTCTCACCTTAAGTACTTTGAGTTCTCATAGGTCCATACAAATCAGTGTGAACAAGCTCTAACATCTAATTGATCAAGTATTCTTTTGTTTTGAACCACCTTCTAGCTTGCTTCCTATATTGACAAGGTTCACAAAACATGTTGAATGGCTTTGTAATCTTTAGAAGATTTTTGACTACATGCTTCTTATTGATGTTGAAAATATTATCAAATTTTATGTGTCTCATTTTCCTATGCTATAGCCAACTTTATTCAATTTGACTCAAACAATATTTTTGACCTTTGATATCTAATAACATATACAAATTATTGCCTATTCTCTAAGCATCTACAACCAACACATCTGAAACTTTTCTCCTAATTTCACAAACTTATACATAAAATTTTAGTGTGTGTCTCTGATCACACATTTGACTTACACTCAAAATATTATGCTTAAGACCTTCTACATATAAAAAAAATTTAATTTTAGTTCTACCATTATCTAAACTTATTGTACCCTTTTTAGCAATTACGGCAGTAATATTATCTTTGAATTTCACTGTGTCTCCATTGATCTTATTCAAGGTTATGAACTTGATCTTGTCTCTTGTCATGTGCCTCGAACATCTATTATCAATGAACCATGACTTTTCTTCATTTTTTACATGCAAATTTGTCTAGACCAACATAAACTTTTTAGGTTGTTTTTTTGCCACGAACCTATCTAAACTTTCTTTTTGATAAATGGAGCCTTGAAACTCTGGTCCTTCTTGATTGACTTGAACACACTTCTACAATACCAAGCTATGTGTCCAAAGTTATTGCACTTGTAACATATTATGGCATTTTCATTAAATCCTGATAGAGGAGCAAAATATTTGTCTTATACTTGACTCTGCATGAGTTTTTTTCTCCTTATTTTTGAAATTGTTAGCCCTTTTTTGACATTCTATTTTCTTATGACTATATCCATTACAATAAAAATAAGACATGTTTGTGTATCTCTGACCTGATTACTTTTTATAGCTCTATTCTTTCTAGTTTTTTTTGTTTGAGATGTCTTCTGTATTCTTAACTTCTCTTTTTATTTTCTCTTTTGTAAGAGCTTCAACATAGCTCTTTCTTTTTCTATGTTAACCTTGTTTTTGAAAGTAGTTACCTCCCCTTTCTCTTTTTCAAATCTGATATCTATCTAATCTGACATTGATATTTGAATTTCTAATATTTTATTCAACATATTAGTGTTATTCTTAGATTTTGAATTATTGGTTACTCTATCATTGATTATTTTATTTTTTTCTCAAGATCTACTTTTAAAAAAGCAATTTCAATAATATACCTTTCACATTCTTTAATTACTTTTTACAACTATGCCATTAGATCTTTTTAATTCTTCTTGGCTTTTCAAAGTGTGTTTGTAGATCTTCAATTATTTCCTTTGACTCCTTTTCATTTTTCTCGATCTGGAGCTTCAATTTTTTATTCTTTTTTTAAGAGATTTTAACTCTTCCAAGGCGTAAATGAGTTTTATTTCCAAAATCACTTCGACTTCATCTTGTTCTTCTTCTTGGTCATCTGTACGTTTACTTACAGAGGCATCTTCATGTATGACCATGAATAGAATCTCTTCTTCTGAATCACTGATTGCACTATCTTCGACTGAGCTAGGATATTTAGAAAATAAACTTCTCTTCTCGAATCCTTTCTTGAATTTTCTTTTTAAATTCTTCTTGTATGTAAACTTTCCTTTTTCATTATCACCATTACCCTTATCTAGACACTTAGCTGCAAAATGTCTAATCTTTCTACAATTCAAACATTTAAAAGATAATTTTTCTTGATATTTATTTGTACTTTTTTTGGCTTATAGATGAATAGAGCTCCGTTGTCATTTTCATCATCGCTAGAGCTGTCACTTGATTCTTGAATCTTAGCCTTCTCTTTCTTTAATGTCTTGAAAGCAACTTCTCTCTTTGAGGGTTTATCTTATTTGGTTTGCATCTCATATACCGTAAGAATACCATGTAGCTCATCCATCTTTAGTTTGGCTAAATTTTTCATCTCTTCAATTGCCAAAACTTTTACATCATATCTCAATGGTAGAGATCTCAAAACTTTTTATACCACAATTGATTCTTCTAACTTTTTTTAAGACCTTGTATTTGATTAATTATTTGATCAACCTGCAAAAGGTAACTTGTTATATTTTTTTCCTCTTCCATTTTCAAATTCTCAAACTGTCTTCTAAAAATTTTAAGCTTAGCTTGTTGAACCTTTCCATCACCTTTGTAAATATTCTCAAGCTTTACTTAAGTTTTATGAGTAGATTTACATTGCATAACTTTAACAAATGTTGATTCACATAAAATAGCATTTAAAGCTTTAGTATTATTTTCACTTGCCTTCTTTTCTACTAGAGTAGTTACAACTATTTGTGGCTCTTCA
Source organism: Torreya grandis (assembly GCA_037957365.1). Lineage (NCBI taxonomy): Eukaryota > Viridiplantae > Streptophyta > Pinopsida > Cupressales > Taxaceae > Torreya > Torreya grandis. The sequence goes on along the minus strand of JARHVA010000053.1, from coordinate 851,852 downwards.
TATTCCTCTACCACTGCTTTCCAAATGTCAAATTTAAGATCCATCAAATAAGTCCTCGTCCTTATGCTCCAAAAGGTATAATTTGTCCTATCAAACAAATGTGTCTTATTTATATAAAAACCTTCATGTGATTCAACCATCATGCTTTCCTCGATCTACTTTCAAGCTGTACAACTTTTTTAAAAAGAACCTACTCCAATACCAATTGTTAAGCATAAAATATATTGAGAGGGAGGGTCAATCAGTATATTATAAATTTTTTACTTCATCTGATTTTTTTCCTTTAACCACTTAATCACACATTCAATATATACAATAAAAATGAAACAATAACATGCACCACACAAGAGAGAGAGAGAGAGAGAGAGAGAGAGACTAAATTTTTACGTGGAAACCCAAAGTAAAAAAAAACCACAGAGAGCAATCTCAAGTATATGAATGAGCATCAACCTAAATTACAAAGTTCGTAAGCACAAACTTGTAATAACACCAACCCCTTTGCCAAGCACCAACACAACAAATATTTATGAGCATCAACCCACATGAGCACTAACCCCTTGAAAATATTTGTGAGCACCAACGCCTCTTGTGTATAAAACACACCAATCTCTCAATGTTGCTTACTCAATAAATGATAGAACTCTACAATATCTCCTACTTTTCTCTCCTTTTTTCTTATATAAAATAATTACAAAACCATGCATTCTCTTGCATATCAAAAATAGATTCTCAAGCCTTTATTTATATCTTTCCAAATGACCTTTAAAATTCACCCTTTGTGACCCTTTAATCCTTATGAAAAATGGTGTCAAACTTGCATGACCCTTCATATCCTTGCATTTGAAAATTCACATGGTGACCCTTCATAAGCAAATGCATCTTTTCTTCTTTTGTCTTTATCTTGGTGACCTTTTGAATCCCTTAAGGTGACTCTTCATGAAAAAAATTTCCATACCCTCTTTTTTCTTCACTTGGTAGCTCTTGGAATTCCTCAAGATGACTCTTCATGGGAAAATGCATCCCATTCCTCTTTTGTCTTTACCTCGTGATTTTTTGACTTCTCCATGGGCCCTCTTTTGACTTTTATGAAACCAAAAATATATTCATTAATATTAAATAAATATTAACACATATTAGTCAAGATATGAATATATTAAAAACACTATTAAATACTATGGGGCCTTTATCACCAATACTAGACCTTTGACATCAATGATAATATTTCCAACACCTAATGAAGACTATACACCTTGCCTTCTACAAATTTTTCTCTTTTTCCTCTATTCCTTTTTATCGACCATGGCTTGCCTTCTCCTTGAAAACGCATTCATATTTTATCATATTGTATGTTGTCTACATGCCACTATAAACCCCTACTTTCATGGCAAACCCTTATTTGTCATTGAATCTTAAGAATGACTCATCATAAACACCATAATTTCTCAGCATGAGTGACAACTTGTCATTTTGACCCAAAAACAACATAGTCACCATGCAATCTCGATAAAACTTCCACAATCGAACCCTAGTTTTTCTCACTTTACATGGCTCAACTCAACAAAAACATAATAATAGTTTTCTCAAATTATAGGGTTGACAACCAAATGTAAAATAACATAGTAATTAATTAATAATTCAAATTATATAGAAATAATCACATTAAATAATACAAATTTTAAGTTTAATTTGACCCCTTTTTGGGTATTGCAAACCATATCACCATGGATACCCCAAAAGTCACATTCACCTATTACTTAGATTTTTTAAATGTTTATAAAATCAATGTTAATTTATAACTACAAAAAATAATCTATATCCATGCCAATTATAATATTTTCTGATGATAAATTTTTTTGTTGATTGTTTACAGGTATTCACTAGAGTAAAGAGTCATGCAGTCAACAATCCACACAATAAAGTCATCTAAAAAATATTTATAACTATTTCACAAAGACAAAACATCACAATCATAAAGAACAATCACAACTACAAACATGCCAATATTATCATTTAATCATTGATCAAAATCAATCATCATTATCAAATACAAAAGAACTAAATGCAACTAGGATTAGAGCAAACATATAACCATCACCTTATAAACAATATGTATTTAACTATACTATGTGGTGTGTGCAAGGTTCCTTGTCAAATCTCTCTACCTTCAACATAGTCATCTGTTGAACCCTATCTGATGATACTCTCCCTCTATATCTGTCTCGAGAGTGGACTATCTCTTTAATCCACCTTAACAAACATAAATGGTAATTAACCTATATCAATAATAACCAATAAAATGCTATTAAAACATAATAGTACTGAATAAGCATGATTAATATACATATGAAACTTATGTATAACTAACCAATAAGTAATGAGTCATACAATAATTATTATATATCTATTCATACATCAACATAAATGAAAATAATTTATTACAACAATAAATTAACCATCATTAATCACATTAATATCTGTTTAATGAGCAAATCAAGTTTGGTGAGGAATTGATATGCAACATCTTTCCCCTCTAAAACTGGTCATCATTTCGATGAAACTTATTTTAAACCATAGTTTTAAAATTAAACAATATATAGTAGCTAATCAAATAACTTCAGTAAATATTAAATAATTAAATATAGAAACAACCTATAGAACTTATCATAGTTCTCCCAAGTGTCATTATTATTAGAATATTGGTTTCACTAGACCTTGCATTATGACACCTCACTATTATACAAATTAAGTTTTTGAATGTCAATTATTCTGACTAGCTCTAATGTGAACATTCTAGGATCTAAAAATTGTAAAGCATTCTAATCTAATACATGAGAATCATCAGCTACATATTTTTAAAGATATGACACATGAAAAATATTATGTAAGAGAGATCGAGATGGTAGCAAAACAAGCCTATACACTACCTAATTAATCACTTCCAAGACATCAAAGAGTCCCACATATCTTTTTAAAAGCTTCATTGATTTACCAAACTTAATCGAATTTTTTTGAGACTTAATCTGTAGAAATAATTTATCATTAATAGAGTACTGATTTGTTATCTTTTGCAGATCAACAAAACTTTTATGTCTATCATTGGTCTTAGACAACCTTTGTCTTATTGATTTGACTTGTTCTTCTATCTTCAAAAATATTTCATGATCTATGACTACCATGTCTTCAATCGTGTCCCAACTGATTGGTATTTGACACCTCCTTCCATAAAAAGTTTCAAATAGAGCCATATTTAAAACTAATTAATAAGAGTTATTATAAGAAAACTCTACCAATTAAATATACCCTTTCAACTTGTATTGTTAATCTATGCAATACATTCAAATAATATTTTATAGAACTTGATTTACCCTCTCTATTTGTCTATCCATTTTCAGATGATATGTAGTACTAAAATTCCACTGTGTGCCCAAAGCTGAATTTAGAGTTAACCAAAACTTAGATGTCATTCTCAGATCTTGATAAAAAATGATCTTCTTTAAAAACTCATGTAACTAATAAACCTCTTTCACAAATCTTTTTTCAATCATAGGTGCATCATCCGTCAGATTACCTGGTATAAATTGAGCTACCTTGGTTAGTTTGTCAACTATTACCAAGATCATTTCATATTGATTATGTGATAATGATAACCCTTAGACAAAATTCATAATAATTACCTATCACTTCCATTCGGGTATATCATAAAGATATAATAATCTTTCTAGATGCACATGTTCAACCTTCACACACTAACACTCTAAACAATGAGACATAAAATCTATTATATCTTTTTAATTCCCTTTCAAAAATAAAGAGATCTCAACTCAACCATGAATTTAGTCACTCTAGGATGTCCTAAATAAGGAGCATTATGCAATTATTTTAGCACTATATTCTTCAAATTATCTTTATCAAGTACATACATTCTACCATTGTACCTTAAAAGACCATCACTATCCAACTTGAATCCTTCAAACTTAAGATTCTGAGCATCATCTGACAAAGCTTTATTAATTTATTCATAGAATTCATCTCTAAGGGAGAACTTAATTATTTTATCATAGAAAGTACTTTGGATAGTAGGTAAAGATGTTATATACCTTCTACGACTAAAGACATATGCAACTCTATTTTCCTTACCCTTGATGCAGCTAATATCAAAATCATAGTTGGATAAGAACTCTGGTCATCATCTCTGACAAGAATTTAGGTTCAGTTAGATGAAGATAAATTTGAGCACCAAGTTGTCAGTCTTGAGCTCAAATGGCTTTTTCAACAGATAATGCCTCTAAATTTGTAAGACATGCACTATTGTAACAAGTTCTAGATCATGTGGGGCATAATTTACCTCATATGACTTAAGATTATTAGAGTCATACGCTATAACTAAACCATCTTGTATAATAACTCCTCTAAGACCATCCCTCTAAGCACTGACCATTAGGATTGGGAACTCTCAGCATAGATGCCAAAATAATCTTCTTTTTTAGCTCTTGAAAGGTTTTTTTACACTTATATGACTAGATAAAACTTTGATTCTTCTATTGGAGGGAGGTAATTGGTTTAGATATTTTTTAGAAATTTGAATAAATTCCTACAAAAACCTACCAATCCCATAAAACTTCTCACTTCATACACATTTTTAGGTATTGGTCACTCCATTATGGCTCTTATCTTCATCGTGTTAACTAAAATTTTATCTACAGAGATAATGTGCCCAAAATATTGTACTTTTCTCTAGAATATCACACACTTGAACAACTTATCATATAATTTATGCTTTTGAAAACATTGAAAAACCAACTCTAGATATTGCAAATGTTCTTCCTCATTCTTGGAATAAATGAGGATATCATCCAGAAAAACTAACACAAAGTGGTCTAGATAATCCTTAAACACATTGTTCATAATATTCATGAATGTTTTTGGAGCATTTGTTAACCTGAAAAGAAGCACTATAAATTCATAGTGCCCATACCAAGTTTTGAACATTGTTTTGAGAATATTTTCTTTTCAGATTCTCAACTAGTGATACCCCGCTTGGAGATCTATTTTAGAGAAAATGGTAACCCAATGCATCTGATCGAAAAGATCATCAATTCAAGGCAATGAATACTTGTTCTTAATTTTCACCTTGTTCAACATCCTATAATCAATACATAGGCAAAGAGAACCATCATTCTTCTTAACAAATACCATTGGTGCAACCCATAGTGGCACACTCGGTCAAATCAACCCCTTATATAATAAATATTGTAGTTGAGATTTTAACTTAAAAAATTTTATGTTCATCATCTTGTAGGGTTCTTTGGACTATAATTTTGAACCAGGTATTATGTCTATCAAGAAATCAAACTCTTGCTTGGACAATAAGCCCAACAATAAATCCTCAATAAATGATTTTTTATATTCTTTCATCTCATTTATTTTAACAATAAATGCCTGACATTCTTTTCTATGAGCTTTCTTAAATTAAATTGCAAAAATCTAAGTTTTAACTCCCTTTTTTCACCTTGAATTTGAGTTTGATTCCCAAAATCATCCTAACATTCTACCTTTTTAAGATAGAAATTTACCTTAGTTTTATGTTTAGAAAGTCAATTTACCTTTAGGATCACAACATATGATCCTAGTGGTGTTGCATAAATATTTATTATTGATGTTAATTTAGGTAATTCAATCTCATCTTCAATTAAGCACCTATCAACTTTGACCTTGATCTTATTTCCATATTGCCTAACCATGCATTTGTCATTATACTAGCTTTTTTACACAACTTATTTAGCATTTGAGGAAAAAAAAAATATTTTGTAGCTCCAGTGTCAATAAAAATAAAAATGGGATGACCAAAAAGATTACTTTCAACCTCAATAAGTGAGACTTGAAAATTAACTTGACAATTGTCAACAGACACATGAATTCTCTATTAAAAATTTCCTTGCTACATAGTACCATTAACTTTACCTTCTAACTTTCTTTGAGTAGATTCTCTCTTATAGTGATCACCGTTATAGATGAAACATTTGTCAAGTGGTCTTTTTCTTTCAAATTATTGGTTTCCCTTGAAACTAGTCTTGAAACAACCATCCATTTTCTTGTTACCTAAGAAGTTAATGAATTTAGCATTTGTATTCTTGAATTGGTTTTTGAAATTTCTATTCTTTTTCCAGTTATTTTTAAGAGAGGGTTTGGAACCTCCAAACTTATTCTTGAACTTTTATTTGACCTGTGTAAGATACTTCAACTTTAGCTCCTACTTTACTACCTTCTCAAAGATTTGATCTATCGTAGATGGCCCATGCACATCTACCTCACATCTTATTTGGCATTTTAATACCATAATAAACTTTTGAATGTAAAACCTTTCATCTACCTAGTACTGAGGAACATATTTCAAGATCTTAGTGAACTACTCCCAATATTCATTCACTAAAAGATCTATCTATTTCAAATTCTATAAATTTATCAACTTATGGTCAAAATATAGCTATGATAACCATCGTGATCTAAACAAAACCATGAATTGCTCCCATGTAGTGATAGTGGTGTCGAGGTTCATTTTGAGATTCTTATTTTCTCACCATGTTGTTACTTCTTCAGTAACCTGATATGTTCTCTAAATTGCCTTGGTGACTTCTGAATAATTATAGATCTTAAAGTACTTCATCTTTGTCAACCAAGTTTCTACACCATCCCTAACATAGTTCCATCTTACTTAGGAGGATTAACTTTCTTCATGTCCTATGTGAGATCTATAGCTACATGAGTCATCGTATCTTGTGGCACCTCTTCATGTTTATGCTCTTGTTGAGCTTCTTGCTGAGCAAGGTGATCTTCAATTTTTTTTGATTGATTTCCTCAGCATGTCAATAAATTTCCTACTCGAAGGCCATGATTTGGTCCTTAGTTTCATGCATGGTTACAATGATCTAATCTAAATTCATAGCTTATTCTGTGGCAAACTGATTTGAATCAACTGGAGGGTTAGTATTTGAAGTACCCTCATCTCCATGTCTACTACGCACCACCTTCATTTTTTATTAATATGAGGATAAAAATACATTAGTGGATTCATTAAGTCTTAGAGTTTGAATCTCAACTCTGATACCACAATGTTAGAATCTTAATGAGTTTAAGAAGAATTAGGTAAAAAACTAAATTACTTTAGTAATCCAAACCAGATTAATCTCAACTAAAGTTAAGATACTTGGTATTTAACTAAATGCATCTAAAATTCATACATTTAATTGGATTCATTTAGTTAATGATCAGTTAACAACAAGTTGAATTACATAACCAACACATTAAAAATTATAAATATACAATATGTAATCTCAATCAACTGTTGAAGGTATATATTATAAATTATATAATAAGAACAACCAACTATTGAATGATAAAATATAATAATAGTATAACAATAGAATTCTATACATTAGAATGTTAATATATATTTATACAATGTTCCATAGAATAAACGAGTATCTACAAACTCACCAATATACAATATGTAATTATGGGTAAAAGTTTCTATTGATTGACTGTTATAGAGGAGAGAGAGCATCATCAGAATATTTTTTCAAACCAACCATGGACTATAGATTCTCCACATAATTATCCAACTAGATAATGACCCTCCCTTTGTAGATGAACAGATGATAATAGTGCAAGTATCAAAAAATCAATTAGAACCCGTGTGTTGTAAGATAACCATCACATTTAGCATATCAAAAATAATTTTATTCTAACATAATATATACATAAAATCGTTTAAATCAAATAATTGAAATGATAATATTTAACTATAAACATTACTTTGGCCAAAGTTTTTATATAATTTAAAGCTCACTCAAATCAATCATATTCACACACATAGTCAATTGGATTTCATTTATTATGTGTAATATTGACTCTAAGTATGTAAAATATTTTTCACATAATTATTTTCTTAGTGTCATTAATATTAAAATTCACTAAATAAATCATATACAAGAATTCATGGTTTCCCATACAGATCTCCATACTAATACCACATTATATAAATACAAATGAATCATATATGAATTAATCACATGTTTTATAATAACATAAAAACCCACTATTATATTTTTCTAAGTTCCAATAACTACCTAACATCTATTTAAAAATAAGGCTCTATTACTATTAATTTACTTACCAAACAATATTTAAGATAGTCAATTTTTTACAAGTTCATGTATAAAAACCTTTTACATGTATTATAATGAAAGTAAATAGAATTAAGAATTTCATACTAAATTCCAAGTTTTTAAAAAAATTCCATTAGCACTTGTAATTTTCACTCAACATCATCTAACTATCTTTCAATCAAATAAGACTGATATAACCACATTATAATTCAATGAAAAACATCACAGTTTCCATATAAATGTCAAGGGATCTGTAGCTCTACCAATTAGAGCACAATTGATTACTTGCTTATATGCAATTAAACACGAAATTATACCAGAATGATAAAGTAGCTAGAAACTTGAGACAACAAAGAATTTGAGAGACAATACACACTCTTGTATTAAATACTACTAGAAGAAAAATACAATAAGGAAGATGCCACTTCTTCCTCCACCTCAAAGGCTTGCCACACCTCAAGACCTTCTTCTCTCTCTCACTTGCTCAACACAACAACTCTAAAGCCTGAGTTGCTATCTCTCCTTGAATGCTTCAGCTGATCTCCTTGACCTTACACCTATAGATCTCCTTGACCTTGCTTGCTTCAATGCCTTTACTTGTCTTAGAATTACATTACAATACATGCCTTATGGGTCTATAAATAAGATCCCATGCTTACAAAAATAGAAGTCTAACTACTAAAATTAGACACACAGCCCGCGACTTAAATTAGCCCCTTAGCATGCAAACACTCGGTTCAACTAACTGACTGTTCGTCAACAGCAGTTCTGAAAATACACAGGCGACCGACGCCGGTCCCTGCTGGTTTGGTACTGCCGACGTCGGCTGACTTCCTGCCGTCGCCGGTCTCCTTCTCCACTGCACTTGACCGACGTCGGTCATACTGCCGACGCCAGTGGCTCTGGTTCTTCAGCATCCTTCCTTCTAGTGTCTGCAAATAGTTGAAGCATTTAGCTCCACACCACAACAATCTCCCACTTGGAGATAAACAGCTGCAACCTGTACCTGTACCTGTACCTGTACACCATCTATTTTGTTCCTTAGGCTCTGTATCCCTCTTCAATGTCACTCTTGAAGACCAACCACCACGTAAACCTGTGATGCAATCCCTGTATCTTATGCCAAAAGAATTTTGTTGCTCCCAAATTCTCTATGACACACTTCTGAACCAACTCTACCCTTAGCTCAGAAAACTCCCTGTCTATGAAACCCTACAACAAGTAACACAATACAGTAACAGGATAATGTAGCTAATATTATCCAACCTGGTAAAGATAAAATACAATGGTCAAACCTCCATTGTTCTGCAGCATAATCAAGACCATATACCATAGCCTTATGTCTCATGTATCCATCCACTCTCTTCTCTAAAACGAGAATCCATCCCTCTATCCAGTGCTTTCTTCCAACTGACAACACTACCAACAAATACCTGTTTGATTCTCCAAGGACTCACACTCCTCATCCATGCCAAGCTCCCACTGTTTCTGGATTCTACCTACATTACTTCTTCCATCTTCCTAGTTCGTGACTATCAGTAAGCAATATAAAGAAGGTGAACAACGAATATGAGGTTCACATACCTTTCCTGACCTCCACATGGGTGTATGAGACTTAGTAATTCACCCAACATCCGTTCCAGTGACCAATCTAGGCCATCTCCCAGTCTGCTTTCGACCGATGTCGGTTCCCTGCACTGATCCTGACTGCCGACGTCATTTTCCTGGCCGACGCCGGCGTCCCTCCTGCCGACGTCGGTCCTTATGACCGACGTCAAACTTCTCCTGTCTAACCTACCGACCCTACTGGTCTGCACATGACCGATGTCGGTATCTGGATGACTGACGTCGGTGCCAAGCTACCGACATCGGTGTCTGTGTGTTCCTGTAAGTGATGAAATTTTCATCCGCGAGCTCTTCTTGGATCAAACCTCTATCCATACTACCCTGCTCAGGCTTATTCAGCCCCTGTGACTGATCTCTATCCTTCATCTCCTCCAAAAACACCAAGGCTTCTTTATTCCTGTCAAAGGCATCAAATTTCCTCTTTCTGCAATGAACTGTATCTGTGCACATACCTTTTGAATCAAGAACTTCCATTCCCTCCCTGTTCTTATGACCAAGCCTATTAGGCCACATCTTCGAATCTACACCAGAAGTGGAATCAGTAATACAAGTAGACAGATAAAGAGTATCTACTTTCTTACCTCTTGCTAGAACAAGTGCTCCCTTGGTAACCTTCCAAGAATTCGCTGTGAGGGTTATTGTGCATCCCTCATCTCCCAACCTTCCTACAGAAATCAGACTCTGCTTCAAAATTGAAACATGCATGACCTCTTTCAACACCCACGTGTTGTCAATCTGCAATCTCAGCTGCACTTTCCCTTTGCCAACTATCTGACAAGGCGTACCATCCCCTAAATAAAGAACTCCAAAGCCTCCCTGTTCATACTCGTAGAACAAATCTCCGTTTGGGGATGCATGAAAAGATGAACCAGAATCTAAAATCCATGATCCTACCTGACTATCTGAAGAAATTATGAGAGCATCCTGCATCACAATATTTGCATCATTTGCTTCTCCCATACCTGCATGTTGATTCTCTTTATCTCTCAACCAACACTCCTTTGTATGTCCTTTCTTTCCACAAAACCAGCAGGTAATATCTTTGGACTGGGATCTCCTTTCTGACCTTGATTTCCCTTGCTCAACCTTCTCCCTTTACCTTTCCCTGCTTTCTGCACTTAGAGCATTTCCTGATGATTCACCTGTGCTTCTCCTGCGTATTTCTTCATTCAAGATCACACTCACAACATCATCAACTTTTAAGATTTTAGAAGCAGATACAGAATTACTTACTGCCATAACCATACCATCCCAACTTTCGAGCAAAGAACATAAAATCAAGAGAGCCTTTACCTCATCATCAAAAACAATATTGACTGAAGCTAATTGGTTTACCAAACCATGGAAATCACTGAGATGAGTATGTACCGATCCACCTTCCTGCATTTGCAAAGTAAATAGCTGCTTCATAAGATATACCTTATTAGAAGCAGAGGGCTTTTCGTATAAATTTGCCAAGGACTTTATCAACTCTTCCATTGTCTTACACTATGATAAGCTGGAAATCACAGATGATGCAAGGCTCAACCTTATGGAACCTAGAGCCTTTCAATCAAGAATGTTTCATTCTTCATCCTTCATATCTGTGGGCTTGCATGCAACCCCACCCAACGGTAAGTACAGATCCTTCTGATACAGATAGTCCTCAATCTGCATCCTCCAGTGTTGATAATTCTTTTCGTTAAACTTCTCCATTCGTAGCTTACTTTCTCCTGCCATTGCTGAACTCCCACTCAATCAGAAAACCCTGTGAATGACCTGTAATCAAAAAACAATACCCTGCTTCCTGCAAACCGTAGCTCTGATACCACTTGTCAGGGGATCTATAGCTCTACCAATTAGAGCACAATTGATTACTTGCTTATATGCAATTAAACATGGAATTATCCCAGAATGATAAAGTAGCTAGAAACTTGAGACAACAAAGAATTTGAGAGACAATACACACTCTTGTATTAAATACTACTAGAAGAAAAATACAATAAGGAAGATGCCACTTCTTCCTCCACCTCAAAGGCTTGCCACACCTCAAGACCTTCTTCCCTCTCTCACTTGCTCAACACAACAACTCTAAAGCCTGAGTTGCTATCCCTCCTTGAATGCTTCAGCTGATCTCATTGACCTTACACCTGTAGATCTCCTTGACCTTGCTAGCTTTAATGCCTTTACTTGCCTTAGAATTACATTACAATACATGCCTTATGGGTCTATAAATAAGATCCCATGCTTACAAAACTAGAAGTCTAACTACTAAAATTAGACACACAGCCCGCGACTTAAATTAGCCCCTTAGCATGCAAACACTCGGTTCAACTAACTGACTGTTCGTCAACAGCAGTTCCGAAAATACACAGGCGATCGATGCCGGTCCCTGCTGGTCTGGTGCTGCCGACGTCGGCCGACTTCCTGCCATCGCCGGTCTCCTTCTCCACTGCACTTGACCGACGTCAGTCATACTGCCGACACCGGTGGCTCTGGTTCTTCAGCATCCTTTCTTCTAGTGTCTGCAAATAGTTGAAGCGTTTAGCTCCACACCACAACAATAAATGCATTTATTTACACTATACAAACATCTATATTCATACCAAGTTATCTACATATACACGCATATATTTTATATGTCCATTTATATATATGGATTTCAAAGCTCTCAACGACTTAATTTCTAATGGATAGCTATATATATAAATGGTCATATTTATATATATACATCTATGCATATAATTCACAAGGAATGTGTGTGTATGTGTGTCTTTATGAATTATTCATAAATAGTATATATCTGTCTAATTGTGAAACTCATAAACACACATATATATATTTATATATTTTGAGTTTAACCTTCATACTAAGTTATCAAATTAAGAAAATGTTAACTCTATATATAATCAAAAATAGGGTACAAGTCCGTACTCTAATTTTGCAAAATTATTCTTTTAAAACTTACTCATCTCAACTTGTAACATTAAACTGTTGTACCTAAATTTTATGCCTATGAAAGTATTAAAACCATTAATCACATGGTTACTTTCACACAAATTAAATGAACAATCAAATCAATTCCAACCAAATAAAATCCACATATGCACCAAACAACACTTCTTTTTCTTATGAATCAAATGACCCAACAAGATTGCATTAAGGCATAAAAACACTAAATGTGACTACCTTGAAGTGTACCATATGGTACATTAAGTCCAAGAAAACAATTCAACAGTGTCTTATTTATAACGTTGTGGCCTAATAAAATAATTCACACACATTTATGTTTAAGAGTATGTCGAGGTTACATTTGGTCCTTCAACACGAATTTGGCCCCAAGGATTAAACATTCATGTTAACCTATTTAAATTAAGCCTTGACCAAATCACTTAAAAATATCAAAATGACTGAGACTAGGTAAGAACCTATAGAATAATGAAAATGGTTATATGGTCTCAAAATTCACCACAATAGATACATAGTAAATAGGGTAAGTTCATCATAAAATCATTCTCCCTATTTATTCATATTATTGTATATATGTGTAGTCATAATGGAAACCATATATGTGTTTGTTAGTTCTCTATGACTAAGTCGTTACTAAATAAACAACACGGCCATTACCCAAGACACAAAATAAATAAATACAATCATCTACCATATAACCAAACACAACCATTTACCAAATAACAACACACAGTCATGTAGAATATAAAATAACACAGTCATTTACCAAATAATAACACACAATCATTTTCCATATAAACTAACAAAACCATTTACCATATAGATAAAATAAGCAACCACAATCATGTAAACAACCAAAAAACTCATGTTCATTCCCATTACCCTAACCAACTATGTTCATGTTATAACCATCTCAAATCAATGATTTGATTCTGTGGAGAGATTTCTCCTTCCATAGGGTCAAGTCCCTGATTTTATTATGGTATAAATAATTTAATCAAATAGTATAGTAACCATTCAAAAACATTCAACAATAACCCCATATAACATCAACATAGCTATGTAGGGTAGTTTAAAGAACAAACCCTACCTCGTCAATATGACTCTAATGAAGACTATACGCCTTGCCTTCTCCAAACATTCCTCTTTTTCATTTATTCCTTTCTATTGACCATGACTTGCCTTCTCCTTGAAAACTCCTTCATATTTTATCATATCCTCTATCATCTGCATGCCACTAGAATCCCCTACTTTCATGGTGAACCCTTGTCTATCATTGAATCTCAAGAATGACTCACCATAAACACCAAAATTTCTTGACATGACCAACAACTCTCTGTCTTGACCCAAAAACAATGCAGCCACCATGCATCTCCACAAACCTTCTATAGTCAAGCCCTAATTTTCCCCACTTTGTATGGCTTGACTCAACAAAAACATAATGATAGATTTCCCAAATGTCAAAAAACATAATAATTTGAATTATATAAAAATAATAACATCAAACAATACACAGTTTATGTTTAATTTGACTTTTTTTTGGGTGTTACAAACCATATCACCATGGATACCCAAAAAGTCGCATTCATTTATTACTTAGGTTTTTTAATATTTATATAATCAAATTTATTTAATAACTACAAATAATAATCTATATCCATGCCAACTATAATCTTTTCCAATGATAAACTTTCATGTTGATTGTTTACAGGTACTCCCTAGAGTAAGGAGTCATGCATTCAACAATATACACAATAAAGTCATCAAAAATACATTTATAACATATATTCCATAATGACATAAAACATCACAATCATAAAGAACAATCACAACTGTAAATATGTCAATATTAACATCTAATCATGGATCAAAACCAGTTAGCATTATCGAGCACAAAATAATTAAATGCACTTGAGATTAGAGCAAACATATAACCATCAACTCATAAACAACATGCATTTAATTGCACTACATGTTGTGTGCAAGGTTCCTTGTTAAATATATTTACCCCAAACATAGTCATCTGTTGCACCCTCTTTGATGATACTCTCCCTCCATGTATGTCTGGAGAGTGAACTATCTTCTGCATCCACCTCAACACATGTAAACAATATTTAGAGTGTATCAATATTAACTAATAAAATGTTACTAAATCATAATAGTACTGAATAAGCATAAGTAATATGCATATGAAACTTATGTACAACTAACCAATAAATGATGAGTCATACAATAATCATTATATGTCTATCCATATATCAACATCAATGAAAATAAATTGTTATAATAGTAAATTAACCATCAATAATCACATTAATATCATTTTAATGAGCAAATCAAGTTTAATGAAGAAATCAGGATGTAACAAGTTCTCAGTTGGAGATGATACGCCATGTGACATGAGGATTACTTGTGCTCATTTCATGTCTCTATTTAGACCTTAAAATTTTTATGATTACATAAGGGTCATGCAAAGGTTTAAGTTCAAGGGTGTGATGAGGTCCAAAAATGGTCTTCATTTTACCACTTAGTTTGTTTCATAATGTTCCTTTTTTCTAATATTTATACCTTTTTAAACTCATACTTTGATAATATGCACCTATATTATAAATAACATATTATACAATGTTAATCTTGGTTTAAAATATTATTCTTAGATTTACTAATGTAATTTAAAGGTTTTAATGTTCTTATATTTTTTTCTGATAAAGATCGCGTAGTAATATGTTGGCTCTATGTTTCAACACATCTAGCTACTGTGGCAAAACTACCTATAGCCACATATTAACTAGCATTAGCCACCTGTAACCACTAGTTAAGTTATCCCATAACAATAACTATAGGTGATTGCTTACTTGAGCACGAACAGTTAAGTAACATGTCAATAATCACTCTAGGTGTATCTCACGAGCACAAAGAATCACATGCTAGGCTAGGAAAACCATTGGAATTTCATTATATTCTTATTAGGTCGATTGGTTGGTTGTTTTTCAAATATAAATAGCAGTTTTATCCTTAACTGTTTTAGTACTAGTTGTCTTTTATGTTTCTTAGTTTAGTGAGATCTCATAGTTGTAACCTCCATAAATTGGAGAATGTATAATAATCCATTTTCCTCATTATATAAGGAAGAACTACAAATCATAATATAGCTAGGGGGAGAGAATAGATTTTTAAGCACACGAAGAATAGATAACATAATATTGTGAATTAATTTGTAAATGACATGTATCAATTCCTTTATTGTTGTAGACAAAAGATTAATAGATATCATTTGATTAAATTTAATTAGGCTTAAAATAGGAGGCAATTCTAGCTTCAAGTCCAATCGAGGTAAGGTCCACTCACAAGGATTTAGTGGTTTGATTTCCCATCCATTAGATGGTTTATTTCATGATGTGTGAACATTTCATTTCAATAACATGTGATTTCAAATTTTTTGTGTGGAAAGCTTCCAACTTAGATCAGTATTTTAGATTAGCATTTACTTTCATGTATTTTATTTTATGCATGTTTGATTTTCTTTCATGTTATTTATTTTCTGCAAGAGTGTTTCAATTCCATATAAGTGTGTTTGTGTTCAAGAAAGTTTGTTAGTCTACTTAGATGTTCAAATTAGTTCAATGCTACATATACATGTGGACTCCTTACAAAGTTATACATCCTCTGGTTGACAATTAAATGTATAATTACATAATTTATATGTTATAAGTCTACTTAGGTGGGTTTTTGCCCAATGTCAAAGGAGAAATCCTTGAGCTGAGAAATAAAAAAGGATTGTGTAGCCATCACAAATACCAGTATATATGTAGATGTATAACACAATGTGTTTTTATCCAATGTGTCATTGATGAGGAATTTTTTGTGCTTGTAAGACCACTATAGAGAAAAAGAGACTTTTCCAAAGCTTTCAAGGTCCATCCATCCATAATGCAATTTCAATGAATGCGCAGTTCTTTGTACAAGAATGTTTGAGAACCAATATGTGTATTTGGAATGGCTACTTCTAAAAAGAACACAAGGATAAATATTCGAACATTGCTCAGTTGTATGATCGATGTGATGGCAATGGTTTTAAGTAGCTGGAGAGAGGTTGTGTGTCTTCACTACAAACATATTCATGGCTTGCATAGTTGAACCATGGTGTTATTGCACTTTATTATTGTTAAGGTTACTATCAAGAAATATATATTTTATTTGGTATTGTTGATGTGTAGGTTTTTGTTGAGAATCCTATGTGTGTGCTTGTGGTTACTTATGCACGTAGCATGTCTTCAAAACTTGCACCTATTAAAACAGTGACTTATGTGTGGATCATCATTGAGATGTTCACATGAATTATTTAGCTTTCTTGGAGAGATTCTAGGATAAGGGACATGATGCATAAGTCAAATCACTAGGACCATGTGATGTAGACTGTGATGTTGAAAAATTATTTGTGTTTGACTGTCAAGAGAAGTGAATGAAACCTTATCTTCTTGAAATACAATAAGTGTAACCAAGATCCATATTGCAAGGTCTTATCTCTGTATCAAAGGGATTGATGATGCCTTGGACCATTTTTCCTAGACCTTGGCCTATTTTTCCCAAGCCTTGGATTTCATAGCCCATTTACTTTAATATCTTGGAACCAAATCCTTCAGTTTGCTTCTCATAAATTTTAAACAAGATTGATGAATCAAACTATGGGGAATGATAATGACATGTTGGGTTTGCATTTGTCATTGTCTGAACATCACAAGTCTTGATCAGGCATGGGGTGCATTTATAGTTGGATAATCAGGCACTTTGAATGGTTCACACTTGATTGTGAGGTGTGCCAGTTCCTCTTCATTGACATAAATGTATTGTTGTAGATTTTGCATTTCATGAGTACACCTATCCTCAAACTTAACAAGACCTTGGAAGGTAGGAAACATTTTGCATCATGAAATATATTAGTTGCTCCTTGATAAGATTGAATCCTTTCTCCTTGGACTAGATAACATCTTCTAACTACATATTTTAGTGCATGAGATGTTGGATCTCCTCACATAGGTGTTTGATCTCATATAGGTATTTTATAACAATGTTTCCAATTGGGGGATCTTCAAATTCCTACACGTTGCCATGTAAAAAATAATGAAGAATTGAGCATGCATCTAATACCCAATCTCTTGAATTAGTGTGAATAACCAATGACAAGGTCATGTGCCAAACTTGTTGCTTAGATACTAGTGATACATGTCGAGCCCAAGATTGGTAGTGTGATGGACAATGCTACAAATATTTAAAATAAATGGATATGTTCAAACAAAGTTACAAATTGTAGAACATGCAATGGAATCTAAGCAAAAATGTAGAAACAACCATTCACATTTGATGCATGAGATTGGAAAAATGGTGCCACTACTATTCAAATGGAAGAATAGGGAAAAGTACATATACGTACAATACACATTAAGGTTAGGAGAGCAGGGATATATGATCAGAATGAGAATTTATCCTTGTTAATTTTCCTATACTATGAGTGACCATAAAGTCAAATAGTAGAGCAAACTCATGTGCTCAAAAATGGGGATGACACATCCTAATTGATTTATCTCTTTAGAATATGACCATTCAGATGTTAGATACATAGAGCATGCTAACATGCAGGAGAGATGGCTGATTGATACATGCTACTCAAGGCGTGTAAGTATTCAATATATTATGAACATATTTGATTAGGAAAGGGGGCAATGACCTCTTTTTTCTATCATATGCCTCAAAATATACCATTAAAATAAATTGGTTACAACAAACAATGATTACAAAGAATAATAGTTACAAGAACATTTCATCTCCTACCTAAGTGATGATTGGACTTATGAAAACGTGGTGTTAACTTCCATTGTTCATTATTATAACATATGCTTTGACATGGAACAAGCCTAAAGAGTGCCATTTGGCATGCCATGTGGATGCAATGTGAAGGAAAACTTTGCCTGGGGCACATGAGATGCAACAAAAGGTCTACCAGGCAAAAGAGACTCTATAAAAAAGTGAAGTGTTACTCAACAATGCAATGATGATTAAATTTATGTGAGGCACAAGTGGATCTACATAAAAATTTTGTAAGACTTATGTGTGCATACAAGAGATGCAACATGAAGGACTCTAAGCTAATTTGGTGTGAGTTTATAGTAACTACGAGTGCTCTGTTATGAGATGTGTGATATTATAGGAGATACAAATGTTGTGATTCACTTTTTCCAAACTATAGAAGTTATGAGAACTGTGAACTGGATGTTTCATAAGACTATAGAAGCTATGAGAGTTGTATGGCATTATGTATGCACACAAACTTACCTTAGTATTTTGTACAATCTTGAGGTGAGCCAATCAAGCTAAGCAATGCAAAATGAGATGGTGACATAGTTGTAATGATGATGTGCAAGTTGGTTTGTCGACAAACCTATATATGTCCTTATGGTCATGCACTACATAAAGGTGTGCCAATCAAGTGAAACTAGTGCAATTCATGGTAGGGTGTCCTAATGAAGGGATGCCCATGATTGTGCAGCCAAAGTCACACATAATAAATCATTCATTATTTATTAATAAAATAAACATTTACAACATCTACATTCATAGTGTCTCTCTACACTTACTCTATCTCTCTCACTTTTAGCCTCTTTGGGTTTAATAATCTCAATCTTTGTTATAGATTTATAAATCCTATCTAAGACTTATATGTTGATCTCTATTATGGTTCCTTTCTTTTGGCTCTAATCTCATTTTTGACCCCTGATCTCCCAGTGTCCCTATTGATCTTTTGGTCTCCCCCTTTTTTCTTACCTGAAAAACCCCCTTTACCGCTTACATGAGATCCATTTTTGTATTTCATGGTCATTACTTTCTCAAAATTTTCCAATAATTGCCCATGATTACCGAGAATTTTTTTTAACGACATGCACAAGGGTGAATAATTGTGTCATGGCCACTAAAAAATAGGAAGTTTTCTTCTAGAGCTTTCCAACGAGACCTTAAATGCCTTAATTAGTATTATCTCACAAAACTTGTGGCTACATGAAGTTCTCTACATCATTCTCATTGTTGTGACCAAATTGTGAATCATGATCATAGGTATCATGGGATTGTGCCATATGGCATGAACTTGGGGTCCCTACATGACAAGATCCAAAGTTTTTATAATAGTTTCTTGGTCCTCTGTGGACATGTTGATTAATTAAAACTAAGTGG
The DNA here is from genome assembly GCA_037957365.1 of Torreya grandis. Classification (NCBI taxonomy): domain Eukaryota; kingdom Viridiplantae; phylum Streptophyta; class Pinopsida; order Cupressales; family Taxaceae; genus Torreya; species Torreya grandis. Next base: position 831,888 of record JARHVA010000053.1, on the reverse strand, counting down.
CTACCCCTTTTTACTATGCCTTTTCTTTATATCTATGGACTCATGGATCTAATTAAAACCATTTAAGTATTGTAATGTGTCTATGTTTCACTGTGGTCACTTTGTATTCTATCAACCCATTGGAGTTACAAACTCTTGTTTGAGATTGGTCACACACCCACATATGATCTTCACCTTGATTTGTGACCTATGTGAAAAGCTTGTGATTGTGGCACTTGTCATTTATTTCCCAAATTCACATGATCATTGCAAACTTTTGTTGACCCCATGGGGTATTCCCTAGGTCATTGATTCCAGGTTAACTTAGACCAATCTTTGTGTTGGGATCTGTTAGTCTTTGTAAATCAATATATAATTGTACGGGTTTGGTGGTCTCAGTTGGGATAAGAGACTTACCCATGAACAAAGTATTTGGACTATGGCCACCAAATAGACAAAAGATTGTGGAAAATTAAATGTGTGGACACCATTATAACTTAGGACTTAGGAATATGCATGGGCATCAAGATGTGTGTGTGTGTGTTGGGGGGGTGGGGGATGGGGGATGGGGGGACTCCACAAAACATGGAGACTATGGTCACTATGAAAGCTTATATAATATAAGTGAGGCCTTTATTCAACATTGAGATTACTTGGTGGCCTTCATATGACATACAATGAACCAAGAGACATATAAAATGTGATCATTATGACATTGTAACTTAAAGCTACCAATGTATATGTGACCCGACTAAGAGACCAAAGTGAAAAAAGTGATCTATGTGATCACTAAAACTTTGTGTATCCTAACTTTGCCTTAAAATCTTATTGAAAATTACCCAAAAATCTTACCTATTTTTTGTGATGTAATATTTATATACACATTGGATGTTCCTACATTAGACACGAGGTAATTAAAACATGAACTCATATTCACATGAATGTAATAAGTGGAAAAAACACTACCTTGGCCACTAAGAAGAATGGCCATGGCATTCCCTTCTAGCACACCAAATATCTTAATTTCTTTTCTCTTTTCATCTACCACTTCCAAATTCTAACTAGTTTTAAAATCATCCTCATTTACTCTTCTTTTTTCACCCTTTCTTCGTTTATGGGATTAGATCCTCCATATTCCGTCCACCTCTGCCAAAGGCTTATCTTATTTTTACCCATTGGTTGGGCATAATCCGTCTACCTTCACCAAATGTTTCTCTTCTTCTTTTTTCACTTTGATGTGGAATTGAACCCACATTTGTCTAACCTCCTCCACCAAGATGCTTTTTATCACATCTAGCTTTCTCTTATGGACTTATACCCACTATCATCTGAACACCTCCTCCAAAAACCTTCTTGGATTTGTTCACTCATAATCCAACCACTATTAGATTATTCCACATTCCACTCTTCTCTATTTGTAGATATTCTTTTATCATGGTTACCGTCTCCTCCTCTGATTCTCTTGCTACCATCATCTCGCTTGTGGCTTCTTCTTTCCCAAGAATCTTAAAAGATTCTTCTTCTTCACCTCCTATGAACTCAAGTGACTCAATATTTTCACCTTGGAAGTCCCTTTTGAATGCCTCTTTTCTCTCCATCTTTGCACATGTAAATAGACTACAATCACAAATTATTTTTAAAATATGAGACTTTACAGTTTCCACATAGGCTTTCTCCATCTTCACGCTATTAGCTTAATCCCACCAAGCTTAGGCCACACAACACCTTCATCATTTTGTCTGCTCCTTAGAAAAATGTTAAGTTGTTCTTATGACAACTCTTATTTTTATTTTTCTCCACTTATCATCTTTTTTGCATTAGTTTCATGGTGATTGTATTCCTCCTTCTCTTCCTTCACCTTTATATCATGTGAGTTACAATTTTTCACTTTTCTAATTTCTTCCCATTTCTCTTGTGAGAGGCTTCTCTCCCACCTCAAACTGTTTCAAGTGAAATCTATTTTGTTCCACTTCTTTTCATTTTCTTTCATATATATGATCATGCTAGATCAAATCACAATTTATCATCTTTTTTTCCATCTCCTTTGTTGTTGGGCCTGCACATAGATCTGCCAGATTATGGGAATTAACTACCCCACAAAAACTTTTCCCAAATTTTCATCATGCCTCAAAGACACATTATCCAACCCTTCTTTGTTTCTCAAACTTTTCTCACAAATTTCACACACAAGATGGACCCCCAAAGGCCCATTATCAATAATCTCCATGGTTGTTCTCTCCTTATTATTCACTTTGATTTTGTTCTTCATAAAGATGGCCTTAAACCATACATACCGCATGTGAATTAACATGCACTTTAGCCACCTCCATCGTCTCCTTCATGGAAACCTAAACTTATTCTTTGCTATCAACATCCTTTATTCCCTAGAAAAGAGAAACAACAAATGCATTACATGCATCCCTTAATGATGTCTCAACCTCTTCCCACTTATAGGATTCCACAATTTCTTTCCCATCAATAAATAATGGGTCTCCTTCTCATGAACTATTTATAACCTCTAAATTTTCTTCAATGAAGAATTAGTTTTCTATGGGTTGCTCACATCTTTCTTCCTCTTCATTATTCTTGAAAACAAAGTTTAGTTTCTTTATGTGGAAACCTCACTTTCTCATTCCATTTTAAGGCTTATCTTCACTCATATCCTTCTCCACATTATATGTTAGAATAGCTTTAGGTTTCACACATGGCAATTTCCCTCACTTATAGCCTCTCAATTCAATATTCTTCTTCTCTCTCTCTCGAGTCTCAATGCTTGGAGTTTATTCCACCATTCTTTCTACAATTTTGAGTGCACAACAAGATCCATCAATTTAGAAACCATATGTTCCTAACAACTCACCTTCTTATTTTTTTAACTTATCTCTTCTTTTAGAGATCTCTCTAATACACAAACACATGCCCACATAACTTACTGAATGCAATCTTTACCCTCATGGGATCTATAATGTATTCCTCATTAAAAAAACTTTATAATTAAACAATCCATTTCATTATCTTATTTGGGCTCTCATTTTCACAACACTGCATGTGGGATTACCTCTTTATTTCATCTTGACCTCTATTTGTCTCTTATCTATTTGGATCTTTTTTGTCCCTTTCTTGGTCTCTCTCCAAAGCGTTTAACATTACTTGTAGGGACAATAACCCCATCATCTTTTCTTCTTCATCCTCTTTAATCAAAGTTGCAATGTCTTCACTTTGTTCAGTCTCCATAATTTCCCATCTCACTTAGATTTCCTTTAACATCTCTGCCAGGTCTTTTACTCCTAGTGTTTTTCATCTTGTATGTGTCATGCCCTCTTCACAAACACGGTTCACTTTGACAACCTATTTTTAATTTAAATAGACTTCTCTTTCACAACTTACGTTGGACTCAAACAAGAGTATCTCTTCTACAACTTTCACACTTCTAGGGATTCTCACACACTTGTAACAAACTTATCCTCTCTCACTTATAAGTTTTTGTTTCACAACTTGTAACTAACACAACCAAGCTTCTTTTTCACAACCTGCACTAGTCTCAAATAAGAGTCTCTCTCTCTTTCATAATTTTCTCCCCTTGTAGGACTTTCTCTTACATGCAACGAATGCAATATTTTTTTCACAAATGCTAGCTGACTCAAAAGAGTCTCACAACTTATCACAAAACTCTTCTTCACTTGCAAGATTTTATCAAACCTACAACCAAAACCACTTGATTTCAATGTATTCTTTGACACATTCTACCCAACACCTCTTATTTATTGGAAGACACCCCCTCTTGTTTTCTATACCACATAAATATGGAAAACAATTCTTAATGGGATTCTAACCTTGCTATAATACCTCTTGATGCAATTCATAGTAGGGGTCCCAATGAAGAGAGTCACTTGGTTGTGTAACTAGAGTCACATAAAAGAAAACATTCATTATTTATTAATAAAATTAGTCTTTACGGCATCTACACTCATAGTGATTCTCTATATTTACTATTTCTCTCTCACTTTAATCATCTTTGGGTTTTACAATCTTAATCCCTATTGTAGACTATGCAACTCCTCTCTGAGACTTATTTTTTGATCTCTATTATGGACCCTCTCTTATTTGTGGCCCCTTTATTTTATATTTAATCTATCTATCGAATCTTGATCTCTCAATGTCAAACTCCTTCTTGATATCTTGATTTCCCCCTTTGATCATACCTAAAAAATAGCATTTAACACTTGCATGAGATACCTTTTTGCTTTTTCTGCTCATTACTTCCTCAAAATTTTCCTATAATTACCTGTGGTTCCAAGGATATTTGTTGTAACAATATGCACAATGGTGAACTAATTGTCTCATGGCCACTACAAACTGAAATTTTTATTTGAAAGCTTTTCAATGACCTCAAATGCCTTGATTGTTGTTGTTTTGCAAAAATTATGATCACTTGAAATTTTATGCATCATTCCCATTGTTTTGACCAAACTATGAATAGGGATCATATGGATTATGTGATTGTGCCACATGGTGTGATTTCGAGGTCCTTGCATAGTGGGATTCAAAGTCATTGTCATGGTCTCTTAGTCCTTGGACCAATGGATTCATAAAATCCACTTTGTGGTTAATCATGCATCTTCTCCTTTTCATTGTGACCTTTCTTTATATCTATGCACCCATAGATCAAATTAAATCAATTCAAGGATTTTAATATGTCCATGTTACACTATGGTCACTTTATATTCTATTGACCAATTTGAGTTATACACTCTAGTTTAAGATTGGTCACACGTTCACCAGTGATCCCTACCTTGATTTGATACCTATGTAAAAATCCAATGATTGTGACACTTGTCACTATCCTAGATTCTCAAACTCATGCGAACATTGTGAACCTCTATTGACCCCATGGGATGTTCCCTAAGTGGATGACTTTGTGTTGACTTAGATTGATCTTCATGGCCACAGATCCATTAGTCTTTCCAAATCAATATAACTCATCGAGTCTAGCGGTCTTTGTTGGTCTAAGTGACTTAGTTGTGAGAAAAGTATTTGGAGTGTGGTTTACATAAGAACTTATGACTTTGGAATATGCATGGCCACCAAGATATACATATGTGTATGGGTTCTCTATGGAATGTGGATACTATTGTCATCATGAAAGGTTATATAATATGAGTGATGCCTATGTTCAACACAGGGATTACTTGTGGCCTTCATTCAACAAACTGTGACTCAATAGATATATAAAATATCTTAATTTTTTGAATGTCATGTGACCTAACTAAGAGACCAAAGTGATATATATGATCCCTATAAATTTATAAATCCAGACTTTGCTTGATTCTTATTAAAAATTACCTAAAACTCCTACATGTTTTAGCAATCCAAGATTGCATGTACACATTAGATACTCCTACATTAGAAGTATCAACCAAGGAATGTTTCCTGCAATGTTGCCAATATGGGGTGAGCTAACCGTATGGTGCGAGCCAACTTGAAATACACATAACTTTTATGGGTATGCTTTAATGGTGGACTATAATACCTTTTGGAAGATTGACTTGAGATATGTAAGTTCACCCAATTAAAGATCAATGTTAATACATTGTTAACTAAAAAACACTTAGGAGGATTCCAAAATGTCATTTTAGATATGAATTCACTTAGTAGATGTGCAAGGAAGAGATTGCTTAAGTCTTTGTGGATGTGTACAAACCTCAATGTTTAAACAATTGAAATACAAGGAGATTTCCACATGATATTTGGTCAAGTTTTTGAAGATAAACCCATTTAGGAGAGCAAGATATGAGCAAAGAACAAAAATAGAGTTTTGGGTATACACTAGTCACAAAAGTTTGACCATAGAGCTAAATCCCAATGTGTGAAAGATGAAAGTGCCTTATTCAGGTTTTCACCCATAACATGTGTGGGACCATAGGGCTAGCTTGAAATCCTGATGTTGTGATGTGGTAATGGATGACAGTGAATTTTATGACCATCAAAAATAAAGCCTATGGTCCATCAAAAAATATTAAAATTTTATTGAAGTTAAAAAAATTTATATGGTCATGCTTTGCACTATAGTCTACATGAAGAATAATTATTTTTCCCATATCTTTTGATCCAGCACTTATTTTACATGTCATTTGATCTGTTGGAAATATTATTTAGATAGATACACAATGGTGATGGATTTAAGAATATTTGAGGTAGAACCATGAATTTGTTCATGACTAAGTTCTAATGCTTACATGTTCTTCACAGGGAAAATGTTAATGCACATGTCATTTGAATTGTTTGAATTCAATTAGTCTTCATGAGATGATGTGTCTCATTAGATGAAAATAATAACACATGCTCCAACATTTTACCATGATATTTTACTTAGAAGGTGAAAAGGGTATGCCTATATGTGATGACTCCATGCTCATAATCTTTGAATATTGATCTTGATGCCCTTAATGTTATTGTTATTACGACTTGTCACCAGATATTCCATTCATTATACAATCTCAAACCTTCAATAGGGAATATTTACTATATATGATATACATGATGCACATAACATTATGATCAAATGTTTGTTGAGTGCCTTGATTTGTTGCCACATGTTGAGAGGCTCCTCACTTGATCAAAGATGTATTCCTTCTCCTCTAAGAAAATTATGCAACTGCTTCAGCATATTAATGAAGCTTGCCTTCATTTTGATCTTTTTTTTCTTAATCAAGAATGCAATAGTTTGCATTGTGTCTATTACGTGTTTGTGGGTATATTTTGGGGGTGTTTGTAGTTTTCATGTTGTATGAGGAATTGTTGAGAGACTATGGAGTTTATTCAAAACTTCATGGCATAAATGCTTGGTTATCAAGACATGTATAAATACTTACAACAACGTTGTAAAAATATTGCACTTATATTATGCTATGAATTATGGATGCAATTTCAATAATACTTTGATTTTTCCTTCTATTGTTAATGTATGAGAAATTTATTTGAAATGTTGAAACTAATCTAGAAATGAAGAATTGTATCATGTTTGTTTTCTACCACAATCTGTTTTCCCAATAGATGAAGGCACCAATCGAGGTGATTAGATATATTTTTGTTAAATAATTTTTCCTTTCTTGTGTGATAATTCAGATTTCCATTGAGAATATTATGATTGAATTATTTATTGTTCACTAACCTTGAATCCATGCTTAATTAATGCACATTACAGAATCAGGGATACATTAGAAGCAATGTGTGGTGTCCAAGTAATGTTTTAATTGCATTGAATAAGGCAATCACTTGGGCAGATATGAATTCATTCACTTAGTGAGAATTTATAACTCTCATTACATATGTCATGGGGCCAACTCGATGGAGCTATGACTATGTAGCAACATTCGCTCTCTTCAATTTCCTCCATGAGAAAATAAATCTATGAGATCTATAAACTACACATTCAATGTTTACCTACACAAGAACACATACAACACAGTGGTACTCTTTTATATTTCAATGGATTAAATTTGGAAGATCAACATAACACTCACAATGAAAGGGAAAATACTCTAACACAAGATCAAACACACAATGCAATAAACAACTAGGATAAATGTATGTGTCTTATGTATAAGGTAAGCACACAACCACATACATAATTACCACCGAGTTGGGCACAACCAACAATGCTCAATGACTACTCAAATGGTTACAATGAACAATCTCCTCCTAAGGTTTGACTACTCTCTACCTAGTATAACTTAGCTTCATGAAATCTAAGACCATAATAATTTCTCATAAACACTTGCATGACACTACATAGGTAGATGCCTACTACTCATAACAACACAGGGCCAGAAAGCACAACACTTCGATTTAAAACTTTGGTAGTTTAGACTTACACTCACTCAAATCACTATGAAAAGAAAGAATAAAGTTGATTTGATTGTAATTGATCACTTGTGAACATTGGTAATGGATGTCGAAGTCATGCATCCATTATAGACTCCCCCACTTAAAATCAATGGTGACCTCGATGCCACAAAGACTCCGTCATATATAGCCTAAAGGAGGTCCCTTATTCATACTCATATCTGAGCTAAGAGATGAAGGCCCTTTTTCCTTGAAAGTAACTGCCCGATCTTATCCTTGTAGTTCCAAATGGATTCTTCCCATTTCCATATTTTTAAAGATCTACAAACCCAATGCACAAGACACTCCCTCCACTTTTGATTGCCCCAACCCTTTGTATTCACCTCAAGTATCTGCTCCATCAGTCAATCTAGATTATCCATCACATTCATAGATGGATGATTAGGTTGAATCTATTTTGGTTCACCTTCATCAACAACAAAAGGTTTCAACTAGCTCACATGAAAGACATGATGTAACTTCATGTGTTTTGGCAAATTTAGTGTGTAGGCAATCTTTCACATTTGATCCACATTCTCATATGGCCCATCATACTTGTAGAAAAAGGAATTCCCTATTATATGAGCATATTTGAAAACTTTTAGCTCCATCCTCAACATTACCTTACTACCCATTTGTAATTATGTGGATTATCAAGACTAATCTACATACTTCTTCATGCAGTCACCCACTTTTAGCAAATGCAACCTCACAAGATCAACATGTTCTTGCCAGTCCTTCAGATATTCTATGGTCGACAAACACCTTCCAAAATATCCAATAGTCATTTTATGAGGCAAGAAATGTTATTGGCCTATCATGAGTTTAATAGATAATACTTTCTTGACTCACTCTTCTGACTATTGTAAGAAAAATATGTAATTTCCAGCAAATCTGGGCAACTAGGTTGGTCACTTCCCACATAGTGTCACAAGTAAGACTCTAATACTACATTGATTTGCTATGTCTAGACATTGGTCTCTAGATGATACCTCGTGGACAATAAAAAATTTGTGCCCACCAACTGAAAAAACCCACACCAAAAGTTGCTCATAAAATAAGCATCCCTATCTGACAGGATGTTCAAGGGGATCCCCCAATACTTCACCACATTATGAAAAAAGTAACCTATGATTTATTTTGTCCTTATATGTTATTTACCATTTTTGTATCTTGAGGATCAAAGACCAAGACCTCCTGAATCTTCTCCATCAAATCTCTTGTTAATTCCACTTTACTCTCCTCATGAGTAAAAACTAGACTAGCTACTGTTATCGCAATAACTGCCAACTATTGCTTCTTCCTAAGTTCATCTGCAACCACATTTTCCTTTCCTATAGTATGCATGATCTCCATATACAACTCAGTCAAAAATTCATGCCATCTTTTCTAATTTGGCATCAACTTACTCTAAGTCAGAAAGAAATAATTTGATGCATGGTTTGTCTTGATGATGAACTATGTTCCCAACAAGTAGTGCCTCCACTTTTTCAAACAATCCACCATAGTCGTCATATCTTTCTCATGGACATGATGTCCTTTTTGAGTCCTTGAGTTTCTTGGACTCAAAATCACCTCGATGATTATCTTGGATCAACACCCCTCTAATGGAAAAATCAGATACATTTATGTGCACCTCAAAAGGCTTATTGAAGTCTACTAAGGATAACACAGGTTATGTAGTCAACTTCTCCTTTAAGAGATCAAATACCTCTTGAAACTTTATAGACCACAACCACTTCACATCCTTCTTCAAAAGCTTTGTCATTGGACTCGCAAGCTTGGATTACCAACTGAAAAACCTTATATAATAGTTTGCCAAATCCAAAAACTGATGCACACCATGTACGTCTTTAGGCAGCTCCTAATATCTAATTACTTTAAGTTGCCTTGGGTTAAGATTGATTCTCCATTTCCAAGTCACATTTCCAAGGAAGTAAACTTCTTCCTGAGAAAATGAATGCTTTTATTTCTTCACATACAAGCCAAGCTCTCTCAACAGTTTGAAGACCTCTACAAGATGTGCCATGTGCTCTTCTTGATTCTTGGAAAACACCAAGATATATTCTAGATAAATGACCACACATTTATCTATTAGGATCCTAAACACATCATTCATGAGTGGACAAAACATTGTAGGTGTGTTTCACAACACAAAGGGCATTACAATAAAATCATACAACCCATATCTAATGACAATAGTCATTTTCTCATCATCTTCTCGAGCAATCCAAAAATGATAGTGCTCCGACCTCAAGTCTAACTTAGTGAAGATTTTTTCCCGACATAGGCGATTGAAGAAATCCTTAATGAGGGGTAGAGGATACTTGTTCAAGGCCCTATAATCCACACAAAGCTGTTGAGTTGTGGAGCTAAAAGCTTCACCAGATGAGCAAATGCAGAGGTTGCTAGAGTTACACAGTCGCCGACATCAGTCAGGACCGACTGACGTCGGTTATGGATCGGCCAACATCAGTCATATGTAGACAGACAGAGACCGACGTCGGTCATTTGTGCGTTCCCAAAATTTTAATTTTTCGAAGAACAGTCAATTTGCATGTAAAGATTAATTGTTAGTCTTGAGTTCACATTTCTATTTTTGGTAGGACAGATTTGAACTTTTGATTAAGAGGTGCATCTAACAGTGGAGAATGCATGGCTCATGAATCCTAGTTCTATATAATAGGGTTAGATCCTCATAACATTGCAAGCAAGAAAAAGGTAGACAATTCAAGGATTGAATTGGTTTTAATTGAGAGAGAGAGAACTCTTAAGGGAAAGATATCTGTACATCTGAGAGATGTGAGAAGAGAGATTTCTTCATTGTATTTTCTTTTGGAAGAGTTTAATACAAGATTGGGTGTTTCTTGTATCTCTTATTCTTTGTTGTTTTTAATTTTTAGTTACTTATTATTTCTAGTTTAATTTCGTGTTTAGTTGCTTATACAAAAGTAATCAATTATGTTGTAAGATCCTAATAAGTGGTATCAGAGCTTGGTTTACTAACAAGATTCATCAGAGCGGGTTAGTGTTTGTTGATTACAGGTTCACTCTCAAGAGTTTTTGATTGAGTGGGAGTAAAGCAATGGCAAAAAAAAGTAAACTAAGAATGGAGAAATTCAATGACAAGAATTATCAATTATGGAGGATGCAGATAGAAGATTATTTATATCAGAAAGATTTATACTTACCGTTGGGTGGGGTTGCATGCAAGCCCACAGATATGCAAGATAAAAGAATGGAATGTTCTTGATACAAAGGCTCTTGGATCTATAAGGTTGAGTCTGACATCTTCTGTGATTTACAACTTATCACGGGGAAAGACAATGGTAGAGTTAATGGATATTTTGGCAAATTTATATGAAAAGCCCTCAGCTTCAAATAAAGTATATCTTATGAAGCAATTATTTAATTTATAAATGCAGGAACGTGGATCAGTATCTAGTCATCTTAATGATTTTCATGCAATAGTAAATCAGTTAAATTCAGTCAAAATAGTTTTTGATGATGAAATTAAGGCTCTCTTAATCTTATGCTCTTTACCTGAAAGTTGGCATAGTTTGGTAATGACAATTAGTAATACTGCATTTGCTTCAAATATCTTAAAAGTTGATGATGTTGTTAGTGTAATGTTGAATGAAGAAATTCGTAAAAAAAACACAGAGAAAATATCAGGTAATGCTTTAAGTATTGAAAGTAGGGAAAGGCAAAGAGAGAAGGGCAAACAAGGGAGATCAAGATCAACGTCAAAGATGAGAAGTAGATCCAAATTCAGAAATGAAAGAAGAATAACTTGCTGGAATTGTGGAAAGAAAGGGCATGCAAAGAAAGATTGTTGGTTGAAGGATAACAAAAAAAATCAACATGAAGGTAATAAAAAAGAAGCAAGTTGCAGGTATTGATGCACAGAATGCTCTTATATTTTCTTTGGATAATAAATTAGAATCATGGGTTTTAGATTTTGGTGCCTCTTTTCATGCAACCCCAAATAAAAAAAAATTTAATGATTATGTCCATAGAGATTTTGAAAAAATTTATTTAGGGGATGATGAGCCTTGTCAAATTGTTGGCAAAGAAAAAGTGCAGCTAAAATTGCAGAATGGCAACACATGGGTGTCGAAAGATGTCATGCATGTACCCATCCTGAAGAGAAATTTGATTTCTGTAGAAAAGTTGGGTGATGAGGGTTGCATAGTAACTCTCACAGTTGAATCTTGGAAAATTTCCAAGGGTGCACTTGTATTAGCCAGAGGTAAGAGAGTAGGTACACTTTATCTATCTACTTGTATTACTGATCATTCTCCTTCTGTTTTATTTACTTCAAATGTAGATGCAAAGTTGTGGCACTGTAGGCTTGGTCACATGAGTGAGAAGGGAATGAATGTTCTTAAGTCAAAAGGTAAGCTTTCAGATTTAAAAAGCATAGATCTAGATTTCTGTGAGCATTGTATTTTGGAAAACAAAATAAAGTGAGGTTTCTCAAAACTGGGTCAACAAAGAAGAAGCACAAGTTGGAGCTTGTTCACACAGACGTGTGGGGACCAGCTCAGGTAGCTTCTATTAGAGGATCACGGTATTATATTTTTTCATTGATGATGCTACAAGAAAGGTATGGGTTTATTGCATAAAGAGGAAATCTGATGTTTTTGACACATTTAAGAAATAAAAAACTTTGGTTGAAAATAAAACAAGTTTGAGATTGAAGTGCCTTAAATCTGACAATAGTGGTGAGTACTACAGAAATAAATTCAACAGTTGCTATTCTATGAATGAAATACGCAGGGAAAAGATAGTTTTAAGGACACTTCAGCAAAATAGAGTTGCTGAAAGGATGAATAGAACAATAATGGAGCGTGCACGGAGTATGAGGCTGCATGCTGGATTGCCCTTATTTTTTTGGGCAAAAGCTGTAGATACTATGATTTAACTGATTAACAGAGGACCTTCTATTGCACTAGATGATGGAATTCCAGAAGAGGCTTGGACAGGTAAAAAAGTAAATCTTTTATTTCTCAAAGTTTTTGGTTCTGAAGCTTTTGTGCACATTGATAAAGAAAATAGAAAAAAATTGGATGCTAAATATATGCGGTGCACTTTCATTGGTTATAGTTCTGGAGATTTCAAATTTCGGTTGTGAAATTTAGAAACTAACAAATTTATTAGAAGCCGTGATATAGTTTTCAATGAGAAGGTGATGTACAGTGATCAGCTCAAGAGGTTGAATAATTTTAAGCAAGGTAATCATGATTTGGATGAGGTTATGATCCAAAATAAGTGTTGGGAGGGTGTACACCGGAAGCACACAATTTGATTACTAATACCAAGCAACTTAATATGCGGAAATTAACCAGATTCACCAAGTAACTAGAATTCATAATAACACAGCATATGAGAGACAATACCAAATTGTATTAACACTTTATACAGAAAAGAATACAATAAAGAAGATGCCACTTCTTCTCCACCACCTTACAGAGGTTTCCCACGCCTCAAGTGAACAGTAATTCTTCTCCCCAAAGCTCTCCCTCTCACAGGTCCCAACACTCAACTCAAATACAGAGTTGGTGTTCACCTCCCCGGGCTCCACGCACACCACAAGTGCTCCACGCACTCCACAAGCACTCCACGTGCTCCACAAGTACTCAAGGTACTTCAAGTAGATCTCCCATGAATCTGCAACAACCTGCAATTCAACAGACCATACTTATGGAAGGAACTCCCTTGCCTTCCTCTTGCTCTATCCGAGTACACACCTGTACTCCAAGTAGATCCTGCCTGATACTGCTCCCTGTAGTGTTGCTGTCTGTATGACCTTGCACACCTGCAAATCAAGCAATGGTTCTAATCACCTGTGAACCTCGACCTTGCACACACATACACCTGCAGATCAACGATCTTACTTACCATGTAGATCTCCTATATAGGCCATGCAACTATGACCAAGATCCTACACTCTTGAAGAACCCAGCTGGCTCTCCAATCCAGCACCAACACACCTGGTACTGTGGCACTAGGAGGAACGCACCATAGCTCTACCTCACACACAGAAGGAGCTTATAATTATGCTCTCTTACTCCCTAGCACACTTTTCCAATACAACCATGAGTCTATTATATAGATCTCATCCAAACAATGATTAGACATCTAATTACAATAATTAGATCCGCAGCTATGAGTCTAAAATTAGCACTCATCATGCAAACTCTTGCTTCGTTAGTTCACTGCCCGTAAATAACTCACAGTCGAACTACACAGGCGACCGACGCCGGTCCCTGTTCGCCTGGAGGTGACCGACGTCGGCCGATATATGACCGACGTCGGTTGCTTCTCTGTGCTATCCCGCCGACGTCGGCTGATCAGACTGACCCCAACTTCTTCTGCAACTCAGCAACCTTCAGCAACCTCCTCTCCTGTTTGCATCAGTGAAGCTTTTAGCTCCACAATCCTAACAATCTCCCACTTGGAGATAAATAGCTGCACTATACCTGTACCTGTACTCCGTCTAATCTGTTTCCTAGTTTGTATCCCTCTTCAAGCTCCCACCTGAAGACAACCCACCACACATCCCGTGGTGTACCACCTGTCATCCGAGTAACCTGCCACATCCGAACCTACAACGCCTGTAGTGAGGTCCTGACCCTGCATAGCAACATCTGCTGCCGGTCCCTCTCAGAAAACCTGAGAATCCACTTCCCCGAATTGGCTCCTAACTCTCTGACAGCTCCCACTGCATGGGAATACTCAGGTCTATACCAGACCTCATGTGATTTCGGACACTGTACCTGTCCAGCCCTTAGTGTGCTCCGGCTCTGCATCCTGAACCTCGCCAACACCTGATTCACATCAGCTCCCACTCGAGACAAAATCACCCTGTGATCTCCATGCCTCCCATGCCAAAGAATTCCGCTGCTCCAAACTCCTCATGACATGCCACTGAACTAATCTTACCCTTAGCTCAGCAAAACCCTGTATGTACACCCCTGCTAGCTAGCATACTATCCACATACAGCTACAGAATGATGTCGCGACTCATCATCCCCCTGGTAAGACAAAACTACAGTAGTTACCCTGACATTGACTGAAGCCATGCTTCGTCCTCCACCTGTCAAAATCGGTACCACTGTCCTGCAGCTCCACAAGACCATATACCTGGTCTTCCGTCTCATGTGTCCGTTCTCTCTATTCTTCTACTAAGGTATCCATTCGTCTCTGTGCTTTCATACCTGCTGGCAACTCTACCAAGACACACCTGTCTGGTTCTCCTCCAAGGAATCACATCCTCATCCATGCCAAGCTCACACCTGTTTCCTGGATCCTTCCTGCTCTACAATCAGCAACATGTATGAAGAAGAGGAACAACGAATTTGAGGGCCTACTTACGCCTTCAGTCCTCCGTATGGGTGTTTGAGACTCCTTGACAGCTTGCTGTCCACCCAAAATTCGTTACAGTGACCGACCTCGGTCACTCCACAGTCTGCATCCGACCGACGTCGGTTCCATGCGTCTGCACCTGACTACCAACCTGCCTGCGCTGGTGTCCCTTCTGCCGACGTCGGTCCTCTAACCGACATCGGTCTTACATACTGCCGACGTCAGTCTTCTGACCGACATCGGTCTTACCCTGCCCGACATCGCCGGCTTCGGTCTGCACATGACCGACATCGGCACCTGTCTGTTCGACGCCGGTTCCTCCTGACCGACATCGGTATCTGTGTTTGCCTGTGAGTGATGACTTTTTACCCGCGAGCTTCTTTGAATCAAAACCCATGTCCAAATTGCCCTGCTCAGAAGTATCCAGCCACATCCACTGGGTTCTGTCCGCCATCTCCTCCATAAACACCAAGGCTTTCCAGTTCTTAAGCCTGTCAAATATATCTGTCTTCCGCTTAAGAACATGCATCTCCTTCCTGCTCATGTGACCAAGCCTACGAAGCCACGTCTCTGCAACAAAAGAAGAATCAGTAATATAAACAAGTAGATAAAGGATACCTGTTTTCTTACCACCAGCTAATTCAAGTGCATCCGCTGTGAGAGTTCTTGTGCATCTCTCATCACCCAATATTTCTGAAGAAATTAGCCATATCTCCAAACCTGGGACCTGCATGACCTTCATCAACACCTGTGTGTTGGCCGCCTGCAATTTCAGCTTCACTTCCCCTTTGCCAATCCTTTGGCAAGGCTTACCAGCTCCTCTACCTGGAACTGCATGGAAAGAGGCAACCGAATCTTTTATCAAAGATTCAACTTTATCCAAGAAACCTGCAAACACATCCTGTGCAACAACACCTGCTACATCTGTATCTTCAGTTTCTTCATGCTGATCTGTTACCAACCAACAATAATCTTTTACCTGCTCTTTCTTTCCATAGGACCGTGAGTGACCATCTGTGCTTTTCAACTCCTCCATTCTTAGCTTACTTTGATCTGCAGTTGCTCTACTCCCACTCGATCAGAAACCCCTGAGAGTGCCCTGTAACCAAAAACAAAACCTGCTTCCTCCAACCTCAGCTCAGATACCACTTGTTGGTATCAAGCTCAAGAACCTACAACCAAGGCTCTGATACCACTTGTTGGGAGGGTGTACACCGGAAGCACACAATTTGATTACTAATACCAAGCAACTTAATATGCGGAAATTAACCAGATTCACCAAGTAACTAGAATTCAGAATAACACAGCATATGAGAGACAATACCAAATTGTATTAACACTTTATACAGAAAAGAATACAATAAAGAAGATGCCACTTCTTCTCCACCACCTTACAGAGGTTTCCCACGCCTCAAGTGAACAGTAATTCTTCTCCCCAAAGCTCTCCCTCTCACAGGTCCCAACACTCAACTCAAATACAGAGTTGGTGTTCACCTCCCCGGGCTCCACGCACACCACAAGTGCTCCACGCACTCCACAAGCACTCCACGTGCTCCACAAGTACTCAAGGTACTTCAAGTAGATCTCCCATGAATCTGCAACAACCTGCAATTCAACAGACCATACTTATGGAAGGAACTCCCTTGCCTTCCTCTTGCTCTATCCGAGTACACACCTGTACTCCAAGTAGATCCTGCCTGATACTGCTCCCTGTAGTGTTGCTGTCTGTATGACCTTGCACACCTACAAATCAAGCAATGGTTCTAATCACCTGTGAACCTCGACCTTGCACACACATACACCTGCAGATCAACGATCTTACTTACCATGTAGATCTCCTATATAGGCCATGCAACTGTGACCAAGATCTTACACTCTTGAAGAACCCAGCTGGCTCTCCAATCCAGCACCAACACACCTGGTACTGTGGCACTAGGAGGAACGCACCATAGCTCTACCTCACACACAGAAGGAGCTTATAATTATGCTCTCTTACTCCCTAGCACACTTTTCCAATACAACCATGAGTCTATTATATAGATCTCATCCAAACAATGATTAGACATCTAATTACAATAATTAGATCCGCAGCTATGAGTCTAAAATTAGCACTCATCATGCAAACTCTTGCTTCGTTAGTTCACTGCCCGTAAATAACTCACAGTCGAACTACACAGGCGACCGACGCCGGTCCCTGTTCGCCTGGAGGTGACCGACGTCGGCCGATATATGACCGACGTCGGTTGCTTCTCTGTGCTATCCCACCGACGTCGGTTGATCAGACCGACCCCAACTTCTTCTGCAACTCAGCAACCTTCAGCAACCTCCTCTCCTGTTTGCATCAGTGAAGCTTTTAGCTCCACAATCCTAACAATAAGCTCGCAGGTAAAAATAATCACCCACAAGAAAACACAAATATCGACGTTGGCAGAAAGGAACCAATGTCAGTCAGACAGAAACTGATGTAGGTCATAAATAAATTGACGTCAGTCAGGGGGAACCGATGTCGGTCAGGTGCAGACCGACATCGACTAGAGATGATCAAGATCGGTCACTGACAGAAAGAAATTTGGGTGGACAGCAAGCTATGAATGAGTCTCAAACACCCATAAAGAGGTCTGAAAGGGTAAGTAAACCTCCAATTCGTTATTCCCCTTCTTTATACTACTTGTTGCTCACTGATGGTGGAGAATCAGAAAGTTTTGATGAAGCAATGCAGGTAGAATTCAAAAAACAGTGAGAGCATGGCATGAATGAGGAAATTGATTCTTTGAAAGAGAACCAAACATGGGATTTAGTTGAGTTGTCAGTCGGAAAGAAAACACTAAAAAATAAATAGATATATAGGTTAAAGGAGAGAATGGACAAATGAGACATAAGGCCAGGTTGGTAGTAAAAAGATTTGTACAAAAATTAGGTATTGATTTTGGTGAAATTTTTTCTAAAAATGACTTCTATTCAGACTGTATTGTCTTTAGTTGCTATTGAAGATTTGCATCTTGAGCAGCTTGATGTTAAGACAGCATTTCTTCATGGAAATTTGGATGAAGATATATATATGGATCAGTCGAAAGGTTTTGAGGTCAAAGGTAAGGAGAAACTTGTGTGCAGATTGAAGAAAAGCTTATATGGTCTTAAGCAAGCTCCAAGACAATGGTATTTGATATTTGACAAGTTTATGATAGAGCTTAGCTTTAGTAAATATCAATCTGACCATTGTGTTTATTTTAACAGATTGGATAATGGTAGTTATATTACACTGTTACTGTATGTAGATGATATGCTTGTTGCAAGTTCACACATGCAGGATATTACTGAGCTTAAGGTAAAATTAGCTCACACATTTGCCATGAAGGATTTAGGAGCAGCAAATAAAATTCTTGGCATGAGTATAAAGAGAGACAGAAAAAATCACAGTTTGATTTTGTCTCAAGAGGATTATGTAAATAAGGTGTTGGAGAGGTTCAATATGTAGGATGCAAAATCGGTAAGCACACCTATGGTTGGACACTTCAAGTTGAGCAAAGAAAAATGTCTTCAATCACATGATGAGGTTGAGTACATGAGTAGAGTTCCATATGCTTTAGCAGTTGGGAGCTTGATGTATGCAATGGTATGTACTAGACCTGATATTGCCCAAGCAGTGGAAGTTGTCAGCAAGTTTATGGCCAATCTAAGAAAAGAACACTGGAAAGCAGTTTAGTAGATATTCAGATATCTGAGAGGGACCAGCAGTAGGCATTTATGCTATGGAGGGTCAAACACTTCTCTACATGGGTATGTAGATTCGAATATGGCAGGTGACTTGGATGGTAGGAGAAGCACCACAGGATATGTGTTCACTGTTGGTGGAACGGCGGTTAGCTAGATTTCAAAGTTGCAGAAGGTTGTTGCCTTATCTACTACAGAGGCATAATACATTGAGTCACAGAGGCTAGCAAGGAAATGATTTGGATGACTCAGTTCATGGAAGAGTTGGGAAAGGAGCAAAAGAGTTGCAGATTATACAGTGATAGTCAAAATGCAATTCATTTGGCAAAGAATTCAGTCTTTTATTTAAGAACCAAACATATACAGCTTAGGTACCGCTTCATTAGACAGGTATTGGAGGATGGACAGTTGAAGCTGGAAAAGATCCATACGGATGAGAACCCTGCTGATATGTTAACAAAGTCGGTAACAAAGGAGAAGTTAAATCTTCATTCAACTTTCGTTGGTCTTCAAGATTAAACTTGAAGATGGAGAAACAAACTAGATAAAATTGATGTACAGGTATAGGTGCAGCTGTTTATCTACAAGTGAGATATTGTTGAGTTGTGGAGCTAAAAGCTTCACCAGATGAGCAAATGCAAAGGTTGCTAGAGTTACACAGTCACCGACATCGGTCAAGACCGACTGACATCGGTTATGGATCGGCCGACATTGGTCATATGTAGATAGACAGAGACTGAAGTTAGTCATCTATACGTTACCAAAATTCTAATTTTTAGGAGAACAGTCAGTTTGCATGTAAAGATTAACTGTTAGTCTTGAGTCCGCATTTTTATTTTTTGCAGGACAGATTTAAACCTTTGATTAAGAGGTGCAACTAACAGTGGAGAATGCATGGCTCATGAATCCTAGTTCTATATAATAGGGTTAGATCCTTATAACATTTTAAGCAAGAAAAAATGTAGACAATTCAAGGATTGAATTGGTTGTAATAGAGAGAGAACTCTTGAGGGAAAGAGATCTATACATCTAAGAGGTGTGAGAAGAGAGAGATTTCTTCATTATATTTTCTTCTGGAAGAGTTTAATACAAGATTGGTTGTTTTTTGTATCTCCTATTCTTTGTTGTTTCTGATTTCTAGTTACTTATTATTTTTGGTTTAATTTCGTGTTTAGTTGCTTAAACAAAAGTAATCAATTGTGCTGTAAGATCTTAACAAAAGCCTCAGTGATCCATCATATTTCCTTTGAAATAGTACTAGAACTCCATAAGGGGAGTGTGAAGAATGAAGATAACTGACAGTCAACAACTCTTCCTAGTGATTCTTCAATTCAACTATATCAAACCCAGATAACAGATATGGATCCCTTACTAGAGGACTTGCCCCTAGAACCAACTTGATGCGATGGTCTATTATTCTTCTCAGTGGTAAATAAGATGGCATCTCGCTGGTCATACAATCTTGATACTCATGAATAACCTTCCTCACTTCAGTTGGAATAGGAACTTGTCCCTCTTCATCATCCCAAACACTAATAAGAGATGCTAGATACATGGGTTCACTCCTATTTTTATATACAACATTTTGCATACTCATCTGAACACACCTGCATTTTCCCTATCTATCTTCTTTGTACTTTTTTCACCATGCATGTTTGCTTCAGATCCAACATAAACAGAGCATCTAGATGAGTAAAATTTTCCACTTTACCCTTTTAAATGAATTCTTGTCCCAAGACTAGCTCAAAATCATCCATCTTGATCATAGACAAGTCCAACTTTCTTTTTCACTTGTTGACTTTCACTTCCACATCTTGTGTAGAGTTGATAGATTGTAAAATTGGAGAATTAACTACCTTAAGCCATTATGTGCCTCTGGAGGACTTGAGGCCCAACTCTTTGGCTAGTAGGCTTGCAATAAAATTGTGGGTCACACTTGTGTCCACAAGTGTTATGGTACTCTTACCCTTGATCATGACTTTCACAAAATTCAACCTATGTAGGTTACTGCTACAATATTTTGAGTTGGGATCAAGCTTTTCCATGGTGTTGAGCCCCCTGAGCATGCACATAGTTTGCTCACTTTGTTCATCTCATTGTGTCATATAAATTGCTGACACCCTCTATTGTTCTGGACATTATCTATTATAATGGTATCCACTACATGTCCAACACTTCAAATGGAAAGACTTCTTGCCTGACTCTTTACTTTATGACTTCTTTCCATCACCTTTGGAGGTGCCACTGGACTTATGATTTCCCATTAACGACTGTTGAATAGTCATCCCTCCCTGGTTGCCAGTTGGCTTCAATGAAGACTTAATCAAACCTTTATCACTACCTTTAACCTTTGGTGTATTAGTGTTTTATGTGCTTTTGGATAAAGACTCTTATTTAAAATCAAAGAGACAATCTATTATGGCAATTGTTTTGCTAACTTTAGACACATTATGGAAACAAAGGTCAACCTTAGCCCATGATTGAAGACCATTAATGAACTGAAATAATTCATCTACCTCTAACACGTCTTTGATTTCCAACATAAAGATCTAGAAAGACTTGATATACTCTTGCATCTTCCCAGTTTATTTCAACTAAATCAACTTGACCATAGCTAACCATGCTACATTACCAGGTCACCCCAAGGACTTTCTTTAGATCATCCCAAGAGTTCACATTATTCGTGGATCTCCCCAATGCAATGTCATTATCCAAGGTTCTTAACCAAATATTTGGCATACCCATTAGGTACATTACCACAACATGCACTTCTTGTGCATCTGACAGTCCTCCCAAACCTGTTAGGTACTCCTCAATGTCCCAAAATAAATTCTCTATAAGACAATCATCTATATCACCATCATAGCATTCTAGGTCCTTCAACTTGGGGAGTTTAGAAATTGCAGAAGAGTCATACCTAGGCATCTTCACCAAACTTAGTATCATTATTTGACATATAGTGACTTCATCCTATAACTTAGTCTGGAACACCAAGCCCTCCTTCAACTCGTAGTAAGTTACACTATTATCAGATCTATGGTATCCACCTTCTCCTTGAGTTTGTTGAATCTTGTACCCACTTGTTCCTCCATATCATGGAACTAGGTACCAACTTGATCACCAAAATTTTTATCTGGTGCCTTAGGCCTCAACTTAATTTTGTGGTGACTACCACCACCTTCACCTTTCTCCTTAGTCCAGTCCCAACCTCTGATGATTCTATTATCACACTAAACTTTAGGGATTTATCTTGTCATACTAACTCAACACATTAGGTTGACACAATAGGGGAAGGTGTATAACACAAAGCTTAACTAGGCAAACACAACCCAACCAAGAAATAAACTATGATTTGATACCAACTGTCACAGGGCCAACTCAATGAAGTTGTAATCGTGTGGCACCGCTTTCTCCCTTTGAGTTCCTCTGTGAGAAAAGAAATCTACAAGAGCTACGAACTATGCCTTCAGTGTTTACCTACACAAGAACACACACAACACAATGGTACTCTTTTCTATTTCAATGGATTAAATGTGGAAGCTTAACATAACACTTGCAATGAAAGGGAAACTATTCTTAACACAAGTTAAAACATACAATGCAAGAAACAACTAAGAGAAACGTATGTCTTCTTAAATATTACATGATAAAATAGTCCAAAGTAAAATAAGATAGGCATACAACCACATACACAACTACCACTAAGTCAGACACAACTGACAATGCTCAGTGACAACTCAAATGGTTAAAATGAGCAATCCCCTCCCAAGGTCTAACTACTCTCTACCTAGTATAACCCAGTTTCAATTAATCTAAGACCACAAGAACTACTCACACACACCTACATGATGTTGCACAGGTAGATGCCCACTACCCCCAACAACACGAGGTCATAAAGCACAACACTTTGCTATATCACTTTGATAGTTCAAATTTGCACTCACTCAAATCATTGTGCAAAGAAAGGCTATTGCTCACTTGATCACAGTTAATTGCTGGTTAATGTTGGTAATAGATGTCAAAGTCATACATCCATTATGGTATACATTACAAATAAATGTATTAAATCAATTAAGGCTCAAATTTGGGTAAGTTTGTGATGTGGGTGCAACACACTGTGTTGTAAATCCATTCAAATTTCATTGTTGTACCATTGTGTGTGTTGACAAGTGTTGTAGGAATTCTAGTTTAAAGAGAGTCATGTTATAATGATTTCCCTGTGAGTTTCATGAGATTATTACAGGCATGTAACCATTTAATTCACATGATTAATGTGTGATTTATGTCCTTGATAGAGTGATTGAGAGTGTATACATGTAATGTTCCCTTCAATCATTGTTTTAGTTAAGATATGGTATTTGTTATTGTGTGAACAAGTATCTATGGTGCTAGAGATAAATAATAGAATATATAAACATAGGGTTTTGTTCATTTGCCCAGATCTGATGCATGAATAAATTATTTCACATAAATGCATCAAAGAACTTTATAGGGAAGCCCCCTTGGTGTTGTAGAGCTAGAAATGATGAGAGTGAGACCACTCTTGCAAGTTTTTTGCTTGTGTCCAAATCCAACTAGAAAGTAGGGCGAGTGCAAAAACCATTGTAAAGAATGTATTCCATCTCTTTCTTCGTTAAAACCCAAGGTGCATATTTGAACACCTAATTATGGCATGTGGTTTATGTTGTTTCTACTAGATTGTCAATTTTAAGTTATGTTTATGGTTTATAATATTGTCTTTGAGGTGTGTGATTGATTTCATGCTCTAATATCATTTTGGATTAATAAGTATTTCGTTGAATCATGAAGCATTGTCTCAACTTACAACATACTAATCCTAATTCCTATGACTTAATGTAAACATGACCACTATTGTTCCACACTTCAATATTATACTGTTAGCTAGAGGTAGGCATAATCTATATGGATATTATTGAGTGTTATTATTGTGTGAGAGTGTGACTAAACCTAAAGACTCAATTATGTTAAACAAGAAATAAAATATAGATATGTCATCCCTTTCTCTTGCTAACTTAGACCTAGATTCTATGACACACAATGCATCACGATGACTACATTATTATTGATTGTACCTGAACTAAAATATATAACCTAAGAACCAAGCTAGATATGACTAATACTTTGATATAATTACATCGAGATACTTTGGGGGTTGTCAAGTGTATTTGGATAAAGAACCATGAATTTTGGTAAATTGAGCTTGTGGTGAGAATAGTGTGGTGGATAATTAATTAGATATTTGATAAGGATTATAAATATTTTCCACAATAAGGATTGGGGATGTTTTCACTAATATTATTTTCCCTCTTCATAAGTGGTGAAATATCCATTGAAGGTCATCGCAACTCCACTTTGGCTATGTTTTTTACAAAGTGTGTGGTGGGACTTGCTTATTTTAAAACAGACAAGGTTATTATGGGTGTTTGAGAATGACTGTTAGAATTTGCATGGAAAGGGACTCTTAATGTTTAAGATTTAATGTGTATACTCTAGTGTATTTATGGAAGGAGGAATTTTGGGCATAGTGGAGGGCATGTGAGGGGGAAAATTGTGTTCTCCATGTTGCATGTCCTCCATTACACTTGAAATTCCTCTTCTATATACACTATAATAGAACTCGTGTTCTCTATCCCCATGCCACGCATCATGATCACTAACAAAGGGTTTAAGGTCATTTCAGAATTTAATACAGATAAATGATT
Source organism: Torreya grandis (assembly GCA_037957365.1). Taxonomy (NCBI): domain Eukaryota; kingdom Viridiplantae; phylum Streptophyta; class Pinopsida; order Cupressales; family Taxaceae; genus Torreya; species Torreya grandis. The sequence goes on along the minus strand of JARHVA010000053.1, from coordinate 807,220 downwards.
ATATGGTAATGAAAACATATGTACGAAAAATGGTGATTGACAAATGAATGAACGAATGAATGGACAAACGAATGAACAAACAAATGAAAGCTAGCTAGCTAACTATATTACTCATCTAGGCTCTCTCGTTATTTTGTTTGTTGTTTAGATAATTATAAAAAAAATAACTATTATAAAATATTTTGAAAGAAGTTAGATATGTATATATATACAAACCTCACATATGGTTTTATTGGTATAACTCTTGCAAGTTTGAATACCCCTTTATGTGTGAGCAACTTGTCTTCTTAAAGGTAAAACCTCATTCTCAGTAATTACACATTCATTTGATTACATAAATTTATGCCACCCCATAAAAATCTACTAAAATTAAAAAACTTAATTACATTGATTTGTTGCTTTAATTACATGATTAAGTACACACTTCATCGTATAATTATTTCTATAAAACTAAAATTAGCCCAATTTATTTTTAATCCAAATTATGCACCTAAAAAAATCTAGTGATCAATAATATTCATTGTAGGTGACGTGTGGTTGACCCTAGGTGCAAATATCAAGATAGTCACATTACAGTGAATCTATTCCACCAAAAAAAAATTGAATTATGACACTACAATGAACAAAGTCTGAAGCTAAGTCTTTTTTTTCAAAAGAGTTCAATTCAGTCATCTAAGAACAATTTTTTGCACAACCTCTATCATTTTTAATGATCTCTAACCACGCTTTCTAAAATGAGCTTGCATGCATGGTGCATGCACTTGTTATTTAATGACAGTTGCTAAAAAAGATTAAGTCCCAAGATATTTGATTAGGAAACTAACCATTCTTTTTTAATAATGGAACTTAATAAGCTTTGTTGCATGGAAAGTTGCCCTTCCACTCTTGCCTCACCCTACTTTTTTGATGCAATCCCAGGTGACTCGTTTAGAAATATGTACATTCCTATTTTATAATATTTTCTAAATATTTCATCTCCTTGTTCACGAAGATAATTTCCATGTTTCCATTATTATTATTATTATTATTATTATTATTATTATTATTATTATTATTATTATTATTATTATTATTATTATAAACTTACATATGTTTTTATGTAAGGTTTGAGGTTATCTTTGTTAATTTGATCTAGGACATCCTGCATCAGTGTTTTTTTCATTACATGGGCATAAAAATATGTTGGTACATATTTGAAGTAATATGTTACACAAATTTACTTAGAGGTTTTTTCAATCTGATTATATTTCTGTTTTATGCACATTTAGGGTGGGTCTGTGTAGTAACTACAAGGGGAGAGTTGCAATTATTTGATACTTCGAGAAGGTTTTAAATTTGTCTGTCGAAAACATTCCCAAGTGCTATTATTTTATATTTTTTTCATAAGAGCAGGGATATCCAATTGGGAGAAGATATTTCTAGTATTTGGTAGTTAAAAATGACTATAGCTTTGAATAATAAGATTTTGTGTTCAAAAGTGCAATGTGAATGTTTTCATGAAGGGTTACTCTCATAATTGAAACAAATAATTGTATACCTATAAAAACCTAGTTTTGTTACATGGGAAGTTATTAGTTGTAGAATTGCATTATTCTAGGATACTTGTGTGTTTGTTGATTATCAGTTCATGTTAGACTCTTTTTGGCATGTTTTCTCCATGTTTATGGTTGCATCCCCTTGTTATTTTTTTGCACATTCCTCCCTTTCCTCTCTCTCCCCCCACCTGCCCTGTTTTCCTTTTTTTTTGCTACAATGCTCCTCTTTATCTCTCCTCCCTTCCCTATATTCCTTGGTTTCTTGGCCTTTGTCCAGAACCGTACACTATACAGTTTTGGGGCAAGCCCTTTTGACCCTTGTTTTGAGTCTCCCATGTTTTATCAATATTTTTCACCCTTTCTTGTATGTTGTGTGTTGGCTTGTGTACCAATATGGTCCTTATTTGAATTTGAGAAGTCAATAAATACACATGGATTAGTGCATATAAGACATGAAATGATTGAGCAATACAAGAATCCATTTTTCCACAAATCAATTGTGGAAATGCAAGAGCCATTAATTCAAGCAATTATAGCATAATTCAAGCAAAATCCAAAGCATTTATTTCTTTATGATGCATTCATTCTAACATGAAAAGTCATATAGAATTAGGCCTTGCATTCATTGGACTGCTTGTTGACATGCAATATACTTGGAACATTGTTTGTCGAATGTGTTTTCCAATGTATGGCCCTAGTAATAATTGAAGGATAACACAGGCCCCCAAATACATCCCTTTTTTTAGAGTATGTGATGTTCAGTTAGGGTTTTGTAGAACACCGATTTTCCATGGGCCTGTATGAAATTTTGGGAAAGTGAGCGAGGTTTTTGGAACCCAAATGTTGACAACCATGATCATCAAATTATTCGCACATCGACAGTTTGCTAGAAACAATTATGTTTTCAGAAACAACCCTACTCTTGCAAAAATAGTCGTATGGTTCTAAGGAGATTCTATGTTCGCCACTACATTCGATAACAAATATGGAACTACATAACCAAAACTAAATTCACATCCTTTTGCACATAAAAACCACACCTAAGGGAACCAAAAGGAAGACAAGAAAAACCCATGATTATAAGAAAAATGAAGGGATTGACATTCTCCCTAATAGTGATGATAAAAATTACTCTATATTATATATAAATGTTTCTATAATCACTATGCTTATTGTTAATTGATAATGAAGACAAAGATAAAGAAGCTAGTATGCTAGATTATCCTTTGAGTAGATGAATTTCACTCACATGAACCTAGATGAGAATTTTATGTTGGTCTTAGTAGTGGTCCAATCTAAGTATGTTCTTAATATGAGTAAGCCACACATAATCAGTGCTTGGAGGAACCTAAGCCCTTGAATCCTGTGACACCAATTTAAGCATGATTTGATTCTAAGTGACTATGTAGAGTCTAGTTACTTAGCTCATTGTTGATGGCACAATTCTATTATAAATTGTACTTAATAAGAATATTTTAGTTATCTGATCCACACCCAATGTATGGTTGACAAGGTCACAGGCCTTATCTATGGTAACTATGAAATGTTTAATGCATCTATGTGAGTCCATTTTTAAATATTTTAACTTTTAGGTAATCAATCCTTGTATAAAATTTCAATGATAAAATAATTGACAAGAACACCTCCATCTTGGCAATAACATGATGTATATTAGTTGTATTTGTGCATGTTTTATATTTTTCTACAAGATGCATTAAAGAACATGTCCCATGCTATGTGTGTGATTATAATTTTTGGAGCCAAAGAGAAGTAATAAGTTTGGATTTATTGTGTGGTAACTCCAAGCTATTAGCCTGTGATGCAAAATTTCCTCTGAATTCACGTACATATCCTTTGAATTATTATTTAAAGTTTATCTTAAAGGATGACTTCAAATAACATATCACAAAGGAAAAAACCATAGGAAATCCCAAATCTTATACATGATACGTTCCAATTTTTATTCACTTTACTCAACCAGTGACTCCTAAAAGTACTTAAATAAAGGTGACAAGCATCTTCATTACACACAATGTAGCAAGCTTTGAAAATAGAATTACTTAGAAGAGTTTTTAGCTTTATAAAATTTAGATATAGTCTACAAGTCATCATCCCATCTTAACTTTAGATTTGATAGAGATATACCTTCAATTTTGTAGCAAATGTCAAATCATAACTCTATATTATCACTAGAATTACCTCGTAATGAATAAAGATAGGAAAACTACGAATGTTGACTACTTGTAGGTTTCACAACTGAAGCTTAATGTTAGTTTAAGGGACTAAAGTTCTAAATCTATGTAGGAAAGATAAAAGCTTTGATAGCCCAATAAACTATTCTAGTATCGGTTTACTCCATAACATAAGATAAATTTACACATGAATGAAAAATGGATAGAGATTATATTCAAAGGCAAAGCCCAACTTTAGGCATTATAGAGATATGAATGTACAAAGAAGGAGAAGGGTATTTATAACAAAGTTAAGTGTTTGCTCCCCTTTCCCTATTGATCAAATAATAGGCACATGTCATTGACCCACTTCGATGTGGCATATTAATATATAATAATAAATACTTGTTATTATATTCTAACCCTATGAAAGTGTATCAAAGCACACTCAGTATAAAAGTTAATATAAATTAACTTAATGATAAGTACACATTAAATATTACACCCTTTAAGTGCAAATTAGGGGGCCTATACAAACCAAGAAAATTTAGAATCCTCTGAAATGAGTCCCAACAACAATCCCTAATAAGGTATACATATACAATTAAAAAATGTTATTGGAAAAAATGAGACACGCCGCAATGATCTCTAAAAAACTTAGTAAAACGACAAAGATGACTAAAGGTGTTGAGATATGCCACAAGGATGAGTTGATCTATCATTGAAGAAGGCAGTACAACACACAAGTAACATGACAATATGCTAAGAGAGGATACGTTGATTTATCACTAAAGGAAGTGCACCAAATGGGCTGAAACCATCATTTGAAGAAACATTTGGTGCTCTAATCCACCATTGAAGCAAGATGCACTAGATATTTCCCTTAAAGTGATGGCAAAAAAGTTGAATTAGGTGACAAGTGACAAAATGTGGGAAGCAAGAAAAGACACAAACAAGTCTGAAGTGACACATAAATCGGTGAAACTCCACTGAAATGCTCTGACAATAATCTAGTGGGGACACCTAGCCAGTGTCACTAAAACGTTGTCACCAAGTGCTTCAAAAAATGTGCTTTCTACAATACCATAAGGTGCACCGATCCGCATGACTATGCAGAAGATGAGAGTGAACACCTAAAAATGCCACCACAAACAAACAACTAGAAAAAATGTTTAGATGTGAAACCACAAGAATAACCAAGACAGCTACTCACAACACCTGAATAAAGCAATATAAACACACATCCCGCCCGCCGCCCCACCTCCCCCCCACCGTTAATGTTGAATGGGTGAAGTGGATGAAAAAATTGTATGTGTAGTCTAAATCCACAAACAAACAAAACTAACAAATGCTAGGGATGTCAGAAAACAATCACCACAAGGATGTGCAGATACTATCAAAGTATCAAAAAACACAAAGGAAATAATCTCACAAAATACAACAAAAAATAGACAAAGACGATGGGGACACCAAAACTTGCTACACACAAGGAAACTATCAATCCATAAAAAAAACAATCATTAAAGTGAGATTTGCTCTTAAACACCATAATATGTTCCACACAACAAGATTGTCAATCCGTAAAAAATTGATAAATCATAAATATGAGATTTGCTCCAAAAAATAAGCATTGCTAAGCAAGTATGAATGATGTGCGAGCAATGTCGCTAAATAGTGAAGGAACCACACTAATAGAGTCCACACAATGAACGTTGACGACGTCACCACAACTGATCTAAAATATATCCCACATTAACACAAATGGCAGAAGAATATGTGTGCATATGATTCAATGGCATATGCACAAATGGTGAGTGCAAGGAAACATTTAAATTAGATTTAAGAATCTCTTGCTTATGTGAATATAAAAATGTGTCAGTGCTTTCATAACTGACAGAAGCAATTTCATGGCTCTCATCTTTGAGTTAAGGCACAGAAGAGTTCATGTAACTTTATGTCTTCATAAAGAGTGGAGCAAATAAATGCGAGTTCATAACTAGCACAAAGTGCTCTAATGAAAATGAAGCAATTGATCAATACCCAATTCTATGGTGAACAATCCAGTGAACATGTCCAATAGATGATACAATATTTTATTAATGCTTACCAATACCTCCCCCAGAATGACCCATGGAACATAATAAATGAAAATCAATACCAATAATGTGCTTTTTAAATGAAGCAAACACATATACATAATGCTCTGAAGTGCAGGGTACTACATAGGCAACATAACAAACAAGCCAAGAATAATGCCTCTCCTATTATAAACATTGTTTACAAAAAATTCATTTTTTTATTAGTCGAAACTTTTTATTTCACTAAATTTTATTATCTTACATGTTACATTTTCCATATTAAATAACCCCACTTCAAAAGAAAATATTAAATTTATCGATTAATATTGAATTCAAAGTGAGTTAAAATTAAATTTAATAATTGAAAAAATTATAATTTTACTTTGAAATCATAAATATTAGTATTAAAAACTCAATTACCCTATTATCTTGAGAACTTAATATAATATAATCCTACACGATTCAATTAATGATCCTCTTAAATTTAAATTAAGAAAAATATGAAGGGCTAAAAATCTTTAATAGCATCGCTAACTAATGAAGACTAAAATTGAATTTAAATTTAAAAGGTTGCAAAACAAATTTGAAACTTCAGTTTCATCCTTAAATATTCCTAACTTCTGTTTCTATTCTCATAATTTGTCATTTTTAAACTTTCTTCCCCTTTTGCCCTCGCTGCCCCCTTATTAATAAATTGAAATATGACTTTTTAATGGGTCCTCGTTTTATTTATTATTATTTTATTTCTTTTTCCTTTCTAACCATCCAATTTACTAGCATTTTAATGTGAATTTTTGTAAACTGAAGTAAAAATTTATAATCTAGTCTTATTATTCTTTTGATCTCTTATCTTGATAATGGCTCACGGAATGTGATCTAAAACATCAATCTAAAAATTTCATACACAATTTAATCTAAAAATTAATTGTTATTTTTTTAATATAAAAATTGATAAGGATTTCATCTAAAGGATATCTCTATACCTAATTGCAATTTTAAATAGAGTTTTAAAATGTTAAGATCCATGCTAACGAACAAGAAGAATATATTTATTTTCCTACCCTTAAATATTTTGATTTTTATACTATTTAAATATTATATATTATAATAAAAAGATAATTGAAATGATGAGAACCGACGATTTTTAATTGTTTTATGGTTGTGTTAATAGTACAAAAGCAAAAATAAATAAACAATGCTCAAAAAGGCATCGTCATAGTGAGCCCACAAATTATTTTGGGTATGTTAGATCCGTAATACACGATGGTGATGACATAAACATGTATATTTTTAGAGAAAGAGTATTTCCACGATCCATGAAGATAATGAAGTGTTTTTTTAGATTAAACTGTGTGAGAAATTTTTGCATCAACATTTCAGATCAAACTATGTGAACCATCATCAAAGTGAAAGAATCCATAAAAATACTTCACTCTCTCATCGTAATGATAATTCACGTAATGTGACCCAAAACGTTAATACAAAAATTTCTCACACAATTTAATCCAAAAAAATACTTCGTTATATATATTTTTTATTATTAAATCAACTAACTAAAATTCAAAATTCTGAATTTAATGTGAAAGATGGAATGGGTCCACCTTTTCTTATTCGCATAACCATATTTCAAAAAAACATTTGATTTATCATGCTCATGTTTTTACTAAGTACGTAAGGGATCAAAGATTGGTTTTATTTTTTCTTATTTTGTTTGCTTGAAGTCCACCTTGGGATGCAGTTTCCAAATGATTGATCATGTTATGGCAAGCAACATAATTTAATCATTTTACAAAGTCATTATAACGGCTGACAGCATGTATGTTTGGCTAGTCTCTTGACGCTAAGAGCGAAAATTATTTATGTATTGGTGGGGACATTGGTAGTCCACCACACCAATGGCGAGTGGCACGTGTTAAAATTTTAAAAGAAATTCAAAATCCACTAGATACGATTTACCATTTTTTTAATGTGCGCGGGACTTTTCAAAAATTGCCTCGCTTTTATTTGTTGGTTTATATAGTTCTTTTTTTTTGGTTTCTTATCCACATTATTTTAAAAAATACAGTTGTTTTTTTTTAACAAGTGGCCAATTTATTATGAAAACTTGATCTTAAAATTTAATGTTTAAATTAGAATGTGATTGTCAAAGTATTTTTTGATTAAAAATTATTATTAAAACTCACCAAAACAAACATTAAATGTACAATTTTATATATATATATATATATATATATATATATATATATATATATAATTTTTCAAGTATGAGAGATTTTGGATTTGACTTGTTTGTTATGCCAACCATAGGTGGCGCATGATCACAAAATGACTAAAGCTATGACAGAGCACAATCTAGAAGAGCATCGAGAAAATGTGTACTAGAGTCAAAAATAGTGACAAGTGTTGGACTAGGGACAATAGATTCCACAACCAATCTATTGCTACAATAATTAAACAAAGATTTTGAGGGAATCTATATTTTATTTTTTTAGTTTTCTATTCTCTTTAACAAATTTGACCATATCCTCTGTAAGTGCACATACTTCAAAATATGTCATTCTCAACTTGCAGGTTATTATTGGCCTCCATGAATATCATGAGGTCTTGGCACAAAGCCATTACGATAAAAGAAAGTAGAAAATTACCTTGAAAATAACATCAAAATGTCGAAAACTACAAAATAATAAAAATAAAACAATAAACAATAGACACCTTAATCACGTCTTGCAACCCCCTATAATATGTAATACATCCAAGGATGTGAAAAGTGATCCGCCCCCTTCCCCCTCCAATAGAAATAGGTGGCATTTTATAAATAATGCATTTAAAAATGTTTTACAATATACAATTATGCAAAATTCACCTAATACATAATAGAACAAATTTGAAACCACAACTACAAAGAGCACAAAAAATCATGTTTTTTTCGAAAAAACAATAAGTCGATCCACTACATGAATCAAAAGATAAGACTCCTAGAAGTTCAAAAATTTAGACGTTCAACTAAATCTAAAAAATCTACAATTTTGGGGTAAACAATTATAGACAATGACCACAAGTCTTCACCCAAAAAAGTCTACGTCAAAACAATGATTACAATGAATAAAAGGCACTCTTTGAACCTTTTAGATCAGAATTTGTGGCCTTTTCAAGTGAAAACACACTTAAAAAATGCCCAATGAGCAAGAGGTAGCCCTAACAAGGTCGAACAATTGGGCCTAATGGCATATCTCGATGACCAATAACACATCACGACTTTAACACAACACATTGTAACACTTCATGAAGTACACAATAGAATGCCTTATAAATTTTACCCACACACCAAGAACACCCTGTTGATCCATTTTATGCAAATTTGGATTTTCTAGAATGCTAACCAAGAATAGAATCTACAATAAATGGTCAGAGTTTACAACCTGTAATAAAAACACAACAAAATTGTATAAGAACCCTCTTAACCATGGTCTTCTTTGGTGTCTCCAACTTCGATAATTCCCAAGAAAAATCTATACAACGAAAAAAATCTAATGTTTTTTTTATTTTATAAAAAAAAATTAAATTTATCAGAAAAATCATGCCATTGTTAGAAAAATTGCAATTTTTCTAACAAATTGAAAAATCACCAGAGTGCCTAAAAATATTATTTTAGACCAAATAAAAAATACCCATATAGTATTTTGAAAACCTAGAATAAAATATGGCTTTAAAACGTGGTAGGAGCTTGAATAAATGTGGGAATGCTAAAAAAAAATATCACAAATCCACAACTTCAACCTAAAGAGAGGGGCTTTCGTACAATGCGAAAAAACCTCTAAATCCATGTAAAATAGATAAACGTTATTATAGCCCAAAAAAAACTCATAATATGCGTGTACTTCATAAAATAAGAAAGATTTTCACAAGAGTAAACAATAAATAAAGATTGTATTCAAATGCCAAACCAAACATTAAGCATTTCAGAAATATGCATGAGCAAAGAAGGTGAAAGGTGTTTATAATAAAGTCAAGTGTTTGCTGCTCTTTTTTTATTGGCCACAAAATAAGCACATGTAATTGACCCTCATAGAGGTGGCACATTAATACATAATACTAAATCCTTATCATATTTTAAGCCTAATAACATGTATCAAAACACAGTTGGTATATAAATTTCCCTAAGTTAATTATAAATGCACATTAAGTATTGTACCAATAGGATTACTCTATCTTTATAAATGCATTAGCCTTGATAGTTTACATAGATCCATTTACCATTATACTCTTGAGATTTGTTTATTCCAAAGAGACGGGACCTCTCTTTTTATCCCATATATATCCCTTCATGAAACATATTTCATGATACTTTTGTTGACCCAAAAACCTATGGCAAAAATAATTGAAAGTAAAAGGAGAAAATATTTGTATTTTACCCAACCAACAAAGATTTTTTTGAGAGGAAAAACAGAGAATATAAATATACCAATAGGTGGTAGCCTTTTCATTAGCATTTACATTACAAAACTATCAGATTATATGCATACATACATTCATGTATGTATGCGAGCACATGTACATACACACATATTTATGTATGTACCCATGGTGCAGGTGGATTGGCATGGCTTGATTGCTCTCATGTTTGGTCATGAGATGACACCTAAGGGGTACAAATTTTGACCTAAAAAGACACCCTTATCCACATGGACACTCTTCACTCTTGGATACAGGACATCACACATGCACACATGCCTACACATTCACCATGCCCACATGTGTACAATAAAAGCTCAACCAATCGTGTGTGCCCACACATATGCACACGGACAAACACAAATTTTAAATGTAAACAAATCATTTAATTAGTTGAAATCGTGTGATTGTGTCGCCTTCTAGAGGGTGCATTTGTTTGAGCCAACCAAGGAGAAGGCCACCACTCAATAGGAACCCCATCGACAGGGCCTCAATCAACTAGAACCCCATATATAGGTCTAAATTGAGTCAAAATCCCATGAACAAATGCAAGTATGTTTAAGGATTGTGTGAGAAAATGCGTTGAATGGGGAAAAATCAAATGCAATCTAACAACAATGATATGCCATTTGAGGACAATGTTGTGCAGGTTGAAGTAGAGATTGTGTCGCCTACCAGGTGCACATTCATTTGCACCAACCAAGTAGTAAAAGGCCACCACTTAATAGGAACACTATCATCAATCTTCATCTACCATACCTCAACCAATGTACATCTAGGATAACTCTCAGGCTAATCCAACCACCTGGGATACTAGCTTGAGACAATTGCAATGTGCATGTTGGAGATGAAGGGGAAGCATTTTAATCTCATTCTAGTTCAACTGTGGTCATTTAAATGTTTGTTAGCAGTGGTCTCCTGTTTTTAAGAAGTGTGGTTTCTATTGTTGTATATTTTCTAAACATTTTTCTGAAGACTTGCATACTGCCAAATCGTTGAATCCCAAAAATAGGACTCCCTATCTCACCCATGCTTTGTTTAGCCTGGGTTTATGGTGCTATTGAAGAGTATGGTTATTGTGAAGGACAACGTCTATGATATATGAACGTTCTTGTGCAAAGTATTATATGAAGGGGAGAGTCGCACAAGTCATTGCTACCCAAGATGCTAAATAGACTAATAGTAATGATTCTAGGAGCTAGTGAAGCTAGCAGTTGAAGGATTTGCACAAGAGGTTTGAGCTAGCCATATGGCACTTGTTTCTGTACAAAGGAGGTAGGCCAAACTTGCCAGTTTGGAGTTTTAGTTACCAGATCCGTACTAATAATCTTAAGCCCAGAGTTACATTCCCCTTTCTTTACACCATTTGATTGATGCAATCATCGTCCCTTGGTTTGGTACAAAGGATCCGTTCTCTTCAAATTCTAACCCGTCAGTACTAAAAGACTTAAGTCTCAAGATAGTTTAACATTTCTAAATGTAAAGGCATAAAACACAAGAACTTCTTAGGTAGCAGGGAAGTCAAAGGATTTCAGATATGACAAAGCAAGAACTAAAACACACAATAAATGCCAAACAACACGAGCAATATCCCAATGAGTAATGCAGTCAGTAATGGAATAACTGAATTATGGCATAAGAAATAAATCAAATATAAGTATCAAATTTATAATAGTCTTCTGGAGACATCTGCTTAAAGAAGTTTTTGTCCAACGTTTCAAATTCAACTACTGGATCCATATCCAGGTGAGTGAGGGTTGAAGCCAATGCTTGGGAAACAAATCACCAACCTGGTTCCATAAATAGTTCTGTGATTCACAATGGTAAGAGGAGGGAATAATGAAATGATGGTCTAAAAAGAAAAGAAGTTTTAATTTATCAAATATTTAACAACGGATAATTAGTTAATAATAAATTAATTAATTAATTAAATGCAAGGTGGTCTAATGTATATAGGTCTAGGGAAGCCGAGGGGAAGGGTGGCTATATATCTAGTCATCAATCCCCCGACAGACAAATGGCCTCCCCCACCCCTATAGATAGAATCTGCGCCTTTCCAATCAATCCTCATTTTTACCCTTAGCCAACCGCCCACCAATGCCATTCCTGGTCTTTCTTCTTCAACCCCAACTCAACCTCTGGCTGGAACTATAATAAAAGTTCAATGAAAGGTTACCAAAGGATAACCCCTGAAAAAATAAAAGTAACATTCCCCACTTGTGGCACCCAATTTGAGACGGGTAGTCCCGTAATAGCCAGTTCACAATCTTAGGCAACCCATGTACACCAATGCATAAGGACAAATAATGATAGATGGGTTTCAAAAATAACTCGCATATGTTTATATCATGATTCATGCTAGATTCCAAACCATAGAACCTTTCAGCCTATAAAAATATATAACAATAACAATATTATTAACATTCAGTAAATGTATCCTATTCTTATGTGAATCTCAATGATGTATCTTGTAAAACGGTGCAAAAAATTAATTTGCATGAAGGAAAAAGAAAGCTTACCATGAACAGTAGAATATGGTATCAAACTTAAAAATTCGAACTGATTCACTACACACCGTGTAAAATGCTTATGTAAGCAAGAAATTATACATCACAGCTTGCTTTGATGGTTAAGTAATGAAAATAATGACATTTACAATTCTAAAAATTACATGGGGAAGGCTTTGACTACTAAATGAGCAAAAGATGTACAAATAAATAATTGTAAAGCATAAAAAACCAAAATATTTCATGACAAGTATAGTTGTCCTTTCTCCAGGTACACTTTCTGCTTCCTTGCGCAGAAACCACTTACATGAATTCCTACTGATAAAACAGTGACTTTAGGTATAACCAAGAACAGACAAAGAACTTGAAAAATAGAGTAAGAAGAACAAAGACTAAAGTGCAAAAGATTTGGAATGCTGAAAAAATGGATTGTTGGTGATTACCTCCAAATCATAAACTCAAATAAGAATGGCTAAATTACCCAGATTTATAAGCTCCCTAGCGAAGACCTTTTACAGAAGCTTTGAATGCACAAGGGAGCAACCACCTCGATGGTGATTTTTCATATCATTTTCCTTTTTGCTGCACCTGACGATGTAGCTGAAGAAGCCATTCTACATATCCACTTGTTCCTGCAATTTGATCTTCTACTAGATTGAACAATAGAAGCGAACTTTCCCTTGGTTGCTCCCCTTGTCTCAATACATAGCAATGCTGGTAAAATGCAGGGTCTTTCTCTCTCAATAATTTCAAGGTAGCCAAGAATTTCCTTGAGAGTTCACTATTCTGCTCAGTTACCAGAACCTGTTAATGCCACAAGCCACCACTCCAATCAGATAAAGCATAATACTGTCATTAATTGCTCTAAAAAATGAAAAGACCTCAGGTTTTGAAAGCAGTCTAATTCCAACAGAATCCAAATCTCAAAAGATGAATCCTTTTCAGTCTAATACCTATAAAAAATTATCAACAATGAAAAAAAGTCTTAAACATTGTTTCAGGAGATGAAAATAGCAGGAAACCCAATTAAATAGCCCCAAATATGGAAGAAACCGGAATAGTTTATCTCCCAAAATGTCTTTGCATAGGACCTTTTCTTTTTTGGAAGACGACGTACTTCCCTTGAAAGCCAAAGACCATGTTAACCAATCGCTTTGGTTTTTAATTTGCTGAGAATTTGTCTTTCTTTAATTTACTACAGTGAAGCATGACAAATAGCATTAATGACATGATACTCATTAATTCCCAACTCTATAGGCTGGGACTATTATGAAATCTCCTTGGGGTCAACAACATGACTTGTAAATGGGATTTACACGATATGTAATAATGGCAGGATTGCTTGCATCAATCAAATAAAAGAATATAGCACAAACTGTAAAAATGTTATTTATGAAATTTTATAATTATTGTAAAGCAACTAAATAATATGCTTGCTACATTCCAAAACTCCTTGTAGCGGTTGAAAGAAAAAGAATGATTTGCAATCCTGAATATATGTGTTCATTGCATAAAGGCATATATATCATTATATCAACATTGCCAAAACATTCTTAAAACACTAAAAAAAAAAGCAAGTTGTCAACCAATTGAAACAAGTGATGAAGTGGCTTCATGGTAAAGCCACCAGGAGACATGGGGTGCAGGAAAGTGGATGCCATTTTCAATTCAGGGTAAGAGTTTTTTTTTTTTTGAATAAGGGGTACATGATGAGCTTTGTGTTTTGGGTTGTGCTTCCTTGTCTTCCCACAAGAATGTAGAGGCACTTTTTGCAATTTTTAAGGTGGCCACGAGAAGGGCATTGGATGTTTGGGATATTGTTTATTTTCTGGCATAATTTTTTTGCAACCCTGTGCTTTGGCATACACAAAAACATCAAAGTCTGGGTTCAATGATGGCCCAATGGGCAGGCATGGAGAGACCATGAAACAGCATGGAGGGCATTGTTTTTATAGTGTACACAGAAGCTTGACATTAAATCTGTCTCCAGTACACCAATGCTTGATAATGCCCACTCTGCTCAAAGAGAAGTTTCTGCCACATAAAGCAAGGGATGTCAGATATACTATTCTTCAAATCAATGACAGTTTCCCATGGCCCTCCACTGATCTCAATCACATGTTTTTGACAGCAAGTTCAAACTTCTACAATTTAAAAGATATTGTGGCCATTTGCTCCAAAATGTGCAAATTGGTATCAGTTATGACCCATGCCCAGCTTCACGATTGCACCCCATCTGCACATAAATGGACCAACTTGGGGATCAATCTTCTATTAGCTTTCATGGTTTGCATGAACAAGCCTCTCTTCTAGCAATAATGATGGCAATTCTTTCTGATCAGTAAAATTCTTGACGCCTCTAAATTCATTGCATTCAGTAGTGCTCTAAATGGCCTCAAATAACCCACATAGTAGTTCAGCACATAACTTCCAGAATAGCCACTACGACACATCTACCAGCAGTACAGAAATAGGCAAATAAGGAGACAAGATAGAGACCACTATAAAAAGGATAAAAGAACAGGACTGGAAATATGAAAATAAAGAAGAGGGTAGAGAAATGCTTAGAACAGGACAGACATAATGACCAAGTCACAATCCTAAATCAGAGCAAACAACCTTGTTCACTGATAACATTGTTGCTGGAACCAAACATATAATAACAGCAGAGAATAGAATAAGAAGTGAAAACATAAACTATAAGACCAAAGCAATGGGGACACCTGCACAACAAGGGAAAGAGGTATCATGATGAAGAATTGGCCCACAAACTAAAATGATAGGAAGGATAAACTCAACGGTCTGTATTAAATACACACAAGGATGGCACAAAACTGGGGTAGAATCCCCTATTTATAATGAAAGATAAACACCTACAATGCTCTCTATAGCAATCATATTCATTGAACGAATTAAAGTTGTACATGTTGAAACTAAGTACCATAACACAGTACCTAACTTATGACTTAGCACCTCCAAAAATATTGTGTTTAGACATCCCAAAAATAAAGGTACGTAAAATATGTGATCTTCAACTTGCATAGAATGTCTCCTACACTGTTAAATCTGTTGGAGTGGGCTACCCATTAAATGAAATTTGCCTCCGTAAAAAATAGCATCCTCAATTTTTCCCTCTAATTCATCCTTGCAAAGATGTTCAACTCCAATCCATGTCAAACTTCAATGTTTTCAAAAGACTGGAGGGGTTGTTGATCTGAAGCGTTCTGAATAAAACTTAATCTATTTTGAACATCAATAATAGTGAGGTGGTTTGAGTATCAAGCTGTGACAACATATAGAAATATGACTTGATTTGGCCTAATACTACAACCATTATTGAATGTAGAGCAGGGTATATGAATCCCGTGTGTTGGAGACGAAATTAATGGCTTGAAACAGTAGAGTTGTTTGAGAGAATTTTCCACTCACACAACACGGTATGAGATAGGTGAACAAGGTAATCACCTAGTTGAGGGTATACATGTTTGCAAATGTTCAAAGCTTGAAAAAGGCTTTGAAACCAATTGATATGAGCTAAGGGGAAGTAATATGGTAAATCGTAAACAAAACTTACAACTTGCAAAGATGACACAAAAGACCTGCTCAAAAAGACACAGCTTGGGGTAAACCAACACCGAAGATATGATACATAGAAACAAGTTGGACTGTGCCTGTTGACACCTTCTGCAACTGAAATAGATCTCATACTGAATTACAAAAACCAAAATCCACCTGCATGTGGCACCTAAAAATTTAAAGCATTCATGAAACCCACCCACTTTTGAAAATGCTTGAAACCATAACTCTTTTTTTTATTCTAGGTATTTTCTGTTTAAGTATGAAAAAAGTATCTTCTTGTTTAGCTTTTGATCAGAACGGTATATCAGACACAAATTAACATCATAATAAATTAAATACAGTAGCTTCTTCAATTACAATTTTTTTTTTTTTTTCATATGTTGATCCAAATCTCTGAATCTCTATATTTTTCTGGCATATTAACGTGTTCCTCAAAAGTCTAAAGGTGCTTGGATTCTTATGCCAATGCCTGACCGCAACTCTCACAAAAAGAAGTCTGGGATATAAAGGGACCCTTCCCTGGTGTCATGGGAACAGCATCAAGTGAAAATGGAATAATAGACAGCAATGCAATCTATCTTTTCTGACATAAGCACCCAAACCATTTACTCAGTTTCTTTCCTGGGCTTTTCTAAGACAGAATGCACGATTCTTCAATCTACAACCAAAGTAGTTTTCACATGTTGCTCAACCCCTATCTCTATTGGTTCTATATAATTTTGAAAATTCTCTAAAAACATGCGATCAACATCTCTTTCTATAATACTTTTCTTTCTCTTTCCAGGCCAGTTGTGTTGAATTCGCTGGAAAGTTTATTAGGGTTTTCTTCAATTAGGTTAGCTGGTACTGAATCTTGGTGCTTATTTTAGAGCTTCAGCTCTATGATACAGTGTCACAAGGGTATGGTGGCACAGATCATCATACAAGAGAATCTCCTGCTGCTTTAACCAATGCTTTCAATATTTTCATCGTAACATTCTGCCTGTTTCTGCTCAAGCAATCAACAATAGAAGAGAGGTGTAAATGAGCTCACTATGTAACAATTCTTACATGTAGAATGAACAGAAAGAGCTCGATGCACAGTACAAGATTACTACACAGGAAAGAAAATAAAGTCAATCAATCCCATAAAGCATTGAAGTCAATAAATATGTCAATCCTTCTCAAAGGTCCAGATATTAGCTTGGACATGTCCAGGAGATCAATCAATAGTGGCATAGAAGTTTTAATCCTATGAACCTAGCCTTACTAACAATTCTTGCAGGTAGAATTCAGAGAGAAATCCCAATGCACAATACAAAATTGTTTGGCAGCAATAAAAAAGGCAGTCCCATAAAACATTTAAAGATATAAACATTTAAATCCTTCTATAAAATCCAGGAAAATACCTTCGACAAATCAGGGCTACTAGCTGCTTCAACTCCAAGAAACCTAGTAACAAAGTCCGCAGACAACACTTTTCCTAACCAAAGAACAAAACGAAATCCATCATCATACAGAAAAGCTCCTCTTGGGTCCAATTTATCAGCAGATAATGCCAGAGGCTGAAGCAAATCATTGATATCAGCTCCGTCCTTAATGAGACCCTGTCAACATGAAATGCATCCATGATATCTCATTTCAAGTGATAAAGTTTTACAGGCAGTGTGAAAATTCAGAAAAAGAAACTCATAGAGGGTTTGCATGAGCATATAAGGTACGATACCTTTTGCAAATATTCATCTAGCTGGACCAAAGATGGATAAAGCAGCTTTAATAATCTTTTAATAGGTATAATCATCATATTGAAGCCAGCTGCACAGCGTTCATCAATCAGGGAATCCGCATATCCTCCTCGTAGAGCTAAGGATTTACACAAAGCAAGTCCATACAGGGGCAATAACTTCAATGATTCAGGATATATAAGCCGTCCAGCCAATCTGTGTTGGACAGCATATAGGTTACGGTATTCTTGTAAACTTCTAACAATCCTCAACTGTATAACATGGCGTGCATCTTCCAGCTTATGAGATAGAGTCTTTTCAATTGCTGCAAAGAAGACATGAGAAACTCATCAGCAAAATATTTTGATGTTTCAACTTTTCTGGAAATAATAATCAGCTTAGTTGCAAAATACTGTAATGCATTCACTATCACAAAATCTGACAAAATTCCACTGCATCAGGTATCTAAACGATTTTTTATTATTACATATTTGCTGAACAAAATAAGTAAAATTTCACCTAATCCATGGTTGTTCCTTACCAAGTCTACTCAATAAACCCATTATGGCCCCTGTATCTGCATTATGGTACATCTCACCAAGGTCTGCAACTACAGGAACAGCCATCGTATGAACTCTGATACGTCTTTCACCCAAGGATGATGTATATCTGTGATTTGTTAAGGATGATTTGTTTTTCAAGTAACCTGTCCCAGATTTTCCATTGTAAGGAAATGAAATTATATTAATCTGTCGGCTAAGCCTTGCAATATACAGCAAGCAACAGATACTCAATTTTACCCAGAAGACTTTGCTGTAAAATTAACCAAACCATAGCACACAGAAAAAGAAAACCATATTAAGCTAACCTCCAGGAATCATAGACAACCAAAATGGCTCTGTAAGTCCAAATCCATATCTACAAGATGCATTTATTCGCCATAACTTAATAAGCAGTCCAAACAGAAGATGTAGACAATAATTCAGACTAGAACAGATCTTAGTAACCAAGTGCTTCATGAGTAGGCATGACTACAGGTCCGCAACAGTGCTGACGATGTAAGTCTTCAAGCTGGTGCTCCAACCTCTGTATTGACACGCAACCTATAGATCTTTGTTCATATAAACTCCATATGGATCCTCTGCCTTTAATTCGGTGGATCTGAAACAAGAGCTCTCCGGGAAGCCGTGGGCTCCCATGTTAGGTAAGTATATCGCTAAACCCTTAAATCTTTCTGAGAACATCATCAATAAAAATCTGTATATCGCTCAAAGCCAGGTGTCAATTCATTCCCAGAAAGGGTACTAATTCCTGAAATCAGTCTCAAATTGTCCTATAATTATTACATTCTTCAATCCTTCTTATTTGGCATGTAATACTGTCATAGTGTCAAGACGAGAGTCAGCCTATCTGTTCCATATATAGGGGTGCCCCATTACTATATAGGGAAGTCCAACTGCCCTATATAGTAATGGCTTTGCCTATGCTCCCCCGAGCGCGCCACCGTGTCCCGCCCCCCTCCCCCAAATCTTATCAATATATGGGAGGTCACGGCCCCGAATGGACAACAAGCATGCTTGCCCAACTACATAGGTTGGAACTCAAAGTTTCTCCCAAAAAATTCCCTTTATGTAGCTGCAATCCTCAGCAATCTTCAGCAACAATGTAAACATTAAACCTAGAGCAATGATTTTGGGGATCATTAACTGTAATTTGTGCCAGAGGTGGTCAACAGTAAAAAGAACGAGTGGGGAGAATGACACCTGGTTAACTTAGTGTGCTAACAATAAGAAAATCCGTTCTCCAAAGTTTTCATAGTTAAGCTAGCCACAATCTAAGGAGAATGGAAGAGAAGTTCTGTGACTTATCTCCATCATGAACGCATCAATAAATACATCTAAGGAACAGAGGCTTCAAAAGCTGGGCTTCGTGTGTGCAACAACAAAAGTTCTGAGTTTTCTTGTCTAAGGGCATGTTAATCTATGTCAAGGCAGGGAGCTCTGTAACACCAATGAATTTCACAGGCCTTTGTATGTGATTAAGTTGATAGCAGATTTGCTGCTCATGGAGAAAATTGATCTCCATAGATGATTAAAATGGTCAACAGGATTGTATGGAGATACAAAAAGTAAAATAAATAAGACAAAAGAATTGTCTAATGCATCCAAAATGCAGGTAAAAATTATAAAATTCAAGGTTCTAACAATTTACTGTGTGCTAACAATAAGAATAATCCGTTTCCAATGTTTTCATCGTAAATCTAGTTGCCACCTACAGAGAATGAAAGAGAAGTGCAGTGAGCTATCTCCGTCATTAATGCATCAATAAAAAGATACAGTGGGGTTCAAAAGCTTTGCTTTATCTGTACAACAACAAACTCTTTAGTTTTTTTTCTAAGGGTATGTTAAGTTATTTTAGGACAGGGAGCAGTGTAAAACCAATGAGTGCCACAGGATTTCATTTCACTAAGCCAATAGCAGATTTGTTGCTCATGAAGAAAACAGATCTTCATAGTTTATAAACGACAAAAATGGTTAATAGGACTGTGTGCAGAAACAAGTAAAAAGTTATTAAAAACAAAAAAAAGATAATTAGATATTTTTGGATAATGTTATATATCGTCAGCATGTTGTTAGGTGGTTGCACTAGTATTACAACCACTAGGTTATTTTAGGAGTTAGAAGGATCTTGTGATTATTTATTTGATTGATTATAAATACAGGTTCTATTGCCATATAATATTTCACTGTCCATGAATTGATTCTTATATGCTATTACAGCCGCTTTGAGGCCTCACGCCTCAGAGGCCTGTGACTGCAGACTTAAGCATGCTAAATTTGCAAAGTATTCATGGTTCTTTACGAAAGGGTTGTGTTCATTCACTATGGGGCATGTCTATAGTATGTTGAATATGGTTTGCTTTCAGAAAATTTGGTCAGATTTTGAGAGTTAAGTGGCAGCAAGTTCATAGCTCAAAGAATTTGATCCATTTTTGTGAAGTTTTCATCTGCTGATGAATGCTGACGAAATTATTTAAGGTATTTGTAAAGGCAGAGGAAATAAAGGCTTTCACATTGGCTGGTTATGATGAGCAATGTAGCATGGGGGCATTTGTGATAATGGTGTTTATGAGTTTAGGTGCTCAGATTATGCAGGATGTACTTGCCAAAACATCAGCTCTCTCTTTTCAAGTCTGTTAATGTGTGAGGATATCCTCGTACAGGATGCAGGAGGTAAACTTTATGCTTCAAGTGAACCAGGTATTCTGAAGCAGTTAGAAGTTGCTGTTGTTATGTCAAACTATAACAGATTCATTCCAATTAGTTGCATAGTTGCACACTATTTTGTATTTTGATAATGGATAGTGTACAGCAGCAGCAAAGTTCCTGGCTTGCTGGGTTATTACCTATGTTGTTTGGATACGGGTACGGGTACGACTCGGATACGTGGGTAAGCCATTTTTCTAGAACCTTGATTTGGATATGCCGTGGGTACGTCTATATATATGTTTAAAATATATATATATATATATGCATATTACTCAATTTTTTAGTAAAACACTTGAAAATGCATGGTTTTTGTTCATTCATGGCTTCAAATTTCCAAATGTTCAAAGTATACATTGCAAATACATTCAAATTTTCAAAATGCAAATGTAGAATAAATCATAGATTCATGATTCATCTAGATTGTCCTCATATTCATAATTATGAATGCCACTCCCACTAGCTCCACTCTCCACCCCTGGGGTTGAATTCTCTTCATTGTCATCGACATCATCCACACCAAATTGGAATGCACAAATACCAAATCCTCAGCTTTCTTGGATGCCAACTTATTTCTTTAAATTTATCAGATTTTCATCCATTAAATTTATCAGATTTTCTTTTAGATCAAATATATTAATACAATATATTAAATATTAATATATTATATATAATTAAATTTTTCTTAATATTTATATAAAAATATATATTTGATTATAATAATTATATAAATATTATAATTAATATAAAAATTATAATTATAAACATTAATATAATTTATATATAATGCCTTTATATATAAAAATATATTATTATTATATAATATTACGATAATATAATATGTTTTAAAAAATTTATATATTATATTAAATATAATATTTATAATATTTAAATAAAATCAATATATTATAAGTATAATACTTATATAAATAATAATATTATATTAATTATAACATACACATATATTTTATTATATATTTATCTAATATATAGATATTATTATAATATAATAATAAATTATAAATATTAATATTATATTATATATACAATTTTAAAACATTAAATTTAAATATCCCTTATTCTTGTTTTTTTTTCTTCCTCGGAATCCCTCAGGCATGCCTGGAGACGTCCCGGGACACCTCCGGGCGTGCTCGGGACGTCCACGTGCCGGCGGCATCTCCGGACAGGAGGTGTCGGGGGGGTTGGCATACCTAAATATGAGTTCTGATTTTTTATTTTTTTTATCTGCTATCCTACCCAAAACTGAATTAAATTAGATTTGCAGATGTATATAGTACCAGCTTAACAAATGGAGATAAATATGACTTGCATTCAATTCCAGTCAAACCCTAACCTGTCATAACCTGTGTTAAAGGGATACGCCCCCCAACCCCACGCCTCCTGTTCGGAGACGCCTCCGGCACGAGGACGTCCCGGGTACTCCCGGAGGCGTCCCGGAGGTGCCCGCCGGCGTGCCGGAAACGTCCGACAAGCCGACGGGCGCCTCCGGGACGCCTCCGGGAGTACCCGGGACGTTTCCGGCGCGTACCCGAGGGATTCCGGTGAAAAAATGGCGAATTGTTTTTTAAAAAAATCCAGAAAATCCTTAAAAAAAAAAACCCTAAAAACTAAGCAACCCTAAATGTAAATCCAGTCCGACCCAACGTATAGAAATAAAGTTTACATTTAGATATGGACATCTAGTTTCTTATACTTTAAGTTATATTTTATTTATATACTTTCAGGGTGTTTGAGAGGGGTTTCGGACTACTAGGAGCTATAATGCAAATTCTAGGTTTTGGAGGATCCTGTCATATTTCAGAGTTAGTCAGATTCCAGGGTTTCAGGGTTTCAAACTTAGCCATATTTCAGGGTTTCAAGATTTCAAGGAGACATCATAGGAGGTATGAAGGCTGCATGAAGGGATGTATGCGTGATAGAATAGTTTGAGAATATCTCTAGCAAAGTGCCACAAGCCGATCCCACCCCATTCCCTGTGCACCCCTTAAGGCATGCACTCGTGAGATTCAATGCACCGATGAGCCCTTGTGAGAGAAAGTGTCAGTAAATGATAAAGTTGAAAAATAATGGGAGTGGCATTCATGATTTTGTGGACAATCGAGATGATTTATTCTAGATTTGAATGTACATCTTGTCTTTGAAGTAATGAATGAATGAATATTATATATTTTTAAGTTTTTTATCATTTATAGACAAATATTTTCACACTATGTAGTTTCAAGTGTTTTACTAAAAAAATGAGTAATATATATACACACACAGACGTACCCACAACATATCCAAATCAAGGTTTTTGAAAAATGACGTACCCGCGTACCCAAGACGTCCCCGTATCCGTACCCGTACCCGTACCCAAACAACATAGGTCATAACCTATTATAACCTATCATAACCTGAAAACACATAAAAACTCGAAACTTTTACTGAAACCCTAGCTGTTAATGGTACAGCCACTGGTCTGGAGATGTACGGACTGAAATCTGCTATATTGATCCGTACAGATCTGCATTTTTTTCATGCCTGGACAGCAGCCCTAACTGCTGTGATCTGATCTTATTAAGCCGGGACAGCAAATTTGGGTCAAAAGGGAATGACACCCAACTAGGGCAGACCCTATAGAATTTATTTTAGAATTTTTACTTTACCCAGCAACTTCATAAACTCTGACAATAAATAGTGGCTCCCTACAATCCTTGATTTTTTAATTTCCTATAAATATCCTGTTGATTTGCTCAATTGTAATTCCAGTACGGAATTACCCATGTGGATTGGAGGGGTTTCATCCTTTGATCTCGCTGCAATGAAAGTTTTCGTCCTCAAGCAGAAGTGAAATAATTTTGGAATTCTATCGGGTATTGGTAAAAATGAATAATCAATTATAATGAAAATCACTACCCTTCTTATCCTTTTATAAAATTCACTTTTGTCAATCCACTCTACCCTTAAAGTAATTATAATCACATTTTAATTTAATATTCACCTTTTTCCTCATAATAATAATTACTTTTTTATTTGGCCTTTTAATTAATTTGTTTTTTCGCCGCACTCAATTAATAATAACTTAAGTGTCTCTTTTAAGTTATTATCATAAAGTGTCATTGGGAAACAACTTAATACATTATCATTAAATTATTATCTTCTTTATTTGAAAAAATGGACATGACAGTCCGCCGCTCCCAAAGATTGTTTGCCCTCAAGCAATGCTTGAACCGTCCTGCAAATACCAGGATCCCAAACCAATCTTGTTGTCTCCTCTAATCCTCCTTGTGACATAGTTAGCTTCTATTGCGCTTCTCTAATATAATGAAGAATTGGAAGCCCTGTGCCCAATGATGCTTCTCCAACAAACTCTATGAGTGCACCCATGATAGCAAAATCATGAATCAACTATGATCTAGAGAGAGTACTACCAAATGTGGCACCCTCCATTTAGTTTGTTGTAACAACTGTAGGGGCTCTATTAGCCATATCACGAAAGCACAACCACCTTTCTATCAGATTTGAATTTCAACTCCATGGATTGGTAATTCTGTGTGAATTCCCCAAGGGAATGTAACCACTGCACCCCTAAAACCATATTTGTTTCTCCTATGCCCACCACATAGAAGTCATCACACACCCTGTGATTACCAAATGTAATCTCCAACTGTTGAACCCTCTTAGTGCAAGGAATAGTAGAACCATCAGCCACAATAACATTGAACCCATCAATGTCCTCTGTTGTCAACCCTCTTATGATTGCCAACCCCTCATATATGAAATCGTGGGTTGCCCCACTATCAACCAGCACTATAAGTTTATGAACATGCATAACACCACGAATTCTAAAAGGGTAATTATTGGGTGCACCAGAAAGTGAGGCACAGGGGCCTACTGAAATAAGTGGGGTAAGGGTGCCTCCTAAACTATCTCCTTCCCTACTCTAAGGTTCAAGGTCCTCTATTTTTGACTCGTCATTTGATAACACCTCTATGTAATGTCCCTGATCTCTTTCAAGACATTTGTGACCACACTCCCATAGATCCTTGCAAGTGAAGCACAACTTCTTCCTCCTAAGTTCATTCCTTGTTTCCCTCTCTTTAATTGCTTTTGGCAGCGCTTTTTGTTGAGAAACCCCTTGCTGAAATGGTTTGCTTTGTTGTTCAACAACTAATGTCTCTCTTTGTCCATGAGATACTAATTTTGGCTGCCCAATAGTTGTCATTTGTTGTCCTATAGGTAGACATTTAACCTTTGGAGCTGATGTTTCCATATTTAATGCCCTCTTAATTGCCTCTTGAAAAGACAAAGGGTCAAAAGCATTTACTGAACCCTTGAGAGGTTCAACCAAACCTTCAAAAAATAACACCACCAATCTTCTTTCAGTCACATTTGGTACCATCACGGATAACCTTTGAAATTCAGCAATGTAACTATCCATTGTTCTTTCTTGTTTGAGTTGGGCTAACTCCCTAAAATGGTTCTCTGGACCTTTCCTATCAAACCTTTTAGTTATTCTTTGGTTGAATTCTTCCAATGTAGAAATAGATCCATGTCCTTGGGTGACCATGCCATGGTACCACCTCTTCAAGGTGAAGGGTAACAAATTTAATTGCTTCTTCCTCATACACTAGATTCAGTGAGAAGTATCCAACTTTGCAACCAAAATCTAGTTGAACATTTGTTTGAACCATCATAAATAGGAAGGATAATCTTACCCAACCACTCTTGTATATCTTTTTGTGTCTGTTCTGGCTGATTTCTCCTACTTTTGTTGTTTTTCATTTTCAGATCACAAAACTCTCTGAAAATGAGAGCTTGGTGTACTGCAAGGCCAAGTCCATATTCTGCATGATATACTGTAAACTCGTTACATGTATGAAGTGGTTGAGGCTCCACTTCTTCAAGGCAATCCTCTTCTTTTTGTAAGACTTTGGCACGAAAAGTTTTAGAAGGTGGTGTAATTGAAACCCTCTCATTGGATGATAAGCTTGCTTCTCCCTAGTTTGCTTTATTCAGGTTAATACTATGCATAGCTCAAACTAGTTCTAACATGGATTCTTTCAAAGTCGTTTGGATTGTCTTTTCCAAATCCTTTTGACCTTCGCTGATTGTCTCATGTAAATAACTAATTTCATCAGAAGGAATCCTCTTTTCTCTGTCATCCATATTTTCTTCTTCGATCTCTAATGGCTAAACTTTTATTTTTTCTCTTTGATAGTATCTTGATTCTCTTCCACTAATACCACCGGCATGCATGTGATATTACATAAAGATGTCAACTTTCCCAACAGGGTAGCAAGAATTTGGCTCTGATACCACTAAAATATCCCTTAGCAAACAAATATGAGTTCTGATTTTTTTTTTTGCTATCTTACCTAAAACTAAAATAAATTAGATTTGCAGATGTATACAATACTAGCTTAACAAATAGAGATAAATATGAATTGCATTCAATTCCAGATAGTGTATCGGCAATAAAAAATGCATATAACCATAACTTTTGAATGTCTTAGTCAAACCCTAACCTGTCATAACCTGTCATTATCTGAAAACACAAAAACTTGAAACTTTGACTAAAACCCTAGCTGTAAATGGCACAACCACTGGTCTGGCGCTGTACAGACTAAAATCTGCTTCGAAAGATAGGAGTACGACTGTCGTACTAATCCATACAAATCTGCAATTTTTTTTCTGCCTGGACAGCAGCCCTGACCACTGCGATATAATCTTATTAAGTTGGAACAACAAATTTGGGTCAAAAGGGGTAACACCCAAGTAGGGCAGACCCTGTGGAATTTATTTTGAAATTTTTGCATGACCCGATAGCTTCATAAAAGCTGACAATAAATGGTGGCTCTGTACAAAACCCTGACTTTTTATTCCCTATAAGTACCCTGTTGATTTGCTCAATTGTAATCCTCGTACATAATTACCCATAGAAGGGTTTCGTCCTCTAATCCAGCTGCAATGAAGGTTTTCATCCTCAAGAAGTGAAAGAATTCCAAAATTCTGTCAGAGATTGGTAAAAGTGAATAATCAATCATAACAAGAATCACTGCCCCTCTTGTCCTTTTATAAAATTCATTTTTGCCAATCCACCCTAACCCTAAAGTAATTATAATCACTTTTTAATTTAATATTCACTTTTTTACTTCTCATAATAAATTTTTTTTTTTAATTTAACATTTTAATTAATTTGTTTTTTCGGCCCCACTCAATTAATAATAATGATTTAAGTGTCCCTTTTAAGTTATTATCATAGTGTATCGTTGGGGAACAACTTAAAACATTATTAGTAAATTATTCTTTTCTTTATTTGAAAAAGGGGACATGACAATTACACAGTGCCCAGATTTCAAACTTGATTGAATGGTGACTCAAGTTGTGCTTCCACGTTTTGTCATGCACTCAAGACAGCATAGCAGGATCATGGGGGAATAGACTTTTAATAGGGTTGATACATATTTGGCATTTGGAAGTCCAGCAAAAATATGGCACTAACACTGTTGGAGGTTGTTCTTGCCAAGCTGCATCCATCCTTTAGTGTTGAAAGGACAGTCGATGGCCGCCTTCTTGCTGAGGCTGAAGAAAATGCACATAAGCAAACGTTTGAAGGTCTGACAAAATTATGTTGTAGCTCAAGAAGCTGCTGATGTGTTGGACAATTTAATACAGAGGCTGGTGGAGGCAAAGGGAGTGAGGACTCTCCTGCACAAGCACATGACAGAGGCAGAAACCCGGTAGCTATGTCAGGGTTCTAAGAAGAGTTATCTCAGCCAACCTAATATGCTCAAGCTCAAGGCTCCAATAAAGCTCTGTGGGGATATCCATGGTCAATATTTGGATCTGTTAAGGCTGTTTGAGTATGGTGGCTTTCTACCAGCAGCAAATTATTTGTTTCTAGGCAATAATGTAGACTGTGGAAAGCAGTGCATGGATACAATATGCATTCTGCTGGCATATAAGATAAAATACCTAGAAAACGTCTTTCTCTCGAGGGGAAATCAGTCTGACAAGAGGACGCGTCTCCCGGAACTTGAGACGCATCTCAGAGATGGAGATGCATCTTCAGTGCTGGAGACCAGTACCAAAACGCCTCCCGATACCCGGAGACTTCATTCTGAGTCTCCTTGCATCTCATGTGCAGTCTCATGACTTGAGCTGCAGTCTCCTATTAAAAAATGGAAAATAAATTGAAATAAAGGATTAAAAATAGGCCAAAGTGGCCCCTATAGGCTATCACTACTACCTGACCCTAATTGTCCAACCCCTATCCCTAATCTTATTTATGAGATTTAAATTTTTAATTCTTTTATGCATTCTATGTCTTTTTATTGTTTACACATGATATACTATATTTTTTCCCAAAATATATATATATACATTAAATTTCTGTTGTTTTCCAGTACCTGTCTCCTATTTTTCTGAAAAATGGTGTACCGGTATACCCGTCTCCTGGTAACTATGGGGGAAATCATGAATGTGCTTCTATCAATAGAATTTATCGCTTCTATGCGGAATGTAAGCAGCAGGTCAATGTTTGTTTGTGGAAGATTTTCACATACTGTTTCAACTGCTTGCCGGTTGGTGCTCTTGTTAAAGAAAAAAAAAATCTTTGTATGCATGGAGGTTTATCTGAAGGGCTTGGATCAGATCAAGAATATTCCTCGACCTACACATGTACCGTATCAAAAATTGTTTTGTGACCTCCTTTGGGATGATCCAGACATATATATTGGAGGTTGGGGGAGAATGACCGAGGTGTCTTATACACCTTTGGGCCCGACAAGGTTAATGAATTCTCATATTGACCATTGAATCTGCAGTAGCTATGTGACTGGGGAGAAGAAAAGTTAGTTGAGAACTGCAGCCATACAACTGGTGGGCACTATGAGACAGATGTTGAGGAAGAACCTCGACTCGTCCAGAGCCCTACAATCCACCCCAAATGGCCCACATGTTAAGGAGGATGTTGCCTGCCAGGGACTCACAAGTTCTAACACCTGCTTATCCACCTTGTCTTGTTGACAAAAACAAATGTAAATTCATTAATAATCCGCTGATCAGTATTCTCTTTTGCAGAATATCAATGTAAGAATTTGAAGCCGGAGAAATTAAATGTTTTTGGAGATCAAACCTTACTGGAAAGTGGAGGATTTGAAGCCAGTCATGTTTTTGAAGTCACTCGTGATCCTGAAGCCTGTGTTCATGCAATGGAGGATGTTGATCTCAGTGATGGAACCAAGTTGTTCACCATGAATAACAACAATAAATTGAGAGCAGCAGCCGGGCTTGAGATACTGAGATGTTAAATGTACATACTCATGTCTCTCATTAGCTTTGGAGTCCTTGAGATTAAAAGGTATTTATCAAATTTTAGGAAGTGCTAAATTTTCCATGAGATTGCATCTTATTGTAAGAGCTCTGAAGTGATATTTATACCACAATAGTTTCATAGAATTGACGGACGTATTTTCCTAACAAATAATGACATATCCATGCAAACATGTAATAGATTGTTTGGAAAATGATGTACCGACCTCAGGTTGTGGAAAGAGGAAAGTATTACATCCATTGATATGGATAGAACCAGGTCAAGGTCAGGAAGCCAAGGAGCGTACTCTGAGACTAAGGCACATCAGACAAAGTATTCAAGCGACCAAGGAAAGAAGGAAACTTCAATGAGTCAAGGACTGAGGTGGCCATTAAAGCAGCTTAAAGGAAGATAATTTTGGAATGTTACTCAAGGATAGTCTGATGTGGAGGTACTCTATGTTGATTGAAATCTAGTAGCATCTGATGCCAAAAGTGGACCCGAACCATGTCTGAGAAATGACACAGGTAAGAGGCACTTGAGAAAAGTGCCATTGGTCATTAGTGATGGGACTTCCATCACTGGAGAATGCTGGGAGAGATTGATAATGCTACACAACAGAATGATAGAACAATTGGGGACACATAATCCTCTCTTGTAGAGAGGATTGTAAGGAGTACCTTCCAATTGCAACAGAGTGGTAGAACCATGGGGCCACCATAGTTATGGTATGTTGTAGGCGCATTAATTGAGTAGATGTCCCAAAAGACTTCAAGGTTGCAGATAAACTCTCTTGATCGTGTTCATGATAACATGAGTGTCACGGTAGACTTAGCACCAGGGGTTGGATGTTCAAGAGATCGACACAAACATACCCCTTGAGGGTATAACATGGCCCTATATTTTTGTTTAGCCTTGGAATTATAATCAATTAACTAAGTAGCCAATACAGGTACGGGTACGGGACGTGGATTTGTGGATACAGGGAATTTTGTTTTTGGACCTGGATACATTTTTGGATATGGCCATACAAAAATATATTAAAAAAATTGAAAATATAAAAATTATAGCCATATAAGCAAAATTAAACACATAATATGCATAGAGGAAACGATATAAGTTAAATAACCACAAAACATACTAATAATTCAATGCTAAATATCATAATATTCAATGGTCGAACTTAGATCAGGCTCATAACAAGTACATAGTGCAAATGTTACAATGTACAGACAAAAATAAAGATTACAATGAGATGACCTGGTGTTAAATCAACTTAAGACTATGGCCTGTCCTCTTCTTGTGCTTATTCACGAGTTGCGCTTTCATATTATTCCCGTGCAAATAATCTTACCATATGTACTGCACAAAAAGAGCCCTGCTGAGCCATATTTCGGGGACATAAAGGATAAGCAAAAAAATCATTATTAATTTCAACCTCTCCCTCAGGCTCATCTTAATCCTGTTACAGACATTTATTTCCTGATTTTAGCAAGGCTGAAACACGATCCAATAGCTGTAAGACTTGCTGACTTGCTCTGGCAACCTTCATAGCTGTTGTATACAGCCCTAATAAAGAAAATACATATGAATCAACTGTGAGGCTCACGTTTTGAAACCACAGCCAGCCAAAGAAACTGCAGAGAGATTTTCATACTTTATTTGGTTTTTTATTGTTTTTTTAAGTCTATGTTTGACTTTTTATTACGCGAAATTGAAAAAAAAATAAAAAACACATTTTTTCTGCTGGATAGGCAGGGGATACCAGCAGGATGCATCCTGCCCGTATCCCCTACGTATCAAACCTGTATCCGTACCCGTTGCAGTATCATATCGTATCCAGGACCCTATACAGCAGTTTCCAGTAACATAGTCAATTAATTACATTGAGATTAGCTATCTCAATATGATTATATAGTTTGTGTTAATCACTCTAACAACAAACAGGGGAAGAATGAAACATGAAAGGTAGGTCGACCCATATTGCAAATGGAGTCGCAACAAAGTGAACCCATTATTCAGCACTACTTCCTGGTTTACTTAGCGATTTCAGCATCTGGTTACCCATGAACTCTGGTGAGATGGAATGGTGATGACCATAGGGATACTTGGCAGTGCTTGTTTTATTGGTGACAGGTTTACATATTGATTAAGTTCATGTATGGACTTAATAAGGTACTTTGAGCCTCTTATTCTACACAAGATCATATTACCGACCTGATGACTAAACCATTTAAATTGTATCTGGTTTAGCCATTTGGGAGGGAAGATAACAGATATTTTGATATTGTTAGATATTGTTAGATATTGTTAGCATGGTATTAGGTGGTTGAGCTAGTATTACAACCACTAGGTCATTTTAAGAGTTAGAAGGATATCATGATTATTCTATTTGCCTAGTTATAAATATATGCTCTATTGCAGCGTAATAATAAGCAGTAATTGCGCTAGAGAATAGCGACTGTAAAATTTGAAGATTTTTTGGAAAAGTACTATCGCTACCACAAACACGACCTCTGGTCTATTTCTCGGCTCCCTTCTACAATGGGTTGCGACCCAGTCCAATGCAGGCCTTCAAAGCATTCGATCATGAGTTTAAATGTTGTGGTTACTGAGTATTTCTAGGCGGCTGGATGGTTTTTTTGTTAAGGCTCCATTTTTTTGTTAAGGCTCCAGGGGCAGGACAATGAGATAACGATGTAATTTAAAGAGAGTGCATAATGGGGTGGCAGTGGTCAGGGGGATGCATATTGAACTGACTAAATAATTGGTGTTTAGGGCCACAGGGCTTCCAATGAAGTGGCAAAGATGGATCAAAGTTAAAGTAAGGGCAATGGAATACCGAAATTCATTCCTTTTGGCAGGTGAAGTTACAAAAGATACTAGCAAAGTTGTGTTGCAAAACTCATTACCAGAACAATGCTTAGAGGTTGGTCTTCTCAACCAGAAGTACATCACCTGTGAAAGTAGGTTCTCTCTTCTCTTCACTTACCACTTTAAGATCTTGTCCCAACTAAGGCATAATTAAATGATCAATATGCCCTTTTTCTTATTAAAATTTATACAAAGGATGGTTGTGGAAGTGTAGTGTGGCAGGTCTGGGGCAGTAGCCCATCATGGGCATATTAAACTAGTTGTGTTGGAAAAATTAAGTGAGGTGAGGTGGCGGACACCCCAGGAAAGGTTTTTTAAAGATTGGAGAACCAAGGGGTATCGGACCTAACCGTAAGCAGAAACAACAGGTGATTTCCTCTTTAGAACGTGATTTTCAACCAAAAACAGGGAAATGTTAGAAAAGAAGTAGTTGACAATGGAGAATTCAGGGAAAGAGGGCTTTCCTCCAAGGGCTATGAAGTTGAGAGTGACTCGGAGGTGGCAGTTCTAGGAAAGCATTTGAACGATATAGGTAACTCGACTAAGGGTGGAAAAAATACAGCTCTGAATCGTGATGGGGCCTTTGGTTGAGGCTTCATAAAATATTAAAAAACAATCCATGAAGCTTGAGAATTTTAGAGCTAGGGTTCTGCAGTTCGGCTATCAGGGTCAACAAACATGAGACTGTGGCTAAAATAGCAAGGGAAGTCACTATGAGGAATTCCTCTATAGTTGTTGCTTCACCAAATGTTGTTGAGCCTGTCATTTGATGCAAGAGCATCATTTCAAAGTATAAATTTTGTGCAAATTTAGTTATATGTTTGTAAAAGAATCATATGGTGAACAATAAGAGGCTAAGTCATGCCTCACTATGCTTGTAAAAAGTCCTAGGTTTTAGGAGGTTAATACTATTTTATAAATGACCTTTTACACCTATGTAAATGTACAACTTACCATCTATCTAGAAGCCCAACCTACGTTGAGCTAAGTTGCCAATACGGGTACGAGTACAGATACGTGTACGAGAATCGGATACGGCGATTTTTTTTGGGGGGGTTGGATACGGCTGTACAAAAATATATATAAAAAATTAAAAAATATAAAAATATAGACATATAAGCAAAATTAACCACATATGATGCATAGAAGAAACATAATAAGTTAAATAACCACAAAACATACTAATAATTCAATGCCAAATATCATAATATTCAATTGTCTAAACTTAGATTAGTCTTATTTATTATTACAAGTACATAATGCAAATGTTACAACTTACCAGTATGGACAAAAATAAAGACAAAAGAAAATCCCCTGAGATGACCTGGTGTTAAATCAAACTTAAGAGCATGCCCTGTTCTCTTCTTTGAGCTTATTCACGAGTTGAGCTTTTGTATTATACCTGTGCAAATGATCTCACCATATGTAATACACAGAAAGAGTCCTGGAGAACCATATTTTTGGGACATAAAGGATAAGCAAAACAGGACATAATTGATTTCAACCTCTCCCTCATCTTGATCATGTTACAGACATTTATTTACTTTGCTTTGGCAAGGCTGAAACGCGATCCAATAACTGGAAGACTTGCTGACTTGCTCTGGCAACCTTCACAGCTTCTGTATACAGCCCTAATAAAGAAGATACAGATGAATCAACTGAGGCTCACGTTTTGAAAACAGTCAAACACAGCAAGCCATTGAAACTGCAGAGAGGTTTTCATACTTTGTTTTGTTTTTTGAAGTCTGTGTTTGACTTTTTATTAAGCAAAATAAAAAGTGTTTGACTTTTTATGTCCCATATTTTTGGGACATAATTGATTTCAACCTCTCCCTCATCTTGATCATGTTACAGACATTTATTTACTTTATTTTGGCAAGGCTGAAACGCGATCCAATAACTGGAAGACTTCTTGACTTGCTCTGGCAACCTTCACAGCTGTTGTATACAGCCCTAATAAAGAAGATATAGATGAATAAACTGAGGCTCACGTTTTGAAAAAAGTCAAACACAGCCAGCCATTGAAACTGCAGAGAGGTTTTCATACTTGTTTTGTTTTTTGAAGTGTGTGTTTGACTTTTAATTAAGCAAAATTGGAAAAAAAAAAAAAAAAAAAATTGCAGGAAACGCCTGTGTACGGCCGGATATGGCACCCAGACGTATCCGGGCATATCCAAAGCCCAGGGATGCTCCCTGGGTATATCCCCGCGCTCCCGTATCCTGGGAGCGTTTCCCGGCGCTCCCAAGGCCTAGGGGGGCGTATCCAGTAACGTAGACGTTGAGAAAAGATAAATAAGACCTACAAAAAAAATGCTTAAGTAGTGGAGAGCATTTAGGAGGAGAAACCTACGTTGGGCAAAGTAGTTGAAAATAGTTTATCATCATACCAAGTCTAAAGGAATCTAGTCTTTGGAGAGATATGAGTGGTCAAGGAGAAGTACATCGTGAGTGGTGGAGCAAAGGGAAACAAAGGCCTTTTAGGCCTGCATTTTGTAAATATGACTGTGTAAAGAGATCAATAAAAGAAATAATTTGATTCTCAAGGTATGTTTCACAGAAAAAAAAGGGCATTTATTCGCCTGTTTTAATCTTTATTACATATGTTCTAATGAATTAAGAGTTAATCTTGAATGTTAAGAAATGAGAATGGAAATTGTTAAGAATTTGCCAGTGTAAAGAGAATTTTAAGTACAAAGGAATGTACTGTTCTTGTGTTAGAAGAAAAGAGTCGTAGAAAGTATGTAATAAAATGTTGAGAATCGATAGTTCATAATGATTCTCATAATTGATGAGTTTAAAGGAAAATGAGGAGCAAATAAGGCACAAAGATTATATCCTACACAGTCCTGTATGAATAAATATGGTATGCAGTTCTGTTTGAAAAGATGCCCAATCCAACGCTGCCAGGTTTATGAAGAAATAATTAATACAAACCAATGTCGCTCAGATATAAGAACAAGCCATAGATTTGGTTTTGAGGAATGATATTTCACTGCTGAATTTGAAGACACATTTAAGGAGAAGCTCAACAGGTAAAAGACGTCAAGGAGTTTTAATTGTCTATTACAATCAATTAGCTGTGTGAAGATTGAATGGTTTTAGTGCAATTTTGATTGAAACACCTTTCTTGAGAAGCCATCTAATATCAGAATAAATTAAGCTCACTGATACTCAAATTTGGATATGTCGAAACTATATATAGAAAGAAGTTCGACTGGTTGTATACACAAAACTGTCCAATACTAAAAGACGTTTTTGGTGCTCGACATATCTCAGACCCGATTGGGTCTTAGTCTTCTTTATTTAATAATCAGAAGTTGTTGAGGAATCGGCCAATGATATAATGCGCCATGCAATGATTTGCCATTCAAAACTAGTTTTGGTGTGTGGACTATCATCCTATGCAGAATAAATCCATAAAGAGACATTCGCCCAATTACATAAGTATTGGTAATTCCCTGTTGGTTTTGGCTCCCGAGTTAATTAATTGATGTGTCATATTGGTCTTGTAAAAGATCAATACTATATCATAAGCAATTGAATTACTGTATTGTTATTCTGTTAGTCCATGATCAGAAGTCAAATTATAGCTCACGGCCAGGACTGTTAAAACTCAGAAAACCAGGGTTTTTCATGACTAAAAATCATTCTCCCAGAGAAATATCCAATGAAAAATGTTGAAATTTTGACAATAGGTGCGTTTTTGAATTACGAATCCAACGAATCTAATTAGAGATTGACTGGTTGGATATCGAGGGAGATACAGCCAAAATACAGTCGGCTACTGAGATAATTTTAATTAAAATCCTGCAGAACTATGTCTGTTTAAATTGAATGCCCAGTTTGGAATGATCTTTTGTAAATGATGAATTGATTTTGAATTGTATAAGTCAGATCAGAAATTAATAAAGCATGTAACACAAAGTGTTCTTGAAAAGGTCCAGATTGCTATCATTATTCAGCGGTTGTGGAAACAATTTCTTTGGCAAAGCGTAACTGGACTATCCAGAGCTAACCCCAAGGATGCTTAATTATAGTTGCTTCACGAGAACAAATTAGAGTGTGGAAAAAGGAAAGAAGGGAACTGAAGAAAATAGTCAAGGAAAAGGTGGAGGAGGCAAAGCAGGATGTAAATGCTAGGGACCAAACTATTGTCAGCATAACGGACAAAACTATCAAGGTTTGTGAACTATCAGCTCATATGTCAGCATGCAAGGATCATGCTAGGGTTTATGGATTGTTTTTGAAAGAACAATGGTATAAATTCCAAATTGAAAGGATTGCTTCAGATTTTTCGTTTGATGTAAGTAGGCCAAAAACCTTTTGTCAAACTTTCTTCTCTTCTCGAACTAGGGAAATAACTTGCTTTGTGAGTTTTAATTGCACAACTTTGTTCTTCCCTACCACATGGAATGAAGTCCCAATCCCTGTGTGGGTGGTGTGATTTCACGAGCGTTTATCTTTCATCCAAAATGAAGGTGATAGTGGCAAAGAATACCTCTCATACTTTGCTGCAGAACAAGAAGCATCTCTATGGCTGAGGGAGAAGCACCCTAGACTTTCTAAAATATTTGCTAGCTTGAGGACTCTAACTTCCCATTTTGGGATTGCTGCAAGGTTTAAGGAACTCCGATCAGAGGTAATTGACAAATTTGAGCCTAAAGAAATGTTTAAGCATCCAAAAAACATCGTGCTCGTTGGCTTGAAATCTAGATTACCTTGAAGCAAAAGGAACTACATTCCCCTTTCAATTACAAAGCTACAATTTCAAGGGTGGAATTCTGTAAGGTTGAAATCAAAATACTGGGCATTACATGAATTGGGATCTGATTCCATTGTACTCTTTTGTGGTATCCTATACCTAATTGGGGAAGGAGAATTCCTGTTAACTCTAAGGAGGAAGCGGAAAGATGGAAGGAGATAAAAGAGGCCAAAGGGTATTACTCAACAATTGATGATCCCTACACTGATCCCTATGATTTTCAGACGATCTGTGATCTAGATATGAGCCTTTTCCCCTCTGGTTAAGGTTCCGTTTTGAGTGGACCTTGGGTTTGTGGTCTACCTAATTGGAAAGGAATTTTCAAGGTCTTGGTTTCCTCAGACTAGATGTTGCAGAAAAGTTTGGTAGTAAAATAGTTTTTTGCTGTCCCTCTTTGCATATGGTTGAAGAAGTGGTTTTTTAAAAGCTTCTTTTTAAGTTTCTATGAAGGAATGTTTTGAAGTGTTGAAAGGTTTCTTTTGTATAAAAAAGGGTTTGGTAGTTCACATATGCAAATTTCAGTACCATCTATTTTATTTTTGAAGTCTTTTATGTGAAAGGGAGGGGGTGTCCGGAGGGAACGGGTGGTTACAACTCCCACTTTACCGATCAAAAAAATAATAATTCACTGTCCATCCCTTGTTCATGGGTCAAGAGTTCAAGGTATTGCTCGGCTAAACATAAAACAGAAAGCGCCTCAAGGATGGATCAAATTAAACTTTGTTGCAGCCTCAAGGGCAATCCTGGCATTGTTGGTTGGTGTGTCTCTCAAAGACCCATTCAAGAAACTTTGTTATGGCCTTCTCCTATTTATCCCACGCCCAAACAATTAGGCATAAATCCAAGTTCTCATCGCAGGCCTACAACTTGCCAAGGGTCAAGGTATTACCAATTTGATAATTGAAGGAGACACCAGTTAGTCATTAACACCATGACTAAAAGCTAAGTGACAATACTTGCTGATTTTTCAGCTCAAAAATCAAAAATTCGTTGATTTTCCCCCAGGGCATAAAGTTTACTTGAAAATCGCTCAGTTTGAGGTCAAAATCGCACCTATTGTGAGCCTGTATGTTGTAACCTGTGTTGGACGCCAGTGCTGTAAGCCTGCAACCTGTGTTGGATGCCACGGCATGGAGACATGTTGAAGCCTGCCGTGGACGGCGAGACCAGACGTGCAGCCTCCAACCTGTGTGACCAGACGTGTTGGAGCAGCTCGGCGAGGAAGGGGACGGGGAAACGTCGACACAACAGCCAGGGCATAGATGGATTCGGAGCAGCTCAACGCTTGGAAGGTATGGTTTATAATTTTGTGTTTTATTTTATTTGTTACTTTTAATTTTATGCTTTGTTTTAAAAAATATACATTTTATGTTTTGCTTTTAATTTTTTTATTTTTTATTTTAAGTTTTGTTTTAGTTTATTTTATTTTATATTATGTTTTGTTTTTAAATTTGTTATTTAAAAAATTTCTTTTTCAATTTATTTTTTATGATTTTTAAAAAAAATTGTTATGTATTTTTAAAAAATATATTTTATTTTTTATCATTATATTTTATTTATTTATTTATTCTATTTAATAATTATATTTTAATTCGAATTTAATGGCCATTTTTTTTCGAACTTTATCCATTGGTGAACTCCAACCGAATTTTATCCTCATTGAACTCAAACTCGAACTCAAACCTTGTGACTTAGACTAAAATAAATACCCCTTATTGGAAGCTTCACTATCTTCTTCGCAAGCTATGGAATTTATGCATTCCTTCTCCCATTTCTCCTTGTCTCGTTGTTTTCAGGAAGCTAATAAAGCTGCAAACCTCTTGGTGAATGTGGGAGCTAATCTCGAAAAAAAATTGAAAGGTGAAAGCTCCCTTTCCTTAGACTGGGAATGTCTGAATGAGCTATATGCTCAAGATTTGAATCACTGGAGGAGAAAATGAGAGAAAATAGAAAAATAAATATACAAAGAAAAGGAAAAACAGAATAAATCTATATGTGATAAAGCTTAGGCATGGAAAAGCCATTTCTACACAGCCCATCTCACTGCCGCATCGACTGCCTTCCCATCATTGTTACCCACCATCATGATCCCTGCATGGCATTTATCACCGAGCAAGGGACACACAGAAGTACATGGAAAATCTTATTGGGTTTGCCATTGCAATAGTTTTTATGTCCTCTCACATGCTCCAACAGGTCATGTCTTTTCATGCCCTTCCTCTGTATGCGCTTTAAAATCAGATCTCCCTTCATAATTTGCACCCTTCCTTTGAGCTTTTTCTTCCATCTATCTACTATCAAGCTCCGGTGGCACAGGGAGTTGGACCCTTATTTGTAAACAAAACAGTGGAAGGACCTGTGTGAAGCATGCTTCCAGCTTTGCTTTGACGTGGATAGTACAGCAGAATACTTTGCCTGGCGCGTCCTCAGATGGAACAGCATTGCTAATATTCCAGGTAAATGAAGATTTGTTTCCACAATTCGTGATGACTTCTCAACTCAACCGGCTTCTATATTCATTTGTTTTTGCTCATTTCAATTTCTGGTCAAGACTGTTTTCCCTCCTTCGGCTTTACCTACGCTGAAGGCAATGTGGAAAATTTTCAAGGCCTCTTTGTTCCTCTCAAAGCTTGACGAAGACATTAGTTTCCTGCAACCAGCAGCTTTGGAAGAAGAGCTTCCATACTGGAGAACTCCTCCTGAGGACAAAGGCAAAGAGCTAGCACAGGTAGCTCGTTTTCTTTGGAGTGCAGAGTCATTGCACTTGAAAGGCGAGCTGGGAATTGGGAATCTCAATTCCAGGCATCTTTTGCTATGCCCATATCAAGTGTCGTAAGAGGAAGCCTAAACAATCTTCAAGAGTTACTCTTCCATCTTCTCGAAGTGAAATGGCAAATCTTGAGTCAAAATCTAAACCAGGAAAAAGGAAGAGATCCTCTGGTGGAATGTCAGAAGAGGATTGGATGATTAAGCATAACGGTAAGCCTCCTAGAAGGCCAGACATCAAGGACATCTTGGTTGGGCCACCTAGGACTCTTGCACAACTCATTAAATTAGGTGTGAGTGTCTCGTTTGCAGCTGGTGTCAATTTCATTTTGGCTATTTGGAATACTCCTGTTGAGTTTGTTTATTGCTGTGACAAGCATTGGTTAAGTTTGCATCCCCCCAGATTACTCTTGTTGTCCTACACATCTCTCTCCCTAAGAAAGAAAGAAATTATATTAATGTCCACAAATGACCAAAAGTAGGTCAATGGGACTGAAGGATACAACCAATAGCAATAGACAGTTCTAGGAAGAGAGAATCCTAGAGAAGAACCAAAGAAATAAAGTACAAAGACAAAATAGGGCAGCATGTAACTAGCAAAA
Source organism: Torreya grandis (assembly GCA_037957365.1). NCBI lineage: Eukaryota > Viridiplantae > Streptophyta > Pinopsida > Cupressales > Taxaceae > Torreya > Torreya grandis. Next base: position 766,608 of record JARHVA010000053.1, on the reverse strand, counting down.
GTGGCAAAGAAACTAATACAAAGATTGCAGTTGTTGTTTCTGAAGGTGGAACTAGAGATGTTGCCACTGATCCACATGACCATTCTGGCCAGTTGTCATAGATTTCCCCCACGGGAAGAAACTATTGTTTGGTTTCGGGTCCTGCTCTCTCTTTCTTGTCCTAGTACTTTTTTCTTCAGACCTATGCACGTATTATTCTGTAGCCTTTTGTAAATGCATAAAAGTGTCAAAGCACTGGGGATAGACACATCACTCCACTTGCACATGATAGCATATGTTCACCTTTTGGTGCATGACCACCTTTCTTCTATTCTCTATCTATTTTCCTCTCTCATCTCTTCTATCTCCCTTTCTATAAAAACTCTATGAAAGGAACATTTTACTGTTTTTCTCCAAGGATGAGGGCCCCAATAGAAAACCTCGATTTACCTATCAAAAAAATTAATTCACTGCTCATGAATTAATTCTTATAAAGAGATTGCCTAATGTATCAATAATGCAATTGATTATAGCAAGTTTTCTGAAACAGAGGAAATGGGAGGGGATGTGTTTTCAGGACAGTTAAGGATTTCCTATAAATATCAAGTGATGACAGAGGAAAAGGTCACTTGGAAAATACAATAAATATTACAACAATTTATCATGTAATATCACTACAGAAATTCCATACACATACCAAATCAAAATGTAATTAGATGAATCATAAATTATAAACCTTGCATTTATGAAACTACTTAACTTCTTAGATGGTCCAAGAATGTTGGACCTTTTGTAGGGACAATGTCATCATCATCATTAATCTCATCAAGCGCATGCAATGACAGCCAACCTAACTCCTTTGCACTATTAAACGCACATCCTTGTCAACATGTGCAATATCACTAGAACCATATCATGTGGCATGTGCTATGCATCCCTCTAGATAGTCTATGGACGTTCAGGCTTAAAGACTATATACTTAGATGAATCAGAAAGTATAAAGCTTATATACATGAAACTACTTAACTTCTAAGGTGGTCCAAGAATGTTGCAACTTCACTACACCCATTATCGTCATCATTGTCCCTCTCCGAGCACACATCAAGCACATGCAATGGCACCCAACCTAAATCAATTGCACTTTTATATTTGTATCCTCATCAACTTGTGTGACATCACTAGATAGATGTCCCAATATACAATCGGTTCCTCTAAATAATCAAGAAATGTTCAGACTTAAAGACTGAACAACCAAAAAAATATTTGCTCTTCGCTCTTCTATAGGTAAGCTTGTCCCTATGAATGAAGCTATAGTTGGATTGGTTACTCTCCACAATAAAGTAACTAGCTCAAACACAAATAAATCAATATCTGAAATTTTCCAATAGGCATCATTCCCAATGTTTTTGCACCCTTCTTACTTCTTCTTAAGCAAAACATAAGGATGTGAAAACATTGGGATGGATGCCTATAATCAAATTTCAGACCTTGATTTATATGGGTTGGAGTTAATTTATTATACATGTAGCCTGAACTTTCAATTTCAAAACAAAACGTAGTAATGATGGAAAACCTCCCCACTCCCCACACTATAGATTTGCCTACCAGGAAAACTAGCTAAGATAGAAGGGAAAGGGCAAACCATTTAAGCTCTAGAACCACATCCCTATGCATCTTCCACCATTCAATTGATCTATTGCCAAGCTAGCAGAGAATTACATTGTCATGAAGAAGCCACTTCATTCTATAAAAGATTAACTGATATTGAAGAAAACCACCAATGTTTAGCCCCTAAGTGAATCTTATAGTGGAGGATGGAAGAGTTGACAATTTCATCCAATAATGCCCCTCCTATTAATGAATTCATTCAAGCGCTTCAGGTGTTATATAAAACATTTAAATAGATGACTTATTAATGAATGGATGGAAGGCCCAAATTTATATGGATTTGAGCTAGTCAATAGGAAATAACTTTGAAATGGCAGATAGAAAGTCCTTAACCTCTTGATCATCAATTGGAGGCACTGTCCTAGTCCTCTCCCATACCATTTTCACTTTGGTGCATGCATCGCAATGTATTTCACCTCCTTTGTACAATGTGCACATAAAAGTGAGATCCCTCCCATGGATGACAAATCTTGAATGCCACAACATACTATCAATATCTCGCTAAAACTTTATAAGACTGGGAAAGTCACTTCTGCATAGTTACTAACCTCTATTGTTGAAGCAACTAATGCAGCTACATGTAATAATCATTTAATAGCTTATATTTCGCCTTCTTGCCCTCATTATATTTGAACCCGTCCATCTAGACCATTCAATGGATGTTGTTGTGCTTTCCACCAACATTAGGTATCTTCAGCATCCTCTACATCCGCAAAATGTAACTGGCATAAAGTTTGGCTAAGAAAAGCCCTTAAATCATCTAAGGATTGGTTGAAACCAAGGCAAAAGAATAGAGTTTATCCTGTTGAGTGCTCATATTCAGCCCCCTACATTGGGATAATAGGGAGGTTTATTGCCACAAGTGTCAAGGAAAATGACGTAGGCATTCAACTAGAGAGAATTAAGAGGACAACACTGGCTGAACACTCCTTTTAAACTGAACACCAGATTCATATGGACGATACCAAGGTAATTGCAGTGGAGGGCCACTATTTCAAGCGTCAACTAAGGGAGGTTGTGGAGATTGATAAGCACACAAGCAATTTAAAACAAAGATGATGGCTTAGGTTTGAACAAATCTTGGAGACCCATTCTAAGCAAATTAAGAAGAGTCCCCCCACTTTAGAAGATGTGCTGGTTTAATGCTTTTCAATTACTTGTTTGCAAATAGTTAATATTTGCAACAACCAATTTATTTAATTTATGTCCATATTGTGGGCCCATTTGACATCATGTAATTAACAAGAGTTATCTATAGAAGGAGCTCTAGTCCGCAATCCTATCACATCTTTCATCTTGATGATGGACGACATGGTGTGGTCCAAAATGTAGATTCAAAAAATTTACAGTTTTTTTTCAATAGCTTGTTTTTTCAAAATGGGTGTGTGTGTGTGTGTGTGTGTGTGTACACACACACATTCATTTATTTATTTTTTAATATATTTTGTACAGATGTTTCCATGCTGTTGCGTTTGTGGGGTTTCTTCATGCTTCTGGTCCTGTTCTCATTTCTAGTTTTGTTTTTGTTTTCATTTCCATTTCTTGGTAACCTAGTCATCTAATATCAGTGACTCCATCCTTGCCTCAACATGCAGCAACATAGTTGCATTAGTTTGTGTGGGTACCAACAACTATAACTTGAGCACAAACTTCAAATAAAACAGATTCACGAGCAAGGCACTGAGAAATTTCCTAACAAGATGGACACAATCAAAAGAAAGAATGTACTTGCCAATGAAGTGGCTCAGGATTTGACATTATCTTATCTTTCTGCAGCATCGTACAGGTGTATTTGACAATTATAATCTGTTCTCTCTTGTTGTTCTAATGAGTTCTATCTATATATCTGGTTAAGTGAATTTTCGAAGGATTGGTCCATCTGCATCATGCATATTATTCGATGCCACCTATGTAAGACACCTACTTATTAAACTAAGACGTAAGTTATAGTTTATTAGTTTCTTTTCTTTAATCTAGTTTATTCACTCTTTTCCACAAGGATACTAAATTTTTATTGTGTTTGTTTCTTCTATGACAACAATTCTAAGCTTGTTCAACCTCCTCCAAAACATGCCCTCTAAATCTCATGTGCCTTCCAAGCGGTAAATCTATTTGGATCTTTCAGTCCAATTTTCTTTTTTATATCACCATTATAGTTTTATGATGAACTGAAATTCAAATGAAGTAATTACCCAAGATCTGGCCCTTGCTTCCAAGTGTTCCTCCCTGCTCTTGTTTGTGCCTCAATATATCTACAATTCTGAATCTTAATAAAGACTCATATTGTACATCCTAAATAAATTGAGCAAAGTTTCACTCTGTGAATAAGTTTAATCTGAAACCGGGATACCAGTTCAAATTCATGGTGGCAGTTTCAAATTATTAGGATACAGGGAGTTAACATCATCCACACACATATCCATAGCAGATATGTTTGTTAGTGCAGAAACATAAGGAGTGCCTGTCTTTCAGGTTACATAGGTCTGTGATGATATGATTTTATTATAGGGCATAGTTTATTTATGTTAATCTGCAAACAGAAATCCAAATGAAGCATACCTTCAATGGATACCATTTGAAATAACCCAGTCATATTCAAAAGATTTAGAGGATAGCATCAGGCTTGGAAGCAAGGATACAAAAGAGAATCCAAAATCCCTCAAGTTTGTCCTTTATGAAATTTGTTTCACAATATCTTTCCTTGCCTTTACAAACAGCATGTCTGAAGAAACAGAAAGAAGATGGTAGCTACCATGTTATGCACCTAGCATAATAAGCACATATGGTAAATCATTGTGTGGTCTAGACAGTTATGTACCATTCAGTGGTATACTGAATTTAGTCTGTTAGAAGAGACAGAAAAAAATATTATCATTACAAAAGGTACTAGGGATGACTAGAGATTATCATGTTGCACCATCAGCCATTGCTAATTGGAACATTGTTCATCTTGAAGAGTCTTTTATCTATTGTGCTTTCATATTCTGCGGCTATGTATTGATCTATTTTAACCATTACGCTTTACTGTTTCTAAGGTATTGGTATCTCCGTGAATTGAAAATGCAGCTGCACCTCCTACCAAAAAGCAGAAGTTACATTAGCAGCCACAGTTACCTTTCTTTTGACTGTATTGTCTTTGCCTTTTATGCTGCACATTTCACATTTCTGGGAAGGTAGAAGGCTGAAGATTTCACCTATTTGTTTGAATAAGATTTAGAGCATGAAAGCTAGTATGGAATTGTGAGGCATTGGTGACCCTTGTGGGCTTGCATTCTTTATATCCAGATAGAATGTGCCATGTTGATAAAATGTTCCATTTCCTCCATAATCTACTGGTGCATGCATAAATTGTTCGACTCCAGAGAAACCTCAATTTTTAACACCATTATCATGGTGATGCACTTGTACTTTGTCTTTTGAATGTGGCAAACATAACGAAAATGAACTTAAGGAAAGGAAATGAAATTTATAGACAAATGATTTGCTGAAATATTTACAAGAGATGAAAAAGGGAAAGACTATATAAAGAGGAGACGAGGATGGAGACAGTTTCAGGGTAAAATATCATTGGCTTCACCTGAACATAAAAATCATCATTATTTTTGGAAAAGTATAATATTCTTACAACACTTCCAATAAGTATTTCAAAAAAAACTTTGCCATTTCAATAACCTTGCAGCCACCTAAGTCTAAAGCAATGTGGTAGCAACTTTTGAGATCTTTCACTGATTCATACAGAAAATGTCAACTCAAAATTCTCCCTTTTATTTATACTGTGTTACCAGGTGTATGTATTTCTTTCCCCACTATTCCCTAAACAAGGATACAGAAGAGCAACTTGAAAATAGACAGTCTGGGTTGTTAATAAAGTGTCCTCCAGTGATAATTGCATTGCAAAAGCTTTGTCACAATCAACAGCTGGAAGTGCCAGCAAATCTGAGGACCTCAGCATGAAATGTCCATGGTATGTTGTAAATCGTACACCTGCAAAATCATTAAATAATGTCTTTTATGGGATGATATTACCATCTTAATACTAACCAGTTCCATACATACTAATGGAAATTTCACCTTAGCTTCAAAACAAACTTTCTAAAGAAGTCAATTCTGTAGAGAAGAAAATAAGAACAATATACCTTTTCCACATCGTATGCGCATAACAGCTTCCCATGCAGTCTCTCTAGTCAAGTCTCTAGCAAGTTCATGCATGAACTTTTCTTTATAAAGAGTGGCATTAAATGCTGGGTAAAAATAGACCTGCCCACCTGTATATTTTGATAAAGTACCTGCAGAAAAGGTAGGAAGATATTTAATGAATAGCAATCCACTAATTTGATAATGGGCACACAAAATTATCCCCTTATAGCATATCCTCACAAGGAGAGTACCTAATGAAGCTATATCTGTATATTTATCGCTAAATGCATACAGATTCACCCCAATCTGATATTTTGTTAGATCCGCAGCCATCTGTTTATAGAATGGGTCCTCAGCAATCCGAATTGTGTGCTCTTTATCAGTGCCATATATGCGTGGATCCTCACCCCGTAGCTTTAGACGTCCAACCCCAAGTGAAGGTAAAGTACTCTGAAAGATAAGTAGCTTCCCTCCAAGTTGGCTCTGCTCACATTCCAAAGTTGCAAGCATTTTCAAATAAGCTCTTAAATAAAAATAGCAGAAAGAAAGCACACAAGATCATCCACCATAGAAAACACTATAACTAGTCAAGGAATCTACGCATACCATAACCATAAAAGCTGCTTTGAGAGCAGGCCCAAAAGCAGACTCAAGGTTGACATTTTCTTCAAACATTGATGGAAGGCTATCCAGCAGAGCGTCTACTACATGTCGAGACTCAGACAAGTTGACAAGTAGATCATCTGGCAAAGGGACAAAGGGGTCATCAAGATCTGCTACAACCATCATTTGTGGCTGTGTCAATGAAGACTGTCACACACAAGCACTACATGTTAGTGCCTGGATAAAAACTAGTTCTTTCATACATTTTCTGCTTGCAGCTTTGCAGGCATATCAAAAATAGTTAACCTTTTGTAGCAGCAAAAATGCGTATAAAGGTTGGTAAAAATAAAGCGGAGAGAAAAACAAATAAATATTGCACTGCCTTTGATACAGAATACAATATTGTTAATAAGCGAGAAGAAAGCACCCAAAAAAAATGAGTAGACCATCCAGTTAAAAGAATAATTTATGAAGAGGAACAAAAAGCAACAAACTTTACAAACGCTTGCCTTTAGATTGTAAAAATGCAAAGCGCTGTCAAATGTCAGAAATCCAATCTGTGTTCTAGGGAAACCAGGAAGCTTATCCAAACAGGATTTTATGGTCTCCGCTGCCACCTGAAAAAACATAAAAGAACACCAACATACAGTCAAATGTAAAAGGAAATTATAAAATCTGTCAATGGGGTTCAAATCATATTTCAAAAACTCGTACTCGGCAGGCCAAAATTTGACGGGGACTTGGGACTTTCTCGGCAGTTACTCGCCATTACTCAGCAACTTTATCACTACTTTAAAAAACATATAAATTCATAAATAAACTTAAATAAATATGTAAATAGTAATATGTGAAGTTGTAAAGTTAAACAGTAATATCAATTTTCAAATATGTACGTATGACCGTATCAGACTTGACTACAAGTATGTATGACTATCAGACTGTATCAGACTTGAATATGGCTTTCATTCATTTGTGTATGACTGTATCAGACTTGACAGTCACTTGAGGGCTTGAACTTGAAGCCTTGAAGTGACTGTACAGTGTCCTTTGAGTCTGTATTTGTAATATCAATTTATCAAATATGTATCAGAATGAATGACAGTATCACTATCAGTGACGTAATGCTTCAAATCTCGCTGTAATACAGTATACCCTAGCCAATGTTTCAAAATTTCACTGCTGAATCGCTGATATTCAAATCTAAGATGACAGATCTTTCATAGCCTGATTCAAATCTCGCCGTAAACCCACAGCTAGAAAAAATGCAGAGAAAACACGCAGAGAACTCAGAAAATGAATAAATAGCTTTATTTTTTTGACCTGGGCTTTTATTGTCATATTGGACTGGTCAAGGTGAATTACTTGGTGATTTTCGCCAAGTAATCACTGTGATTACTCGGCGAAAGTTGCTGATTACTCGCAAAAACTTGAATCGCGATTTTTGGAAAGACTTATCGTTTGCCTTCCTGATCGCAATAAATAGACGATTTGCAGTGAGATTTGAATCTATGGTTCAAATAATGGAACGGTAAATCTTACCAAATGCAATCATTATCACATTGTATTTATCATTTAACAGATATATTTTTTTCATGTTGTCTTAATAATTGAAATACCAAAATCCAGAAGTTTAACATATAAGTAGCCATTTCAACTATATTCATTCCTTCATTCATGTTGCAGATGTGTCATTATATGCAGTGAAGTTCAAAAATAAAGCAAACACGTCTGTAATCCCTTGACTGAGAAAGGTTCAATTCTGCGAACAAAAATAGAAGCAAACTATAAAAGAAAGAGTATCATAATGTATCTTTCTTTATCATGATATTATAACCCTTACCGTGAAGCTTAATTATTAGCTGAAACACTTTATTGACTTGATTAACAAGTTGATATCCAAAGACCGGAAATGCTAATAAAAAGAGATTACAACTTAATTTTTTGATAATGCATTAATGAATATTCCCAGCCATAAAACTTTCACTTTCAGAAAAGTGAGAGAAAGGATGGTGATCCTTTCCTTGCAATACTTTTGATCTTCGACCAACTAGAAAAAGATTGCTTGCTCTTTTTTTTGAATGAAAATCAACAAATATTAATAAAAATTGGGACAAATTACAGCAACACCTGGCTCATTCTGAGAACTATTTTAAAGTAGTGTCTTACATTTGAGGAATAGTCCAGAAATCAGTAAAATACCACCCAAAATTACCAAACTATGAGCACCCCTAATATTGCTGAAATAAATCTGCATATGAAATGAAATAAAATGGTTTTAATAACGTCCATAAGACCGAACAGTCTATGGGACTACTGATTACACCAATTGCTCCAACCGCTCATAAATTCCTGGGACCCAAGGTATCTTTTAGAAGGCTTCTTCGCCTTTTGTTGATCCCTCAACCTTTTTATTCTTTTTTCCTCAAATATATCCACCATGCAGCCAACTCTTAGATTTTCTACATATTTGAATCGAATATCCATGTACTGAGGACATTCAAGGATGAAGTGCTCCTCCATTTCGACCACCCCTATGGTGCAAAAAACTCAAACCCTCTCTTCCGATTGTTCCTTAGGAGCCGTCCATCTGCTTGTCTCGCAGCGGAGCCTTTGAGAGCTAGTTCCCAGTTAAGCAATGACGATCTTTTCCCACCATCTGATTTCAGCCCCTATATATGATTTTTCATTATATTCATAAGCTGGGTTGAACACTGAGATATAGTGTTGTCTTTTCTTGCTTGTCCACTATCTCCACATTACCATTTTGAATGTTTCTTCATTCACGTAATTTTTTATGTTGTTACAGTTTGGACAGTCGGTTAAGCTGATATCCCATTTATTCGTCCACTTGTGGTTTTCTATCATCCAAGCGTTCTTCCCCCTATGCAGCTCTTCCTCTGTTGTGGCTCTATGCCATCTGTCCATCTTCATGCTTTCTATTTTTTTTCAAGCAACATAGTAGCCTAGTCATAGCAATTGCCTCCAAAGGGAAAGTACCGTTTCAGCAAGAATGATTTCATATGGAAATAAGTCCTTAATTCTGAAATTGTTTGTGATTAGACGCTTTTGAATCTTTTCAATTTACCTACATTTCAAACTCGTTATTCCTCTAACCCACACCTCATAGCCATATAATATCACTAGTGTGACAAGTAACTCAAATAAGACCCTGGTGGTCTTCCAGTCCCATAACTCTAACATTCTTGCATCTATTTTGGAGCACATGGAAAGCTCTCCAGCCACCTTGTATTCTTTTCATCTTGCAAGTATCCCATCTAAGCTTACTATGAAAGTCGAGGCCTAGATACATGTACTTTGATACCACTTCAAGAGACCCTTCTACAAACTGAAAAATCGGGGTGGTGTTCCTTTTCACTAAGAAAATCATAATTTTGGTTTTGGCGGTATGTTCCTGCATCCCTACTTCCTTAAAAAAGAGCTCTAGAGCCCTAAGATGATCTCTTAAATCTTGGATTGTCTCTGCCATTAGAATTAGGTCATCGGCGTAAAGCAAAAGTTTCACCATATAATTGGCCAATTGGACCCCCTCCCCTCCAAATTTATTTATCCAATCTTCTAGCTTATCAATGTAAAGCTCAAATAAAGTCAGGGGTATAGGGCAGCCTTCTTTGACACCTATATCACTCTAGAAACATTCAAACAACCCTGCTTACGTTTTGCTTTTAGCCTTGACTTGCTCATACAATCTATGAACCGCTGCCCTGTAGTGCATTGGGACCCCTAGCTCTTCCATCATACTCCATAGTTTGCTCCTTGGTACTCTATCAAATGCCATTTTGAAGTCTACAAAGCAACAATATGCATCCCCTTTTTTATCCCACACCTTTTCAACTAGGTGTCTAAGCGTGACACAATGATCAATAGTAGAGTGTTTGGGCCTAAAACTTGTTTGCCCCTTTGACCTCTTTCCTTTTTCCTATGCCCAACTGCTAATTCTTTGTTCTATCATACTCCCAAATAGCTTTCCAAAAAACGGATTGACCATAATAGTTCAATAATTTGAGGGGTTATTTACATCTCCACTTTTAAACAAGGATATGGTTAAGTTGGTCATCCATTTTGTTGGGAAGCCATTTTGGATGACCTCATTGAAAATTTCTGTGAATTGAGGTGCTATGATATCTGCCCCCCGTCTTAGATGCTTTGCTTGTAGGTTAATAGTTATCTATGTCTGGGGCTTTACCCATTGCTAGCCTTTTAATCCGTTGAATGATGTCTTCTGTCATGAAAAGCCCTTCATTAACACTAATTGTGGAAGGTGTATCTTGTTCACTTTCATGCTCTTACAACTATTTTGAGTACTCCAACCACTGTCCTACTATTATGCTATTCCAGTTCAAGAAGGCCTAATCCTAATCCTAGGAATATATATCGGCTTGGGAAGTCTTTTGTTGTACAAAAGATCACTCATGTTTTTGCAGGCCCAATACATATTAGCAAAAAATACAGAAATCGAAATAGCAAACAAAAATATCATCATGAAGAGTGGTGCTCGTTCTCATATTTCAAAAAAGTCGTCAGAACTAGCTTGCCAAAGGAGTCTCCCCTTGAGCAAAGGCAGATCCACCTTTCTCCTTTCCATTAAGCATCTCCATAGTAGGCCACATGGGAGGAGCTTGTCTTGGTTGGGGCTTGTGCATAGGAACATGTACACCACCACTGCCCGAGGCTTCCTCGTGGAAAGCTTGTCTCTTAGTGGCAAGATGATATTTGTATTGAGCCTCAACATCTCCATACACAATGTTCTCAAGCATCTCAATCCTCTTGTTTTGTTGCTAAAATACAACACTGAGGAAATCAATGCATTGTTCCATGGAGCCCAAGGATTTTCCAAGACTGGGTGTTGAATAACATGATCCCCAATGTTGCCATTAAGGAATTTCAGGTTTCCATCTATGTTGTGCAAGGCAGCGACAATGGCACTTTCTTTGAAATATTTATCCATGGGAATTTTGCTCAAGGTCCACTCTCATTGGGATGGAGGTGGCTGTACTGATTTTGGGAACTATGATGAGGTGGGTGACCTGAGGCCCCAAAAACATAAGGGTTTCCATAACTAAGAGAAGAGAAATAAAGTTTAAGCCACAAGGGATTTCTGGCCTAAGCAGAGGAAGGCATTGTCTGAAACTGTTATGGGGAGATTGACAAAGGTCACTTGCTCTTTATTCCATAGAGAAATTTTCAATCTTTTGCTTCAAAATTGAAGAATGGTTGTTTTTTCCTTTATTCCTTTTAGGCCAAAATGGATACATGCCAGGGGTCATCAATTGACAAGTGGTATGCAACAAACATGATCTGTTGAAGACCATGAATGCACCTACATCATCAATAAAATAAGAGAAAGATATTCCTAAGGACAATAATGAAGATAATGACACAAAAAGATTCGCAACGATATTGCTATGACAACCTTTGGCAAGGAAAGAAATAGAACATCAAAGAAACTATATATAGTCTCATATAGTCATCATTGCAATATACAAGAACACGAAAGAATGGAAAGTACATTGTCTTCATTGATATCTGTAAGTATGATGCACACGGCCTCCAATGCAAATAGAAAAGGAAGGTGGTAGATGTGAATGGTTTTCTCAAACAGTCACAAAGTCAACGACCCGCCTAATTAAAAATCAAATAGTCCATAACTCAAGACATCATATTCCATCATACAATGCTATATAATGCTAGTCTTTATGCATGCATTTTAACTCATTCCTTAGTCTTTGTCATTGATAGTTCGATGTCTTTAACCTTCACTTGCTTACTCAAGTCTGGAATTGCCTATCCAAATGAGCATTCTCAGACACCAACTAAGTCACCCTAGTCTCTGCCTGGTTGTAAAGCATCTTTGACATCTCAAGTTGTGTTGTTTTAGGTGCGTGCAAACAACAAATGAACTCTTTCTCATTTATCCTAATTGCAACAAGATACCATTGTGCTTACATGTCAATATAGGTCAGTTAGTCAATAGCAGTTGAAACACCTCATCATGTACCTGCCCAGCCATAAGAATCTCTCTCGTAAATGCCTTAGGCATCGCATCATGCCAATACTGAGTCTTCTTCAAATACTCTTAGAAATACTGCTCCCTCTTTGTCAGGCTCATTAATCTCATTTGTTAACCTTAGATGCAACTTTTTCTTGTGTCTTTGCATAGCCATCCAATCACGAATTACTCCTTTTCTACATTACCAGATACTGCTACCCAGGGGTCTGGATACTAGTACGATCCTACCCAGATACGTCCAGGAAACATCGGGAGTACTATGGATACTCCCGGATACGTCCCTTTTCTACATTACCAAATACTGCTACCCAGGGGTCTGGATACTGGTTCAATACTGCCTAGATACATCCAAGAAATGTCGGGAGCACTGTGGATACTCCTGGATACGTCTCAGAACATATCCAGGAGTATCCACAGTGCTCCTAGAGTTTCCTACTCGTACCCAGGCAGAATTCAAGGCCAGAAATGTATTTTTTTGTTTTTTTGTTTTTTTTTCTCTTGACAAAAAGTCAAATATGGAGTCCAAAAAACAATTAAAAATAAACATTGTGGCCCTATTTACTCAAAGCTAGGAGTGTTTGTAACAGTTGTTTAAGCTTGTGGACTTGTTTGATTTTTTGTGGGAAAATACAGTGGGCTCATAATCTCTTTGGAGTAAGTATTGGCCATCTTATTGTCAAATGGTTTCCATCTCTTCTTTCTTGTATGTTCATACTCTAGTCTTCAACATGGTGGTCATCAGAATATGTATTTATCATTTCCTGTAGTTCTTTAAAAGGGTTGCACTTCATGCATATTCTCTCTATGTGTGGATGAATGTACAAGGAAAGCTGGTTGCAACAATAGTATCAAAGTTTAGTTATCCATTCCCTGCCATCATACAAACTCGGTTAAGATGTTATGGGAAAGTTATTTTCTTTATTTTATACATATCATGTGGTTAGTTTTGTTTATTTCGCTATATTTTTTATATTTTAAATATATATTTGTACAGCTGTATCTAAAAAATATCCAAGCCCCCAAAAAAATTATTGTATCGGTGTACTTGAATCCTGTATCCGTAACCATGCCAGTACCAGAATTGGCTAATTAGCTCCTTTTTGCCAATCTGTACCTCTCATCTATTGTCACCACACATCGTGATGACATTTGTAATCATGGGTTGTGGTGGCATTGTTGTCATCGTAGGTTACAATAATATTGATGTCACCATGGCTTCTACAATGCTAATTGCTCGGGCCCTAGAAGACAAGATGTCTATCAACATGGAGGCTATATAAAGGGTGTGGGCTACATAGCTTGCTCAACATGCACACGCTAAAGATGCTCAATCACAGGCTCAATAGGAGGCTCTATATTATTGTCAACATTTAGGTCTAATGTTTGTTAGTCAGCATTATCGTCAACATCCATGGCCCAAATCTTATGAATGTTAGCATAACTATCCATTCCGTTAGTGGGGGTATTTTCCAAAGTGACAACAAGAGTAGGACTAGGCACAATAAGCTTACAGAAGGGGGAGGAGGAAGAGGGAACTTTTCAGCATGTATCACTAAGGCACAAGATACATTCAACAACCTCTCAAAAGAAAGTGAGGGGAATTCCTTGATAAGGTAGTCATGTGGCCACATGCTCAAAACTAGCAAATTCATGTCCATCATCTAGTTGGTAGTTTGATAGAAGATTTTGAATCATGTCCGAAGTGTTAGCAGGACTACCCATTCCATAGGTAGGGGTTTTCTATGTTCTGACAATAGTAGGTATAGGCAAAACAAACTTAGATCAAGGGGAGGAGGTGAAGGGAATTTGTCAACATACTTGACTAGATGCACTCAACAACCCAAAAGCAAAAGAGAATGCAAATGGAATCCCTTGAGAAGACTAACTGGTATCTGCAATCTACTTTGGATCGCTTAAATATGCTTTGATGCCACTTTGCTTTTTCAAGGCTTGTCGGCATATTGATCTCCCAAGAGGTATGCATTTGCATACACCAGGATCAAGGTGGGTCACCTCAAGCACTTTGTGAGAGATGTGTTGTGGAATGCCCTTCTTACTACCACTTTTACATCAACAACTTTGTCCTCCTCAATCTCTATATCCTTTCTCTAACACCCATTCCTATATTGCTTGCTCACAGTCAACATCATTAGTCCAATCAAGTCCCCTAGCATCCCTGTTTTGGGTGGGCCGATGATGTTCTTATTCCTTTATACATGATCAATTGGGCCAACATCGACTAAAATTGAGTTTTGACTTTTAGGAATCTAAACCATATTTACAGGTTTCCTTCTGTCATTTCTCAATAAGAACAACATTCACTTTGCTTGCACTCGCAATTCCCCCTTAGCAAGAAGAGGATTTAGGGTTAAAGAAACTTCACTAAAGGAAGACAAGTTAGCAATAAAGGCCTTGAAGATTTCAAGAATAGAAGTTGCGCCATCGAGGTCTATCAAGTCTTTCAAGTGCCCAATTGTGATCTACTTAGGGTTTCTTCTATCCATCTCCACTTCACCTAAAACCATCTCTCATGAAGTGCTGGAAACCAAGGGGAAGACTAATGCATTGACAAGTCAACTTGAGCTAAGTATCCCTAACTCTAATCTCTTTCTTGTGTACTTTGGTCAATTTGTGAATGTTGTATGGTTCATGTATTTGATAACATCTTTACATTATTATACATAGCTCTTGCTTTACCGCCTAATGGCATCATAACTCTTGCTTTATCGTCTAGTGTCACCATAGCTCTTGCTTTACCATCATGACACCCCTGAACTAATAAGGTCCTCCACCCTCTTTCTCTATAGAGATTTTATATGTAGATTGCCTTAAAGATCCATTACAAACAGCACTTGCCTACAGCCCTGAACCACTTTGTGGACCGATATTCTTGTGTGTTGGATTTAGAATGGTTTGCTACCTTTTACCTACTCAGAGACTTGTTATATGTACAGACCTATTATAGGCCTAAGAAACACAACATCATTGTTAGCATTCATGTCCCCTCCACCAAGCTCAATGTCACCAAATATATCAATAGTCTCAGCCTTGGACTACTCCTTTCCCACCACCTCATTATCATAGGTTCAATTATCCTCTTTGCCTCCTCTTCCTCAACATCACCACAATTACTTTCATTTCCACATTTTCAATCACCCTTCCCTACGAAATCATTCACATGTATGGACACCATTGTGAATGCACAAATTGTGAAACAACTCAACATTCTAACATCGTTACCTGACCCAAATGTGGTATTTTCTACAAGGAATATTATTTATAATCTTTATCTTGCTTTCAGGGTATTGATTCAGCTAATCCACGATGTCTACAGTCCTTTAACCAAATATTTCACTGGTTTTGCACTACCAATGGAGACCTCCTCAAGGAAGTATCCTTGATCTCTCTCATTCAATCAGTTTCATTGTTATTAGTACATAGTCTATCTATTTAAAATTTTAAACTATATATGCACTTTTCTCTCTTCCATCATGTACTCCACCTTATTTTTTCCCCTTCTTGAGTGCCTCATCTCGTTTGCAGTTGCATTCTCCCTCGCAGTTTTCCTTCTTTCACCACGACATTTTCTCTGCTGCTTTCATTCATTGCTGCACAAAATATTGCTTCCATACAATCTCTTTTCTTGCATCCCAACACCGACCCTTCTCAACACATTCCAAATATAATTTTCTCTGAAGACTTTTGAGTGAATCAAAAATAAAAAAAGAGTAGATTCAAAGCTAAATCATAGGAGAGTAGCTTCAAATTGGCCCCTACTTAAGCTAACCCAATTAAAAGGGTAGTCAAAGTAAAGAAAGAAGAAGAGAGGTAAAATGGGTAAGCTGAGAATAAATTTGAGCAGTGCAGGGGCTGGCAGGTTGATTAGAGATGACTCACAAATGTTATTAGGTGCATTCTCCATTAAACCTTGGAAAGGACGTGAAGAACATGGCTGAATTGGCCAATTTTGTGGAGGTTCTGCATTGGCTAAGACTCTAGATATCAAACATATAGTTTTGGAAGGTAATTCTAAAATATGTATTAGAGCCATGCAAGCAGGTGCAAGCCCCAACTGGAAGATTGACAACATCTTGATGGAAGGGCGCCACCTCCTTTCACACTTGGTTGAATTCATATGGAGGCAATGCTTTCAGGAAGCAGACAAGGATGTTGATAGGATACGAACCATGGGGTGGATTCAGTTTGACTCACATCTAGCACATCAAGCCACTCTTGGGAAGGATTGCATTCTTTGATATTGAGGAACTTAGGACAACCTAGGGTCATGAATAATAAGCCTAGGATTGCCCATTCCCCATCCTCATGTCTTGATATTTAATAAGGATACTTAACATCATTATTTATGTGACAATCTTATGTGATTTAAAGAGTGATGTACTGTACCCATTCTCGCAGGTTTATACGTGTAATCATGTAGAAAGGCCACCTTAATTAGCTTCTCATTTTCTGTTTTGTGCACGACATTGTTATTCTGCTTTCTCTCTACCATCTGGTTTTGGGTCTTAGGTTGTGCATGAGAACTATGGCATCTAAATAGACATGCAAGGCCATAGCTGATCTAGTAATGAGATCATGTTTCTGACTGTCACCTCAAGGCTGCTGCATTCGTGAAATTTATGCAGCAGCCCGACAGATTAGCAGGACTGGATGGATTCAAATATAAGTTTGAATATCTGCACGATGACTTCTGATGGAAATTGCCAAAGAAGGTGAAGAAAAGAGAGGTCCAAGCTCTAGATATACAATCATAAGAAGAGTAATCCTCCCCATCTCATCCAACCATGAAAACCTGGAAGACCATGAAAGTACACCATAAATACATGAGGAAACTGTGTATTGTGCAGGATGGGTTCATTGCAGTCATTGATAGCAATGGACATTAGCCTGCCTTGTCAGTCGAATGCCAGGTCCTCCCCCGCTGGTGGCCATGGCAGCGGTTGGGCATTTTCTCCTCAAAAGGATAAGGGGCGCCCTACTAAGGCTAGGGTTTATTTTTTGGAATGCACAGACAAATGCACACCTGAATAAAATGATTCAGCCACGCCCAGAGCAAGAGCTGGCTAAGAAATAAAAGCTGAAAGATGCGGAATTCACTGCAACAGGTATGAGAAGAGGACCAGCAGGCCTCTCAGTAGACCAAGCAAAAGAAGATTGGGTTTGAAAGTTCCATTGCCTATCTTATTATCTGTTCATTTGCTAGATTTAAGAAATAATGTGTTTCGGTAACTGAGAATCATACTCTTAAGACTGTTAGCATGTTGGGTCTGAGGTTGTTTGACAATGAAACGCATTTTTGGTTTCACTTGAGTCTGGGCTCTAGATGCCCATGAAGGTGTGTATTATGAAATTTAGAACACTTGATTTGGTAATATTATGCTATATTTGATTCATTTACTCTGCAGAAACCACATCTACTTTACAAAACAATACCACATTTCTATTTGCATTGGCAATTGTTTACAGAAATCTTTGTTGGACGTGAAAATATTTCAAATATTCTCATGCAGTTTGTGGAGGCCTGTAGCCCTAATGGATTATCAAAAAAGAAACATTGCACATATGGATTATCTGGGAAAAATTTGGCATCCAATGCTTTTATGCATTAGCTATGTTGTTTGGGTACGGGTACGGGTACGGATACGGGGACGTCTCGGGTACGCGGGTACGTCATTTTTCAAAAACCTTGATTTGGATACGTCGTGGGTACGTCTGTATATATATATATATATATATATATATATATATATGTTACTCATTTTTTTAGTAAAACACTTGAAACTACATAGTGTGAAAATATTTGTCTATAAATGATAAAACACTTAAAAATATATAATATTCATTCATTCATTACTTCAAAGACAAGATGTACATTCAAATCTAGAATAAATCATCTCAATTGTCCACAAAATCATGAATGCCACTCCCATTATTTTTCAACTTTATCATTTACTGACACTTTCTCTCACAAGGGCTCATCGGTGCATTGAATCTCACGAGTGCATGCCTTAAGGGGTGCACAGGGAATGGGGTGGGATCGGCTTGTGGCACTTTGCCAGAGATATTCTCAAACTATTCTATCACGCATACATCCCTTCATGCAGCCTTCATACCTCCTATGATGTCTCCTTGAAATCTTGAAACCCTGAAATATGGCTAAGTTTGAAACCCTGAAACCCTGGAATCTGACTAACTCTGAAATATGACTGGATCCTCCAAAACCTAGAATTTGCATTATAGCTCCTAGTAGTCCGAAACCCCTCTCAAACACCCTGAAAGTATATAAATAAAATATAACTTAAAGTATAAAAAACTAGATGTCCATATCTAAATGTAAACTTTATTTCTATACGTTGAGTCGGACTGGATTTACATTTAGGGTTGCTTAGTTTTTAGGGTTTTTATTTTTAAGGATTTTCTGGATTTTTTTTAAAAACAATTCGCCATTTTTCTGCCGGAATCCCTCGAGTACGCGCCGGAAACGTCCCGGGTACTCCCGGAGGTGTCTCGGAGGCGCCCGTCGGCTTGCCGGACATTTCCGGAACGCCGGCGGGCGCCTTCGGGAGTACCCGGGACGTCCCCGTGCCGGAGGCGTCTTCGAACAGGAGGCGTGGGGCTGGGGGGCGTATCCCTGCAACACAGTGCATTAGTAATGAATGATTCACATTATACACCTTCTTGAGGGATTCCTGCTCAAATACCTTGGGAACAGGCATTTCCTATAGACCTTAGAATACCATTAATATTATCCTCGTTTTCCACTATTACTTTTGCTATGACAAGGTTTTGTCAAGAAATGCTTCCTTGCACTTATTGAATTGGATTTTTTGACATTGGGAATTCCCTTCTCTCAAGTGAGGCCCTATTTCTAAATGTTCTCTTCATCATGAAAATCCTTCTATGCCCAATGCATAGTTAGTTGCAATTGTAAAAATCTGTTGACACCATATGCACAGATAATTGCAACTTCAAACAAAAATAGGTGCTGTGATAAATACTACTAATCGAATATCAATCTAGCTTCCTTTGAGGGTGGGTTAATAAATCAACTTCTAATTTTTAGAGATTCCCCACTTTATTTAATTAAAAATTTAACTCTCAAATAGAACCTCCAGGTTTGTTTACAATAACCTAATTGTATGCATCCTGCAGATCATTTTGTTGGGAACCTACAGATTGAATATAACATACCTCACTTCTTCACAAATGGGAATGATAGCCTATCACCAATCTGTCTAAATCCCATTTCACCAGCAGCTACCATTTGCCTTGAGACTAAATTCGACTAGGAGAATCCCAATTTAGCATCAATACCTTGACCCTAATACTCTTGAACTTGACAACGTTTGGTTCTTTTGACATTTTGGAAAAAACTTTACTTCATAATTAGATCTCGTCCAAACGGTAAAGTGAATCCTAGGTCGTTGCCTAAACATTATACCTTACGTGATTTTATTTCCATTAGCTCTTCTTGTCTTCCATCATACCCACCTGTGAAAACATGCTCTTGAAATGCATCTCTTGCCCCTCTTTTCTCTTCATTCCAAGGTGAAAATAGATTTCCTAGAGTGATTTTTTAATATTTAACTGTGTAATGCATTAAGATGTCTGTGTATATAGAACCAGTTGTACTACCATACTCAAGTAACTATGTTTTAAGGATTCATACAATGTACTCCACACCTGTACTCAACATACCCCAAAACCATCAAACCCATGCAAATTTGCACTTAGCTTGAGAAAGCCTTTGGAAGTACTTAATGCTTTGCGTGATATATTATGCTGTCACATTGATCCCTTTTGATCACCAGTGGACCATAGTATAATTTGTTACTCCATACAATACAAGAATCTGAAGCCAAGATTAGCAAATTGTATAAATCACTTCATTTGTAAAATGCTTAGTTACTATTATGGTGTAACCATTAATCAAAAGCTTATAATGGCAATTTTACAAAGCTATGAATGCATATGAAGCATTCACATAAGTATGATTAATTATAAATTAGTAGTATCCTTAGCCAGAGTAGGAAAGGTGGAATGATGCAAGGTGAGGTTGGAATGAAATACACAAAAGATGGTTGGTTTAATACCTGAAGCATACCACTTCTGACTGCTGATAGTGAAACATCAATGAGGAAGAAATACAATGGCGGCATTGGTGGCCGCACCATATATTCAGTTGGTGCAACAAATTCAACACTGCCCTGAGAAAGTTCTGGATGTTTATCGGCATCTTGTCGTCTTCCGTTTATATCCAATGGTGCAAAGTATTCTCCAGATACTGTTCATAGTACATCCAAAACTGCAGTTGTTTAATAAATGAATAATTGAAGAAAACAAAACGAAAACCAAGTTGCCATAGCTAATAGAATCAGATTTTTTTTTTAAATATGGAAACAACATCAAAATGAGATGGAACTTGTCATTTTTCTCAATTTTCAAATTTCAATAAGCAACAAAGAAAACATACCAATGATAAATGAAATAATCTTTTCATAATGAGTAAAGTTTCTATAAGTTGTTTGAAACTTACCGACTGGCTCTGCTAGACCATCAATGTTCTTTAAAGAAAACCAAGCTTCTAATCATATAACATGGAAATTATTTTTTTAAGCTGTGTCTAAGGTATGAAATTAACCAGAAGTGTGGCAATCATTTGAAACTCCATGCATCCTCCAATACCGATATTTATGCCACCAACGTATTTCATGCTAAAATGTATAACTAACTGCACTAGAGACCCTTCTTGCTAAAGCCATAGTTATAAATCAATCGAAGACTAACCTAGCAACTACTTATGAAGAATAATAACTTGTTGCTTTAATGAACTAGCAGTACATGATACACCAATAGACCTGTAAAATCAATTTTGTACATTACACTAATATCAAGTCATGACATGCCAGTCTTTCCATTGGGCCCAGCATTCTTTGCTTTTGGAACTGCCTTGTCGAATTTGATCATATGTGTCACTTATTGTTCCAGTTTCACTGCTTTTAAATACTTGATTCAATAAGATCAAAAAAAAAAAAAAAAAATCTCTCGTCTTTTCTCAATGTAACTAATTTCCTTCAAGAGTTAATATACCAATAAATTTCCTAGGCACCAAACAAGTTTGCCGCTGACTCCCTAAAACAGTTTTAGAATGCAATAATTCAACTGCATGAAGAGTGTTTTTAATCATGCATCTTATATTACATTGCATAGAAAAAAAGATACATGAAAAAACATCTGGTTAACTGTACTCTTCCAATAATTGTATAGGCCTGCATTTCTGCATTAGCTCCTCCTTGCAAAGAGTCAAATTCCTTTCTGAAGACATCTATCCTAGGCATAATTTGATATGCTAAATCTTATCCAAATGACAGAAATTCACTTAACTGAAGTGTACGCCAAAATATTTACATTGGCATTTCAACAGAAAAGAGATTCCTGTGTCTTAAAGTATTTTAAATCTGTTTCCCAGAAGCCCTAAAATCCAAGTATCTCCCAAGCAAGAATTCTATAATTCCCTAATGAAGCACCTTTTAACCTTAAAGGGGCAACCAAAGGGCTTATAAAATTCATGATTAAGTTTGAATTAAAGTACACATTTTATTTATCATTTCAAATTTTAAAATAAATAAAACCAAATGCATGTTTCAAAACAAATGTATATAACAACATGATTAATATGTGTCCAGGAGGTTGTGGTGCAATGGCAATGGGATGTATTGTTAAGAGTAGACCCATTACTAAAGAATCCATTTATTCAACATTGACTTGTGTCTACACCTTGCTTGAAAAGAGAATATTTAGAGAGTATTATTAAAGAATCCATTTCTTCCCCTTCTTCATTAAAAGCCACGAGTGAAAATTTGAGCTCCAACATCTCCCACATCAGCAACAATCTATGGACGTTGCCATATGGGCCTTGCTTTCATTCCTGCTTGATGCCAGTTGCCAACATCCCATCAAAGACCAAGACACCCCTCATTAGTTGACACTAGGAAAGACACCTATGCCTAGAAAATCTACAATTATATTTCTTGTAACTACCAAGTTTTGTCTTCGACACAGTTGTACAAATATGTATTCTATGAGGGTTTGGTCTCCTTTTTGTCAAGTCGTATACATCAAACATCTTGGATCTGTACAGTACTTATAGATTGATACACAATATATAATTTGCCATTACACTTCTCATATGTTGTTGTGTGGTTTCCTTAATAAGGGTGTCTACTCTCTACATCATCACAACCTGATTGTTGTTCACAAGAAGCAACACAAACCCTTTTCACTCATAACTTACAAATATGAAGCATTCTCTAGAATAAGTCCAAGAATAATAGCTAAAAGTCTTGACAAAACTGTAAACAAGAACCAGAGTAAGAACCTTGAATCTTGAATGAGGACAAATCCAAAACATAAAGGAAAAGGGCATCCATGTCATTACCAAAATAATAAAAAAACATCTAGCGAACAAAAAAATATTCAAAAAAGGCAAATGGTGCAACATACACAATTTGAGCAGTCATTCTGATGAAGAATGTCCTGATTCAAAAACCCTGCCTGCTAAATCACAAGCATCCAAATCTAATGATCCAACACTTGACCAATTAACTAAATATGGATTATAAGCCTAGTGACATGGTAGCAACAACTCAACTAAAATTATATTTCTAGTTTGGCCTGGAATGAACAAAGATACCAGATGTGGGTTAATGTACAACCTGTGCATTTCATTGTTGACAGTGGTAATCAAAAGAACATAATGTCACGAGAATTTGTGCAAAGATTGAACCTGCCACTAATGCATGACTCTCAACCATACACCCGTTGGGGTTAAGTTAAAGTTTAGAGACACGTGCCACTCATCAGTGCAATTTGGTATACAAAATAAACTCTTCCAAGATGATGTACTTTCTGATGTAGAGCCATTGGAAGTATGTGATGTTTTCCGCTAATCCATCTTTGTTGAAATCTATCGAGCATCAATAGTTGGCAAGTCAATTCCACACTACTACTAGCAAGATGGGCTCTTCTATCACTAGGGACACTTGGCTGTACCACAAAAGTAAAGCGTCATAAATTGATATGGAAGGCTCAATTTAGCAGGGTTTCAGGACATTTGGAGTTCAAAAGACTTTGGTGCTACTCAAGAAGGATGCTGGCCACATACCAAATAAGATTGCTAAATGCATCAAGTCTTGTACCACATGTATAATCACTATGCCAACAAGTAAGAAGCAAGCAATGTATTCTCCTTTGCCAATACAGCAAACCTCTTTGGTCCAGCCCATACAGCATTACTAAGAAAGCAAACAATGTGCCTTTGAGCTAAACCTTTCAGCTTATCTTGGCCTACATATAGTTTACAACAAAGAACTCTTACTTTTGAAATTTCCACCTTGGTTGGTGTTGTCAACCTAGAGTTGCACCCTAAATCAAAGACGTGTTGAAATGGCTAATCCTCTCTCCAGTTGAAAAAATGGGATCTTCTCACGAGGTTGGGTGCCTCAATGGTGATAAGAAACTCCAGAGAAGGCTGGTTCGTGTAAGATGCATCAATGGATCTCTACTATGTGTTGCGAATCTACCATGGGAAAGGGAAAAAGAAACTTGAAAGGGAAATCCTACCTAATGACGGTGATACACCAAAATGTTGATCCACTCTACTTGGAACCTTGAACACTGAATCAAACAAGGGAAAAGGAAGACCTTTGATTTCAATTGATCACTATGCATAAATATTTCATGAGAAGGTCCAATCCAATGACAAAAAACGTGAGGGAAAACAATGGAGAGAGGTATGATACAAGACACTTTGAAGCCACCTAACATCCACTTACAGCTTCAACAAAAGACATATAGAACACTGAACATGATCTGCATAACATGATGAGCTAGCAACTAGGTACAAATCAGAATTTGGGAAGGGAGAAAAATCTACCACGTATATAAATTGTTGAATGAATGTACACTATGCCAACACTTGAAATCTGAAAGTACAATCCTTCTATTGATTGAAGAGGCTACACAACTCACCAATGACAGTCTGGTCTTACCAAGAGAGGGATGGATTTTATAAGGCTGAAAAGCCATTAATATAAAAACTTACAACAAGCCAAGAGATTGGCATTGAAAATAGAGAGGGAATAAACTCAAACCAACTCAGCCTTTACAAAAGTCTATTTCGTCTTGCATGAAAATTATTTGTGTTGAAACAAAAAAAAGACAAGCTTTGGATGCATGACACCTACGAATAGATGTCTTGACTTGAAAACTAGTCAACTTCAAAACAAGAGTAGTCAAATTCACTCGAACTGCTGGAACGTTTGAAAGTCTCCCCTTTCCATGAAATCAATGCAAATGTCAAATTAAGAATTACGTTTAAACCGTCAGAACATTTCAAACAAACAAAACAAACAAGAGTGCGTGATGAAATTTCTGGCTGTTTGAAACGTTCAACGCTTTCCCTGTTCATCATGCAAGACAACTCTATTTTCTGAACTGAAGTGTGCTTGCTTAAACACGTTCACTTCGTTGTATTCACGTTAATCTATGCATGATCTTTGTTTATCCTACCTTTGTCTTTATTCTGTGTTGGTTTTATTTACTATTCATGCTTATGTCCATGTTCAGTTCTGCTTTAATCTTTGCTCATGCCTTTATTTCTGCATTTGTTTTTCTTGTTCAGTTCTGGCTCAATCCTGTTTGTGCTTACGTCTCTGTTCATGCTATTGATCATGCTCAGTTCACTTCGTGTTTTCCCTGGGTTATCCCATGTTCTACTTTAATTCGGGATTCGGGCTTTATTTTAGTTTTCGTCCTTTAGACAAATTGTCTGAAGGACTCTCTGTCTCTTCTCTTTCCCGAGCTTGGCAATTCCTTTTCTCTTTTTGGGCCTTTGCTTACGCCCTTGTCTTTTCTATTTTGAAACTGTCCTTATTCCTTATGCCCTTGTTCTGCTTTAATTCGTTACCTTCCAATTTTCCCGAATTTATTCTTTTAGGCTTTTGTCTTGCCCTATGATTTTTTTCGGACTTTTGTTGACTTCAAATTCCCACGGATTTCCTATTTGACAATTATTCCGAAGGATCTCCCTTTTTGCCTTTGTTCTTTTTATTTTCTTCAGACTTTTTGTCCTCCCAAATTCCGTCGGACTTTTTGTCCTAAGGAATTCGTTTCCTTTGGCTATCATTTCCCCGAAGGACAAGTGCCCTTTGAGAACTTTGCTTTTGTCCTTCGCCTTATGGAGGTGCCCTCCGCAAGGGCTTTTACTTCCCAATAATGCCCTTCGGAATTTTTGAAAGGGTCCTGCCACCGACCAAGTGCCCTCCGCAACCTTCGGAAAAATGATTTTTGTCTTTCATAATTTTTGCCAAGGTCTTCTTCGTGCTTGAAGTGTCCCCCGCAAGGGCACATACCCTTCAGGGAAATTGTAAATGTCCTTACACGACGCCCAGATGTCCTCCGCAAGGGCTATGTCTTCTAGGAGTGCCCTTCAGAAGAATTGAAAAGGTCCATTTCACTGACCAAGTGCCCTCCGCAAGGGCATGTCTGCCTTCAAAAGTGTCCTTCGAAAGAATTGTAGGGCACTCGGGCTTTTTGTAGGGCACCCGGGCTTTTTGTAAGGCACCCGGGCTTTTTGAAGGGCACTCGGGTTTTTGCAACTGTCCTTTGGAACTTTTGTCTTGACTTGAAAACCGATCTTCTCAACTGTGCTTTTCTCCTTTCTTTCGGACAAAAAATCCAAAGAAAATAAGCCTTGAACGACTACCACTTGGTCAATTTTGCAGACTTTTACACAGTCCTTTGAGAGCTCTTTCTCTCGGACAAAATGTCCGAAGAAATAGTCCACCTCTTATATCCCAAAAAACTCCTTGGGAAGGCAGAATAAATAAACTTAAAGCTTGTATATCTTGGCTGCATTTGCACATTTGGCTGTAATCAAGCAAGCTCCTTGGAAACCTCTGAATGACTAAAATTCACCTGGCTGTAGATGGCCACTTGGGTGGCTGTAAATGGTCATTTAAGGACCCCAAAACTGATTCGCAAGACAAACTTGGCACCATAGCAAAGTTCCGAGCATAGTCACAAGGTTCGCCGAATTTTTACCTAAAAATTTGAAATTCGAGAGGGGTTTCAGACCGCTAGGAGCTATAATGCAAATTCTAGGTTTTGGAGGATCCTATCATATTTCAGAGTTAGTCAGATTCCAGGGTTTCAGGGTTTCAAACTTAGCCATATTTCAGGGTTTCAAGATTTCAAGGAGACATCATAGGAGGTATGAAGGCTGCATGAAGGGATGTATGCGTGATAGAATAGTATGAGAATATCTCTCGCAAAGTGCCACAAGCCGATCCCACCCCATTCCCAGTGCACCCCTTAAGGCATGCACTCTATGAGATTCAATGCACCGATGAGCCCTTGTGAGAGAAAGTGTCAATAAATGAGATTGTGCCTGCGAGTGGTCTCAACACTGGGGGAGAGTAGCCGAGTGGTTTAAAGCAGCACAAGAAGACATTGTTAGCATGGATCCCCATTTATGCCGGCAGACGTATGGTTCTTCTGCTCCAGAGTTACAAAAGCTTGCCGTGCGTGTCCACAGTCAATGTGCCAATGCTTCTGCATGCGAAAGAAATTGGAGCACGCATGATTTGATCCATACTAATAAGAGAAACCGACTAAGGGCCAAAAAGTTGTCAGATCTTGTGTTTGTTCATAGCAATTTAAGATTGCTTGAGCACAATCTTGCAAAAGAAGATGACAATCTTCATCTTGGAGAACCATCCTTTGAAGAAGTTGAGAAAAATATAGATAGTGTTGATGAGCTGGATGGAGGATTCGTTGATGGTGCTAGTGCTAGTGCTAGTGCTAGTTTTGATTTTGAAGTTGGGTTTGATGTTGCAAATGTTTGAAACTTAAGTTCTATATCAATTTTGAGCTTAGGCTCTAAACTATGAATATTTTGATATCTTTTAATGTAATTCAAGTTTGAAATTCTTATGTTTATTTTTATTTTATTTGTTAAATTAATTTTATTTTTTATTTTATTTATTTATTTACAATTATTTTTAATTTTTATTGGATTTCTTTTTGATTTTTTTTTTAAATATTTTTTATGTTTTTATATAAGTCGAACTTAATGGCGAATTTTTTTTCGAACTTTATCTATTGGCGAACTTGAATCGAATTTTATCCTTGTCGAACTCGAACTCAAATCCGAACCTTGTGACTATGGTTCCGAGTAGGGGTGACAATTTGCCCTGTGGGGGGGCCAAATTGTCAACAGTTCGACACACTGGATGTAGTGGAAGAAATCCAACTAACAACTATAAGTCCTAATTGCAGCCTGTCAGCAGAAATAGGTCAAATCATATATGCACGAGTCAAGTATACAAGGAACCAAGCAATCACACATCATGCAATAGGGTCCATTGCTTCGAGGAGGCGACTGATCCTGGAGGATCTGAAGGTCCAATCAATTGCTCAAACCAGCAACAGCATCAACTGAACTGCACCAACCTAACCCCTCTTATGCAAACCCAGTCAAATATGATTAAATTGCAGAATGAATTTGATAGAAGGTACTTAGAAAAAATACCAAAAATATTCAAAGTGGCAATGATAGCTTTAAGACTCAAATTTTTATATGGTTCATTGCTTGTACTTCCCCTTACTAATGTACTTGAAGTCTTTTTTCCCATTACATATGCATTACCTACGAGCTAATTATTTCTCACAATAAACCAGAATTTGCATGGAGATATTTATAAATTATGTCCTGTTAACTCTCAACCTCAACCTGAACATGGCTGCAATCAGCAATGTGTTGTGAAACAAAGTCAATACTAAAACTATATGTTAATATTTGATAGAGATTGAAAAAAATTATTGAAACTTAGATAAAAACAAAATCTGCCCCTTTTTTCTCAAGCCAACATTCTCAAGCTTAATCATTCTATTAAGAAGATATGCAATGTGCTAAGGGTATCAACAAAGAGACAGAGTACCGAGATCTGTTACTTATACACATATGAAACAAGGCTGCATGTCGCTTTCCTTCATATGAATACCCGTGTCTCCCACCCATTTTAGCTTGTGTTTGTTTGCTAAGGTCGATATCAAACCCCTCTATGGCCTACCAAACTCCTCTTGTCGAGGAACAACTTGCTACAGCCTTGAGTCACATCCCTGTTAGATTTTTTTCATAATCATATCTTCGCAGTTTTCAGCCAGTTTCAGTATTTCCAGGCAACACAAACAATGTCACCAACCACCATCCTCACATGAGCTTCTGCATCATAATTCAACGGAAAAAACAAAAGTTCGACGGTCTAAAAGGGAAAAGGGAACAAGAGTTGAGGATGGACAGTCAACTTGCATGAAGTCCTTCAATGCTAATGAATCTTGGTTCACTGCTAACCATGGTTCGCATGCTTGTTTTGATCAGAAATACAACAATCCAATGTATTTTGTTGCACTCCAAACCCTTGCTCCAGCAACCATGGGCACAAAATTTAATTTAGAAGGACAATTTCAAAGGGTCTATGAACATTTCAACATAAATTGGCAGCACCTCCCACAAGTGTGCAATTTATGTGACAAGATTGATAGATTTGCACCTCTTCTTTCCACTCAATTGCTATTTGCTCCAAATTAAGCAATCATGGCACCTAGGAGAAGCCCCAGGTTAATGAAATGGCTATAAATAAACTTTCCAGTGTTTTGTAATTGAAAATGTGATACAAAAGGGCTCCCATGTTGTAGTGTCATTAGTCCCAAAAAATAAGCAGCGCCTAAGAGTGGAGTAAGTAGAAGAGTCCTAAAGTTTACCAGTGTCTAGTCAAGTGTATCATCATGCAACCATACACACCAAATGAGCAAGGTCTGGCCAATATGTAAACAAAGATGATGCAAAGCCCTTGTTCCACTATCAAAATTGATCATGATGTGTTTGTGAGACACCATCTGCCGCATATCACATCTGCTCATGTTGCAGGTATTTGAACCCTCAGGTAACCCTTCTGCTTTTGGCACTTTTCACCTTACTCGAGTCTCTTCAAGTATATCTCAACTTCCTCTCGTCTCCAAAATTCATAGTCGTGCAAACAATGGAAGAATTTGGCAGCCACCTAACGAAAATGCATAGCAGCTCTCCATCTACACCAAGCAGAACTAGCATTCCCTATTCCACATAATAACCATTGAGTAGTTATTCTGGTTCTCAGTTTTGTAGTGATCATACCTCACCTAAATCTGCTCCTACTCATTAAAATATGGGGCTACCTGTTGCACAACCCCATCTTGGAAACTCCTCTAGCTCTCCAAGTTGAAGTGGCCACTCTAGCCCGCATTATGCCATCATTCTTCATGACACCCTGATCACTAACTCTAAGGGCCATAAAAAGAAGCCTTCAACGCCTCACCAAACAAATTGTTGAGAAAGGATTCACTAATCCTGTTTTAAAAAGATATTGTACGCAATTACTAGATAATCCAGCAAAACAGCTCAAGAAAATGGATCAGTAGAAACAACACATGAGGACCAATACCGAGATTTTGGTGAGCAAAAATACCAGAAAACGTGCTATTGAGACGATACGAGACAAGGGGGTCATTTACCCTCACTGCAAACGCTAGGCAAGCCAGCTGGAGTGATGCAAGCACAAGAGAGGGGATCCACTTAAGGACTGATTTTACCTCTATGATGCATGGATAGAACACCCAAACTCTCCCATGGACACACTTACAAGCACATCCTCTTAGACTTGACGCAACACATTTCTTCATTGAAATCAACATGTTACAAAGAACTGATGCACAATCTCTCACACTCTCACACTCTCACACGCATGTCTATAGGCTATACAGGCTTATTGAAACAAAAACATGAAGAACATACACTTTCGATCTCCCATGGACTGGTTCACTTTCAGCTCCCTCTTTTCTTCATTGGAGTTCTCCTTTCTTTATCACTTCGAACTCTCTTTGAGTAATGTAACTCACTCCCCTACCCAATTCCGGATCTTTCCTGACATTTCTCAGCCTTCTCCCATGCCTCTTCACCTTCCTTAGCCCCTTAGAAATGCTCCAAATTCATTCATTCATCTTTTTGGGCTGTTACTTTTGTTTTAACTTCATTCAGGACAGAACTGCCCTTGTTTGTGGGCTAGAACCACCACTGGTTGCAAAACTGCCGCTGACAGTTGCATAACTGCTATTGACGGTTGTGAAACCGCCGCCATATGCAGACCAGCAGTTTCATCTTTGTGAAAATCTGCCAACTTCCAAAGGCTATAACTTGAGCATATGGACTCAAATTAAGATGATTTTTTTTTAAATCGTACTACTCTTCAAGAGGAAACCAAATATACAATCACATTTGAGTTTAGGGAAGATCTTGATACACTTTTATCGTTTTCCCCACGACCTATCTGTTTTATCCCTTCTATGCATGCAATGACATCCAAGATTGTACTGAATGTTGAGAGAGACAACCAAATTGCTTGGAACCACGTAGCCATCTGAAACTAATCCTTCTTTGATGTGCTTGATGCTACTGAAGTGTAGGAGTATTGATGTTCCCTTGGATCATCTTCATCATGCCAAGAACGACAAACACACAAACAAGACTACACGAACACACACCACTCTGTTTTTGGATGACGAGTGTTGAGTATCTGTCGCATCACCCTCAACCATGTGAAGCTAGTCATGTGGGGACTCTGGATACCCAATCAATTTATATGGTCTGCAGTAATGCACAAGCACCTCCCATAGGCCACAACGTCACGGTACCTCCAAGATCACTATTCCACCACCATCACTATAACTGCACTAACAATTCTTATGATGCAGAGTATTTTGGGAAGTTTGAATGTAGCGCCATTCAAGCATGCACCAAACCTCATGCGGCATACACCAATGGCCACATCATGGTCTCAGTTACCTACAGGCCAAACCTCTGAGAGATTAAATCTCAACATACTGTACCACCAAGTGCCGACAGATTTGACTGTTAGATTTCCACATGGCACGGCCATTGCCAATGGAAGGTGAAGAGTAACCCGTGTAAGAGGTAACATGTGTAAGAGCAACACTTTAATCTTCAATAACAGTTGTCTGCATTCTGCAGCATTATATGATTATATATACAGATCTAGATGGATAGCTAGCTTGAGATAGACTAAGTTAGAGGAAGATAAGCAGCCATACATCTTCGTCAAAATTATGCCATGTACATAATGTTCATATTTAAAAATTCTTTTTGTTACAATCCAAATATCTTTCCCATGCATCATTCTGTGAGTGTTACTTCAAAATTATTTATTGTTCTTTAACATTGCTTCCAGAAACAACACATCTAGGTTCTACCAATTTAGAGTGATGTCCCCACAATATCTCCTCGGATCCAGATCACCATGGAAGGATTTACTGGACCTGCACAACCTCCTGGGAATGCTTACCCATAAACTGAGATTTTTGGGGGAATTTATAAATTTTGGCAGATGCCTAGTCCTTTTTTGAATGACTATACAATCAGAGGTATTAATATTGAGACTTTGTTACAAACTTTTTTAACACTGGTGACAAGGATGGTCACATAATAATTTTAGATAGTCACAGTACTTTGAAAAATTAAACAGTTATTTTATTTCTTATGCTTATGATAGTTGTCTTTAACATATGAGCTGTATTAAATGTACTCTCTGTGTGTTCAAAAACACTTGCTGCCAGACATTGAGTTGCATTCTTTAATATTTCAAACTCCCATTTTATCAATTCAATCTTTCACAAGGAAAATGTGTATGTGTTATGATGTGTACACATTATAGGATTGGTGTTTACTGGCCCTATAAAACATAATATGTACACATTATTTATATAACATGTACACTTTATGTAATATCTTGTACATGTTATGCTAAAATATCCATGAAATTATCTGCAAACTCCATGCACTTACCCATTGATTATCCTACAACGTTATGAGAGACAGTTCATAACGTTTGCACTCTCTGTTCTGTGTGTTCTTAGGAATTTTGCTGTATTATCCTACCAAATCTTCTTTGCTTCTCCTACCTCTAAGCTTGTCATGAGCTAGAGCCTGGGTTTTGTAATTTTGATGAAATCTTATGAATATTATTTTGACTATTTTCAATAAACAAGGCTCTAGCTTATGCACACAGTTGAATACAGCTTATATTTGCATTTTGTTGGATTATAATAGTGCTTCTGTCTGTACTAAGGAACCGAAGAATGGAGAATACCTTTCATGTGTTGTTAAGAAATTAGAACCAAACACTATAGCATTTTCAAAGTGGGGCCTCTTACATACACCTGTCTGTATAGTCTCAAATTATTTTTTGGCTGACAGATGTAGGGATAGTTACCAGCCATTATAATCCACATCGATATTGATTACCATGACATGACGAGATAAATCAATGTTGCCATCTTTTAAACAGCTACACCGCAATGGGTTTGTCGCTCACTGATCACTGGTGAGGATGATGTCGTGTGAAGCCACCCACCAAGGTTCAATTCCTACAAGGACGTTTGAAAACATTTGGAAGACATGTTATAAAACATTTGGGCCCAGATGCAAATCCTGGATGACTTTGACAGAATAGTACCCCTGTTGTGGCAGCTTAGCCAAATGTGAGCATGGACGCCAAACAAAACGCATGATCCTGCTTTCATAAGCTGGCCAGATACAAGATTAGATGATCCCTTAGAAGGTTAGCATGCTTAAAAAAGCAACCCAATGCAAGACAGCTAAATACTGAAAAAAAAGCTGGTCTGGATGGAATATTGGAGGTTAAAAGTAATACAACAGCAATCAGCAATGGTACAAATTTTTCATTACAGAGGAATTTTTTTAGGAAGTAGGATAGCTACTTTGGCTACAAATGGCAGTAGCATGGATCTGCCTATGGCAGATAAGCGTGTCCACCTTACACAGGATATTGTTTGCAATAGAGATTCCTTTGGGACATTTAACTCATTAACCATAAAGCAAAAAAAATTGACTACCAATTCAGGAAAACACTGAGCTCGTATGTATGCATATGCTGAACAAAAAAAATGTCTTACTCTGCTAGACTACTCCATCACTTGAACTTCACATTCACCACCAGCAGAGCATTCTTCTGTAGCTGCACTAAATGGTCAATCCAGGTGAAGGTGGAAAACCCCTGCTTCCTATAGAATCAATTTTTTTACATAGAAAATTTGTTCCGAGCCTCTGTAGAATTATAATATTGTTTGTCATACTTTATTGCCATGACAACAAGATATTCTTTATATTTTTTTCAAATCCTTCTTTTATATGATGTCAGAGATAAGCACACATGCTACAAGCCATTCAGGATAATAACTATACATCTGTTCCCCTGCAAACATAACCTAATCCACCATTCTACTATCTCTCGGTCCACCTCTATTGTATTCCTCTGTTTTTTATTTCATGTCTACATGACATTTTTCAGCCTAAAACACCATTTAAACTAGCCACTAGCTTAGTTTCCTCCGACAAGTTCTCTAGCATGCAAATGACATAGCATTTTCTTCTTGATCATTTTCTCTATTATCCACATCTCAAGTTAAGGTTCAATCCTTTGGAGATTCAGTATGGCCTCCAAAGTTGGGAAATCTTTCATCATGGAAATCAACTGACACTTCCAACACCTATAAACATTTAACCAACTACCTGTTAGGGACTGATCCACACCACAGGGCCCAAGACTTGATGCGGTGGACAATGCTGCGGTTGGCATCAAGCTGCAGATTGTAAGAGTGCACGGAAGGTAATCTAACAAGCAGAAAACCAATCAAACAAGCCTATGCAGAAGTTTGATATGCAAAAATGCAACTTCTATTCAATATTCAGAATAGGGTAGGTACAAATGTGTACAAAGATCTAGTAAGACTAGGACAGCTAGTTCCTATGATTAGAAGTGATAAACGTCCTTGCTAAGTTGTCTAGTCCGAATGAAAGAATACAAAGCTACAGATATATTTGAATGCTAGATGCTAAAAGCATGCTAGCAAACTCCTTTCTACCATTTGTCTGTGTTCTCACATCCATGTCTCCTTATGGGATGGGCAACTACAATGAAGTTGGAAGATTCCTAGAGAAGCAACAGATCTAGAGAAGCCCAATTGGCATACCATGTGGCAAGGAGAGTCCTAACATGTGGATGTTGAGTGTGCGCGGAATTGTGTGCATGAAAACCCTGTGTAGTTATCAATGCAGCGCTACGGTAGCACGCAATGATACCACAAGACAACTCCAATGTTGTGCCCCTGCCACTGGTAAAGTAGTTGCATGCGAAGTTCAAGAAAGCATGTGCGGAAGAAGATTTCTGCACAAAAAGTGACAAAGCATTGCAGTAACACGAGGTACGGCAACACACACCACAGGGTGCTACGCATGGGGGAGATCCAAAGTCCAATTGAGGAGTGCACTACCCCGCGCAAAAGCTGCACACAAATCATTCGCCCTTTCTTGAGGAGCAATAGCCCCCATTGCACCTTCACTCAACTGCAAGAACTAAACTTGTAATTGTTGAAGGTTGTGCCACTTAACCTGATCAATGTGTTGCCCTGCCTTAACCACTAAGAAGAACTAATGTGTGTCTCAGCAGGTGCACGTGGTGATCACCTCTATAATTTGATCCTCAGGCACTGAACTGGTGTATTCAAGACCCAAATCTAATGGATGTTGTGTTGTTGTGAGATCAAGCAAAGGCAAGCAAAGGAGGTATTATGGCTTTAGAAGTTCCACACTGAAGACTAAATGCAAACCCAAGTACTGTGGCAGGTCCAAAACAAATGCATTATCTCCGGTTGCGCGTGGGATGGTGTATGGACCATAACACAGATGCAACCAAACCTTATCACCCTCCTTGAACTCATGAGGTGTGCAATGTGTGTCATGGAACTCTTTATACTTCAACTATTGGCGCGAGAATATTTATTGAACCCACTGATAACTGTTTTGGATGTGTTATAGAAACTTTTGCACCTTGTCCATTTTTCGGTTGTGTGTGCAACTCCATGCGAAATGGTGTGCAGTAGGTTATGTCCAAGGGTGTTGTTGGTTGGAACTCAAGACGTATCTGGAATGGACTATACACAGTAGCATTGTGCAAAGCTCTGTTATGGGCATGCTAAATGTATAGCAAGTTATCATCCAAAGTGTGTGGATGTGCATAGTTGTACATGCATAGAAGATGAACAGTTGTGCAGTTAACAGCTTTTGTTTGTCCATCTATCTGGGGATGAAATGTCATCAACCAAATCAACTGTGTATCCATCATGCCCAAAAAGCTTGCCAAAAATGGTTGACAAACCTTGGGTCTCGGTCAGATACAATAGATGTTGGCAACCCAAAACGAACCCAAATATAGCTAAATAAAAACGTGTGGTTTCCAATGCATTGATGCTCTTCTTGCAAACAACTGGCCATCTTAGAGAACCAATCCACTACAACAAGCACAAAGTCATTATGGTGTTTTGTTGTAGGCAATCCAATCAAGAAATCCATGTTGATGGATTCCCATGGCACCAACAAAGGTGTGAAAAGTCCTAGCAACCTGTTCGTGGGCTTGGTGATGTAACAAGGAATGCAAGACTTGATGTGGCACTCAACATTTGTGTGCATGTGTAGCCACTAAAAGTGTTGTTGCAATGCTACTAGTGTCTTGGTGATGCTGAAGTGCCCTATTGTCTTATAGCACGCCTCCCAAATAAGTCTCTGGCGAGATGTGCCACCAAGAAGACAGAGATGTCCAAGCTAGTAGTTAAGCTTGTCGAGCATGTAGAACTCTCGAACTTGCTCACCTTGTGCAAGGGCAATATAGGCATCTACGAAGTCCTTGTCTGTTGAGTAGAGAGATACCCAATAAGTGAAGTTGTGGCCGCATGTCTCCAACACTATGATGAGCACGTGAACCGACGATCGGCCAAGGCAATGTACTGTTTTATTGTCTTTCCCCTTCTTGTGCTTGATCACTAGATGAAACTAAAGTGGCTTATGATCGAAATGAGTAACCATCTCCTTCCCCAAGATGTAGTAATGCCATTGCTTTACTGCTTGCACAATAGCATACAACTCTTGGCGCACATTATCTAACTAAGAGAAACCGAAAACAGACATGCAATAGAAGTTAGCACATCTAAGAAAACTCCTCGATTCAATGAGATTGTGCAGAGTTGGCCAATGTTGGATTACCTTGATCTTCTTTGGATCTACATGAATGCCTTTGCAGTCAATGATGTATCCCGGGGATTGGATTTGCGCGGCGCCAAATGTGCACATTGCTAGGTTGGCTTACAACTTGTGATTGCGCAAGGTGTGTAAGATGCATGAAATGTGCTCCACATGCTCCTCCCAAGTCTTGCTAAATATGAGAGTGTCATCCAAGTAGACAATGGCAAAGAAGTTGAGGAAGGGCCTAAGCAATTCATCCGTCAAACGCATGAATGTTGTTGGCGCATTGGTCAAGCCTGAAAGGCATAACCAATCACTTATACAATCCTTGGTCTCGAATTTTGTCCTCCAAACATCCTCAAGATAGACTAGTACCTAACGATAACCTAACTTTAGGTCAATTTTTGGTGAGGCATTGTACACCTCAGAGCTGGTCCAGGAGGTCGTCAATACACAAGATTGCATACTGATTCTTCACCATTATCTTGTTCAATGCACAATAGCCGATGCAGAGACACCAAGTGCTATCTTTCTTTGGTGCAAAGAATATCAGGGTTCCACAAAGAGAAGAGCTAGCCCTGATCTTGCCTTGATCAAGAAGCTTGTGGATTTGGCACTGGACTTCATTCTCCCAAATGGACCCATGGTATAGTTGACAGTTTGGAAAAGGGGATCCAGAGACCAAATCAATGTGATGCTTTACCATGCATTGTGTTGGCAGACCCTTCAGTTCTGCAAAGACGTTGTATTGCTGCAGTAGCTTACCGAATTGTTGTTTGTTGTGGCAGTGTGTGTGCATCATGGCATGTTGCCAATGCTCATTAGTTCCCTCATTCGCAGTCCCTCTAGCTGTTTGTTAATTCCCTTGTCTGTCATTGGCATGGATACACCCAGGGAACATAACCTTGGGACTCATTACTCATGAACTTGGCATAGATGTTATGTTGTTCTACATTTGGGCCTTGTACATCACTTCAGGCATTAGTAGTGTAAAATTTGGCACTAACCTCATCAATGGTCGGTTTGGTTTTATTATTCTTACATTTAAAAAATGGGGCTGAAAGCAATAAGGAATTATTGGAAAGATAGTGCCACAGGTTTTCCACTGTGGAACATGAAGTGGCAAGGAACACGAGCACATCAGCCATGGGAGTTAATAATTTTATCCTCATAGCATCGTCACACGAACAAAAAAAAAATCGTGTTAATAATTTTTAATTATGATTCAAAACCGTCTTCTTGTGAGAATAGGAACGGCTAAAAAAATGTGAGAAAATTCGAATCATGAAATTTTACAAATTTCTATTATTTTAAGTTTCTAAATAGAAAAT
Source organism: Torreya grandis (assembly GCA_037957365.1). NCBI lineage: Eukaryota > Viridiplantae > Streptophyta > Pinopsida > Cupressales > Taxaceae > Torreya > Torreya grandis. The sequence continues at coordinate 728,636 of JARHVA010000053.1, read as the reverse complement.
ATATACATTTCTAAAGACTTTCATATTTTAAAAAATTTATGTAGTTTATCACTTAATACTTATTTCTAAATCTATATTTTATAAATAATAAACTGCTAGGAATATTTTATGAGTTAGTTTAATTTAATTAAAGAATTAAATTATACTTATACATAAATTTCAATAATCCTAACACTTCAGTAAGTCCGTGTTAAGTTTAATAGTTTATTAATACTTCTGAAATTTATATAATTAACATTTATAAGTTTAATATTATATATATATATATATTCACTAACAAGTCTATTCTGACAATCTTATTAGCGTGTACTTTGATTTAACAGAACAAATAATATATATAAGGTTTTAAATATGTTTATTTCAAAAAAAACATATTTTTAAATGTGTTTTAAGGTTAACTGTTAAACTTTATACATACAAACTCTATATCATTTAACTCCCAATAAAGGATATTGTGGTTTGAATCGTAAAGGATACAGAGATAATGTGAAATGGGATGCTCCACCTAATGATTTCAAAAATTTGAACTTTAGTTCGTTGTAGTTTGGGCCGTTGTTGCATTGATTTCTCTCTTCCATTAGGAAGGCAGATGAATAATCAGGCTGAAGCAATAGCACTTGTAGAAGGCCTCAAATTGGCTGCCTGTTTAGACATCAACAAACATGTGGTTGAAGAAGAGTCTCCAGTGGTCATTGACTTAATGAGCCGATGCAATCTACACTCAGATTGGCGATTAATTTCTATTCTCAAGGAGGCCTTAGCTCATGCCTCTGACTTTAAAGCAGCAGTGTGGAAGCATAGTTAGCGATAAAGAAACATGGCAGTAGACTGCTGACCCAATCATGAGATGTTATCTATGTTTGTTAGTCAATCACCCTAAAATTGGGTGGGACATATTAGACAATCCTAACATGCTTAAATGCTCATCTTTTGGGTTTTCTGTCTTTAAAGGCCACTTGGGCAATGAATGCATGAAGGGATTCAGCTGGATCTTCCCATGCGTTCTCATGATGGTTGATGTGACGTCCTTTCCCTCACCTCATCCCTCTTTATTCAGCATTTTCTGAGGCCTTTTTTCACTTTGTATTTGGTTTTGTGTTGGGAATGCTGGTGTGGTATTTGTTTGATATGTGCAGAGCTCGTGTGGGAGGGGTGATGACTGGCATTTCTGGTGTTTTGAAGAGGTATTTGTGCTTGGCGTTTAAGCTTTGTGGCAGAAAAGCACTGGCTTTTGTCCACAATGTCATTGGGGAGGATGTCTTTGCTTCCCCACATTCGAAAGCCGAACTACATGGGATTATTCTTAGGCATTTGGAGTGCTAAGTAAAGAAGCCATTGGCGTTTGAATACATGGTGCATCTGTTATCTCCAAGGCCTCGAACAAAGATGAATCCCCATCCCTGGAAAACAACATTGTTTTGCTCATGGCCAAGGTGGCAAAATAGGAATCAAAACTCAAAAGTGTGGGAAAAACCAAGGAAGCAGATAGTGGAGTATATCGAAAAGATTGAGCCCTCCCGTCCTTTTCGTCCTCATTCAGAAGCCTTTCCAGGCATTCAACAGATCATGGTCTCTCCTACTGGACTCGTTCCCTAAAAAACAAGGTCATGGCCTGCCTGAGGAAGTGATGACTGTGTGGCGCGCGCAAGCAAAATTAGCAATGGCAAAGCATATGGTCCCTGGTCCCTACGGACTCAAAGGAACTGGTGGAGCTACGAACCTATGTCAGAAATTTGCTGCAGAAGGGAGATGCCGTGAAGCAGTTGCATGGTATTGCAGGTGCAGGTGTTGTCATAGCTTGGAGTTCAAGTTTGCTGGTGATACTCGGGTGACAATTTTAGTTATGCTGTTTTTATGCTTCAGTTTGCACATGTTATTGGCATTATCACCAGGAAACTCCATTCTAGTGATGAGGACCACATCCCTATCTCAGTACACATATCTTCTGGTGACTATATTTAAATATAATATAGTTGTACCCTTATTCATTGTAATCACATACCAAGATTTGACTGTGGTGGTTGGATGTAAACAGCCTTTGGCCAGTTTTTGGTTTTGGAGCTCTTTTTTTATGAGGGTATGTGGCCTGGTCCAATTATGCTTTACTTAGGTTTCTGTTATATGCTGCTCTGTTATTTGACACCCAGATTTCTCTGCAAATAAAATCAGGCATGAAAACACAAGGGCTGAAGAGAAATAGACTGATAAACTTATGCAGGAGAAGCAATGCTAACAGAATATAAAGATATAACAAATATGCAAAATGGCACACACACAATACACAAGATTTTCACCTGGAAAAACCCTTTCAGGAAAAAACCCAGCACAACCACCTTCTTCCTTGTTGCATTAACTCGGCCGTTTACCCAAATGCATGTGGTATTTGTACACACATCAACACAAAGCCGTCCAAGCAGTGTTACAATATAATAGGTACCAAAACCATGGGATGAGAAACCATCCATAAAATACCATGGGTATAAAACTACGGGTCATAAGCATGGGCTAAAACCACCCATGCCGCATGTACAGTCTAGATGAGTGTAAATCGTGTAGAGTACACAACACTTTTCCAACAAGTTCAAGGGCATGAATAGACCATTCATATCTGTGCAAAGGCAAGCGCTGTGTTTGCCTAAGTTAGAAGGCCTGAACTTATTTTCCAAAACAGACAATTTTTAAGGGCACCTATAAAATCTGTCAATCCTGCGTCCCATCCATTAAATTCCCCAAACCCTGTGACTAAAGATATCAGCAAATTAAATGTTTCAATATTTGTCCCATGGGAAGTAAGCCTTGAGTTTTAACCGGATTTATTATAATAAATTTTTGGATAAGACTGTGTGTGGATTTTTTATTCCAACATTTTGAGTTCTATACTGGACCCATCATCAGGGAGAAGAACGGGATTGTTGAATACGAACATCATGCCTAGAGAATTGTTTAGTAGTGTTAAAATGAAAATACATTCAGACCATATCCACAGCTTTCCAAGGACCACTACAAAGGCGTACGGTATAGCTATCAGGTAAAGCAAATTCTGAAAAAAGGTTCAATCAAGTCCAAAATTTTCAGCACAACGAGATCAGTAATGTTTCCATCTGTAACACTTTTTTTATTCAAAATTAAGGATTTGTGAATCAAAATATTTAAAATACCAACACAAAGCATACTCTGCCACTGCAACAATGACCCCATCATGACTACCATCTGGCACATGCTGACTAATTTCAAACCAGTGCTTTCCATCTTCCCTTTTCCCTGGGAACCGGTTGTCTCTCATACTCTGGTCAGATGAGAAAACAAGAAGTGAACAGAATATAGAGTTGCCAGTCTTGCCAAGAATCCATAATTTTTCACCGGATGTTTTGGGATGTTTCCACTATGGCTACCTTGTTCACACCCTCATCTCTAAATTAGGGTCGAATGAAAAGAAACTATTAAGAAAATAAATCCCTTAATATAGGGATTTTTTCCCATTCAAACCTATTCATTTTCATTAAAATGTGCATGCACACACATACATATTTATATCACCTATATTCCATATGCCCTCCGTTCTTATAGTACAGCAACATACATAGAGGTAATATGTCAGGCAGGTTTGTGACTTGAGCACCTTCTAATGTGCTTAAATTTTATATACTTTTAACTCCACATCTTCTACAAGGTTTGAAAAAGATCAGAGTGAAAGAGATTTACCATTCTCTTATAGACAAACGTTGCATATGACTACTAGTTAATTTTATTCACACAGCATTCTACAATTGCAAGAAATTCCTTTAATATTTAACATTTCAGTTCAATTCTGAGCTTAGGCTTGAAATTATGTATAATTTTCATAGTTGTGTTATTGAAATTTGAGACTCTTGCATATTTTCTTTTTGCAGACTTTTATGTATGCTTGTGATTTTTTTTGTGTATTTGATATCACATTTTTTTGCAAAATTTTATGATGTATGTACCGTTAAATATAATTTCAAGTTTTTAGATTATTTTAAATCCCTATCTTCTGAACCTTTTTCTCCTCCCATTCTCACTTAAAATTGTGTACCCGCTAACTAAGGTGTACACCACCAATTATTAAGTAATGCATGAGCAAAACAAATCCATCTATACATCCAATATGCCCAATCCTTAGCTCTTAATCCTCATAACACAACTTTAAGAGTGGATCCAAGCCATCTTTGTCAGGAACATTTGACATCTTCTAGTGAACAGCCTGAGAGGTTTATCAGTCTGTTTGATAGGGGCTGAAAAGCATATTGTTATCATTTACAAATTGAGCCGTGCTCTATTGCAGATAGCTAATGACCAATGCACAACCAAGTGACTGGAAATGGCTATGCATTAATTGATGTGTAATCAGAATTCCATTGGATAAGCCTTCTAAAATGAGGTTTTAGTGTAGCGCTAATGAAACCATCTATTACCTTTGGCTTTGCAATGACAGCTTAGTACAAAAAAACTCTGAAGTGTGACGTTAATACATAACAGAAATTTTCTAAATTTAAACAATTGTAATCGGTGTATAAAAAGTCCACAGCAAGTTTGACCAGCTCAAATTTCAAATATTAACTAGAGGGTTTAGTTAGGTTGTCATCTCTGAGATACGATGTACCAAATTAAATAATCATTTGAAGAGTTTGATTAATTTGAAGTTTCTCAAAAGTAAAAATCTTGTGAAATAATCAGATCCACACGGCTCCCTAAGAACACTTTCAATTGATCAAAATAAGTTTCAGTGCAAACAGCAATACAAGTCATAGTCCCAAATCCTTGAAAAAGTTAGGCAGATAAGCTCTATGATTCCAGAAATTTACATTAGATAGTTTTTCTCTCTCATTCCATAATATATAATATATAACAAATCTCCACCTCACCTAAAACAAACAAATAAAGAATCTCAAATGCACACATGTTGCCAAAAAGCAAGAAATGTGCTAGGTCATCTTCCAAACACGCAAGGATATTTGGAAACACATTTCTGAAAATAACTGTGTGGGACATTTTTAATCAACGTTTTGGATCGCATTCTGTGATCCATTTTTCTCTTTCTCTATCCTGATGATGGATCAGAGTGTGATCCAAAATGGTGATTAAAAATTCCCCACAGTTATTTCCAGGAATGTGTTTCCAAATAATTATATGGACTGTAAAGACCTTATTTCTCTAACCAAAGGATATGTTTATGGTCTGTAAAGACCTTATTTACCTTATAGATCGTTCATATTAGGCATGCAAACCTTAAGCCCTCCGGTTTCAAACCTTTTCCACCTTTATTGAAACCTTTTTATCAAGATACTTACAGAAAAAATAAATTTATAAAACTAGCAACGCAAGAGAATGGAAAAAACAACCAAAGCAGTATCATAAAAAGTATACTCAACAAAAGAAACATGTGTTACCATTCACCTTAATTCAGAAAAGCACATACAGCAAACAATGATGAAATTAGTAAAGCAAGAGAAGGGAAAAACAGCCAAAGAAACAGAAATAATCTCAAAATTACTTGAAGCAGAAGTGAAATGTAAGTGTTACTGTTTACCCTCATTCAGTAAAGAACAAACATTACACCTCCACCGCCTGCCACTATCCGTGAATGTAACATAGGGGTTGATATAAGTACGACATCTTCTGCACCTTACAATTCCAGACGAACCAAAATCAACAACAGGTATTTCTTCCTGCAACAGAAAGACACACAAGAAATCAGTATCTATAAGACAAATCAAGAACACTTAAACTCAATCATTCAAAAAATTAAAGGAATGTAAATAACAGAAGGAAAATTTTGGCTAACCCCATCTGGTGGTTCTGCGAGCGGATGAACCACAGCCCCAAGAGGCAAATGCCACCGAGCCATCAATGACTGGGAATTTGGTAATGCATGAGTTGTAAACCGAAGGTACCTCGGATGACAATTTGAAACAAAAATAGAACTTGAAGATGTCACATCTATGTCTGCTTCATTGAGAGGTCGTGGCAGTAAATTGGGATCTGGTCCTGTTTCAACTGATCCAGGAACAGAGCTCAATGAGAGTGACTGAAACTCCTCAACCAATCCTTGAATGTTTCCTGTCGGAGGTCCTCCTGTTGGATAAGAAGACAGTGTTCTGGCTTGATGACCATCCATATAGGAAGGCTGTATTGGCGGTTGGTACACAGCACCTGGAAATGCCTGAGGACCTCCTGAATGCAGAAATTGTTGTTGTTGTGCAGAAATTCCGGGCTGAGGAATTGGAAATGGTCGTGGACCATATGAAGGAACTTGGGAACCTTGTCCACTTGGATATGGTCGCGAAAATAATTGCTGCATAGGGGGTCCAGAAATAGGAACTGGGGAAGGTCCACCTTGAGGATGTTGTGGGGAAGACTGAATTGGCGGCTGAGGTATGTTCCCTCCAGTGGGCATATAATTTATTCCCTGTGATGGAGGCCCTAATGGCACAGATGGAGATGGAAGCATAGAAGGCATTCGCGGACCAGGAGGTATAAACTGCTGACTTGCTAAAGGCCCCAGTGGAGGTGCCATTGGCTGATTTGTCATGAAGCTGCCTGCTGGAGGACGTGCAAAAGATGAAGGCCCTCCTATAGAAGGTGGTAAATTTTGTGATGGTTGAAATGGTACAGCAGGACCGTTGGGCCTTACTGGCTGCGTTACCCTCTGTTGTGGCCCCCGTAGATGAATTGAGGATGGCGAGGACACAGAAGAGACTTCGAGAGAAGCTCCTGTAGAATTGACAGGGTGACCAGGAAACATAGGATTTTGAGCCTGTTCTGGCCTCATTGCTTGTATTGAACCAGGTGGGTTAAATCTGGATGTCATCCCTGCTGCTGAACCTGTATGACATTTGATTTTATCATCACATAAACAAAAGCATTGCAACAAAAATGATGCATTAGTCTGTTTTACCATTAGACGTATAAAAGGCTTAGATCATTGAAATAAAAGAGTTATAACCTCACACTAATCAAGTTCTCCTCAAAGGCGTAAAACTAACAAGCAACTAGTTCCAACCATATAAGAAGCTTTTGTGCCAAAGACAAACAAAACATCATCTTTGAAGAATACCAGCTCCATATGATCATTATAGGAAGTTGGAACAAATAATCAAACAAATTCCTTCCAATTCAAACTATAAATAGTAATAATGAGAAAATGGTGTTTAGAAAAGAAAAGACGAACATTAATTTTACTCTGTGGAAAGAAATGTCCCATATTCACAGCTCCTTATTCTAATGACATCTTTTTATCACATGGAACCATGGTTATCAGGAAACTTGTATGTCTTCTCATGAGAGGAGATGACCACTTGCAGAAGAGTGGCATGGATAATATCAATTTGCTAAATTTTAACTATTTTCTTCAAACCTCAGTGATTCGTTAACATTATTTTAACTCATATGTCCCTATTTAGCAAATTCAGATGGGATGAGCTACTATAATAATTTGTTCATCTTAAACCAATGATGTGAATTCACCTCCAGCTGTTGGAATTGGAGACGAAAAAGTTAGGATAGCCATATCCAAAAAATAATGGCATGTTATGTTGTTGATGGGAAAAGGCACATTAAATATGTAAAGTGCATTTGAGATGCAATCCATGACAAAATCAATTATACCACCGTTCTAAGGAACCATTGAAATATCATTATTTGCATATAATTATCTATGTGGACATGATTATTACATAAACAATATTGATCTGTCAATTTTTTTTGACTTCATACATCAACATTACATACATACAATTTACACATAATTACTCGTGTAACAATAACTGATATCATATGGCTGATATATATCCCTTACGATTTACATGCATTCTTTCTATAATGATGCTTGTATTACTACAGTGATCTAGCCCCGACAAAACATCTTCTGAAGACTAACTGCTTTATCAAAAATCACTTACATGCCTAACAGTCGGATTGAAAATTACCATCTTCAATAAATATTATCTTCCTGCCTTTCCACCACTGCGTTCTTTGTGTTCAATACTTATCCTGTCTGTGTTTGGATCAAGATGGTATTGCTTTAACTTTTGGCCCAGAGCCGCCTCAAGAAGACCTCTTTCTATAGGCATCCCAGGGACATTTTGGGTTTTAGAGGAGGTACTTGGAGACGTCCTAGCATCCACATGACATCAAGGGATGCCCCCAACCTACTAGGGACGTACCAAGGACATCAAAATGACCCTCAAATCAGCAGTTGTTTGATAAAACTAAGGAGTAAAATTTAAAAAGGAAGGGAGACAGGGGGCGGGGGGCATTTTCAAACATTTAATTTCTGATCATTGATAATATAACAATATATTCATAACAATTATTTCGTATTTCTATTTCAATGCTTCACTCGAGTTTTTAATTTAATTATCAACGTTGAATATTCATTGTTCGATGTTTAGTGTCTACGTTGCAGGGAAACATCCCAGGCCCCCTCCTGTTTCTGCTTAGTAACATTTCCAGCGCAGAAACGTTCCTTCCGGACATTCCCGAAGCATTTCCAGTGGAAAAGTCATTGACTCTGTAAAAAAAACAACTAAAACATTGTAAAAAAACCCTAATCCTCTAGACTACACTATGTTAAACCTATATAAACACACAATGCAATGGCAAAACATGCACTTTCATCATTACTGTTTTTTACAAGAGTAAGAAGGAATTAGGAGGCAGCCATTGCAACAAGGAGTTTGGAGGCAGCCCTTGCTGTTTATAAAAGAGCAAGGAGGAATTTAGCACCAAGTTGAAGATGAATTTAGAAGCAAGGAGCAGCTTCAAGGAGAATTCTGCCTATGAAGTTTGAACCTGGGCTATAACACATGATTCATGAACATGTGAAATTTTAAGCATGTTGAATTTTTTAAACTTTCATGAATACTGTATTTTTTTATTGTTTTATCTTTTACAGATTAAAAATGAATATTATCAATTATCTATTGTTTTTATATATATATTTATATCTTTTATAGCATATTGCACAGACATTTCCATGACGTTTCCAATCCAAGGGTTTTTGAAAATCCGCATTTCCGTGTTTCGGACCCGATTCCATTTCCATTTCTTGGCAACATAATTTAGTGTCATAGATGTTATTTCAATCTCAACACTTTAGAATGCTCAATGATGTTTAACAGTTTAACCATACAATTGAATAGATTTTTTTTTTTTTTTTTTAAATTATAATTTCCTTGTTTTATATCTATATTCGACATCCCCTTAACGTCCACCCGACGTCCCCAAAATTTGGAAAAGCATTTGCCCTCCCGGAGATACATCCTCCCCCCTCCCACCCCTATCCTGGAAACTTGAAGAAACATTGAAAAAAAATATAATAAGCAACCAATATATTTGGCTTATCATGCAAAAAATCTTAAGAAGCTCATGAAGCTAGTATTAGGACTCGGGAGCTGAAATGAAAATGTTGACACCACAAAGCCAGCTATGTGTTTTTGTATACTTTTATATAAACATGATCGTTGTGTATTGTAACATTGTAATAGGACATAGGAGTCCTTTTGTGATATGGGTCATTTTCCTAGAATGGTGCGCCATGTTTGTGCCAAGCTTAGCAACGTGGTAGGGTATTGGGATTAGGCATTGGGTATGTATACCTAACTGCCCATATAAGAGGCCTTGGGATGGATAGCTGGGAGAGAGCATCCATAGATATCTGTTGTATTACTTATGGATTGGGTTGTATACCTAACTGCCTATATAAGAGGCCTTGGGATGGATAGCTGGGAGAGAGCATCCATATGATATTTTTTGTATTACTTATGGTTCGTAATATGATGCAAATCTGTTTATGTCCATATTGTTGATGTCTTTGATGTCATATTCTTTTATGTTCAGTTATGGATGATGTATTGTGTTGATTTCATACTTGCTCTTAAAAATGGTTTGCAACCCTGGCCTAAAAGGTCTAAGAAACCCATTGCACATGATGGTTTCATCTCTTGGCTATGGTCATAATCACGCAAAGCTAAAATAGCTGACATTTTGTTTCCGTAAATGGGGAACTCGATGAGCTATGCAGTTGTAAAATATTCTGGAGGGAAGGGCAGGATGAGATAGATGAATTGATAGATCCCAAGGCATTGGCGTTTGCACAGCAGGACGCACCTGCTAATTTGGATCCAGAAGTCTGGAGGGATCACTACTACTATGACTATTTGTATGAAGTGTTTTCCGTTGAGCTGCCTTCACATCTGTTTGACTGAATCTCAACTTAGAAGAAGTGATCTACCACACACAATCAGGAGGTAGATTGAGACCCCTGAAAACATTGAGTTGTTGAAGAAGCAAGATTCTGTGTGGACCCACAAAGTGAACACTTAAGCGAAAAAAGCAGTGAATGACATGCTAACTAATTTCTTCACCCAACCTCAAAGAAAATTCATGTTGGAGCTCGCGTTGTGGATGAAGATGTTGGTTGGCAAGAAGGTGTAAAGGCTCAACAGGGAGTAGTTGACAACCCACGCAACGAGGCTAGGGCAGGTAGGAAGTTGGGGGCAGTGAAGGATGAATCTAGACCAAATCTGAAGAGTAGCAAGATAGAGGAGTTAGATCCCAAGGCAGCAGGACATGAGAGGATGGGCTCAGCGTCGTGAATATTTGTAAACTGGCATGTGGGGCAAGAGAGTACACCGAAACATCTCTTGCATGGGAAATGCATCCATGAGGAGAGATTTGGTCAAAAGAACCATGCGGTGTCCATAAGTGAGAGATTGTGCAGTGAGGAGTCGGAACAACAGCTAATTGGCAAGACAGAAGGCGGTGATGATGTTTGGGGCACTCTTATAGCAGTTGAGGTAGAGACAAAACCAACTTCCTATCCATGTCAAAGTCTCGTGCGGGATCTGATCAGTTGAGGAGATAGTTGAGTGATATAGAGGAGGCACAGCAATTTGCTGAGCAGTAATTAAGGGGTATGCAATTTGGAGCCAATAGGCTAGAAGTTAGTGTAGAAGATTTTATTCAAAGGCAAGAATAGCAACTGGTAGAGTTTTCTGATTTTGCATCTAGACTTACTAAGGTATCGGAAGAGTTTATTAGTAGCATTGTTGGACAAAATTGTGAAGCAAAGGTCATGGGTAACCCATGCAATTCATTAGTTTTCAACCAGGATAGCAGTGCCATATCCACAAACAGAGTCAGTATGATAGGAGGCAGGTCCAATAATCCCCCTCTTGGACAAAGTGGTGCTGGTAGTGGAGATTCTTGTAGCAATAACTCCAGCAATGGCGGTTGATCAGAAGGAGGCAGATTTTCAAGCGGTGCCGCTCTCCCTACAAGAGGTGGTGCATCTAGCAGTGGTGGATCTGAAGGTTTTGGAGGAACAAGAGGCGCAAGAGGGGCACAAGGCCCGATTATAAACGTGATATTATCATTGAGATCCTTTAGGGGCAGTGAAGGTGCAGTGTCACTGGAAGGTGTGTAAGATAGCATGGCATGCAAAGAATGTGAGAGATTCAGTGCGGAAGATTCAAAACTTCATTAAGTGGGCGTGCCCAAGACTGGTTACCAGATTTGATCCAAGTGGAGGCCACACTAATCTAGACAAGATCAAGAGAGGATTCCTAGACAAGTTTGATTACCCTGAGCTTGAGCATCAGAACATTATAGCATTAAAGAAAATCCAGAGATCGCCGGAAAAAAATGTGCAGTCATTTGATCAAATTTTTAAATATTTACTAAGTTATCCTATAATTTAGATCCTTTTTTACATCGGGAATGGCTCATCAGTGGTCTGGTTAATCACATGCAGCGCAAGCTGGTGTAGCATGCCTTTACGACACACAGAGGCACCAGAGGCTGTGCTAAGGTTTGAAGCAGTGGGAAATCAAGAAGATGCACAAGGTAATGGATCCTGACTAGAAGCAGGTTGACGAAGAGCAGGTTGACGAAGTAGCAACCAAGCTGGAGAAGCTTGTGACTACTGCACAACCAGATAAGAAGCCAAGGTTGTGGTGTGCGGATTGTCAAACTAATGACCACATTCGTTTGGATTGTCCCATGACGAGGGCACGCACAGTTGTATCTGCAACATATCAGGAACTTCCATCAATTTGATATTGTGAGATTTGTCATGAATACCATAAGCGTTCTTCATGTCTATTGCTGCAAAAGATGAGGGAAACCACTGTGAATTCTCGGTGCCAGGTTTGTGAGTCTGCCACTCATGATACCTCAAAGACCATGTTGTAGAAGCACCCTGCGAACAGCGAGGTAAGCATATTTTGCAGGCAACTATAAGGTGCCATAAGAAGCCAACGTGGGGCGGTGGATGTGGAGGATTTGGCAGAGGTAGAGGTGGTTATGGTGGTGGTCACAAACCTGGTACTTGCTATAGTTGTGGGGAAGTTGTCCATTACAGGAGGTGATGTCCCAAATTTTCTAGATGTGAGCATTGTGATGGCGAACAAAAGACGTTTGAATGTCCAAAATTGTTGAAAAAATGGAAGGAACGATAAAAGAACACTAGCATGATCTGTGCTAAATTGAAATCTGAGGCTAAGTTGCAGATTGGACCTTTGCGCCCTGTGCACGTTCTCACCAAGGGAGGTGCCCAGACTGGTGCTAATGCTGGAACTAGTAAGACAATTACAGAAAAGGTCCTCCCTCAAGGGGAACACACAAAGGGACTTGATCCCTCCCATCATAGGTAGGTTTAGCGTGAGGCTGCACAACAACTTTAAGAGACGCAGACCAATGTAATTGCAGAAAGAATGTTCAGTTGCACACAATACTGAGGATGATGCTAGGATTGTCTATGCCATTTTAAAGACGTTGCACTAAGGTGTACTGTCAAGGTTGAAACTCTGCCTAGACACCTTAGTCCAGACCTTGCCTTTATCTTGTGCGACAACCACAACAATACTAAGATTGTAGGGAATGATGTTGGGTTACTCTTGAATTTGTCTATAAATAAGTATGATGCAAAGAATGTAGTGATAGAGGTTCAAAAGTCATTCTGTTAACTAAAGAGCTCCAATGGCCATGGGTGCCACAACCACGACAATATGAAGAATGTAGGGAGTGATGTTGGGTTACTCTTGAATTTGTCTATGAATGAGTATGATGTAAAGGATGTAGTGATAGAGGTTCAAAAGTCAATCTATTAACTGAAGAGCTCGGATAACCAAGGAGAGTCCTCCCCTGCAGCCATCACCACATATATTGTTTATGACTAACAAGATGCAGAAGCGACCCTTGGGGATACAGCGCAATGTGGAGACATTTTGGGTGTTATGTTCTACATAGATTAAGCAGAATTGGAGATGGCAGAAGCTAATAACTATCCAGCGTTGGTAGGCCAACCTTTATGCTTTGAGCCAGGTGCGGATGTGAGATTCTAGCACCACACCATGAGTTTTGAGAATGACACTAGCGAATAATAGTACCACTTGATGCTTCTAAAGGGCCCTGCTTATGTGGAATCAAAAGATATCGCTGGAGATGATATAGATGTATATCTAAAAGGTGACTGCATGCAAACATGATTATATTGATCCAACTCACGATGGCATGTTGAGTTGGTGCGGTGCTTACGACTCATATTCAGAGATTGCATTGGAACATTGGATCAAGGATGAGTATGAGCTCTCTGGAAGGAGGTGCGTAGCATTAAGGCATGCAGATCGTGGCATCAGCTCAAAGTCTTCTGAAAGAAAGTGGTTACGAAGCTTAAGCTCACGTTGCCATGCTTCAAGAAAGTCACTTACCAGCAATCAGAATAAGCTATGGTTCAACCTGTGTTGCGTTCAGAGAATGGGTTCCAAGAGTCCTCGGGTGAAGAGGAAGGCATCAAAGTTTTCATGGTATGAAAAGGAAAATGGAAAGGCCTTTTTAAGGTCCACGATGTCGGGTGCCTTGCTTAGGTCTGCAAGGTAGCTTACAGCATATGAAACCACCTTGTACTCCCAGTATGTAGGAGGCACCTGAATGTGCTTCAAATACAAGGAGTACATACCCTACCCCCAGCATGATTTGAATTTGTGACCTCCCTTTTAAGAGCACAAATTCTTCACCATTAGGCCAACTCAAGCGTACAGGAGGGGCATAGTAGCACTGCAGCATTTTGTAGGCAAATGGAAGTATATGTACAAGGTGAGGATGACTGCATGTCTTAGCTGACTTATTTGTTCCGTGTTACTTCAGCCAAATGGTGGACTACAAATAAGGATACCTTGGAGGCTTGGACAATAGGGACGTTGTGAAGAAGGCTCTTTTGGCCAAATTTTCTCATGACAATGGTTATGGACGGTTTCTGCCATATTTAGGGACTGGTAGACCACATGAGCACATACGGGGACGTATGAAATGGAATGTGAATCTGGTGATGGGTCCATATTTTTTTACGACACCTTAAAAAGATGGTCGCGCACATGGTATATACAACAGGAATTGCAGTGAGAAAGAGTTACTTGGAAGGTTTTGAAAGCTGACTTTTGTAGAACATTCTCTTTATATGATCTCAATACTTCTGTGCACAATAGTCTTCAAGTGTTGCGCAAGGTGATGTTTGTTGAAGATGACCCACTTGAGGACTACATGTGTACAATGCGCCATGAGCATTTGGGAGTTGGTCCACTCTTTGAGGAAGAGGAGAAAGTACAAAAAAGATTGAAGGGTAAAGATATCATGCTAGAATTGATGTCCAAGAGTTCCAAAACTGGTCACACTCAAATCCCAGTGTCCCCTAAATTATTTTTTGTTACACAATGCCACTCTTTGAAGGTGGATAAGCAGGAAGACATGGGGCCAGATGATTTGTGCCATCTAAATATGGAAGCTGAAGGAGGGGAAGAAGCTGGAAAAAGTAGAGAGAATGATTCCTCACAAGACTACGTTAAGCAGCATTCAAAAACAAAATAAGTTAACATTAGCAGTGAACATGAGTCAAAGATAGAATCCATTGGGGATTATTGGTCAAATGCTAAAGTTGGGAAGATGGTAGAACTCCAAAGGTTGTATGCAGACTTGTTTCCTATAGGTTATCACGAGATGAGGGTCTTCCACCCTTCCTTAAGAGGCACACGGGGCCTGATCATTTATCCATAATCAATACAAGGGAAACTGATCAGAATGCTATTGAAGATGATTTATCAGATGCACAATTGCTTCAGATAGAGACAGCGCCATAAAGGCTAGAGGAGATTGTGGCCTTTCTTACACAAGGGTGCACATTCTACCATTATACTACAACGCACAAGAAGCAGTTGGTCGTACACGTGACAGTATTTCAGCTTTTCAAAGTCCAGCTATAAAAGATAGGGTTGGATGAGGTATTGTGTCGTTGTGTCCCAGCGGATGAGCGAGAAGCAATTCTAAAGGAATGCCATGAAGGGATTGCAAGTGAACATTATGCCAGGCAAGGCACAGCCATGAAAGTACTTCAATCTGTATTGGGGTGGTCAACCTTGCATAAGGATGCAAATAAACGACCGCACATGCGACATTGCCAACACGTTGGCAAGCCCAATCAGCATGATGAGATGCCTTTAATGTTCAATCTGATCCAAGAGCCTTTCGAGAAGCGAGTTATTCATTTTATTGGTCTAGTTAATCCACACATAAGGAAAAGAGAAGCGCGCTACATAATCACCACTACCGACTATTTGACTCGCTTGACCAAGACTGCACCTATGCAAGATTGTACAACTGAGAAAGCAGCCAGGTTCATTTATAAACACATTATCACTAGGTTTGGTTGCCCAGTATGTATTACTATTGATCAGGGAACTGAATTTGCGGCAAAGACAGCTTAGGTGTTGCTGCGTAAGTTCATGGTGCAGCATCATAAGATTTCCCCCAATGACTCACAAGCTAATGGGACGACTGTGTCATTTAATAAGATTCTCGAAAACATTCAAATTTAGGCTCATGAAGTTGGGATGAAAGAGTACCAACAGTTTTATGGGCATACCAGACTACATATACACAGCTTACAAAATAAACACCTTTTCAGTTGGTATATGGAAAGTAGGTTGTGATGCCTGTTGAGTTTCTGGTTCCCAATCTCAGAATTGCTTCATCAACCAGGTAAGATCAGGATGCTTCGCTGAAGGCAAGGGTCAATGAGCTGATAGAGCTTAAGGAAAATGGTTTCGAGCACAATGAAGCTAAGGAATTGAGAAGTAATGTCACAAAGCATGACATGACAAGCATATTAAGGTAAAGACATTTTCTAAAGGAAGCCATGTTCTTATGTATGACTCAAGGTACAAGAACAACTCAGGGAAGTTGTGGGTTTGATGGCTTGCTCCATTTGTGGTCCAAGAAGTCTTGCCTAATGGAGCAGTTAAGCTTTATTGTTTGGATGGCACTGAGGTAACTGGGTATGTGAATAGGAGTCAACTTAAGCGGTACTTCCATGCTTGTCTATGTGAAAAAGTTTCACAAAAAATAAGGTCTTTGTGACCAGTTAGTTGTGGATAGGAGTTGTAGTTTAATTTTGGTTTTCACATAGTTACCAAGTTCGGAAATCCGGATCCATCTGGGAGGGCAAAAAAATCCAAAATTTTGGAATTCTTGGAAAAGTTCGGAAAAATCCGATCCAGAATATATACATATATATATATATATGCAAGCATACTTTGATAAATATGCAAAATTGACAAATGCAATGAAATACATTAATAAAGTAAATATAAAATGTTAATATTATATAATATTTAAGGTTTCTAGGCTCTTTTTTCCACAGAAAACCAAAAAAAATTAAAAAAAAAAATTTAAATTTAAATTTAAAAAAAAAATAGGGCTGACCCAAATGAACTTATCCGAGCAGGCCAAAAAATCGGGATCCAGCCGGATTTTGTGTAGATCCGGCTGGATTTGGTAACTATGGGTTTTTGAATAAACACAGAAGATAACAATATCTTTGGATTTTCAATATGCCCAGTGTTGTTTGGGTGGAGTGACTTCAGATTGATGTGTGCGCCATGTTCCCTTGATATATGTTTAATTTCAGTATGGTGGCACACAATTTAGCACAGTGTTTGGCCAAAATGTGGGGTGTGACGTGATTCATGAGGTATATAAAGGAGCACATGATGGCAGTATATAAAAGCAAGTATGAGAGATAGGGTTTAGCAAATTGCAGCATAATAAATAAGGATCACACACACACCATATGTCTGTGGAGGGATCAATTGAGAATCTGAAGGTGGTGCAATTATAATTGATTTGGGATTTAAGTCACAAGATACAGCAAATTTTTACCCAAAAATTCAAAAATCATCGTTTTTGTAAAACCCTTAAAAAGTTCGGACAAAAATGCTAAAATTCGTCCCAAAAAATGTGACGAAAAAACACTGTGAAATGTATCTCCAAACAGAAGGAAAATGCATGTCAAAATTTCGTACCCTGGCTGTGCGTTTTGCTCCCTGGCTATGCATTTGTGCCCTAGCTGTGCATTTTTTTCCACTCGCTGAATGTGAGGCTGTTGTGTCGGGATCTACCACTATCAGCTATGATTCCGTTGACTAGGAAGAAGAAAGCAATGCTTCCAACGTGTCTACTATGCGGAGCTAATCGTCTGCTGGGAGGAGTCAATGTCTGCTCATGTTAGGACCAAACAAGGACCGTAGGAGCAAAACAAAAGGACGCGTTTTTAATTTATGTTTGTTAATTTCAACTTTTCTTTTTAGATTTATTTTTATCTTTTCATTTTATTTTACATTTTTTCTTTTGATTTATATTTTATTTATTTAGAGCTTTGTTTTATTTTTTATTTTTTTTATAAGTTTTTGTTCATATTCTTTTATGTTGTTTTGTTTTTATTTTTATTTTTTTAAATTACGTGTTATAAATATTTTTTCTATTTATTATTATTATTTTATTTTTAAGTTTAATTTTTATATTTTCAATTTTCAATTTTTATTTTTCCAAATTAAATGTTATAAATATTTTTTCTCTGTTTATTATTATTATTATTATTATTATTAAGTTTAATTTTTATATTTTTTATTTATATTTTAAATTTTTTGTTATATTTAATTTATAATTTTGTTTATTTATTTATTTTAAGTTTTAGAATTTATTTTTATCTTATTTGATTTATATTTAATATTTTGATTTTCATTATAGAATATATTTAAAATTTATGCTTTTTTATTGTTCGAACTTAATGGTGTTTTCTTTAGAGACAAACTTGAACTGAACATTATCCTCATCGAATCCAAACTCAAATGAATCTTGTGATTTAGGTTCGAACTTAATGGCTATTTTTTTTCGAACTTCATCCGTTGTCTAACTCGAACCGAATTTTATCCTTGTCGAACTCGAACTCGAACCTTGTGACTTAGTTTGGGATAATTGGAATGAGAAATTGGTCAGCGGTACAAGATTGTGCATTGGAGGCACGTGTTTTGCATGGTGTACAACACACAGGGCATTGGATGGAAGTGTGGGGATGCCTAAATGACTTTAAGGTATGATGTGTAAGAAAAAGATTGATAGGACTAACATGCACGTTGAGGTGGCAACACAACTATATGTGGGGTATTTGGACCGATGTTTCCGTGCATTGTTGCTAATTAGAAGTGAAATGTATTCAAGTTGAGTTTATTTGTGAGATAGAGAGGAGGTATTTGTTGTAATTTATGTTTGTCACACACGCGAGTTTACAAAGACAAAATCATTGATGGTGCCAAAGTTAGCGCGTTTCATTGATGGTATGATCATCAATATCAAGTGAGGTGAGCACCCCTAGTGGAAAGAATCTACGGCGTCAAGGACCTGCACAGATATTGTAGTGCAAAGATGGTAGTATATAATGGAAAGTATGAGAGATAGATTTATAAAATTGCAACGTAATAAATGAGGATCGCATACACACCTATGTATGTGGAGGGATCAATTGAGAATCTAAAGGTGGCACGATTATAATTGATTTGGGATTAATTGGAATGAGAAATTGGTCAGTGGTACAAGATTGTGCATTGGAGGCGCATGTGTTTTGCGTGGTGTAAAACGTGTGGAACGTTGGATGGAAACATGGGGACGCTTAAATGCCTTGAAGGTATGATGTGTTAGAAAAAGGTTGATGGGACTAACATGCCCAAAGAGTCGGCGAAATGACTATATATGGGGTATTTGGATAGTTGTTTTTGCACATTATTGCTAATCAGAAGTGAAATGTGTTGAAGTTGAGTTTATTTGTGAGATAGAGAAGAGGTATTTGTTGTAATTAATGTTTGTCACACGCAAGCTTGCAAAGAGAAAATCAATGATGGCACCAAAGGAAGCAGATTTCGTTGATGGTTCGATAGTCAATATCAGGTGAGGTAAGCCCCCCTAGTGGAAGGAATCTAATGCAGCAAGGCCGTGCACAAACGTCATAGGGCAAAGATGTCAGATGAGATAGTGTTTTTCAAGGGCCTCACCTAACAATTTGACAGAGTCGAAGGTGTTTAACTATGTAGAGCCTACTTTCCGGGATAGCATATGCAAGGCCCTGTCAGCGGACCCAAACAACTATGTTCCTAGAGAAAATTGGCTTCTTTTGAATGAGGCCACACAGTTACAAGCAAATGGGGTTTTGTCGTTGATAAAATTGTTATACACTTGCAAGGCTCACAACTTGGTCAAGTTCCTAGTGAATCAGATTCGCCATGGGATGTATTTGAATGACAAGACAATGATCCTAGTGAACTAAGACTCCACATGAGTTACGTGGCTGAATTGTAATAAGGCACACAAGGATGGAGATTTGCCTTTCTCTAATATGGCTATCACATTGCACACATAGTGATACTCCAACCAGGGGCACAATCTAGTGCAAAGTTCGAAAGGTGGTTGTGACGTTTGTATTGATGAGATGCCTAATGTGAATATCCACCTCGCCAACCACCTCATTTCCACCAAGTTAGTATGCAAGGCATGTTGAGATGCTACAACAGTGAGTGGTGACTGCGTTGGGTAAAAGGTTGGCACTAAGGATGTGAAGGCTTTTTCGTGCAAATGAAATGATCGCCAACTCTTATGCGTCTTATGATGACCTCGAGAAATTATGTAGGGGCACACTACTCATTTTTCACGTGATGACATACCATGATCCTCCTTCAATCAAGGAACATGGCGACATGGGATTGTTGCCAATGTATCGGTTTGCGCCATAGTTACCAAGTTTGGAAATCCAAATCCATTTGGGAGGGCAAAAAAATCCAAAAATCCGGAATTCGTGAAAAGGTTCGAAAAAATCCAATCTGGAATATATACATATATATGTGAGCATAGTTTTATAAAAATACAAAATTGACAAATACAATGAAAAACATTAATAAAGTAATATAAAATGTTAGTATTATATAATATCTATGGTTTCTAAGCATTTTTTTGCAAAAAATCTAAAAAGAAAAAAGAAAAAATAAAAGGGCCAACCTAATTTGGGCTGGCCAAAAAATCTGGATTCAGCGGGATTTTGTGCAAATCCAACCGGATTTGGTAACTATGATTCGCACAATTTAACTATCTAGTCAATGACAATAAAGTGCAATGCAAACATCATGCATAATTGGCACAACTTGCTGATGTCCCACGCATGTGCCCACCTCTTGTAGCTTTGTTTCATTTCAAAGTTAAGTTCTCATTGTTTCGATGCCACACATAGCTTCGTGTGCTAGGGATCTAATATTAGAGGTACAATCACTGAGAGGGGGGGAGGGGGTGAATCAGTGAGCCCAGATAGTCCAACTTCAATTTCAATCCTTTTAAACTCTTAATTAATTACCACAAACATTCATGAAGCATACACATCATTCAAAGCAATGAACAAGAGAGACAATGCACTATCAACCACATAACACATGACATGTGGGAAACCCTCTTGGGGGAAAAAACCCACTAGAACCTACAATTGGACTATTGTCCTATAATAACAAGAACCAATTTAGACCAACTAAAACTGATCAAGGAACTACCATCCCTTATTTTAATGAGACTACAATCCCACAAGGAGCTATTACACCTGTCTAGCTGATCTACCACAACAACTAGACCTTTAGCAAGTTTCACCTTGCAAGGAGGCTACAACCCCCTAGATGTTGAGCAACCAACACCTATGAACAGAACATCTCCTGAACATTGATTGCATACCAATCTGATGGAGATACAAAGTATATCAACTTTCTTCAACTCTACACACTCAATGCATCCAAAGCCACCTTTTGGATCACTCTTCACTCCTTAGCAACAACTCTGTCACCACATCAACAACATGACCAAATGGTCATACACAGTCCACACTATGATTTGTCTCTCAAATCAGCCACCAAGCTCACACAGACAGCATCTATCCTTCGCTCACACTCAAAGCATCCAAAACATCCTTTTGGATCACCCTGCACATCAAAAACATCAAAAACATGACCCACAGGTCATACATAGAGTCCTCAATCTGCTCTGCTCATCAACTCATCTACTGGGCACTCTCCCTCTCCGTCGCTCCACAACTCTCACATGCACACACCTCTTACAAGTCTAGAAACCATCACCTTTAGTTTCACTGTTTATAGAGCATTCATGAACATCACTATCTTGGTCGGCCATTAGACATGCCTTAGCCCTTAAGGCTTCTCTCACATTGAGACACAGCTCAACACCATCCTCAAAAGTCGGCCATACCATCCATGGGTCACCCTTAAGTAGCTACACCTTTCAATTAGGCCCTTGTAGCCCTTATAGGTCTCTATTCACCCATTTAGCACTTCATCGAGCAAAACAAACACATAGGACCACTTCCAAATGCATAGGTCCACTCCACATGACCCCTTCGACTTCCTCAAATGATCACAATCAACTCTGCTCACCTCTGTGTATGATCAATCTACTCAAACACTACCCTGGTGCACAGGAACATCATGAACAAACACAGTCAACTTCTAAGCCTTTGTTCATACAGAATATCGATTGGTCAAACCTCCAAAGACCATACAAATCATCCACAAGCAGTACACAATACTTTCCAATAGCTAGGACATCATAAAACATTGAGATACCAACAAGCACAGTTCAATTACCCTTCTCGGGTTACTTGCAGAGTAAACACAAAAACACAGTCAACTTTGAACCTTCATAACTTTGATTGTACACACTTTTAGACCTTCAAATCTATATTGCCAGATGCGCCTCGCAGTCCTCTACAAATTCGCTTTTTACATCATGAGCAAATTATGCCTGTATCAAAAGATATGGTCCAAAAACCAGACACTGGTCTTTCTTTTGTTAAATTCAAATATTTGAATTCAAACGGTCACAGTTAAACTTCGGTTGCTTAAAACGCATCTCGTGCCCTTGCATCTTAGATTAAATACGCACCGTCGATCTTTGAACTTTAACTCATAATGCACCACAACTCAAATGTTAAACTTCGAACAGTTGACTTCATCTCATGCAATCTTGACCACATACACACCGTCGATCTTATTGTAAGGAGCTCGGTTTTTAACAATGCTAAACAGTTGTCACTTTGATCACATTGACTCAATACGCACCATTGATCTCTATTTGTACAAACACCTGCTCGCCGTTAGATCTTAGAAAAACCCTGATCTTTACCTTAGTTTTACATTAAACTTCGAACACTTGTCCTCATCTCGTTGCTTCCTGACACCTTAGAACAAACACGCTCCATTGATCTTTTTGTAAGGAGCTCGGTCTTTACCCAGTTTAAGCATTGAACACTTTGACCCTTTTGACTTACTACGCACCGTAGATCTAAATCAGTATGAACGCCCACAAGCCGTTGGATCTCCATTTGGTCCTGGTCTTTACCCTTCGCAAATTTGGCTAAGTATGGGGACCATTGCAATCTACCAAGAAGGCCATCTTTACTCCTTAATAACTTTTGCCTCGATCAATTTCACGACCTGAAACTTGAGCCATATGATCTCCTCATATAGGAGAATATATTCATGTATCAACCTGCTCTTAGAACCTTTGCACGTGCAAGATATAACACCATTAATTTGCTCATTCAGATTTTTCTACCACAGAGCCAACTATGCTTAGAACTGCCTAGAAGACCAACTTTTATAACACCATCAAAATGCCTACTCAGTTTTCTTGCCACATTGTCAATTTGGCTAAGTATGGCAAAACACTGTCAAACTGCCTGGGAGCCCAACTTTGCACTTGCATATTTTATGTTGCGCTTCGTCACATGACCTGAAATTTAGCGCATAGCAACTAGGCACAAATGTGATCACAACCATAGAAACAACTCCCCCCGACCCATCCACATGTGGCAATGGTGACGTCAGCAAACTGCCTACTCAATTTTTTTGCCACTAGACCCAAAATGTCTAGATGAAAACAATGATCAACTAGATGAAATCCACTCATGCACACAAGCACTCAAAGCATAGAAAACTTCTTATGGGACCTCTTGCACATGCTCAATACTTCAGATTCATCCCTAATCATCTCTAACCATGCCAAAACAAAAGATCAACCAAGCCAACTTCAAGCACACTAGGACAAGCACATTGCACACTTTGTCATTGTCACTTAGACTATCAAGGCACTTCATCCACTCACCTGGACACATCCATGACATCACTATAACATCATTGACAACTCTCCAATAGCTAATCCTACATATATTCCACACCAACTCCCGTATATATTGACTTGAATAATTGATGAAACTATATGGCAAGTACATGGTACTGCAATTCCTTCAATGTTGCCACCAAATTGGCTTGCAACATTGGATGTTTCGCAAGTGGAGTTGGATGATGAAGATGACACGATGGTGGCTAGTACAAAGGCAACACAAACAGACAAGTCAACCATGGATGTTGGCATCAGCGGAGCACAGATGGATAACCCCCTCTATGTCGCAACTAACTTTTATTACTCCATCGCATAAGATCGAACTTCAACCTCCAACACTTCTCGATCCACCAAACTTGTCGTGACATTCAACCAGCATCAAAAGCATCTCTTTATTATGCTTGGAGTGTCCAACTTAGCCTCAATCAAAGGCGCAAAAGATGGGTCATAGGGTGAACGTCCAACACAAGCAACATAGTTCCACCACACCGCTAGAAAAGAAGATTCTGACGGTTGAGCATTCAAAAGATGACAATCATCCTGAGGATGAAGTGGAACAACGTTTTCCTACTCGGTGCGAGAAACTAGGGATATATCAAGTGGTTAGGGATCTGCTACAGTGAGCCAAAGGGCTATCAGACCCCAAAGGACTTATTTAATGTTTTTCTTAAAACAATGGTTAAACAATGAACAGGTGAAGCGACCCATATCTTTGTAATTTTGGGCGGCCCCCGAATTAAAGTTGGCAAGGATGACAAGGGTGAGTTCACTATCCATTTGGTTCAAGCGGACATGAATGACGATAATATCGTCATCATTCTTGCAAGACTCGTTCAAGTTTGTTTCTAACGTATGCACAGTGCATGGAAGATTATTTCCAAATTGCATTGTGCCACAAAGATTTGGAATGTCGCATAAGTAGCAATTGCACAAGCAAAGGAGGTAGTGAGAGAGTTGTGAGCTAAGAAGGGTCAATGGCATGTTGAAGAGAGTGCATTCAAGGGGAAGCTTCAAGTACTTCTAGACATGGTCAAATTCCTATATGGTAGTTTGACAACCGTACATCCAGAGTTGCAATCAAACTCATCTAGTGGCACCTTTCAAGAGGAGCCTACAAATCAATTGCATTGATTGCAGGAGATGATGATGGCAGTCCACAAATTTTGTCACTACCCCGCAATAGCCAAGTGAACCTCTAAAAGTTGATGTGGTTCCCCTACAAACTGGGACAAGGCAAAAAGTAAGGGAACATTCTGATGTTTTGTTGGATCCTACAAATCCAACGCAAGAAGTCTACAGTATTTTATTGATCGCTTCCCAACTGAGTGCCAACTATATAAGTGGTATAAAGGAATTAATAACTGTGTGATAGCAAGTTAATTCCTTCACGTGATAATCTCTAAGTAGCAATCAACCGAGTTAATGGATGGTGAGACTAGATGAAACAAAAGTTGCACGACTAGAAGCGGGGGTTCAAAATTTGCAGCAGCAACTAGATGAGCAGATAAGCACAAAAAACACTTGAGTTGCACAAGTTGCATGCAAAGATCCACCAGCAAAGTAAGCTTTTGGATAATGCCCCCACAAAGCTCATGGCATTGCATGTGGAGGTCACAGCCTTCCACCTTCAACTCGGTAATCTAAACAAGGCCATAATAGTGACCTATTTTCTCTCCTTTGGAAACTCCATGCCAAACTTGGTCCTTTGTCCTGTCTATTTTGGGGAATTTTCTCCATGCCCAACTTTTAAGTGTTGAATTGGAGCTGGTTAATGTGCTTTTTGCAGTCCACACCTTAAGCTTTGCAGCGAATCTCGTGATAAGAGGGTGGGAGAATGTTGACACCACAAGGCCAACTATGTAATTTTGTATGAACACAGTCATTGTGTATTGTAACATTGTAATTGGACATTGGACCCCATTTGTGATATGGTCCATGTTCTTAAAATGATGCGCCATGTTTGGCTCAAGGTTAGTGATGTATGACATTGGGATTAGGCATTGGGTAGGTATACCTAATTGTCGCATGATGTACTGAGACCACACATATATATGAGGCCTCGGGATGGATAGCTAGGAGAGAGTATCCATATTATATTTGTATTACTTTTGCTTGGTGATATAATGCAAATTTGTTGATGTCGTCGATGTCATCTTCTTTTAATGTCCAATTATGGAAGATGTATTGTGTTGATTTTATCTTTGCTCTTAAAATTGGTCTACAACTATGTTGGCCTAAAGGGTCCACGTAAGCCATTACACACCTCAGGGGAACAACCTGCAAACTCTCATATATCGGCGCATGATGATTTTATATATTGGCTATGGTCTTGATCATACAGTGCTAAAGTAGCTAGCAGAAAGAAGTCTACATGTGTAATTGGCGACAATGATGTAGGTCAAGAAGGATAATGTCACGAGGCTTTGTCACCAAAACATGTCGTCTTCAATTACTGATAAAAATAAAGGGAAAAAAATCCAGAAATGGATAAAATCCGTTCAAGGGAGTCATAAGTATAATTGTGAATGGTACCACTAAGTGATGTCTAAGGCATCTCTCACTAGACAAGCGACAAAGGAGAGTTTACAAAACAATGTAGACTCTAAAATGAAATAAAATCTATAGCGCTAGCTGAAAACTAGTATATATATCTTAAATACATCTATCTGAAAAACACCAAGAGAAATTAATCTAGAGTTGCCTATTTTGCATTTATCACATATCACATTGATTAATGGCTCCACTACCTTCTCCGCAAATTTCCCATTGACTAGTAAGAGATGACCACAATCTGGTTGCACCATTGTGTCGGGCTCAAAATACTCTTTCTAGTGGTGAGGATAAGGCACTAAACTTCAGCATACGCCCAAGATATTATGATATTTCGATTGAATTCTCCAAGCAAAAAGAAAAAACTTCCATATGATGGTCAAATGTACATCCAATTTAAGATCGCCCACTGATTGTTAACATCTCACAAACATTCCAATCTACCACCACCTGCAATTGCCATTGTAGGTTATGCCCATCAGCATAAATACAATCTTGACAAGATACAACAAAAATGTGGTGGTGTCCACAAAAAAGAGGCACGATAGTCAAACCTCCATCCTCACCAACATCGGAAGGAGAACCATTCATCATTATGTGATTTCCAATAGTGGATATAAGCACATCATATGGCAAGCAGCTCGTGATGAGAGAAGCCAGCAATGCAACCCTCAAAGACAAGAGAAGATACTCCTCTAACATTAAAAGCCACAAATATACAAGAATTAAAGAAGCAGATCATACACTTACAATCGCATTCTTTGGACAAAGAGCAACGAGGAGCAAACATCCCTCGAAGGCGTCTGCTGGAAAAAAACAATACGGATTAATTTTAAAGCAGCTTTGATGTTGGAGATCTACACTGATATTCAAGTTACCATTGGGTGCTTGGTAACTTGTATTACCAAGATGGATAAGAAGAAATATATAAGCAGTCTTATTGGCCTATGAGAATTTTACACTAACTGTTCTGTCATTGTCATCTCTTTAGAAATAAGCCAAGCATTCGCAGTTGGGTAACACAAGAATGTCAATAAAGAAGAAGAAACTCTAAAGATTTAGTAATGCATGGCCAAAGACCTGAAAATAAATGTTTGCTTCGTCTCCGCCTCTTAAAAAGAGCCCAATCTACAAAATTTGTCCTCCATAGGGATGTCATTATCCATCTCAATTTGCTAGTGGAACATGTGGGAATCTAAGCTTATGTAGCTAGTATTATTACAAATAGTTTAAATGAACAATAAAATCATTAAAAACTTTTTTTTTTAAATGCTTACAAGGCCAACTAGAGGCTGAAAGGCGAGAGCCAAGACTTTTAATATACCACCAATAAATGTCCTCCCTAATCAACTTATTAATCATACCTTTTATCCGTAAATGGAAAGGAAGACCATACAAGGAGTATTAAAAGGAGAGATACAATCAATGAAAATGACAATACACTAGGGTCAATCCACTTGCAGCG
Organism: Torreya grandis; assembly: GCA_037957365.1. Lineage (NCBI taxonomy): Eukaryota > Viridiplantae > Streptophyta > Pinopsida > Cupressales > Taxaceae > Torreya > Torreya grandis. Next base: position 701,056 of record JARHVA010000053.1, on the reverse strand, counting down.
AATAAGACATTGGGGCATAGTAGTTTGCACTCCCTCCACACAAGCCCACTCTAGTTGATTTAGACAAGCGCAAACCTCTGGACAGTAACTAATTGTGGGTTTAGGCTTTTAACAATGGCATCAAAATAACTAATCTTGGACAGGGTCTACATAAAAACGATTGGACACATTGTTACTCACGCACAGCCAATGAAGCATGCCCTTTGCTAACATCCACTGCGCCTTGTGTTGAAACATGAGGCCTCCGAGACTATAAATGTGCTCCCGTCAAATTTCAATTTCATTAAATGGATCATCATATTATTGCTTTAGGATCATCACAGTAAACTCACCACAAGCGAGCATCAAACCCCAATTCAGCAATCACCCTTTTGCATGTGCTTCTGATGCTCTTATCATTAGAGTCTCATTACATGATTCATTCACTTGATGGGATTGTATTCATTCACCTATTCCAAATGTGCTTATTAGTCTTATGTGAATTAAGTTTGTCTTTATGTCTGTATATTCACCGTGATTGTTTGTGCTCTTGCTGTGCTTAACCACCAAAGACTCTGCTAAATTTTGACCTGGGAAATTCCCACCATAACAAGCAGAATTACTCTCTAAACCCCATTAAAGATCAATTAAAAACCCTCCTTTCTATAAATATTGTGGAAATTGGTGTGTGGTTACGTTGTATAGAAGAGTCATACAGGGGGGGTTATGGTGTAAAAACGGCTATATTCAATGTTCTATGTTTTACTAAGAAACATTAGTGGCACACATGTGACATTCCAACCTCTCTGTGTACCCTATCCAAAAATGCCAATCGATCAATCATTCAAAATAGTGTCACACTTAATGAACACTGCCAAAAACCTTTAATACAGGTGGAAAACCCATGACACAAGGCCAATGCAGAAAACAAAAAAGAATAATGGCCAACTGCAAAAGACAAACTATGCATCAATGTAAAATTGTTGAATGGGGCCAAGGAATTAGTTATCTTTATTTCTCTGATCCAAGTGAAGAGGTATGTGGAGCACAAAGGCAATGAAGGTGAACAGCTTCACACCCTTGTGGCAATGAAATTCTCTCTAATAATTGAACTAGTATCTACCTATAATATCCATCCATCACCTATTCTGAATCATAAATTTGATCTGTTAGAAATGTTTTCACTGGTTTTAACACAATTAAACCCAATATCAAATTCTTGTTTGTCCTGCTCACAAACTGCAAACTTCTGTGATGATGATTTTAACCTGGTTATCTCAGCCCATTTTGGAAATTTATTCGAAAGAACCTTGGGGGCAACATATCAAAATGCTTCAGTGACATGACCGAAATACTTTACACAATGAAAAGCTTCCAATATTTTTTTCTGGCACTCAGCACACCTATCCTTTGAACATATACCTGCAGGATTCAATTTCCAATTTATCTGAATGAGTCAGATTACATACAATGTTGTGCCCAACAGAGTGTGTTTAGTTTAGCTATTTTATCCAGCTAACTAGTTCAGATCCCATTAACAATTCATTATTGCCCTTTATATGAGAAAGAATGAAATCACTGTTGTAAATTCCAATTTATTTGTCCAAGTAATAATGAATGAAATTGTTGTGCCTCCAGCTTACAAACTGTTTATTTCTTTGACGATGATAGAAACCTATTTATCCTAACCCATTTTGGAGTTGTCTATCCCAAAAATCCTTGTGGATGAAAAACATTAAGACTTCAGTAACATGGCTGAAATACTTTAAAGTTTAAACAATGAAAATGGCCCTATAATTTTTGCAATGAAAATGGTCCTATGATTTTGGCTGGTACGCAGGACACGTATCCTTTGTACATACATCAGCAGGATTCCATTTCCAATTTATTTGTATGGGTCAGAAAGCACACAGTGTTGTGCCTGACAAAGTGTGTTAGTTTAGCCATATGTGTCAGCTACCTAGTGAGAATGCAAATTAAGATCACATTAACAATGCATTCTTTCCCTGTTAAGCCATCACACCACAGGTGGTTGAATATAACATAAAAGGTGGTTGAATAGCATAACCGAATGCAGGCCTCTGTTGAAATAAGCAGCTCAAGTTTACCATAACACACTTTTCCAAAATTGGGCCCTTCTTTTGTGGATATGCAAGCCAACACTTAGGATACTCCATTGATTGTAACCTCATTGACTCATAAAATCCCCAAAATTGCAAAATAGCTGTTTCAAAAGATCTTCAACAACTACATGTGTTCAGAATCGAATGTCCAGAATTTTAAAGTGATATCAAAATTCGACTGCAAGGGTATAAACCTAAATTTTCTTTTGTAGTGTTATTTATTAATTGCTTGTGTTCTCTGGGCACCATACCAAAGCCATAATGCAAATTATGATAAGCAGCAAATGTTATCATTATTTTGTTGCTGAATGCATTATTCTGCTATATAGTTATAAAACTCTTCCAAAGTGACCGAGTACTCCCAAGTTCGACAATGTCCCCAATACTAATCATTAAATTGACAACAAAACAAATTATTAAGTTCCATACTTAGTCTGAATTAGGTGGTTTCAGTTTCCATTAGTCGACTTTTTGCTGAATCAACTACACTCTTTGGCTTGCTGAGTCATTCTCAAGTCTGAGTTGTGTGACTATGCTCTTCTCATTTGTGTCGACCATTACACAATCCCATCTGGCACACCTATAAGTTTCTGCATATGTTACAATTTCTGCTTTTCCCTGGCTGTGCATTTCACAGATTTAAAACACACCGGTCATCTTTGTAATTCAATCTCTAGAGTAGAGGGATGGCATAACCTGCATTGTAAAGATTCTTATAGCTTCCTAGCTAAAAATTCCCCAGAATGGGTATGTTCCTAGATAACAATGTGACCTGTTTATCACGAACTATACTGGATAAGCAATGTAACCTGTCAATGTGACCAATGACAATTTGCATTATTGACAATATTTGGACAAAGATTTCTTTGTTCCCCCAGAGTTTCCGAAGTTTGATTCAGTTGGGAATTTTCCAGCTTAATACGATGACAAATTGCATTATTGAAAATATTTGGACAAAGATTTCTTCGTTCTTTCACAAACCTAACAAGTCCGATTATCTTTGTTTAAGATTTACTTTCCGAAGCATACTGATTTGTTTAAAAACTAAGCTTGGGTAAGTTTGATCCGGTTTGGAGCTGACCAGCTCGTGGCAAATGACAATTTACGTCTAAAAATTTTGCATTATTGAAAAATGATTTTTAAGGGAATTGTGTTGAGTTGAAATTAGGGTTACAAGGCACCGTACCTGGAGCTGAAAAGGGCGAATATTGCTGGGGTGGCGGCCTGCTCGGCGCAACGGACTTGTCTGGCTGCATCGCGACTGATTTTAATAAAAGTCGTTAACACATCTGCACGTAAATCTGCTGACAGTAAGAGTTCCCGATATTATTGATTCTATAATCAGATCTCTACATGGATCTCCAATTACATTACCTAGGGTTAGAAAACGATGTAACGGATGGAAAATCCGGTTGAAGTCTTGGACGGCAATCAGAAATTCAAAAAAGGATCGCCCTACAGATGGCTCCTAATATTGCAGAGGATGTTCTGAAATGGTGTATAAGTAGCACGTGGAGGGACGCTCTGTGTTGTGTTAATCGAGCTTCCGCAGAAGAAAATACCCTCAGCTCTCCCGCGTAGGGCGACCTTGCAGGCCAAAATAAACCGCAAACGTCACATAGGGCAAAACAAGTAAACAAAGAGCGAACGGTTAAAATAAAATTATATATGTCGTGTTGGCTATCCGTACGGAAAATTTGATTGTCGTCAATTAACAGAGATTTCAAGTTCCCTCAAAAATTAATGCCAATTTAAAAAGCCCCGATCATAAATAGTCATCAAAATAAAATATCGGTTTTATATAGGGTCCCCTGGTGATACCTATTATATGGACGTTGCTAGTGAGATTTAGTGGTGAGACCTATTATTTAGACTTGCGAGTGAGATTTAGTGGTGAGAATTTAGTGATTTTTCAGTGTCTATTCAAGGCCTCCATCCAAGGTCGATATTTATTAAGTTTTAGAGAATTGGTTATTCTTGCATTTATATAGTCGGAAGGGGTTAAGTAGTGGTAGTCTCGGTATAGATACTCCACTCCGTAAATAATATAGTCGGTATTTTGTATTTAAAAAAATGTATCAATTTTATTTGGCATTTTACTAGTTAAAAATGCATTTTTTTTTGAGGTATTAATTATGATTTGGATGTCAAGTTATCATCGTTGACTCAAAAATAGTATTCACGAAGATTTTAGCATTTATAAAAGTATATGGATAAAATAAAATAAGGGCACCAAATGCAAAGTCCTTGTGGGAGCTAGTATATTTTGTTGTTTGTTGTTGTTGATTGAGATTGCCTCAAAAGTAAGTGAATGTAAACCTTGTTCATACCTTAAACAAGCAACATAAACAGGTTGATTGGTTAATCTTGAATGCAAAATTTGATATAAAAAGTTGTATAGAAATTGATGTAAAAAGAGTGTTGTATCCACGTGTGCTTTAGCTTTGGATGGGCTTGATAGGTTATGTTGATGGCAAAGCGGATGCCATTTTTTATTTTGTTATGTTAAATGTTACGTGGCCTTCTCCAACTAGTTTGATGTTTCTCGCGATGTAAAAAGAAGCATTGGAGTATGCATATAAAATAATTATTTGTAGTTTTTTCACTTTGCCATTTTTATTGAATGTGTGAGATTGGGAGATTTAATGAGGAAACTTGAGTTGTACCTTGAATAAGCATCACTACTGTGGACATGCCAACTATAAGTGTGATTGAAGTTACAATTGAAGTGTCTTATGGAGGTGCTAGGGAAGCCCTTGGTGTCAAAGTTGACTACTTTGTTGCCTCTATCTACAGGTACAAGGCATGGCTAGCCTAGAAATCAATATCAATAGCCTCAAAATCCAACAAAGGTTATTTGAACAACTATGGGAGCTTGTTCATCATCATCATCATCATGTGAGTGCTACTCTAACCTCTACATAAAGGGTTTTTGTGGTAGTAACCCTGTCTCTAGCAAAATTTATTAACTATAGAATATCCTCATTGGTTCTATAAATGGTCTCTTCAATCTTTACTCTAAATCTCTCAGCTGTAACCTGGGGAAGATTCTCAAAAATGGGCTACAAAACCAACTGTCCAAGGGGATTGATTATTCCAGTAATAACCCTCATGTCTTTCAAAATTGAGATAGCTTGTCATTCATGATTTGTAAAATGTTGTACTAAAGCTCGTATCTCTTGATACCATTCAATCAAGCTATCTCTTCTAGCGGCCACATGATTTTGGGCCCATGCAACATTTGGTGTTGTTATTAAATTTAAGTGGGTGTATGCCCTATTTCTTGCAGCTTGGCTCAAAAATGGAGCTTGGCCTCCATGGTCTTCATTTTAATTGATATATGTCTCCCCATTTAAGTTGGGTCTCAACCTTTTTAGACCTTATCCATGGAATTATGTCATATAGCTTTTTGGTTGCACCTTCTACATGGTAAATGACTTCCTTTGGGGGCTGAATAGTGTTCCTCTCTTGAGACTTATGAATAGTCTGATCATAACTTCTAAACATTTCTTTATTACTCCCCCTATGTCATCCACAAAATTGTAAGGATCTTCCCCATACTGGTTTAAGTCAAAGGGTTTTATTTTATTTTATTTTTGTAAGAGATAATGTGTCTTCTCTCTGCTCTAACTCAACCTTTTCCCCTTATGCCACCACTTTTTTATCTTTACCTTTCTTAAGGTGTTTATTTGTTTGTCAAAATGGAATTTGACTATTGGTTGCTCTACAATCACCTGATGTTACCTTCATGCCTCTTCTTGCTGCAACCTTTGAATCCATGAAGGGACATTCAATGCAATCAGTTGCTCTATTTGTTTTGTTTCTACAGGATTAAAAGTAGGAGATTGCCCTAAAGGAAGCATTAGTTTAGGGGAAGATGCCCCTAACTAAGGAAAATGAGGTATAGCCTTTCTCCAGCCACTAACTTTCTTTTGTGTTAAGGCATCTATGTTATACTCAGCCTTCCCAAACTCTTTGTGTATTGTAACTATAGAATAGTTTATATGGGAAGCCTAGCCAATGGGCATGCCTTATTATGTAGATGGCCTAAGGGGAGTAGTTTGTGTAGTAAAAATATAAGTGGACACCAAACTCTAAAAATGTACTTGCCCTATTGGCTGAGAGGACTGAGGGTTAGTGTCACCAAAGAATGAGTATGTCACTAGGGTGTTAAGCAAATTTTGTAGATAATTAGTAACCGATGTATATACAACTCTTGTAGTGGTGTCAATAGTACTAGGGCTCTTAGGAGGTTGACTTAGAGGTGGGAAATCCTAAATCACAATAGTTTAGACTGTGGTTGATAAAATTGGCATTGTGGTTGCCCAAGCCTTATTTGTTGGGCTCAAAGAATGTAAAGAATGAGAAGCAGACCCTATAATACCTATTGTAATAGTAGCAGTTATAGTAGCCAAAGAATAATATATTTGTGCACTTACATTTTGGGGAGAGGTCGATAGGGGAACTACTACTATTGCAATTGATGTAGCTTGAATTGGAGAGCACGAAGGTGTGGTTGATGATGGCTTGTGTGATGAGGTTTGTAATTTTTAATTTACCTCATCGTCCTTGTCTCCTTTTGTATTTAACAATAGCTCATTAGACTCTTATTCAGTCTCTCCCAATAACTCAGTTCCTCCTAACTGAGCATCATCTTCAATCATCCATTTATCTTTAGGATCACTCTCTATAGTTTCACTGATAGATTATAATCCTTCTATTTATATCCTAGAAACACACTCTTCCTCAATAACCCACTTCTTTTCTTCTTCATCATTATCTAGTACATCAAGGGGCTCTGACCTTCGTGAACCTCTTCTTGTCTCATTTTCTTTATCTGATCTCTCCTCAAGGCCTTCCTTATTGATAAATTATGTGGTGAGACTAGGGGAGTATTGGGCTTTCTCTTGTAGATAGTAGGTGGCTTGGTAAAAATGGAAGCTTGCCCTAGAGGAGGTGGTGTGGCAGATGATGGGGCTACTAGGGTAATAGGTGGAGATGAAGTGAGTAATAGTAGGTGATGGGGGAGTGTTAGGAGATGTAGATGTTTGCCCAAGTGATTGGGACAATGTTAGTGGTGGTGTAACTGCACAAGTTGGTGATGGAGGAAAAATAATAAAAATCAAAGAAAGGAAGGCAGGAAGACTTACTTGTTGCAGAGTGGTGAGTGGAGGAAAATGCATCATAAAAAATAATCCAGTCACCCTAGTGGAACTTGTAGAACCCTCTATGCTGACTGTAGGCCAAGGAGGAGTATTAGTGATAGTATGTGGAGGTGATCCTTGGCTAACCTTCTGCATATATTTCACATCTACTTGTCCAAATGGGACAATTTGGTCCTAACTATTTGATCCTGTTATGGGAGGAGGGATATGAATGGGTATAGAATCTCATTGTTCACTTTCAATTCTCTTGGCATCCTCCTCGGTAATTATCAAGTTATATTGGATGTATTGGGATACAATCATATACACTTTTAATCTATTCATCCTTGTACGAACCTTAGTGTCATCTTGGGCATTCTTAAATACATCTTGTTTATAGGATCTATGCCCATAGTTAACTCTCACCTTTTTCTCATACCTCTTTAGGTGTTCCCTAACAGTTCTCCCAGGATCCCAATATCTGAATGGTGCCTGTTTAAACCCATAATGCACTCTGATTATGCCCACATGTTGAAAGTGCTCTCGCGTTGTATATTTTATTCAACCAATGTTGAGGGGGATTGGGTGCATAGTAGCTTGTTTGGCAGCCCTCAGCTAGAAATTTACACTATCAACTAATTGGGCTACAATTTCTTATTTTGCTACATTGTTTGGAACAAGTTGTGGTAGGCATAGAGGGTGTGCTTTGGTGCCCTTTATCATGATTATAGTACATTCAAGATATATCCAGTAGTCACATATCTTCTCAATAGTCCTCTTGATGGGGTCTGATAGCTTAGGCATGTTTTTACCATAGCTTGATACACCATCGAATAAAATGTTTATGTTATCATTTGCATAATTATCTGAATTTGTGAATGTGCAAAACATTGAATTTTCACAAATTATATTATTGGGGTACTGTGTGGATGGTTCCCAAGGTTCCTCATAACTCGGATGGATAGTTCCAGTTATAGCATTTACCAAGTAAGACATCATGTAAAAGCTACCATCTAATAGACTTCCTGGGTTAGTGATTGCTTGAATCAAATTAAAGCTAATAATTTCACCCATGGCAATGATTTTATTAAAGGTCATGATGTTGTCAAGCAATGGGATCCGAATTTCATTAACATAAGAAATATTGGGGAAACCATATACCCTATTTAATAAGGTCATAGCAATCCTCACTCCATGCTTGAAAGCGAATATAAGAATTGGAGAGATAGGGCCTTGAATCGTAAAGTAGCTCAGGTCATTTACCCACTATTACAATTTGGTGGCGACATCATTGGTAAAAAGCTAGGAATCAACCATGGCCTAGTTATAAGCCATTTGAGGGACATGGAGCCTATAATATATCTCAAATGCATTCCCTCCAATGTATGCTACTAGAGTGTTGTTGTGCCAAAAGTGTAATATCTTATCAAAAAATTTGCCATTCACAAATAAATTAGAACCAATTCAATGCAAGGCATTATATACGGTTTGGTTGCAACATTATGCAAACTTATTGTCTTGATTTCCAAAAGGTCATCCTTGAATTTATGTGTGAATATTGATAATTGATCTTCCACCCTACAAGGTTCTACCACATCGACCACTTCCCAAATTGCAAAATAATGCTTGAAGTTGTGATTAAGAACAACTGAATCGAATATTATATCTTTATACTCAGTTGGTCTGGCACTAGAATAAGTAAATGGAGGAGGAGGAATGCGAGATGCAGATCTCATTGTAATTTAGACTAGAAAACTTTGGTTATCTAGAAAGCTGAAGGAATTTTGGTTGTAGCAAAGCTCAAATTAATGTTTGCACTGGGTATATAAAAGGCAATGTGGTCAAATAATGCATTGCAAACTGCCTCTATTACCTTGAGAATTGCTTGGATTTTGGAATTAAATGTAGTAAGTTTGTAAATTCATGTGAATTAATGGTAGTAATGACTTTTGCTCCCTTCCCTTTCAGCTTTTCATGTTTGAATTTTGCTTTCGTGTAATGTTAATTTCTACAACTTTTCCTGCCATGTGGTTTTTCTCCTTTACTCTAGGTACTTTTTCATCTTGGTTTTGACATATGTCGTTTTTTTGGACCTTTAGACCTGGTATTTGGCATCTTTGTTATTATCATGCAACTTGAGGACACGTGGGTTCATATCGTTGCCCCACAGGTGCCTGGGTCCTACTAACTATTATTTGTTATCATGGTTGCAGGTGGGTTGGATTATGACATTTGAAAGGATCCCAAGGATCCACTAGTCCATTGTTTCACCCTTGTGCTTGCATGTGTGTTAGATTGTGGGTTAATGGGATCAAGACATTTTTCAAGATCCTGATGATGTGCTTACCTAAGGCCTCTATATGATGAAATTTTGATGTGTCAGTCTCAAGGTGAGTGGGATCATGACATGTGGATTGTTGTCATTGCTCTACTTGCCTAAAATACTTTGTGATACTTTAAAGTGATTGATCACAATGAGTTAATGAGATGAGGACACGTGTCATGATCCCAGTGACCCACTAGTTTAAAAATTTTGTAATATGAAACTTTGATGTGTCATTGTTTTTTGTGATCATGGTTGTGGGTGAGCGGGATTGTGACATTTGGTAGGATCTTGGGGATCCACTATCTTTGTACTTCACCTTTGTGCTTACATGTGTGTCAGACAATGGTTTAATGGAATTGTGACTCTTATCAAGATCCTGACAATCCACTTGTATGAGGCATCTATGCAATGGAATTTTGATGTGTTAGTCTCTAGGCAAGTGGGATCATGGCACATGGATAATTGTCACTACTATGATTGTCCAATAGACTTTCTAATTATTTTAAGTGAGTTCAAAGTAGTAGGTTAACGAGATGAGGACATGTGTTGTAATATTGATGACCCATTAGCTGAAAACTTTCGTAATATGAAACTTTATTATGTGTCTCTGAGTGAGCAGGATTGTGACACTTGGTGAGATCCCATAAACTTGCTTCCCCAAGAGAATCCAGAATATTTCTAAGTACTCAAATGGTCATGGATTTGTAGGTAAGAGACACCTATCATAATCTTGAAGAAATGGAATTAAGTGGTGATGCGGCTCATCATCGGGTGCTCTAGGTGAATGGGCAAATGTCATATGGTAGAGTCGATTGACCTAGCTGATGTTTAGGTTCAAAATAGGAAAAATTATAAGTGTGGAACTGCCTGTGTGAGACAAAACACAAACAAATAACAAACTTGGTAGAAAACATGCCATCCTAGTTAGTCGTTAGTATTGGAAACCCAATATATATAAGCTTTTGAACAAACATATATTTTTTGTTAGCCATTAGAATTGAAAACCCTGAAACAAATATTTTTCTAATCGAAATGGGTCCTTGTTTGATTTTTTTTAAATGAGGTGTGTTGGGGTACAATAATTTGCTCTATTAGACCATTTTACCTTAAATTTAGGTAATTTATATGATTATTTAAAGAGAATTATGGTTTATTTTCTTAAGCAATTTGCTATATTTTTACATTGATTTAGACCAATTGATTAAATGTTTGCACAACTTTATTTTTTATCTTAGTCAATTTCTTTGAAATGGTAAAATACGACTTCATGTGAAGTGAAAATGACTATTTCTTTGCTAAGTATGGGTTTGGGACTTGACCATTGTTATTTGAACTATTTATCCATTCCTATTTGGATGACTTAGCCATTGCTTTTTGTCAATTGTGCATTTATCGTCTTTTAAAAATAGTCAGTTTTGCACTTAGATTGGCTTATTTGGCTTTATATCAGGGTTTTTTCTACATATTTTGGGCTTTTTTATGCATATACAAGTTATTTTTTATTGTGTGGACTCAGATTTGCTTATCAAAGTAATGTATTTATCAGTACCTAAAGTTATTTGGTTTTATTGTAAGTTGGTAGTTCACATGGACAAGCCTAGAGGAGGATTCAATTTGTCTTTGCATCATAAGGTTTGGAGGCCTGTGATGGTGACAAGTGTCAGAATCTTATAGTGCTAGATAGATTGCATAGATTGAAGAAAGCATGGAAGTCTCTAGAGCCTCATGATGGTGATAAGTGTCATAATCGTGCAAACGTGGAAACCAAGAGAAGTCTTCATAGGTGCGAGATGGTGACAAGTGTCACAATCCTATAATCCTAAAATACCCAAGAACTTGTAGATAAAGGAAAGTTCCTAAGGCTCAAGATGATGACAGGTGTGACAATGTCAGAGTCCTAGGGCCCTATAGGGCCTGTAGATAAAAGAAATCTCTAGACTTGGGATGGTAATAAGTGACATGATGTCGACATGTGGCATGATCTTGAGGGCTCAGAGGTACAAAAATTCAAAGCCACAAGTCCATTAAGCCATTAACTAGGTATTTATTTTTTGAAGCTACGAACCAATTGAATTATGTCAACTGTCATCTTCCCAAAGCTTAGAATCTCAAAGGTATTAGATTGTAGGGCCTCGGGGTCATTAAACTTGTTCAATCCTTATGTGGTTTTGGGTTAACATAATTCTACCACCTATCAAGCCCTCGAAACTGTAGGACCTCAAAACCATTAGATGATTGACTTTGTTTTTTAAGCTTTTATGGTTTTGGGTTCACATAAATACACTACATGTCATGTTCTCAGAGCTTAGAGACTTTGAACACTTAGAATTTTCTTTAAAACTTGAAAAGCTCTACATAACGACGTGATGTTATTTGTCCAACTCTTAGAACTTAGGATCTTTGAGGACTTAGAAACTTTTAAAAATGTTGAAGGCTTTGGGTAATGTAAGAACACCACCTATCCCAATCTTTGATAAATAAAGGTAAGTCCCAGACGTGAATGATTTAGCAAGTCTTTTCCCATGGTCCTATAAACATATAAAAAACATAGGAAACCTAGACAAAAGACATTAGTTTTGTTAGTGTGGTCCCATACACCATTATATTTGTGTGGTCTATAATCTTTGGAATCATAATCAGGCCCTTAAAGTTTCAAATGAATGTTTGCTATATTTTAGTGTAGTTATCTACATAAACTTATAAATATTAAAAAACATTAAGACTGATTTTTTAAAAAAGTCCTAAATTTAGAAAGATTTAAAAATTGTTCCTATAGGGTAAATGAAAGACTTCATTATGTAGTTGTTATTTAGAGAGTTTGCACTAAATTTGGCAACAAGTTCTATCTTAGTCACGTACATAATAACTTTTATAATAACCAACACAACAATGCAGTTGCAATTTTTTAATCTTAGATTGATTTTATCATAAATGCTCAGTTCATGTGATATCAATGTGCAAGGGCTTTTTCTTTCTTGCATGTTTTTTATTTGAAATTTGTCAAAGAGCTTTAATGTTATGCTTTAGGTTGCCTAAGTCTTGTTTTTTGTTGCCTTTGCTATGGAAATAGAACTAGCTTGGCCAGACTCCACCTTCATGGTTGTATTTGTGTTACATATGGCTCGTGCTTTTGAAGAAGAAATGATATACCCAAGGCTATGCTTTAATTATTCATTCATCATTTTGCTTATGTGGTTTTTGGCTTGTTTCAAATGAAATGCTAATGTTTTGGTCCTAATTAGAAAGAGAACACGGGTACATGACATTAGGCACTTGGGATGATGCCACGTGGCATCATCCTGGGGACCCGAGCACCTGGGAAGTGAGAACATAATTGTGTGGTTTTAGGGCCTCAGGTCTCCAAAATGATGCCACGTGGCTTCGAGGCCTGGAGCCATTAAGCCATTAGACCTACTAGAAGGCCTTAATCATTTTGATATTTTGAGACCCAAGAAAGCACCACGTGGTAACTTCTCAAGACTTTAGAGGCTCAGAGCCTTTAGACTATTGAGTTCTAGGTTTATCCGTTAGTGGTGTGAGGCTTCTGAATTTGTGTCAGATGGCATGATTTTGGAGCACAGAGTCTTTAAAAAGACTTGGAAGCTTTTTGGAGTTAGGATTTTTTTGAAATTGGCCTAAGACTAAGAAATGATCTAAGAGCAACACATGGCAGATATGGGAAAGCAAAAAACTTAAGGCTCACAATAAAAATAATGAAGATGGCTAAAGCAAATTGAGCTCAAATTTAAAATGTGGCCAACTCGACTCAATTAGCTTTGAACTTAGAATATTATGATCTCGGAGCACTAAAACAATTGAATTCCCCATAATGAGACCCTAACCACACTTATTAAATGTGATAAATAAAATATATTTTTTATATTTACACATGAACATACACATTTAGCTGGCCCTTAATCAATTGGCAGGCTTTCCTATAAGTATACAACATATATATAAATTAATCATTAATTCAACCCAATCACTTTTAAATGCCATTACCTAGCTCACCCAACAAATTAAATTTTAACGTTGATCAACCATCATTCTTTTGGGCCTTTTAATAGTTGTGACATTCAAGATGGCCATCAATTTTAAGCATGTATAGTGCCATGAGGCATGTTCTTATTGACTCGGGGCTATGGTCCTTAATTTGGTGACAGATGGATGCCATGTAATTTAGGCTTAGGTGATGTTGATGTCATTATGTTGCCATGTTGTAGTCGCCTATTTAGCTAGGTCTTTGGTTTGAGTGCTTAGTACGATGCCATGTGGAGTCCTCTCAGGGCCCCGAGCCTTTGGCTCGATGTTATAATCGGTCTCACCCCTGATGTCCCAGGGTTATGGGAAGTCATCAAGTGGTGGTTTCTTGAGAGCTCGAGGCCTCAAAACCATTAGGCCATTAGACCTACTCGAAGGCTTTAATCGTTTTGAGCTATTGAGGCCTTGGGAAGGCACCACATGATAGTCTTTTAGGATCTTGGAGTCTAAGACCCTTTAGAGTATTGTACCTTGGGTTAATCCCTCTATGTTTTTCAAACTTTCATATTTGTGCCACACGGCATGATATCATAGCCCAGAGTCTTTAAAGAGACTTGGAAACTTTTTAGACTTGGCATTTTTTTGAAATTGGCTCACTATTAAGAAACGAACCATGAGCGACACATGGTAGATCTAGGAAAATAAAAAACTTAAGGATCACAATAAAAATAATGAAGACAACTAAGGCAAATCAAGTTCAGATTTTAAACGTGGCCAAATTGACTCGATTGGCTCTGAACTTAGCATATTCTAAGCTTGGAGCACTAAAGTGATTAAAATTCCCCTTAATGAGGCGCTAACCACCCTAATTAAATGCTATGAATAAAATATAAAACTTCTATTTAGACTTGAACATTCGCATTTAGTCTACCCTTAATCAGAACGTAGGCTTTTGTATAAGTATACAACACATATATATATATATATATATATATATATATATATATTAATAAATGAACTAATAAGCTTGTATATTTAACTTGAAAGTATATTAATATGTATTACAGTCTAATTATTGTCCTAGTTAAAGAGTATAGTCTTAGATGTTGCTTTTTTCTTTGTTATATTCTATATTTGCCTTTTTTTTCCTATCGCTAGTTTTTTTGCCATGTTTAGATAATCCTGATAATAATATGCATTCATGGTGTTTGTTATTGCTTCATTTGTACCCATATTTGCATTTACTAGTCCCTGGTTCATCAAGGACTTAGTGTGCACATTTGTAAGAAACTTGTCATTTATTTGTCTATTATTAAATAAAAGGCAATGTTGTTATTTATTGTAAAAAATAAAATCTATATTTGGTTCCAAAATGATACAGTAGGGGGAAGATTTCAGGATTTATGAAATAATTAAGAGACCTTATTGATTCCTTGTATAGGGTTGTGTAATATTAAAATTTGTTTATGTAAGACTCTTTGTGCTCCATTTGCAAAGTTGTTCTCTTATTTAGAAATTGCATACATAGTTAAAGATTTTGTATTTTTCTAAGTTGTATGGTCTTTTGGGATCTAACATTTATTATGATGCTTTGGGTTATGGTGCAAAACCTTGTTTGAAAAAATAGCATGGCTTGCTCACAATCAAAAAAAAAAAGGAAAAAAGGGTATGAACATGTTATTTCAATGCCCTACAGCTCCATGTTAATTCCACATGATCTTCTAGTATTACACAAGATTACATGAAAAATCAATTGTATGTATCATTAAATCCAATTATTATGAATAAAAAAAGAGTTCAATGTAAATTGCATATGATCTAATAGTTATGACATAAGATTTATATTATACACATCATAGTTGAACTAGTATTTGACATTATGGTTATACAATTAATGATAAGCATAAGTTGTTGCAACTCTCCTTTTAGCATTTATGTAACATTTGATATGTACAATGCTAAAAATAATAATGAAAGGGCTCCTTCCCAATGATTATGGACTCTAATCTTATACAAATTGAAGCTTCCTCATATTTGTAATAACATATTGAAAGCCTCCCAAGGGAGATTACAAGGAAATAATATCAAATAAAAAATAACACCAAAAATTCTTAGAGTGATCCATCGAGCAAACCTTTGCATATCTTAAATTTGTACCTACAAATGAAAAAAAATACCTACGCTTAACTCCAAAAAATAACAAATCTCTATTCCAATGCCCACAAACATATAACATTAAAAAACAACAATGTAAGTACTAAATTTGAAATTTAAGACTTTAACACATTGGTCTAAATTGTTTCATTTGCAAAATAATTAACCAAGCTTCTTACAATTATCAATGATATTGGTTTAAAAAAAACATTGTAGTTATCAACATGTAACACTTACCATTTTCCAGAGTTGTCAATGTTGTATATCAAATCAATACTATGGAGACCATATTTATAACTAGTTTTAGGCAACATCACAAGAAATTTCGCTGCATAATTACATTCTAAGATAAATAAATAAATAAATAGACAGTAGATAAAGAACATTAGAAAAATAGATATAAATCATTTAACAGGAAGGCAAAAATACAAAAAACAACAACTAGTGTTTATGTATAATAGGTTGTCTTCCTAATGATAATGTCAACAACTTTGTCTTTGGAGGATTGGTGAAGACATAAAGTACATGATATAAAATTCCATGTACTGAAATAAAACAAGATTTTTATTTTTCCTATTAAATGTAATAGGGTTGAAGTTTTAATACTAATGTCGTTATAATTGTTTGAATAAAAACAATAAAATGATATTTAAATGCAATGTTATCATTTTTGTTGTTGCATTCATAACTTGTACTAATTTTTTTATTTTCTTTTTAATTGACTTTAAAACATTTAACAATAAAATAAAAAATAGTGCTTATATTTTATGCATAAACAAACATAATACCTTTTAACTATGCAAATAATTTTTGCTTTGGGATCTAGGTATTGCTATTTATAACTAGATAGTTAACATCATGATCAGTCTAATAAGTGTCTATTGTTATAAGGTGGTTATGTTTGATTCTAATGTTCGACCATACATGATTTATGATTTTTTATGTGTATTGGCTATATTATGCTAGCAAGAAATACATGCTTGACATTAACATATGTTTTTCAAGTAGCATAGTTGATTTATTGGAGATGGCCATGTTAATATTAAAGTACCCAAATATGTAAATTTGTATTGATGCATTTGTATTTGATAGTATTTGTTCTAGAATATTTATGATATCCAAAATAAAAGCAAATGGAGATGCATAGATTTGATAACTATAAATTCATGATTACATATCACAATGTTTGATGGCAATGCTTCAACTCCATTTTCAATGTATTGAATTGGATTTGAAGTGGCAACATGTTTTTTTACACACATCATAATACCATGAACATTATGCACTAAATTACAAGTCATAAATGTTTTAATGTGATTATTAGTATTGGTACTTGATGTGTATGCTTCTTGTAAACATAGTATGTCACACTTAATCAGGGCATGGCCATTGATAATGTCTTTTAAATGTGAAAAAATACTATGAATGTTCAATTAACATATTGCTATCTTATATACACAAATGTATGATCTCAAGCTATATTGCAATTCCCATTTTGAATTCGATTCTAATCTAGACATCTTTGTTGAATTTATTTATTTTGACTTTGAAGTTTTTTTGTGTGAGCAGGCTTGACAAGTACAATGATTCCATAGTCTTTACATGAGAAAGTGTTGTATATAGTAATCCATATCTATTAAATTTAAGTGGATTTAATGCAACACCTTCCATGGTTGAACTCTGGGACCTATGTATTATGTGTGCACAAGCCAATTGTATTGGAAATTAGCTTCGTATTGTTAATGTTTTTTTGTAAGTAGGATTTTCAATGGGTCTTGAAACATGGAAAATAGAGGTCCAATTTGACTCAAGATGACCTTTATACAAATGCATATGTTTTGTTCTTTGAGAATGCCCAACATTATTTTCATTAAATTTGACTTAGACAGTGTCTTCGCTATCTTCTCTAATGGATAATTTAAAGATACCATCTGAATCATTAATAAAATCATCTTGTATATCATAATTTCTAACAAAGAGTTCAACTAACAAATTAGGTTTTAAAACATTTTTTTGTGGTAGACATATAACTTGAGCATATCCCTGTCCTTCAGTATATGCATTATCTTTCTTGTCAATTGCATCAATAATAATTTATTTATCCGAAACAAGCATTATCATTTTATCATTGTGTGCATCAACATCATCATTTAAGTGAAATATATAGGGGAACAAATGATCATTGGGCGTTGGACATAAATAATTATGATTAAGATACATTGTATCATTTTCTATATGCAAACATGTACATATTATGTTTAAGAACTCCATAAAGATTTCATCTTTTTGGTGCATAATTTGATGTAGCTGGTAAAATTTTACATTATCTTAGCAAAAAACATATGGGACTATTTCCTCATTGATTTTTGGACATTCAAATATGACACAATTATGTATACACTGAGCTTGATAAAAGTCTCCACAAAATATCATGTTAATATTACCAAAGTACAAGTCAATAACTGCAAAATGTCACGTAAATGTCTATCAATATAGTATAATGTTCCTGCTTTGACAAGTGAGATTTCATCAATTATCAGTATATGTAATTGAATATAACATTTGGACAATGTATAGCGCTGTTCACTTCCCAATGGAATAAGATCTAACTTGTTAAAAGGTAATAAAAATGTAAAATGCAATATTATTCTACCTATATTATATGTATCTTTGCCTGTATATGCAAGAATAATGTAACAACCCCGTTGGGTTAGACATAGAAATACATGAGAAATTTTATTTATTTAACACAAATACCAAATATATATTACACCACGAGAATATATAGAGACAATAAGAAACACATAAGGTGATAATTGCAATAAGCATAATACATCACATAACACTGATCTCTAACATCATGAGAGTACATGTCATAATGCAAATACATAAAGTAATTACATTAACTCGATTATAATTGAAGCAAGTATACAACCACCACTAATGATTTAAAATAGCAAGTAATTACAATTCAATGATAAACATATTATAATACATTGTACATATAGATACATGGCTCCTAGGAGCATGAGTTCCCTGGACTCTCCAGTATCTTTAGCAATCTCGAGTGTCATCTCAATAGTAGTACTATTGTGCGAAGGGAGAGCATCATCTAAATGCTTTTCCACTCAACCATGGACCAATGATCTCACGTAATATCCCATCAAGGAATGGCTCTCCCTTCACAGATGATTAGATAGTGACGGTGCAGGAATCTAGAGAGACTAGCAAGTACATGTGTGCTATATGATTCTAAACTAAACATGTAGTGTATCATAGAAATATGTTCTCTTGTAAGATATCAAACAAACATTTGAATCACACTCATGAAATGATAATGTCTCAAAAAACATGCTTTGGCCCAAAGTTTAACAAATAATAAATGATAATGATATGAGCAATCAATTTCATACACACCACTTGATCAGATTGCCTTCATCTAACATTGTAATGCCAGTAAGCTAATGAAGTCCATCTCACTCCTTACTCCACATTAATAATGCAGATTGGTCAAATACAAATTCAACCACAAGATTCATCAATTTACATCCTATTAGCAAATGTATCACATGACATGCTATACATAGGAGTAATAACAACATACATTAAATTTGTCTAACATATGCATGAATCATCCATTCTATTCTATCCCATACTAGAAATAATGATTACAAATATACCACTTGAGTAAACATACAATTTAACTGTATAATTAAATATAATTATTTTTCAATTATCTACACCCTATGGCAACCTATATTATTACAGTCCAGTGTTATAAGACTTTAACTACCAGTTTTCCATAAACAATCATATGAAGTAGTCTTAAGTACATAGAAACACAAGAATTATACAAGTAACTATATTTAATAAAGTAGGTCATCATTACCATGAAACACAATAACATTCCAACACAATATTTGCTAAATTTTCAGAGTTTGCATACACGCACGCACAAGTCTACCAATTGCAAAAATACATGT
Source organism: Torreya grandis (assembly GCA_037957365.1). Lineage (NCBI taxonomy): Eukaryota > Viridiplantae > Streptophyta > Pinopsida > Cupressales > Taxaceae > Torreya > Torreya grandis. Next base: position 681,366 of record JARHVA010000053.1, on the reverse strand, counting down.
TATCAATAACAGTGACTAGTATGTATGTAGTATACAAACAAATGTAGATATGAGTTAGGTACAATAACTATAGTAAGTACCACTTGGATACCATATAATTTTAAACTATAGTACCTGATGATATCCCATATTATCATAGGTTCCCAACTACATAACAACACATAAACCAAACTTATGATTTTTAAGACTTAACTAACTCATGTAGATAATAATAAGTAAATAATCAAAAATTATACCATCCATGTATACTACATACCAACAACATGCACCACAATGCATCACTATACTTAAGTATAACAAAACATTTATAATAACACACTTATAGTATGTAATGCACACAAGTATCTCCTACTGAATACGTAAGACAAACAATCATTCATATTATTAATTGTGAGTTGGCTAATTCATAAATCCCATTATGACTTTGCACCCTAACGACTCATTGCTTTTAGCAGCTTGTTCCAAGGGTTATAGATCATGATTCCTATGTAACTTAATGACTTAAACAAATAATCTAAGGAACCACTGGTATAATCTCCACATACAAACACTGACACTTCCTAATGTACACCACATGTAGATTTTCCAATGTTATGCAATTTCTAAACCATAATTTAGTGTTTCAATTGAAACTATTGAGCATAAAAATTAGCTAATGAAGTAGTTATACCTGGAACATGCTTATTGCAAACAACTAGAAAAACTGAACTTCATTTTCTTGAAACACAAGTAACCCAATTTTATAATCAGTTTATATTTGGGGGTTAATAAACAATCATTCGCTAAACAACTTAATCATTCCTTTCAATTTCCTGCTAATGTTTCACCTGAGAATAATATTTAAAGGAATCTACCCCAAGTTTCTAATTATGTAAGCAGTCGTAATTAAATACATTGTCAAACTCTTTGTAACATTTTTTTACATAATAAAATATCTAACAGCTCCTCAAGGTTTAACTCACAGTACAGAGTATCTATGTTCCACCGTTTAACTCGTATGATTCATTCACTATATATTTCATAATAACTATTTAATTGGTCAAGTTTTAGGAATTGAAATATTCCATAATTATTTTATATCCTTAGTGATATATATATATATATATATATATAACTAGATATACATATTTAACTAGACTATATATATATATATATATTCTAACAAAATATATGTTTGAACATATGAACCATGTTTTGTATTAGGTTAATGACCAAACCTAATGGAAAAATAATTCTCAAATAAGGACAAATATTTACTATGGTAAAAAATTTGGTGAATATATCTTAACAAGTTATTGGTAACCTAACCCATGTTGCCACATATGGGTACATGCATAGAGTTGGGGGACAATCCGTGGACATTTTAGGTAATGCAATTGCATTATTTAATTAACACGATCACATTATTTAAATTATGGCTTAGTAATTACTGAACGATAACACGTACACATTATTGAGAAAATAATAATGTGTACGCATTATTGAAAAAGTATAAGTTTACATTTATATTATTACATTTATTTTCTTGTACTTTAAATTTATTTTAATAAATATAAAAAATTAGGGTCACTCAGCATCTTATAGATTTGGTCTCACAATTGCACTCCTTACGATGTGGAAAATAATATTTTAAAATCTAATCAGGTCAATACTTAGGCATTTTCAAGATCTAAGTATTAAACCTACGGATTTTAGAACATAACTTTTACAATTGATATCCATTTTTGGTAAATATAGTCATTTTTTTAGTTTTTGTGCCTTTTGGATTAATTCTTGGCATTTTTAGGAGTCTTAGGTTTGTCAAAATTGAAGTTTGCAAACCACTCTGAAATTGATGCAAAGTGATGTGATTGGGGTAACATGGGTCACATTGATGGCCTACACACATCAAACAAACACTTTGTGTTAATTTCACTTGTTCATCATCCTTCCCTCATCCTTGGTCACTTTTTATTCATGCCTCATCACCTCTAATCACTCTCTAATTATTCTTCATTGTCCTTAATCACTCCCTCATTAACCCTCACTGTCACTAGTCATGTCTAATCACTCCCTCATGATCCCTAATTACTCCCTCATTGACCCTCACTATGGATCATCATCCCTAATAATTGACTCCTTGTGCCTCCTCATCCCTCATTAGTCCCTCATTCACCCTCATCATCTTTAATCACTCCCTCATTGGCTCTCACCATCCCTCATCATCCCTAATCATTCCCTCGTTGACCTTTACCATCCCTAATCACCACTTCATCATCCCTAATCACTACCTCATCATCTCTAGCAACTCCCTTATACCCTCACCATTCCTCATCATTTATAATCACTCCCTCATTGCCTCTCATGATCACTCATGATGTAGAGCCCTATTGCATACTCTGCTTGTCTAAGCTCTTTGCCAATATCCACCTAGCTTTCACTTTGTTTTTTCTTGGTTGAACTCTGTCTTTGGACCCAGCACACATTTCAAATTCACATTTGAATTTTATTCATTTCATTTATTTCCATCATTATTTATGCATATTTTTAACACCACTATATTTCTCTAAAATCTATACTTTTCTGACATAGTGATGACCTAGTCATAACATCTAAAACTATAATCGGGGACCCTAAGTCAATTAGTGTTATTTATGAATATTCATGATTTCAATTTAATAATTTGGTAATTATCATATTTATAAATTCATGTTTGCAATATAGTGGTTTCGAAAAGCATGGTAGACTAATGAATAAAATATGCATATATAGTTATAACATGTGATCAGTTGTTCAGATTCAGTTCAGTTTTAACAATTTTAATTGATCTATGATGATATTTAATCTTCCTAGTTGATTTGATTCTTTAGATAGAATAAACAATGGTGATATGATACTTTGAAAAGCTTTGCAACCAAATTTGGTACACTCGAAAGTTATTTTGAAAGTCTACATTTGATGAATAACTCAATTTCATTCACTACTTGATATGATGGTTAATTGAAATATCAATATGTTTTAGATGGTTTAGTGATTCTCATATCCTAATTTATACAACTGGTAGACTGGTTTGTTTTGATTCTACAACTAACACATGATTCAATTCATGGAAACCTAATTGACATACTAAGTTTAGTTGTTTCAAGACTTAAGTAAATAGTCAAATTTGGTAATCATAGTTCTTAAAACATGTATTTCATTCCTTGTATCTTGAAGATTGATGTGTAAAAGAAGGTTGATGAGATAGATAAATACCATAAAAATTCTTTGAAAAAGTCATTTACTTCCTCCAAGAGGTCCACTTCACTTGAAAATGAACAAAAGGGACTTTACGTATCACATAGTTTGCTTAGAGCTTTAAGAATCATAATACTAAGGTTTATATTCGATCCTTTTGTGAAATATGTGTTTGGTTTTAAAAATAAACTATTGTTTTAAGGGTAATTGAACATGATACTTAGGGGATCGGCAATTATGAAATCATTGTGATCAACAATTATGAAATCATTGTGATATGCATAAGTCTTTAGACCCTCATATCGATTACGCAGCAAGTATATGCCAAGCTAGAGATCATTTAGCAAAATGAGCATCATGTTAAGGTGAGTTGGCATAGATATTAAATATGGAGTTGTGGTTTTCAAAGTTTTGGGAGTTGTGAGTAGACTGGGTGGTATATTGGCATTAATGTGCAACCAATCTCCTCGGTTGACAGAACTTAGTGAAGGAATTAGTATGAAAGGTAGTGATTACTAAGTTTGATCATACAGATAAATGTTTTACTGGCGTTGTTAAGTACATAATTAGTTAATGAAGCCCAATAAGAAGATAACATGTTAATTGATCAGTTATGGCATAAAGGTTGGCAAATAAAAGTGGTGTTTTTATCAGTTATTGTTATTCATTTCAAGCTCATTTGCGGAAGCAGAACTCTAGTCTTTTGGGGTTGTGGAAAGTTTTGGAGATTTTAGGGACATAAACAAGTATGGTTTCATGAATTTTGATTGGATTTTTTTGGAAATATCTTAGTGTTCGTAAGAAATCTATAATTTTTTGATAGTCTACATGAAGTATGGCTTTTCTTGCTTAGTTTTCTTGAATTATGGCTTAAGCATGAAGTATATACTGGTTTATCTACATGCAAATTTTAAAGATTTTTAGTGATTGATAAGATAGATGTTTAGATTGATGACTCATATGCATGTAACTAGGCTTTAATTTGAACAATTATTTTCTTATATAGTTATGGGTTCTAATTTGTTCGAATACCATTGTTCAAATAATTTTTTGGAGGCTATTATATACATTTGATGGGTTTCAAACATATATTGTGTTTATGAAAATAAAATTTATCTGATGTATATTAGGTTTTGGCAAAAATAGAAAGTATTGGTTAAAAGGTTTATTTTGAATATATAAGGTGTTTTAAAATCTCGGTCATCCTTAAACTTATGTGAATCTTTTGAGGCAAAATTTGAATTACCGTTGTTGGTAGATTCAAAGGAAATACAAAGATTTTTTGGTTTATTCTATTTCTATGTATGAATATTTTTGTTTTAAGAGGACTAATGCAGTTATAAAAGGTATTTTTTATCTTCAATATGTGAAGACTATAGATTTGCATATTTGTTCGAATATTGTTTATCTCAAATTTATTTTTTAAGAAGTTAGTCATACCTTTAACTTGGGTTTTCAGATTCTTTCTCATTTCAAACTTTTTTTGAAGATTTGGTGCCTTATTTAATTCTAGATAAGTTATATGGATTGAGAAATATATGTCATAAATAAGAATTCTTATTTCAGACATGACTAAATTATTTTAGAATTTATACAAGTTTGGTGTGACGAAGATATATATTTGAGATTATATTCACAGTGAATCAAAATAAAATAGTATGGGCAAAATATTTGAAGTTAAAATTATGAAGGATATATATTTTTTTGGTTTGTTTAGGAAGTGGAATCATGATAGTTAATGGAAAATAAACAATAGGTTTATTTTAATTTTTAAAATTTGGTGAAAATCTTTTTGCTATACAAAATTTGCAAAATAGTCACTTATAGAAATTTTTACAATGTTAAATTTGATGGCCAAATGACTGTCACCACAAACTATAAATTATGCAGTTTGATGGTCATTTGAATGTCAAATTTAAGTTGGTTGGAAAACATAGTGAAATGGTAAATTTCAGCAAAGTGAAAGTTGTTTCATGGAGAATTTGGGTTCATCTTTCACATGATATAGTCGAAATATTTTTACTATCAAGGTATTTTTCAAAAATAATTGTTTTGAGAAACGTGTTGTTGCACATGCAATAAAGAGCAGTGAAGTAAGTTTTTCGGAGATTTGGTATATAGTATGACAGTGGATTGATTATATACATAACATATATATGCTATTGAGTAAATTAAAATGCAAAATGGAATTAATGTAAAGATGGATTTCATTTAATATGATATGTTACTTGATTATTTATTTATTAATTGATATTCTAAATATTCATAGTTGACTAAAAGGGGTTCCCACCCGTTAGGAATACCTGGTCCATATTCAAATATTTGGTCTCTTAAGACTTTTAAAAGCTTTATATAATTTTTAATTTATAACTACCAAATTAATTAACTTTTAAAGTTAACTAATAAAGTTGAAAAATAACTAACTAAAGTTAGTTATAACTTCTTTTCCAACCAACTTAAAATGAGATCAATGATTCATTTTGAGGAGGAGGAACAACATAGGTATTGAAGACTTATATGCTTGTGAAGTCAATCATTTATCTCTCTCTCATCTTTGTAATTTCTCTGAGATAGCATGACTTTTATAGATATACCAATGGTGTTTTCTCTTATAGTTGAGTATGCTACTTAGAAAATGTAGGTATATCTAGTTTTATATTATCATTTATAACTAATTATTTGAAGATTATCAAGTTTAATATCTTTTGATGATTGCAATTTGCAGTCTTATGCACAAAATATGAGTATTTAACCTAAATAATGATGAAAACATCACTTTTGCGATAGATTATTGATCTAATTGATTGTAAAAGTTATCTTTTGAAGATATTTGTATGAAAAATGTTGATTTCTCAAATAAAATCAATCTGATTTGCTAAGATGACTCTTATTTATTAAGACTCACAAATTTTCTATTTTATTATGTATTTTATTTATTTGAGTTTGATTTATAGTTTAGTTTTATTAGCTTTAGTGTACTTTCTTTGGTAATTTTTGTTTATTTATGTTTTGTTTTTTTGTGTTAGTGTTAATGTTAGTTTATTTTCTTGATTTAGTTAGTATTAGATTATTTTGTTTTCTAGTTTAGATTTGATTTTTTATTTTAGTGTAAGTTGTTAGTTTAGTTTCTTAGTTAGTCATTGTTATTTGTCATTGTCTCTTTAGGTTGTTGAGTTATATTGATCTTTCATGCTTTCTTGTTTGTTATTTTGGATGATCATTTATGAACATGAACATAAGATACATCTTTTCAACAATCTGAATTTTATGTCCTTCAAGAGTTTGTTTAATTTATAGACTTTATTCTGTCAGATAGGTCAGATGATAATTTATAACAGATTTGAGATTGAATCATATAATATAGAAAGAATGATTAGTTTTTTGGATCAAAGCATTGTTTATGAGTAGTTTTCTTGAAATAATTGATTTTCATTTTGTATTTGATCAACTTAGTGAAAGTGTGTACACTTGGTGTAGATTTATTATTGAACCTATTAAATCCACAAAACTTTAAAAGACCCTTCTACATGCCTTGCGCTGATTTTTCAGTCATAAGACTCCCATGATTAAACTAGTACGATTACATCTTGACCGTTGGGATAGGTGAATGGGTTGATTCGTTGGCATGACATTTTTCACTGTCAACACATTCTTTGGATGGTCTCACTAAAGTCTTCATTCTATTATCCTTACTCAATGCATTCAATCTCTCTTACTTTGAGACTATCCCCCTTACTAGTCTTTATGCTTTATAACAACTTGGATCAAATATTGTCTCCAGTTCCTTAGGTTTTAATAGGGCTTTGAAAAACTTCCTTCCACTCCTTTGAGTTCTCTCTAACTTCTTAACCCTACTTAACTTCTCCACGCAATCCTCATAGCATACACTACCTCTTACTCTATCATAGACTCTTCTTATACGAATTGAAATCATAAAATCAACCTCATTTATGGATACCCTGTAACATATCCCATTTATTAATAAAGTTCCAAGCTTTGGTTCAACTATTTGATAACTTATTTTGGCTCTTTCTACTCTTGGATTAGGTATTTAGGTTTCCTTCTACCCTGTTTACCACATAGTCCTCCCCCATTCATACTTATCCATAGTTACGCAACTTAAAAACACTATATTATCTTTGTTCTTGTTGAAATCAAACTTTGCAACAAATTTCATGAATTATTGATAGTTACAACTCCTAAAAACTCACTTTGAAAGTAAACACCCTAATATAGGGTTTGGACTAGTTTCACAGACTTGAGAAGGGTCAAAATGAGATTTCAATCTTCCAAAGGCATTTCTAATGAATTTGACTATTGGATTGGGTCTGATTTGACCCTATGCACATTTTCCAAGTGTTATATTTCCCTTTTTTAGCTACAGTAGATTGACTTAACCAAATTTAAATAGACTGTGTACTCAGTCAAAGGTCTGTAGTAATCCGAGAAGAGGTTATTTGTTCTAATTCATTCAAAAAAGGGTTCTAAAACAACATAAAGGTTGAAACTCCTCTACACAATGTTTATGAACTTAAAAAAATTAATGCCTTCCATATATAACACTTAATTTTCCAATTTCCATGAGATACCACTTTAACTGTGTTAAGTTTCTTGATGATTGCAAGACTATGCTATCTTTCTTTTTGCTCATCCATGTAGACACCTAAATCTGGCCACCAATAACCTCCAACTAGGCTTTTGACCAATTTCCACCTAAAATGCACAATTTGGCCTAAAAACACTAAAGCACGCTAAATGATGTAAAACAAACATATTCAATTGTTGATTTTGGCCAAGGTATCTCTAAATCGGGTAATGCAATTTATGGACCAGCTAACTTTGATCAAATCATTTCGAGTCAAAATGCCAATTTTGCACCTAGGTGCTCTGGATTGCTCTTTCTTATCAAATCTCTTGCACAAGACACATGCCTTTATTATTTGTTATTGGTAACATCCTAAATAGGATAACATATCTAATGCATCTGACAGTGACTTCTAATTCTAACCAGTCAAATTTTGGACCAATAACAAGGCATTCTGATCAATTTGAGTAATTTGTGCACAAAGTGCTTAATCATGATTAAGAGCTAATTAATCCAAATCAAGGCATAATTAATAATTCCATAGAAACTTGTTGAAAACTTATTTTTGGAAATGATTATTAAATATATGCATCATCAGATGACCTCATTTCTTGGAAAGACATTCCTAGACCACAAATACCACAAATATCAAGATTCATGCCCTCCATGCCTCATCAATGCCTTCCATGATTCCCTCCATGCCTCTTAATTGCCCCTTCTTCCAATGTCATGATGAGGATAATTATAAAATTAATTCCAAAAAATGAATTAATCTTCAAGCACACATCTCAATCCTGAAATGGATGGTTCAGGTTGATTCTAGATATTCTCAAAAATCTATAAATAGAGAGGCCATGAACATCATTTCTAAGCTATTTTGGTGCAAATTTATAATGCACAAATATCTTCAAGAAGCCATTGCAATTAGTGTTAGCATGCCAAATCAAGCCAAGCCAAGCCATAAGCCAAAGGTGCCTAGGAGAAGAGGAGATAGCCAAGCCTCCTTTGATGAAGACTTCATGAGCACAACCCGAGTAAGGCACTACAACAAGCATTTTAGAGCATCCAAAGAAGGTAAAATAGGGTTTCTTTTGCATTTTAAATGTTTGTTTTATTCATGTTTATTAACTAAGCTCTCCCTAATGTCTACGCCTAGAGATTTTATACTAGTTAGTGTGGTTCTTTCATTTTATTTTCATTTTGGAACTAACACCATACTAACCATCCTCTCTTGAGTCAAATTCCTAGATCACATATGGCATGCCCAGTGGGACAAGACACATCCCACACATGAAGAAGATTATTTTGCAGCTTTAAATTATTTATTTAGACCATTAAGACTCTTGTAAATTGATTTTCTAACTTTATTTTGCCATTTTTTGTTTGCTATAGGTTTAGATAGTAATTGACATCGGCTAGTAAGACCAACATTGGTTGGAAAGCTTAACCAATGTCGATTGGTAAAACTGACATTAGTTGGATACCTGTCATCAGTCACATTGGTATAAATGATGTTGATTAGATAACTGTCATTGGTTAAAAAATGTAACTATCGTCAGTTATATAACCGACGTCGATCACTATGTTTTTCTTAAAACACAGACCCAAGAGCTCTTTTTTTAAAGTTCATTGTTTCAAACCTAAAAGAACTTCAAGGCTAAAGGACATGCTAACATTTTTGTTATAGGACCAATCTTGATATTTGATAGAAACATGTTTTAGAACATATTTTGCATGTTTTAAAATGAATTAGGAATTTTTTTGTGTGCTTAAAGTAATATTTAAGGTCCTTAAATAAGTGTTTTTAGCATTAGTTTTCAAGGTTACAACTAATACCAAGGGGTTAAATGAACACCACCTCATTCTTCGAATTTGGGCTTAAAAATGAACTCACCTTTCCAAGCTTTTTGTGTTCAATTTGTTGTTTAAGTTAGATTTTGTTTGGCAAAAAGAGGGATGTCACGTGTATGCTCTTCTATTTGTCCCCTTTAGGGAACCCTTCAAATCAAAAGCGTCATTTCTATTGCAAGTATCCCAGTCTAAGGCTTAGAAATAAAGTCATCTAATGCACTCCCCAAAAACTCGTCAAAGTTTAGATGACCTTGAAAATGACCCTAAAGTCTTTCTACTTTCATGATTTCTTCATTTTTATGCAAACTTGGCTTGTGAGAGGGACTTCATCACCTCCCATGAGTTTTTTAGGGAAGCTTTGACCCAGGGTTTCACCTCCCAACATTGACTTCATTTGGCTCCTAATTGGAGTTGCACACGGGACGTAGTGGCACTTTGGGCATCGCACTACACTGAGAGAACAATAGGATATAGTGGTTGCAAAAAGGACTAGACCTTTTTATAACAAGCCAAGTGATACGGACCCAAAATCCATGTTTTTCTTTTGCATCATTTGGCATGAAAGTCATTGTGTAATTGATTTCCCTAAAATGTTCAAAAACTTGTTAGATCTTAGACAAATCCCCACTTGTCACATAAGTATTATTGGTGCAATGTGCACCTCAAGGTCTATGTCACAGTACTGTCATTTGAGAGAAGGCAGGGGTGTAAAAAACCCTACTATATAATGCACATTTACTTTTGGATGAATACTTAAAATCCTCTCAAATGACGTATATTGACAGATTCCAACAATACCAAGTAACTTTGTCAGTTTAGGATCAAAAAGTGACTAATTAGTTGGTCTTATCCTAGATTAAAGTCTTGTTTGAAGTCAAAACATGGTGTAAACAAATAATTCAAACCAAGCACATAGTCCTAATTTTCCTTTGAACAAAGAGTCATTATGCTGCCTGCATGAGATCATCAATTTGCCTTGTTCAAAGTTCATCAAAAGCTTAAGAGTCATATCATGCACTTTGGCATAGTTATGCTGCCCAATTGAGTCTAGATCTTTAACAAAGTTGTTTTAAGTCTTGTACTTATAATCTAAATTTGAAATTGCACCTTTATAAGTTCATAGGGTTGATGTGTTAAGTGGGTTCGCCATTTGCATTAAACTTGAGGGAACTTAGGTTTAATTTCTAATTTAGGTTGAAGGGCATTCAAGAATCATAATAATTATCATCACTTGATAAAATTAAGCAATTTTGTGCTAAAAACTTGAAGTTTGGGTCTATGCACCACGACATTTTGAGTCAAAAAAAGTAGTGTTATGCTGTCAAAATTGTGGGAAACTATCTTTGCCTTAGAGAGTTTTTGAAACAAACTTTTTTGTCATACCTTTTGGGTAGTGCAGTGCTGCCCAAAATATTTTAAATATTGTTTCATAGACCCTCTTGCATAGAGTTCAAATTTATACCTAGATTTTTAGACCAATCCAAGTATACTTTTATGATCTTTTGTTTAAAAATAGTTATACTGTTTACTTTTTTATAGCTTGTTTGTCAAAAGAACCAAGTTTTATACCATTTTTGTGAGAAAATAAACTATTTCTAAAGTGCCTTTTGTTTCATACCTTATACCTAGTTGATCAATTTCATGTCCAAGAATCAAATGCCTAGTGTTTGTTAGAAGTGTTTCAAATCTGTTAGATTAAAACTTTCATTTATTTTAAAGTCTAGCTTTTGACGTCGTTTGGCCAATAGTCCTAGTGCATGCCTTGTTTGAGCCTAGCTTTTGACATCATGTTTGGCCAAAATACCTAACAAATTTTAAATTCATAGATTAGACTGATTTGAGACACTTCAACCTTAGAGTTTGGCATTTTGATTTTCGGTCCATTTACTTGCTTATCTTTGTGTGAGCAGTGAAATGTTAGATACTTCACGCTAGATTATTTCCTCACAATTTTTTTCGTAAAACTTTTGATACTTTTGATGAATCTAGACCAAGTTGGAACATCATCTATTTTAGACATTGTCCTTTTTAGAGTTTGTAGAACTCTTTGACCTTTTATCATAAAGAATTGACTATGGATCCCAACATGTATTCCTGCACTCGTAGTGGACTCATTAATAATCCAAGGATTGGTAATGTAGTTGCGTAGGAAGAAATGGTTCAAGACCCCTATGCAGATAATATTGTTTATGAGATGGATTCTTATCCCTCTTATAATACTCAATCAAGGGCACAAAGCCAAGATCCATTGGCTAACTATCTAGTTAACACACCACCTTATTCAAAATAAAACCAAGAACAAACTGCACAATACCTAGCTACAATACCCATAGTGGATGAGCTAGTTCTTAAACAATCATATTCTACTAATATGACTTCCACGTATGATCCATTTTTATTTGAGAAACATTTGTTAGAGAACAAAGATGAGATTTTGGTTAGAGCCATAGAGGTAGGGGCCAAGTATCCAATAGAGTTTCCCCATGAAAATTTACCAAGTCTAGTAAGAGTGCCCCACAATATCATTTATGATCAACAGGATTCTTTTAGAAATCCTATGGATCTAGTCCAAACAATGTCCCAAGATCCTAATATATTCAATCAAGGCAAAAACATTATGGAAGATCACTTTAACCAAATGCATACATCATATCAAACCTGCCTGAATCTAGCACATAATTTCAATCAGATGAACATGGTGAGTAAGCCTCTTATTGACCTAGTTCCTTCAATAGGAGTGTTGATAGAGTTAATTGGATAAGAAAACTTGTGTTTTGACCCATTCGTATAAACTACTTCGATAGATAACTTGATGCACATGCCTATTATTGAAGAAGTGTCTTCGGCCTCTACATAGAATAGTGATCCAAATGTAGTAGACAATGTTTAAACAACATCCAGTCCCAGTCAAAGTGGTACTAACATGTAAACAATAAGCCAACAACATGTGCCTGTAGTTAATCCCAAGAGTAGATCATCATACTAGGGAATAAGAGTTTTTGCATCCTAACTTCAATCGACTGCTTCCTCAAGTGTACAACCTATGAGATTAGGCAATCAAATAACAACTAATGTCATGCCTCAATGATAGAATATGACAAACCTTACTCCTCAAAAGGTAATGAGTAGTATTCCACAATAGCAGACACAATGTAGTGTATCAACGCAATAGAGGACAAATACATTGCCACCTTAATTAGGGGCAACAAATGTTCCACCTCAGTGGGTAACGATGAACATACCTCTTCAGTCATAGACTAATATGTCAATTCAAAACCAAGTAATAACTATTCAACAACATGCAAATGTTGGTCAATGATAGATGGTGAATCTACAACCTATTTTTACTTCCTCTCAAGGATTCGTGCAACAAAGAGGTCCCCATGTTTCTCAAGTACCTACTAGACAACCATTGGTTCAAAATGTGCCACAAATTCAGAGATAGTTTCTTAGATCATAAGTTATCACTCAAAAACAAGGTTTGATTAGTTGATAACATGTCCCTTTTCAACCACAGTAGGCACAATATAGTTATATCCCTTCATTCCAACCACAAAATTCTTCAAGTCAAACCTTTATCGCCAACCCAAATCAAAATATCATGTAACTAATTATGCAATTTCAAGTACATCCTAATCCACGTATGCGTATTCTTAGTCCATTCTCCAACCAAACCAATATACCCCAATAGGTATCTCTATCATAACCTGGTCAAAGTGTCCCACTTGTGACCTCCCAACCATCTACCCAAAATTTCCCTCAAACTAGTGTTCCTTCTAGTTTCCTATCCCAAGAATTGCAATAGATGAAGGATGTAATTGCTATAATTCAAGCTGATAATAGATTAAAAAGTTCAAATTGGATGATGTGTTTTCCTACCCATTCAACATGGAGTATTTGTAGATACCATTTCCTCCAAGATACAAACCACCAAAATTCAACAAATACAAAGGGAAAGGTGACCTTAAGGCTCATTTGACCAATTTTTTTGTCGCATGTCAACCAGTGGCATATAACGACATATATCTTTTGTTGTTATTCCCAAGGATCGTGGCTGGACAAACCTTGTAGTGGTTTTTAAAGTTACCCAAACATTCAGTAACAAATTTTGATGATCTTTCTGATAAGTTTGTGCAACACTTTTCCTATAATCTTGAGCGTGAGATTTCATTAGTGGACTTAACACAAGCAAATAAAAAAGATGGTGAGAGTTTTGCACGTTATTTATAATGATGGAGAGCCCTTTCAAGCCATTTCACCCATAGTTTATCAGATAAACAATTAGCCACTGTGTTTACCAAAAAATTTCACAGTGAGATAGCTTGTGATTTGGAACTACAATATACACATACTTTCAAGGAAATCATTGACAAAGGCTTATTTATTAAGTGAGCATTCATCAATAAATGAGTCATCAAGCTTAATTCAACTAATCAAAATAATTTACCAATCAAGAAAATGACCAACATCCCATTCAAGTGCTATCATCACAACTGGCACATGCCAGTAACCAAGAAAGATCAAAATAATTCAACTGTAATAGGAATGTTGTGGGAAATGGATTAACTAAATCCCTTCATGTCCAAATGGTGAAAATGTCATCTACACCACTTTTTTAAATTACTCCTACTCAACAACCTCTCCAACCAATGCCACAAGTACAACAACCAAGACTTGCATAACAAATACAACAACCTTTACCATTGTAAACCCCTCCTCCTAGGAGAACCATACCTGCATGTCGTGTCTTTAGTGACCTGGGAGAACCTATTGAGTCTGCATTTCACAAGATTGATATCGCTAATCTTATTAGTTGGCATATACCAAAGTATTATCCGTAAGGCATTCCTTATCCTAATTGGTACTGTGAAAATGAATTATGTGACTATCATCTGGTCAATGGGCATAATCTATGAAGATGTGTTCAAATCAAGCATTTAATTGAGAATATGTTAGATAATTGAGAGATAACATTGGATAGTGGTGCTTCCACTTCTAATCAAACTCTTAGGATTTATCAAAACCCCTTTCCCTGACATAACAATTAGTAGCGGTAAAATGATCAACAACAACGACCAGTATAACAACAAAATCAATAGTATCAAAATCGAAGGCCAAACTAGTAAAATCAATAAAATTAATAGCAGAACCCACAACGATAAAATAATGGACAAAACCAAGGTTAGAATGATAATAACCAACAAACCTACCATGCAGTTGCACATGACTACAACAAGGTTGTAGGTCATATTACAAGGGGTAGCATTAATACCATCTCCATTAATTCTAGACCAAGCACTAGTCAGCCTAGACCATTACTAAACAACAACAATTAACCAAATTATATGGATAATCTTTCCTTGACCTAGAAATGCATACATGGAGAACTAGGACTTTTCCTTTTAAACCTTATATCGACAACTCATCCTTGCCATGTGACCACATGTGAGTGCACCAACAATCGAGACTTGTCCTATCTGGTCCCACACCATTCCCAACATTGGTCAGCAATAATGGTCTAGTATTTAATCCTGATTGTGCAATCATAACTTAGAGGTCAAACATTACTATCCCAAGCCCAAAACCATCTGCCACTTTGCCTATCATTCAACCAACTGTCCAGCCTCAAAATAAACCATTCACTATTGACCAAGATAAGAAATTTGATATTGTGAAATAATTGTAGAAGACACTAGCATAAATTTCTATTTTATATTTGCTGTGAATGTCATTAATCCACAAGAACATCTTGAATGAGTTTTTGACCTAATCCACTATTGCTTGTGACATATCCCCTGATAAATTTCAAGCTTTGGTTTGACACCTAGCTCCAACCCAACAAGTCACATTCAACCAAAGCGATCTGTCTTCCCTTAGCCTCCTCCATAATAATCCATTATACATAGAAGTTTTTATAAGATGACATAAATTGAAACATGTCCTTATAGACAATGGATCCAACCTCAACAAGTGTCTCTAAAGCTCATCAAGCTTCTTAGGTACACAATGGTATATCTCCAGCTAGAAATAATAACCATCAAAGCCTATGATAATCATGAAAGAGAATCACAAGACACCATTAGTTTGTTAGTTATCATTGGGCCTTTAACCTATGATACACTTTGCCATGTGCTTGATCTTGAGTTATCATACAATTTGCTTCTAGGCAGGCCTTGGTTACATGAGATCCATGCAGTCCCGTCAATGTTGCACCAATGTATCAAGTTTTCCCACTCAGGGATGGAAGTGAATATTCTAAGAGATTTACACCTATATGAACACTAAAAGCATCTTGAGGCCAAATTTCAAAGCTATAATTATTAGTACGACATGAATCAAAGTTCTAAGCAGGATAAAGGAAAGGCTATACTTATTGATCCTTCACTAGACAATTGCATAGATCCTAATACCTTGGATTCCATTTGCCACATACTACCTCCTAAATATTTTAATCATTTCACCATTTTAGATAATGGATTAAGAGAGTATGTGACCCATGATACATTTCATATTGCCAATCTTGCATTGGCAATAAAAGAACAAAGATAAGGGACCTATCACATTTGAACTAACATCTGGCCTAGAACCTGACCCTCTTGAAGGGGATGAATCATGGTTATATAATGACAACCAAGTTGATTATTATAAAAATGCAAAGTATCCTATTCCCAATAGGATCATGGAGTGTCACAATTATGAAAGAAGAGGCCTCGAACTGAATCAATAAGGAACCATCGAGCCAATTTCCATGACTAAGTATGAAAGGCCTTATGGACTTATATTTAAACCACCTTGGGGTGACCCCATATATCTTATTCAAACTCTATTACCAGTGACTAGTGATGATGATGTCGATAATGAAGTAGAGTCTGATCATTGCCTCACTTTTGATGACCTAGCTAAAACCAACCTATTTGATAACCTTTCCATTTGTACCCTAGCCATTCATCACAAACCTTTACCATTATATTATCCCCAACTAATAGATTAGGACCAACAAAAATATAGACTATTGATTGATGAGTTCTAGAATGATAAGGCATTCTGTGACTTTTTAGGCCTTAGAGATAATGTTTTATTGGGAAATCACAAATCAATATTCTCAATCACATTGGATCCTGCAACCTATTTTAGAGAGTGAGTGAACACCCTTAACCAAAAACAAATAAGTAAAACATTGAGGTCCCAAAGTGAAAACCTCTTTGAGTTGCTTTCTGACTAGGAAAAAAGTAAAAATAAAGGCCAATGTAGTGGTGAAAACCCATTTCAGGTGTCATTAGATGGGGGTGTTCATTCTTCTTTGAATTTAGACCAGGAGACCACCAACAATGAATTTACCTATGGATCCAAGTGTAACTTTGAGCAACAACAAGTATTTGATCAAATTCTTTAAGAAATTTTAACTATTTTTATCACATGGCCAGATCTCCCATTAGGGGACTCAAATTCATCATGCTTAGGAGAAGTTGAAGAACAAGTCCTAACGGAGGACCCTGACATAATTCAACATTTCAAGTCATTTCCTACTATCTTAGAAGATTTTTTGACCCTTCTAGTTGAAGATACAATAGAGGTAAATATCAGGACTCCATCATACTTGAAATGGATAAAATTAGGAACATCCCTCACTAAGAAGGAATGTGATGTCTTTATAGCTCTATTAAGAGAATTTTTTGATATGTTTTCATGGGCCTATTCTGACACGTTAGGTTTAGACCCCGCCTTGGTTCTGCACCACCTTTTGGTTAATCCTGATGCCATATGGGTAAAACAAAAGTTACGTAAGATGCATCTTTGCATTATTGTATTGGTAAAGAAAGAGTTGGAAAAAATCTTGGAAGCCAGATGTAACTGATCCATTGACTACTCAAAATGGATCTCTAATGTGGTACCTGTTATTAATTATTTTGAAGGGATCAGAGCTTGTACTAATTTTTGAGACATCAACAAAGCTTGTCCTAAAGATGATTTTCCCTTGCCTAAGATTGACATGATAGTCAATTCCATAGTAGGTTATAAAATGCTTTCACTCATGAATGGCTTTTCAAGATACAACCAGATCATAATAGCACCAGAAGATCAACATAAAATAGCATTCACCACTCCATGGAGAACATTTTGTTATCAGGTAATGCTATTTGGCCTTAAGAATGCTAGAGCTACATATCAAAGGGCCATGACTGTCATATTCCATGATATGATGCATGATGTAGTTGAAGAGTATGTCAATGACATAATAGGAAAATCCAAAACCAAGGTTGACCATCCAACAATGTTGTGTAAGATATTTGAAAGATTATAGGAGTACAAAGTCAAACTCAATCTAAATAAATGTGTGTTTAGTGTAACTTCAGGAAAATTACTTGGTTTCATCATGTCTCATATATGTATTGAAGTTGATCTTGTTAAAGTCCATGCTATAACTAAGATGCCACCACCAACTAATTTAAAGAAACTCCATAGTTTATAGGGTAAGATCCAGTCAATCTGACTCTTCATCTCTCAATTAGAAGACAAGTGTCATCCATTTACACACTTTTTGAAGAAGGGAGTTGCATTTCACTAGGGTGATTACTACTGATAACTTTTCAACAACTCAAAGACTATCTTGTTAATCTGCCTATTTTATTACCTCCTATGCTAGGAAAGCCATTCCTATTATACCTATCAGCTACTGACCATGCTCTGGGGGCAGTCTTGGCTCAACATGATCACAATGGAAAAGAGCATGTCGTATACTACCTAAGCCGTACCTTGGTTACATATGAACATAACTATGTACCTATTGAAAAAGCTTGTCTAGCTATGGTCTTTGCATCTTAGAAACTGTGCCATTACATATTAATGATAAGACCATGATCATTTCAAAAGTAAATTCGCTTAAGTATCTACTATCTAAAATAGCTATGCAAGGTAGAATGGCTAAGTAGATCATGCTTCTTAGTGAGTTTGAGCTATAGTGTGTCACTCATAAGGCAATCAAGGGACAAGTTTTTACAAATCAACTTACTGAAGCACCTCTCATAGACACATAACCACTCACGTTTCAATTTACTGATGAATCCATCATGACCATCATTGATACACCCCTTAAGGAGTAGCCTTGGAAGCTATATTTTGATGGTTTATTTACTACACATAGATTGGGGGTAGGCCTATTATTTATTACACCATAGGGGGATCTAATCCCTAAATAATTCAGAATCACATTTCCTTATACAAACAACATGGTCGAGTATGAAGCACTTGTTGTAGGACTTCGACAAGTAGTGCATTGGAATATATCTCATCTCTAAGTTTGTAGTGATTTTCAGTTAATCATCAATTAGGTCACAGATCATTTTTAGACCAAAGATGACAAGCTGGTTCCATATAAAGCCATGGTCAACACTCTTAAGCAACAAATTGCCAATATTCAATTTGAGCACATACCAAGGGCTAGTAATAAAACTGCAAATGCCATGGCTACTATTGGCTCTTTGATTCGACAAATAGATAAAGCTAGAGAGTATCAGTTTCTCATTGAGAATTTGTTAGCACCAACTCATGAACCTTCAATCGTTACCATGATTTGTGATATTATTAGTCCTAATTCTATCTGGTACTCAGATCTTTACAACTATCTTCATGACCAAGTTCTACCACCTAACCTATCTCAAAAACAACCAAATCCTTCATTATAGGGGCAAACTGTAGACACCTAAATCTCGCCACCAATAACCTCTAACTAGGCTTTTAACCAATTTCCACCCAAAATGCACAATTTAGCCTAAAAACACTAAAACACGTTAAATGATATGAAACAAACATATTCAAGTGCTTATTTTGACTAAGGTATCCCTAAATAGGGCAATACAATTTATGGACTAACTAACTTTGATCAGATCATTTTGAGTCACAATGCTAATTTTGTACTTGGGTGCTCTGGATTGCTCTTTCCTATCAAATCTCTTGCACAACACACATGGCTTCATTATTTTCTATTGGTAACATTCTAAATGGGATAATTGATCCAACACATCTGACAGTGACTTCCAATTTGAACCCAGTCAAATTTTGGACTAATAATAAGGCATTCTGATCAATTTGAGTAATTTGTGCACAAAGTGCTTAATCATGCTTAAGAACTAAATAATCCAAATCAATGCATAATTAATAATTTCATGGAAACTTGTTAAAAACTTAATTTTGGAAATAAATATTGTATATTTGCATCATCAGGTGACCTCATTTCATGGGAAGACATCACTAGGCCATAAATGCCACAAATATCAAGATTCATGCCCTCCATGCGTCATCAATGACTTCATTGATGCCCTCCATGCCTCTTAATTTCCCCTTATTCCAATGTCATGATGAGGATAATTATAATTAATTCCAAAAATTGAATTAATCTTCAACCACACATCTCAATCCTGAGATGGACAGTTTAGGTTGATTTTAAACATTCTAAAAAATCTATAAATAGAGGGGCCATGAACATCATTTCTAAGCTATTTTGGTGTAAAGTTATAATGCAAAAATATCTTCAAGAAGCCATTGTAATTAGTGTTACCATGCCAAATTTATTCCAATCCAGTCCAAGCCATAAGCTAAAGGTGATTAGGAGAAGAGGAGATAGCAAAGCCTCCTTTGATGAAGAATTCATGAGCACAAGTCAAGCAAGCCACTACAACAAGCATTTTGGAGCATCCAAGGAAGGTAAAAGAGGGATTATTTTGCATTTTAGTTGTATGTTTTATTCATGTTTGTTAACTAATCTCTCCCTAGTGTTTATACCTAGATATGTTATGCTAATTAGTGTGTTTCTTTCATTTTGTTTTCATTTTAGAACTATCACCATACTAAGCATCATCTCTTGAGTCAAATTCCTAGATCCACAATCCAAATATATGAAAGCTACTTGAAAGACTATAAGAATTCATGATCATATGAGAATCAACTCACCAACATATACATTTGAATGTTCACTCCAATACATACATATACCTTCTCACATAGAGGTATACTCAGTACTTTTGCTCATAAAAGACAGGGTTGGGTTATTTAACACAGAATATCCTTAACATAATAACAACATACAATGTTTAAGGACTATTAATGAATTTTTGTTTCAAGTTACTAATTACTCATACATTCTAAAATCCCACCAAATAAAATCTCCTCTTCCACAAGACTCTGACCTTCACTCATATTTCAAGGCACAATTTGTAAAATCACAGGGTATACAGTTTATAATTTGAACATTCAAAGATTTGAAACTCAAATGATAAATGTTATAATCACCATCAAATAGGAGGTATTTTAAACTGTCCACTCACACCAAGATCATAAATAACTTATTACTAATCATGTTTCATTATCATGCACACTGTCAACTATCTTTGCACATATTCAAGAAGATGCAGGGTCTATTTCCTTTCTTGTGTACAAAAAATCAAAACTTGTCTTTATTCACTTGTTTGGGGTTATTTACATTCATCCTTTTGAATCCTACCCCCTCCAACTCTCTTTAATGTGACTCTAAATACAAAATAAGACATGGGCAAGATTCTTATTACCAAATAACCATCAACTGAATTTTGACTTCTTTTATATGGTGAGATTGTCCTCAACTAACTTAACTACTAACATATTTCTCAAATATGAGTTTAGGTATATGTGTTTTAACATCCTAAAATCCTTTCCAAAGTTTAACCATACCAAATTCAATGTTGGACTTCTTGAAACAAGATTGAAGTCTCAATGAAAGTTAAAAAATTGAAATGAAAGATTTGGCTGGAAAGTCCAATACAAATCTAATTCAAAATTGACACAAAACTAGAAACTTGGAAAGACTCCTACAGACTTCTTATGACCTTGAACACCTTATAAAGACTCAAAACATGTAAAATAGATCACTATTTATATTGAGTAGTGATGCTCTTACATCACCTCATCATCCCTAATCACTACTTCATCATACCTCATCATCTCTAATCACTCCTTCCTCATCCCTAATCTCCCTTAATCACTCCCGCATTAATCCTCACCATCACTCATCATCCCTAATCACACCCTTATCCTCCCTAATCTCTCACTCATTGACCCTCACCATCCCTCATGATCCCTATTGACTCCCTCACCATCTCTACTCAATTCCTACTCATCCCTCCTCATCCTTAATCACTCTATCCAATACCTTGATGGTGGTATTTTGTTTGAGTTTAACAATGTTAGGAGCTACAAGTGGAGAGTTGAGTGCTATCATAAAATATAAGACAATGATCAAAATGATGTGGAGGCAAATTTGAAACATAAATATTTAACATCTATGAAAAAATATGGGCCTATTAGAAATGATGTAATTCACAATTGAAAATCTACCAGAAAAAGAGAAGCAAGTAAAACCACCATAGCACCAAAAAAGGGTAGTAAATACACGAGGATCACCAAGCTATGTGATTTCCTGAAACCAATCAATTGCTTTTCATATGAGTAAATTTTATGTTCCGAATAATTATATTTAAGGCCTTCTATTTGTATGTATATTGATTGAGTCATCATACCAGAGAGTAGGAAATAATTTTCAAATGATTATATTAAGTAGTCCAAGATTGGAAAGTGGTTCTTAATTCATAACTTCAATATTCAATCCAATGAAGAGTGTCACACTATGAGCTCTCTACTTGCACATATCAAGAAGTGGATACAAGTTATCTAGCACTATAAAAAGTTAAGTAGATAATAGATTATGAACCCAATGATATGGTCGGTACTAAAAATATCTCTACTTCCCCTAACAAGAAGTTATATGAATTAAAAATATTATTTCATTAACAAATGTAGATCAAAGGTGAGACAATACACTTAACCATTTCTAATAGAAGTCATAATAATTTAATTTATCCTAAATCATATTTTCAAAAATTGAACTTGAAATTTTTACATCATCCATAACCATACAGTATGGTCTAGTGTAGTCCTTGAGAAATGGATCACCTAGTAGTGTCACTTGGTGCACAAAATCAAACTTTTTAAAGATGCAATCCTTTGTGACATCTCACAATTATAGGTTTGTGATGTTTTACATGTAGTCAACAATGTATTTACCATTGGCATGTAGTATATGAAGTAAATCCTTGAAATTTTATGATAGATTGTCATGATCTAAAATACCATATATCGTAGTTAGTTCATAAACTTTCAGTTATTAGTGCTAGGAAGGGCAAGAATTTTGTCAATTATAGTAAGAAGTATACTCTTAATGGTAAGAATTAAATGTTTAATGACATCCTTATGTCACCATATCATAGTGTTGTTTATCCAACAATAACAAAGATAAAATAATTGAACCATAAATTAGATGAATACAAGAATATCTTTCAGTCACCTAAATAAGTTCCTGCATACTATAAACTAAACAATATTATTGGTTTGATCCCTTAACTACCTCTACCTCAAACCTCTTTATACAACATATCATTTATAGATAATGAATAGATCAAGTGTTATATCCATTAAATCATGGATAATGGACACATCATGCCCAAATCATTGCCTTGCAGAAACCCAATTATGTTTGTGCCAAAGTTGTGAATCAATTAAAAAAATATTAATAAGATTAAAATCAAGAACTGTTATCCTCATTTAAATATTAAGGCATTTTTCTACTATATCCATGGTGTATAAGTCTTTTCCAAAATTGATCTTAAGTTTAGGTATCATCATATTCATGTTAAACCTCTAGACATTTGGAATATAGTCTTAAAAACAAAGGAAGGATTGATTGACTAGTTGGTTATGCCTTTTAGGTTAACTCATATAATGAATTCATTCATTTCAAGATGTTAAACGACATCCTTAGGCCCTTTACCTATGTCATTTTTTTAATCTACCTTGATGACATCTTAATATTTATTAAACATGGGATGAACATCTACACCATGTTGGACTAGTGTTTCACATTTTGCAGAAACATATTTTTGTGATAACATGAATAAATATTTATTTTTCATGCAAGAGATAAAATATTTGGGACACATTACACACACAAAGAGTGCATGTGTGAACCTAACCAAGATTCAAGTCATATAGGAATGGGGAACACTAAATAACTTTGCATCTGATTCAAATCTTCTCAGAATTAGAAAATTATGTAAGATATTTGTGTTTAATTTTTATGTTTTGAACCAAACTACCAAAGGTGGAACCGATTAAAGTTTCATTTATTCAGATGCAAAATAAATATAATTCAATAAACTAAAATATAGACTCTATTTTGTGTTAATACTTATGTTACTTGACTATAAATTTAGAAGATCATCTAATTCATTCAGTAATAAAATTGACTCTCACAAATGGGTATTGACAACACAAGTCCTAAAAAAGAGTTAATTTCTTTTATAATAGATTAAACAACATATGATTGGAATCAAAGATATCCTTAGAGTATATACTTATGCCATATGATGAGGGAGCGATTAGGGATGGTAAGGGATGGTGAGGGTCAATGATGGAGTGATGAAGGATGGTGAGGAATGGTGAGGGTGAATGAGGGAGTGATTAATGATGATGAGGGACAAGAAAGGATGAGGAGGGAATGAATAGGGATGGGGAAGTGATTAGGTATGATAAGGGATGAGGAAAAAGTGATTAGGGATGATGAAGTATGGGGAGGGTGTGATTATGGATGATGAGGGATAGTTAGGGTCAATGGAGGAGTGATTATGGATGATAAGGGAGTGATTAGAGATGACTAGGGATAATGACTGCCAATGAGGGAGTGATTAAGGATAATTAAGATTGATGAGAGAGTGATTATGGGTAATGAGGGATGAGTATTAAGTGATCAAGGATGAGGGAGGGATGATGATCAATTGAAATTAACATGTAAAATAGTTGTTTGATGTGTGTAGGTCATCAATGTGACATATGCTACCCCAATAACACCCCTTTGCATCAATTTCAAAGTGAGTGATTTGAAAACTTCAATTTTAAGAAAGCTAAGAGTTTTATAAATGTTAGGAATCAATTTGAAAGGCATACAAACCTAAAAAATGACTATATGTTTACCAAAAATGGATATCAATTACAAAAGTTATGTCCTAAAATCCCTAGGTTTAGTACTTAGACCCTGAAGCCTAAGTACTGACTTGATTGGATTTTGAAAAACTATTTTCCACATCATAAGGTGTACAACTGTGAGACCAACTTTATCATATGCTGAGTGATCCTAATTTCTTATATTTACTAAAATAAATTGAAAGTATAAGCTTATGGCCAAAGTTGGCTTCATGTACAACTCCCAAATGCCTATGGAGATGGTTTTGGTCTTATAAAAAAGCAATGCATACATGTTGTATACTATATTATATAATGCACACATGTTATATAATGCATACATGTTATGCAACACATGTGTGTTATTTGAGTTTAAATTTAAAACTAAGCCTTTAGGCTAAAAAATGGCTTGGATTTTTGATCCAAAGGCTTGTGACTATGTATCTACAGTCGAGATCGAGAGTCTTGAGAAAAACCAACAAATTTCAAATTCAATCGCTAAATATATTATGGATTTCAACATCAAAATTAAAAAAAATATTACTATCATGACGAGCACATTGTTCTCTTTCTAAATATAGGATTTTTATAATTTTTGGGCTATCTTAAGGGTTCAAACTATATTTATTTCTAACTACACTTTTTTAGGTCACTACATGTCGCACCTATATATGCCTATTTATGTTTATCTAATTTGTTTTTCTTTGATCCAATTGCAAAAGAAATCATATGGTAACAAACTAGGCCTAATTCTACACACATTAAAAAAAAATCAATTTTCATTTTTTATTGAGGTAGTTAGGGTGGGCCGCACAACTGACTATCCATTTTTCTATTAGTTTTTAAGATCTACTTAATTGTAAAATTAATAAAAAAAATATTCATTGAAAAAATATTTAAAAAAATTCATAACACACTAGAAGATCTTATCTAAATATTCATCAAAGGGTTTCAAATAATATTTAATGATGCTCAAAAAATGGTGGGCCGCACAAACATCTATCTACTATGTTTTCTTAAAATAAATAGGAAGTCAACTTCAAATTTTAGATGTTTGACCTACTTATACTTAATCATTTTTCAAAAAAAAAAGTTTTTTGGAAACTAGACTCAAAATTCTACAATTCATATTTTTATACCATCTTCAAATTTTGAGTGTCACCATCTCAAATTATTTACAAAAATTCAAATTTCTGAAATTTTAGAAAATTCATGTCCATGGGTAAGCCCTTTTTTGTCCCCCATTTTCATGCACTTACCCATATATTAATAACTTTGTCAATATATATCCACCTTTATGTTCATCTGTTATCACCATAGATTAGTTGTTATGTGTAATCTATGCTTGATGTTGGGTACAATATTATATGTCCAAGTTTATATAATAATATTACATTACCAAGTTCACTTTATACACTAGAATAATTCATTGTACTGAGGTTCTCAATGCCTCGCTAACCAATCATAAATTATTAACCAAGTGTGGCTCTCCCTCTACCCTTCATGTCAATGTACAATAATGTAAAATAAAATATGCACTGGCCTATGTATAATGAAACTCGTGACATAATGGAAGAAATTTGGTTTCATGATATAATTGTTAAATGCAAGAAATAGACATGAAGTAGCCCGCACTCCCAGAAGGAAACATGACCATAGTACATTATGTATATGTCCTATCCAGACATGGAGATAATGCATATTTGTAGTCTGTTGAAAATGCGGAGGGGATTTTTGAGTCTGTTGAAAATCTTGACTCAAATGAAATGCAGTTCTACTTGAGTTGAAATAGATGAGATAAAAATAATGGTGGTGGTGTTGCTCTTGGGCTGAGTTAAAGAAAAGAAAAGAACATAACTTGATATGGCAACATTGTTAATGTTATTGGATGAAGACGCTGCTTTGGGAGGTTTGAACCCTAGACGTGGTGATAACAAAGATTGCATGAAGGCAATGAAGGAGGTGAAGATCAATGATGCTTTATTAAGGGCGTAAAGATATGTGAGAATACATAAAATTAAAAATCACTATTGGATCAATTTCGCTATATATTAATAACGGTATTAAAGGTATCCATCAAAATTTAATGGTAAGTTAATATATATTTAAAATAGATAGGGATATATCATAGATCCATTTAACATATTCTATTTAAATAGATCATTACTACAAAATAATAAATAATGTGTCTACCAACAATCTATTTTTCCATTCAACAGATTGCCAAACACTTATAAGCATGATGTTATATATGTAGGTACACCCTATTCTTTCATTAAACTTCACTTTATAGTTAGTTTTATTGCCAGTTCTAATAAGTTTAGGGGCAAAAAATGGATTATCTTTTCCATTATCAGACGATTATTGTACCATGTATGGTAAATCTATTATAATCTATTATAGCCGTGTATATAAATATATAATCAATGCAATTATATCATCGTTGTTATACATTATTAGCTTATGGTTTCAAACTGATACAACTATGTATAATCTCCCTATATATATATATATATATATAATATAATTTGTTATTTTCAGTTGTCTAATTAGAAATATATATCATTGGAATAATTGACAATGATTTCCATTCACACAATGAATAATACATAACTACACAACGTATGGATAAAGTATAAGATTTATATGCTAGTCATAAAAAGAAAACACACGCTTACCTTATGAGCTATTAATAATGAGGTTTTGAAATTCTTTGGTATATATCTTGTATAGTATTTTGACTTTAAATTAATAGAAGTAATTATAGTATAGTAGGAAAACATAAATAATCATTACCTGATAGTTTGCGCTCGCTTAGTAGAGATGTCTTTGTTTTCTCTTCTCTTGCTGCGCTCTTTTCTTCTATTTTCCCCTCTTATTCTAATATCTGGATCTCTTCCTCCATAATGAGGTGTAGCCCTTTCTTTTAAAAAATTCCTCTTTTGATTTTTATTTTAAATTATTTTAATTTTAGTCATGTCTTTACTTTATATTATTTTTTTAATTAAAATCTTTCTTTTATTAAAAACTTTTTTTTAAATCTTTTTATCTTTATTTCCTCTTTCTTTTAAATTTAGACCTTTCTTGTTATATATAT
The DNA here is from genome assembly GCA_037957365.1 of Torreya grandis. Taxonomy (NCBI): domain Eukaryota; kingdom Viridiplantae; phylum Streptophyta; class Pinopsida; order Cupressales; family Taxaceae; genus Torreya; species Torreya grandis. Next base: position 653,575 of record JARHVA010000053.1, on the reverse strand, counting down.
ATATTCCTTTTTTTCTAAAATAATCCCCCTTTTTTTAATATGAGATGCCCAATTTCATATTGTAATTAAATCATATTATTTTTCAATTATATTTTAACAATTTTAAATGACAATTCATAAATATTTTGAATTTTTGAATTTACCCCTGCCAAAATTGTTTCTATTATCATCAATGGTAAGACGTGTCATAATAACAAAAGAATTCATTAAGGCATCTTCTTATACTAGCAAATCAAAGAACCAACACGCCAATAAATATCAAACACACCATAAGCAATTGAATGCATATCTACCATAGCTAATTACTATGTGTGTATGTGTGTAGGGTTTCACTAACTCTTTGTAGACCTTCAACGTCTCCATCTACACCACCCTCTCTAATGATGCTCTCCCTTCGACACATTCGAGAGATGAATTATCGTGCGTCCACCTCATAACATGTAAGTCATTAGATCTTTTCACATAATAATCACAAGCAATAATATATAACTAGAACAATTCATTAATATGCTTAAAATGTAGACACATACATAAACCAATTCATAATAAGCATTCATGTATTATCATCTAACTAAGCAATGTTCTATATTCCAAAATAATATAAATCTCAAGCTTATTTATAAATATAACCAAATTTGAATTTATCAACTACAATTTTTTCATATATAATCTAGCAAGTTTATTTAACAAAGAATTGGGATGTAACATCCTTCCCCCCTAAATCTAGTCATCGCCCCTGATGATGCTTATTCCTAGATAAGTTATTAATCAAAATATTTTTTAACATAGCAATAACATGATATATAATGTCAAATTAAGCAAATAAATAGAAAATTATCTGAAGAACTCAATGAAGTTCCTCCAAGTTGCTTTATTTCTAGAGTATTGATTCTATATGACCCTACTCAAAAACATCTATCAATTAATCAAACATGGTTGTGAGTATTACTTACTCAAATTGATTCTATCATGACCACTCCAAGATCCAAAATCTTCAATACAAGCCTATATGTTATAGAGCTGACCACTTCTATTACCTTGAAGGGTCCCACATATCTTAGTGAAAGTTCACTGACTTCTCAAAACACATAAGATCATCATACAAGTCAAAATAAATTACCAATTAGAGTTTCACAAAAATCTTTTAGCCCTCAACACATCTCTCTATCTTAGAGAGTGTTTTTCTCATCTAGAGAAAAAGAAGTAGAGAATCTAGCAAGAATAATATGTAGAAACTGATACTACTGCTACTTCGCATAGCTTTGAATGAGTATAACATGTCAATACTATCACTACTTCATGGAGCTACTGACAAGTATGATGATGAATAAAAATGCTAAATATAAGTATACAAAAATCATAGAATACTCATCCATATGGAATCTTTGTCCACTGTATATATGCATATGGCCATACAATTGAATTTGATAAGTTTTGCTTATCAAATACTGAATTCGACACGTCTATTTGTTGATCCAACTCAGTACCCCAATCCGAGTTAATATGGGGCTCAATAAGATACTGTCCTATCAATTAGAACTTACATTCCCAATTTACCACTCTTCCTTTAGATCTCCATGACCCAATGATCTCTAAAATATGTACAATGTTTTAAAGAAACACAATTTATACCATCATATCATAGAAACCAAAGTTGTATGCTAAATGATTCTATATGTATCTTTATAAATACAAATAAAATCACATAATCAATTCGTAATTGTATTAAGCTACTACTAGCCACACATATCTAGTATCATATTTCATAGTCTTAACTTATATATTTGTATTCATAGTTAGGAGGAATTTATGTTAAAATTAACATAACATTCATAGGTCGAGAATCACATCGTTCTTTCAACCTTATATGGAAATAAAGAAAACAATATCTACTTACTTGCACATAATAAGTTAAATTTTTATTCCAACCTCTATATTATTAAGATGTTCCACACCTCCTATACCCTACTTGCTTCTGATGAAAGGTATGATATCTCTTTAAAACAACATGCATTCAACAAAAAAGATTAGTATCAACCTATGCAAGGGTGAATACTATTATACTAATTATAATCAACTCATAATCCTTAGTATATATTTTAATTTATAAATTAAGGTTTTCCACCTTACATGGTCTATAAATCACAAATTAGATCATGTAATTACTCCAAAGAGTTATATGTAAAAAGTAGAGAACTATCATCTAAAAAACTCCTATTTACCCTCCCAAGGTAATAAGAAAATACTGCAACTCAATGTTGCCCAAACACTACTTACTTACCTAATCTTGTAAGTATGGTATTTCAATCTACTTATATAATTGGGAGAGATATATGCCATCATAAAAATGTGTCTGTCTATCCATTCTTAAAACTTCTCTCTCACCAAGAGTAGAAAAATTTCTCTCACTAATTTTTAAGGAAGAATAGTCAAACAACATTAAAAAACAATGCCCATTTAAGAGAATACTAATTCAACATTAAGCATATATGACTCCTTTCAGCAACATCATAATAATGTCAAAAGAGAATAAGAAAATAACAACTCATCTCTAAGCCAACTAAGAGGGATGACACCACATATGTTAAGAGTGCAAATTCCATAAACAAACTCCTAACACAAAGGCGATGTAACAACACTCTACTAAGAAGATTTCCACTCCTCTAGGTGATACTAAAAGAAAAATAGTCTTATGAAATTTTCCACTCCTAGGATTTATAAATATAGACACAAAATTAAAGCACATATATTTTAATTGAGAAGCATCCCAAGCTTATCAAACAATCATAAAACACAAATGGCGAAAGTGACTTGATAATCAAGAAAATGTTTAGTCACTCTCGAGGCTTTTGTTTTAAGTGATCAAACTATGGTAGAAAGCTTTAGTTAATAACTCATGAACTATTCTATATACCCATCTACCCAATCTTTGAATACAACCATCACCATTGGGATACTCGATAACTGATCTCCTAAATAACTCAAAGGGATACGAGTGCTCTTAAGGGTACACACTAAATATCCCCCACACATTTTATGAATGTCACAAAACTCCAATCATGGTGTAACATGGTCCCATATCGAGACACCACAAGACCAAGTTCTAGTGCAATACTTCATGACACTAGGTTCACACCAATGAACAAAAGACACAAAAATGCTAATGGACTCATTAGGTCCCAGATTTTGAGCCACAACACTGATACCACATGTAACAACCCCACTGGGTTAGATGTAGAATTACGTGAGTTTTTTTCTATTTAACACAATTACTAAATATAAATTACACCATGAGAATCTATAGAGACCATAAGAAACACAAAGGTGATAATTGGAACAAGAATAATACATCACATAACATTGATCTCTAACATCAGGAGAGTACACATCATAATGTGAATATAGAAAGTAATTACAATAACTTGGTTACAATTGAAGCAAGTTTATAATCACCACTGATGATTTAAAATAACAAGTCATTACAACTCAATGATAAATACAATTCAATGTACATATAGATACATGGCTCCCTCGAGCATGAGTTCACCGGATTCTCTAGTGTATGTGGCAATCTGAAGTGTCATTTTAATTGTAGTACTGTTGTGGAGAGGGAGAACATCATCTGAGCATTTTTACGCCCAACTACAGACCAATGATCCCTTGCACTATCCCATAAAGGAATAACCCTCCCTTCATGGATAAGTAAATAGTGATGGTGTGGGAATTCAAAGATACTAACAAGTACCCATGTGCTATATGATTCTAAACTAAACATGCAGTGTATCATAGAAATCCATTCTATTGCAAGATATCGTACAAACATGTGAACCACACTCATGAAATGATAATATCTTAAAAAACATGCTTTGGCCCAAAGTTTTACAAATAATAAATGATAATGATTTGGATTAATCAATTTCATACATACCACTTGATCAGACTGCCTTCGTCTAACATTGTAATGCTAGTAAGCCAATGAAGTCCATCTCACTCCTTACTCCACATTAGTAATGTAGATTGGTCAAATACAAATTCAACCACAAGATTCATCAATTTACATCCTATTAGCAAATGTATCACACAATATGCTGTACATAGGAGTAATAACAACATACATTAAGTCCATCTAACATATGCATGAATCATCCATTATATTCTATCCCATACTAGAAATAATGATTAAAAATATACCACTCGAGTAAACATACAATTTAACTTTACAATTCTATATAATTAGTTTCCAATTATCTACACCCTATGGCAACCCATATTACTATAATCCAGTGTTATAAGACTTTAACTACCAGTTTTCCATAAACAATCATATGAAGTAGTCTTAAGTACATAAAAACACAAGCGTTATACAAGTAACTATATATAATAAATTAATTAATCATTCTCATGAAACACAATAACATTTCAACATAATATTTGCTAAATTTTTAGAGTTTGCATGCACACATACACAAGTTTACCAATTACAAAAATACATGTTATCTACAACAATGACTAGCATGTATGCAGTATACAGGCAAATGTAGATATGAGTTAGGTATAATAACTATAGTAAGTACCACCCAAATACCATATAATTTTAAACTATAGTACCCTATGATATCTCATACTATCATAGGTTCCCAACTACATAACAACACATAAACCAAACTTATGATTTTCAAGACTTAACTGACTCATGCAGATAATAATAAGTAAACAATTAACAATTATACCATCTGGGTATACTACATACAACAACACGCACCATGATGCACCACTATACTTTAGTATAACAAAACATTTATAATAACACACTTATAGTATGTAATGCACACAAGTATCCCCTAATGAATACATAAGACAAATAGTCATTCATATTATTAATTGTGAGTCAACTAATTCATAAATCTTTTTATGAATTTACACCCTAACGACTCATTAATTTTAGGAGCTTGTTCCAAGGGTTATAAATCATGATTCCTATGTAACTTAATGAGTTAAAAAAATCATATGAGGAACTACAGGTATAATCTCCACATACAAACACTGGCACATCCTAATGTACACCACATGTAGATATTTCAATGTTATGCAATTTCTAAACCATAGTTTAGTGTTTTAATTGGAATTACTAAGCATAAAAATCAGCTAATGAAGTAGTTATACTTGGAACACACTTATTGCAAATAACTAGAAAAACCAAACTTTATTTTTCTGAAACACAAGTAACTCAATTTTACAATCAATTTATATTTGGAGGGTAATAAGCAATCATTTGCTAAACAACTTAATCATTCCTTTCAATTTCCTACTAATGTTTAACCTAAGAATAATAGCAAACGGAATCTACCCCAAGTTTTTAATTATGCAAACAATTATAACTAAATACATTGTCAAAATTTTTGTAACGGTTTTCTATATAATAAAATATCTAAAAGCTCCTCAAGGTTTAATTCACAATAGAGAGTAACTATGTTCCACCGTTTAAATCATATGATTCATCCACTCTATGTTTCACAATAACTATTTAATTAGTCAAGTTCCAAGAATCAAAATATTCCATTATTATTTTATATCCTAAGTGATATATAGTCTATATATATATATATCCAATTTAATATTAGTAAAATACATATATATTCTAATGGAATATATATCTGAACATATGAACCATGTTTTGTACTAGGTTAATTACCAAACCTAATGGTAAAATAATTCTCAAATAAGGACAAATATTTACTATGGTAAAACTTTTGGTGGATATATCATAACAAGCTATTGGTAACCTAACCTGTGTTACCGCATATATTAGTAACTTTGTTAATATATATCCACTTTTATGTTCATATGTTATTGTCATAAATTAGTTGTTATATGTAATCTATGCTTGATATTGGGAACAATATTATATGTCAAATTTTATATTATAATATTGCATTACCAAGTTTGCTTTACATGCTAGAATAATTTGTTGTACTGAGGTTCCTAATGCCCCGATAGCCAATCACAAATTATTAACCAAGTGTGGGTCTCCCTCTACCCTTCCCATGAATGCAGAATAACGTAAAATCAATTATGTGTCGGCCAATGTATAATGAAACTTGTGATGGAATGGAAGAAAGTTGGTTTCATGATATAATTGTTAGACACAAGAAACAAACATGAAGTGGATCACACTCCCAGAAAGAAATATGACCATAGTACATTATGTATATATCTTGTCTAGACATGGAGATAACACATATTTGTATCATGTTGAAAATATATTGGGGCTTTTTGAGTCCTTTGAAAACCTTGAATCTAATGAAATGTAGTTTTGGTTGAGTTAAAATAGTTGAGATAAAAAGAATGGTGACAATGTTGCTCTGGGTTGGGTTAAAGAAAATAAAAGAACAGAACTTGATATGACACTAATGTTAATGATGTTGGATGAAGAGGTTGCTTCAGGAGGTTCGAACTCTGGACGTGGTGATAACAAGGATTATGTGAAGGCAATGAAAAAGGTGAAGATCAACGATGCTTTATTAAGGGCATAAAGATATGCGAGATTAATAAAAGTGAAAATCAGTATTGGATCAATTTTGATATATATTAATAATGGTATTAAGGTTTCCATTGATATTCAATGGTGAGTTAATATAGATTTAGAATGGACAGGGATTATATCACCTATCTGTTTAACATATTCTATATAAATAGATCATTGTTACACAATAATATATAATGTATTTACTAGAAATCTATTTTTCCATTCAGCAGATTGCCAAACAGTTATAAGTATTATTTTTATGTATTGACACTCTTTTATTGTAAATCATGAATAAAAGTATCAAAATTATCTGAAGCATTATATTGTTTTGTGCTTAACAACAAGTAAATTCCCTTCAATATCATAACTGAATGCTCATTTTTTGTGTCGCATGGTTCAAGTGTTATTATTTTTTTCATTCAGAGTTGTGGAAAATTATATCTACATTTATTTTATTTATTTTTTATACAAATTTCGATATGATGATGAATGTGTAATTTTTCCAAGTCATTTTCTAAAACATCAGTATTACAAGTTATGTATCTGTCTATAAAAACTATAATTTCTAAATTCTAGTTTTTACCATATGTCAGTGCATTTTCTATCCATAACAGCCAATGGTCATGAGCATTTCATTTGCGTTGAAATTACGTCACACAAACAACAATCTATGATTTTTCCTAGCAATGATTTGTCTTCGCATAACATTGCTTTAATGCATTGATATGACGCATATAAAAATGTGTACAAGTGACCAGATCCATTCTCAAAAGGAAAGAAATATCATTTACCTTATCCAATTCATTTAATTTTGAATTTGACCTTTTGTATTGTTTTTGATACAATTGTTTCAATGCATTTGTTAATGGTTTCCAAGAATATTCAACACTTGTGAAAGTCAAGAAAAATGTTGAAGTCCCTCATTGATGTATCATTATAAAGACATTTTTTTAAGACCTTGCATGTAATCAAGTGAAATACAATTTAAAAAAAATTCAAAATATCCAATTTATGATATGAGCAACTTTTCCAAATTTGGCTTGTATTTGATGTCTCTGGCCAAAAGCTTTCTTCCTTTTAACTGACCCTTTCTAATTCGGATCCACATTGTCTTTCCCACTTGGTCTATGATTATTTTTATTGATTTGAAAAATAATTTTTTAACACGATGCAAAAAATAATGAATAGTATGCAAAAGTTCCCATTGTCATATTTTTTTGAAATGAAAAGCTGGACACAATGTCATCTTCATGAGGATTGCCAAAGAAAAGTGTTAGAAAAGTTATTTCTTATGAATATTCCAAGAGCATGATTTCCTTTAGTTGGTGCTATTACAATTAGCTTATCCTCCAATGCAACAATACATGTTGAGTTCATAAAACCATGCACCAAAGTTTCATTGGACCTATTTTCATCTGTGTCAAAAGACGCATTATTGTCATCGTCACCATAACTTTTAGATTCACTAGACATGCTACTAGTATTTAAATTTTCAATAACATTTATTGATACGAAGGGTTTCTAATCAAACTTAATTTGCACATTATCATCAGTGCACAATCTCTATGCACATAATTGTTGCAATGCCTCCATAGTAAGTTTGGCATGAACACTTCTTGATTGATATGTGTTTATATATTCTAATCATCTCTTTAAAGTTATTGTAATTATTGTTTTTTATCTATGGATCGAAGTAGTGCTTTCTAAATTATACCAACACTTGAGGGGACATTGATAATCAACATTATCAAACTAATTTGTGGTTTGTTTTATCCAAAGTTTTTTATTTGAGAAAATGCAATTCTAAGTGCAACAAGCCTTTTGTCAAGATCTGTTAGCATGCCTACAAATTATAATCACTTGTTTAGTCTAATATTAATGGGTGTTATAAATGTAAGAACATTTCCATCTCTTAACGATTGATTACATTTCAAACATTTTTTTCTTTGAGTGGATTTGTAATTTGGCAATAATTCTTTGCATGTGTTCTTTTTTGACCAATCGAAATGCTTCATACTCTATTTGAATAGTAATTGCTTGCAAACACCACAAACATGTATGGTGTGTCTACAACTTTTTTTTAAAATATTTATATTACCTTTCTTGTCTATATTTTTTCTTTATTTGTTTTTTTGTTACATGCCATATCCTTTAATTGATTTAAAGACATTACATGAACACGTGGCAATATTTGTGCAACAAAACCACAATGGTCAAATTATGGCTTTATATCCTTGTTTATTGTCAATGATTTATAGTGCATATGTTTTCTTTTTGTTTCACATGCAATGTTATCTATTCTATGTAAAGAGAGTCCATTTTGTTTTTACAATGTTTTTGAACAACCAACACTAGCACAAGTCCTCACTTCAGTATGATCTTTCATAGATAATGGTTCATAATGTACATGCTCTCTATATATATTTTTAAAATGATGTTATGTAAGGCTTGCGATTGAGCATAATCATTATAAATCTTGACTATTTGTTAACTTATTGATGACCATAGGTAAATATCGATATCCAATAAATTTGAAAGCCATTGGATGGTTAAGTCATTGCCCTCAATTCCATCTTTGTCATAGATAAAACCCATATTTACAATGTATGCCTTCCAATTTATAATAGTCAATATGTTTTTTATGACATTGTCCACCAGACTGCCTTTCAAAAAACTATGTGCATTTATATCTCTAGCATAAAATGCATTACAAAAAGATTGTGCTAAATAGTAACACAAAGAACATATGTCAAAAACAATTTTTATTAATTGACAAATAGAGTTAAATATGCTATCACCACAACAAGATGTGGTTTCCAACATTCTAAACAACCCGCATGATAACAATTTTTCTACATTTATTTTCCAATAAAGAGAAAGTGAATAACAGGTCCTGATAGATGTGTCTATGATAAGAAACCTTGATAATTGTTTAATTTTGTATAATACAATGGTTCATAATTTCTAAAGACATGGTTTTGATCATGAAATAGTATGCAATATGGTGACATAGGAACTTCCTTGTTAAAATGTAAATACTTCTATTTTTTAGTTAAAGACCATATGCAAGTGGAAATATTCAACCATTTAGAAAACCAATTTATATAGTTGTCTCCCCATAGGCCATGTTCACTGTTTGGAGTGCATGAAGTTGTAAAAAGCTGCATTTTACAAAAATATGTTTTAGTATCATGTACTTGATGTAGTCTATATGGTTCTTCAGGATCTAATTCCAATTCAAAAGACCTTAGTGCATGGGGATCATTTCCCCCCAGATAGTGTACAAAATGTTTTATAACTCTTGCATGTACCTCTAATGATGTATATCAAAAATGTAATAACATTTTTAAAACATCAAACAAGCAATCACATGCATTGTATTTGAAAATATGACTTCTAAAAAGGATATTTGTAGCCAGGGCAATATCTATGTCATTGTATGAGGTTTTTAACAACATCATGTCTTCTTCAACAGAAATGACCCATTGTCTACTATGCATATGCATTATTTCTTTTTTTGAGTTTTTAATTCCATTCTACAATGTCAAGTAAATTAAAGACAATAAAAAAACAAGATAAGTGAATAGCTTGGAAAATACTCACCAAAACCATCACAGACATGTCGTCAATTGATCGAACAATCATCAACTCTATAAGCTACAATTGCTTTATTTGATAGATTTTTATTTTTATTCTTAATATAAATCGATATCTGATCACACTATTTTTTGGTTTAAGTAGTCTACACAAAACCATGCATGTAAAGTGAGGATACAATATCACGATTGTAAATGTTTTAGTTCACACAATAGAAAAGTAAAAAAAAATATTAATTTCTCAAATAAGCTAAAAGAATAGGATAAACACATAACAAAATAAACATTTACTATTACGAATTCATTTTATAAAGCATCAAAACAATGAACCTTAAGAAAAGAGAATTAGTTATGAATTTTATTTTTAATGGGAGCATGTTCTGAATCCAACCTTATTTTTTTTGTTAGCACTGTATTGGTTTTGTAGGCATTCTTAAAAAGTGTATGAAAGTGCACATAGAAGAAAAAAATTGTTGTTACAACAAACATGAAAGCATACATATTTCCTGATGAGAATGTTATATGTAAAATATATTAGTGAATGTTTAATAAATATACTTCTATAGAAGATAATTTTCCAAGCTTCTACCTGTTAACTGTCTATATCAAAGCAAAAGCAATTCACCACCAAACAGGGCTAATAGATTCCAAAAGTCCACTATAAGCAAAGATGACTGCATAATGACTAGTTGAAGCAGTTCCAACCATCCTATTTTATAGTATTTCTTTTTTAACAAAAATGCATTTATTTGCGACGTGTTAGAAAAATAATGCATATAGATGAACCTAACTATCCACTACACAAGAGTGCTCCAATAATTTATAATGCATAATGAACATAATTGTTTGGAATGGGTATTAAAAACATCAAACAGGTAATCACCTACATTGTATTTGAAAAGATGACTTTTAAAAAGGTTATTTGTAGCTACGCTAATATCTATGTCATTATACTCAGTTTCTAACAATGACATGTATTTTTTAGAAATGATCTTTTGTCTGCTATGCATATGCATTATTTTTTGTTTTGAGTTTTTCAATTCCATACTACAATGCCAAGTAATTGCAGACAATACAAAAAATATAAGTGGAAACTTGGAAAATACTCACCAAAATCATTTCAAACTAGTTGTCGAAGAGTGCTACCGTGATTTGCAATGCATAGTGAACATAATTATTTAGAATGAGTATGAAAAGCATCGAACAAATAATGACCTACATTATATTTGAAATGATGAATTCTAAAAAGGTTATTTCTATCTAGGGCTATATCTATGTCATTGCATTGAGTTTTTAATAATGGCGTGAATTTTCAACATAAATGACCTATTGTTTACTATGCATATGCATTGTTTTTTGTTTTGAGTTTTTCAATTCCATTCTCCTTTGACAAGTAAATTGAATATAATAAGAAAACAAGATAAGCAGAAAGCTTGAAAAATACTCACCAAAACCATCACAAACCTATTGTGAATTCACTAAATAATGACCAACTCTGTAAGCTATGATTGCCCTATTTGATAATTTTTTAAATACAACTCAATATATGATCACACTATTTTTTTTGCTTAAGCAACCCTCACAAAATTATGTATACAAAGTGAGGATACAATATCATGATTGTCTATGTTTTATTTGGCACAAGATAAAAGTAAAATAATATTAATTTCTCGGATAAGCTTAAAAAACATGATAGATACATAACAAAATAAACATTTACTATGACAAATTCAATGTACAAACCATCAAAACCATGAACCTTACGAAAATAAAATTAGTTATGAATTCTATTTTTAATAGGACCATGTTTTTAATCCAACTTTTTTTTGTGGGCATTCTTAAACAGATTACGATAATGGACACATAAGATAAAATTTGATTTTGCAACAAACATGAAAGCATACATATTTCTTGATGAGAATATTCTATGTAAAAGATACCAATGAACGTTTAATATATAAACTTCTAAAAAAGACAATTTTTTGAGCTTTTACCTGTTAATTATCTATCTCAAAGCAAAAACAATTCATTGCCAAGCATGGCAAATAGATTCCAAATTTGCACCAATAACAAAAACAATTGCATACTGACTAGTTCAAGCAGTTTAAATCATCCTATTTAATTTTTTTTAAAACAAAAAACAAAAATGCATTCATATGCCATGCGATAAAAAAATGTACATAAATTAACCCAATTATCCACTACACAAGAGCGCTCTAATGATTTACAATACATAGTGATCATAATTGTTTAGAATGGGTAAATGCATTAAATCATTTCAGGTACAAGTTATTACATGATAACTATGCATTTAATTCTTAGGATAATCATTGCATGATAATTGTGTAGAGCGAATAATAGTTAAATATTCATAGAATGTCTTATCCTCCAACACATGTCTACACAAATTAATTCACTACCACCCCTGTACCTTTGCATGTGTGAAGTCACTATTGATGACATCACTGCTCTTCCCCTAAATAAAATGTAAATGGGTTTGACCAATCACAACATAAATAAATGCCCTTTTTCATGTTTTTTGTTAAAAAATGCACAACTGGACTATTGCTAAATTGCAAATTTTTCCATTTACAAAAAACACTTAATTTTGATTAGTCCAAAAGGCATACTTTAATAGATAGTTAAAGCAATATGATTCCTTTAGTTTACCCTTCAGGACTAATAAATTGATGATAAAATCAAGTATTAACATGTAAGAGTGACCAGACATTAATAAATAAATTAAAGAAAAGTGTGCGAGAAAAATATTGGGGGTAATCGTATGGACAAATCAACTCAAATGAAAAAAATAAATTTTATTAAGTAATTTAACCAAAAAATTTACATAGGAGTATAAATCAAGTGGAAGTTAGCTAAATATTAACTCATATCATTTTAGATGTGATCTTGATAAGTAGACAACAACTAAAGAAGATGGGAGACAAAGAAACACCTATTTTGTACTTTAGGGTTGGGAGAGACAAAATAACACTACATTATGGAGTGCCAAATGCATAGCAAAATCCAAATCAAACACACCAACAACTTGAAAGTTGAAACTCTGACCAATTTATTTGAAAAGGTGAGATTAGATAAAGTAACAAAGATTTTTATCAAGATTCATAGTATAAGATCCAACATAAATAAGAAATTAGTATTTCACATACTTAATAGAACAACCCTTCTCTCAAGTGGTTGTTTTAATGTGGAATATGCTTGTTATCATTATTAGTCCCATAGACTGCTTAGTCTCATGGATATTATTTAAATCAATCTTTCATTCATTCATTGAATTGTCTTGTCTAGATTTTCATTTAGTGTTGAGGAGTTGTATCTTGGCACCCCTGACTTCGTGGGATTAAAATAAATCTTCCATTCATTCATATAACAGTCTTTTCAAAATTATCATTTACTGGTGGGTAGTTGTATATTACCACGCATGACTTCTTAAAATGTTGTATTGATTAGTGATTAAATATATGCATATTTTTGTCTAATATAACTTATCTTAGACTTGAATTATATGTTTATATTTTTACTAGTACAAATATTTTGAATACATCTATCTTAAAAAATGTCAAGAGGTGTCAATCTCGAGTTATTTATCTTGGATTTGTCAAAATGCCACATTTCATAATGACTCCATTACCTGTTCCATAAGTTTCATACTAAATGGTGACATACAACCTTGATCTAGTTGCACCACTATGTTGGGTTTGAAAAATATTTACAAAAAATAAAACAGGCTCCAAACTCCATGTATACCCAAGATATTAAGCCTTTTCAAACAATTTCTTCATGTAAGAAGTAATAACTCTCCATATGAGAGTCAAATATATATTAAAAAATTAAGGTTGAAACTATCTTGTGATGGTCAATTGGACGTACAATTTAAGAATGATTGTTAATTGTTAACATCTCATGAACATTATAATCCACCACCCCCTAAAGCTATCGTTGTAAGATTCTGATTGATATAGTTAAATTTACATGGTTATGCACCATTGATAATAAGATTTATATTTATAATTGAGATAAATTATGAATTATAATATTGCTTGCAAAATTAGATTTTTTGAAATTGACTTCATTATTGATTATCTTGAAAGATTAATAATGCAGTAACCATTTTATTCAACATTATGCAATTGATACACATACCCATTACAAAGATAGTCTTTATAAAATAGGGAGGCAAATAAATGTGAAATAGTCCCTAGCTCCTAAATTAAGCTACATGTCTAACCAAAACTATAATAAATCTTAACAACCTAAGTCTATAAAGATCTACAAAATTTAAATATTGTACAAAAACTAACAAACAAATCAAAACCTTGTGTGAGTTAAATACTCACTTTACATGCTTTATATACTATAGTGAATTAACCACCATTCTAAATATCCTAACATCCCCCACTTAATTCATTGTAATCTTTAGTTATGAAGAGATATAATTTTTTAATACTTAAACTTATCACATGTAAGCGATTTGGTGAAGACATATACACATTAATCTTGAGGGATGCAATATTGGAGTTGAATTTTTTGTTGTTGAACATGCTCACATATGAAATGAACTTGAACTTCAATGTGTTTTGTGTGCTCATGAAACATTGGATTACAAATAAGTTTAAGAACATTGTGATTGTCACAATATAAAACCATAAGCTAAGTTTGTGTTACTCCCAATCCTACAATTATGTGAGTAGCCATATCACTTCGTAGATAGATCCTATTGTTGCACAATATTTTGCCTCAGTGGAAGATCAAGAAAAAAAGTTGTAATTCTTGTTGCCCCTCGAGATAGGACCAAATCCCATAAAGAAAATAAATCTTGATGTGGATTTCTTGTCATCAATTGAACCTGCATGATCTTTATCTATGTAACCTATCAAGAAGAATCAATCATTCTTCTTATATTCTTATGTACCTCAATATTGACTTTGCTATTTTTTAGTGACTCGTCTTCAGATCTTGCAAGAACTGTGAAAGATAGTTGACAACATAGCTAATATATGGCCTATTATATGTCAAGTAAATGAGACTCCCAATAAATTATCGATATAAAGTGGCATTCATTAGTGGTGATGGACTAAATGAGACAACTGAAGTCTTATTTCCATAGGTGTTGCAATAAGCTTGTAGTCCATCATCTTGAATCTCTCAAGTAAGGTCTTAACATGATTAATTTGAAACATGAAGATGTGGTACCTCTTTTTCCATACATCCAAAAAAAGAAAGTAATGCAGTAGCCTGAGATATGTCAGGTCGAATGAGAGTTTAAGATCATTATTTATTGCATCAATCATTTCCATTGAGATACTAATGATGGCTAGATCATTGATATACACAATTATAATCACAAACTCCCCCTTGATCTTTGAGGTAGAGGTTTGGGTCATATGAAATCCTCTAGAATCCATGTTGAATGAGATGCTCATCAATTTTGATATACTAGGCTCAAGGAGCTTGCTTGAGACCATACAATGAATCTAAGAGTCTACATACCTTTATTATTTACCAAGTGAAACAAAACCCTCTGATTGGGTCATGTAGATTTCTTCTTACATATCTGCTTTCAAGAAGACACATTTCACATCCACCTGATGGACTTTTTATCCAAACTATGCAGTCGTAGAAAAGACCATTCTAATAGTCTTTAACTTGGTTGTTGGAGCAAATGTCTCCTTATAGTCAATGCCTTATTTTTGTGTGTAACCCTTTGCTACAAGTCTATCATTATAATTTTCAATGTTTCCATCTTCTTTGTATCTAGTTTTAAATATCCATTTGCAATTGATAGGCTTATTCTATGTCACAAGATCAATAATCTACCATGCATTATTTTTCATCAGTGACTGATATTTTACATCCATGGCCTATTTCCAAGACTTTGACTCTTGTATTTTGTGAACCATTGTAAGCTCAACTGATTTTTCAATTGTGATTGTAAGGGAAAAATTTACCTCTACACGAGCCATGTTATGAGTCCCTGGACCTGTAGTGGATGTGTTTATAAATCCATCCAATTATTCATCTTGTATTGTGTTTGTATACCAATTAGGCATACGTTTAACAATATTTGTGGGTGGTGGAGGACTTGGCTGACCATCATCATTCTCACTACCAATATCAATATTAGGAATGCTTACAAGTCTAATGCATGTATCCAATGATGACTTTTGTAGGGTTGTAAAATTTTCTCATTTTATCATTGTTTTCATTTTTATGTAGGTTAATATTACACTATTTCCTCCTTTCCTTCCAGTTTTTAATTTTTTTTTACTTTACATGCATGTTGTTTAATTTCTTTACTACACTTATTGTTAATATTTTTTGATAAGATTGTTATTTATTGTATGGTGTTGTTTAATTATTTTAGTTTTGAGTTTCTTTACAACTTTTCTTTTGCAATAGGATGTAGTGTAAAATTGAGATAGAAAAGTGAAATGAGAAAGAATGTTTAAATGAGAAGTGAAATTTACAAAGAGATAAGTTGATAAAGGATATGTTAAAATTGAGATTAGTTTATTTGACCCTCTAAGAGGTTACCTTATTCTATATGTTTCACTCTAGTAGAGAGGGTCATATATATTTTTAACTATGAACTATAAGGTATTTTAAATATGATGTATATAATGAGAATTTGAATGTAATAATAGAATATTTTGAAATATATTATATAGAGATTGAATTTTTTTGAGAAATATCTTGCTATTATTAATTTTTTATGTGACTGACTTAATAATATTTTAGAATGAATAAATGATTGAATTTCAAATATTTTATTAAGTTGCATAGTTTATTTTAAATTTTCAAACCTAACATCTAAACTACCTATGATTATGCATGCCTAAATACTATTTTTCTAGTCAAGTAGGTCCCTACAATGTGGTATGATTCTGATTTAACCCTCATGATAGGTGAAAGGTTAATGAGTTGATCACTACAATTTTTAACATTAATACGATAGTAGATACAACTACCTTGGGATCTATGGGGAGGAAGGAAAATAGGAGTCATGCATTCCCTTTCCCTTCAAGTAGTAACTATACGCATATTAGATTCAATATTTAAATAATATGTGTTAGCAAAGAGTGATAATAATTCATCATTATTAATAGATTCCTTAGTTCATTGCAAATAGATTTAACCCATTCCTTGCATGAGTTTGAAACATATTATATATTTTAGGAAAGGCATGTGCATTCATGATAATCATATCTTTAATAAGAACATAAAAACTATCGACATCCATCCTAGCAACCACACAATATGCAAAGAAAAAACCAACCACCCCAATAAAATTATGAAGAGTTTTGGGAAACAAAAAGAGGGTGTTTATCTAATCAATACAACTAAGAAAAACATCAAAGCCTTTTGAAAATAAAGTTGTTTCTAATCAAATATCAACCAGACAATTATAAAGACAAGCCACAACCTCAATAGGAGAAAAAATAATAAGAAAACAAGCATGAAACCCCATGGCAAAAAAAAACTTTAAATTTTTGTATATGATGAGGGAAAATTAGAAATGAGATTTGAAAGTCAACCCCTAATATTAAATAAATATGAAACTCTAATATGAAAAGATGAAACCCTAGGGGAGAAAATCTATATTTAATAAATGTAATCGATTTTTGTTTAGCAATGTAATGCATAAACTACACAAATTTGCATTACTAAGCAAAAATCAAATGCATTTATTAAATATAGAAATAACCATGAGAAAGAGAGAGAGAATGCACTTAGTTGATTTTCTATCTTATATTGCTAATTATTTGTATACAGTATGTTGAGATGTTCTAAAATATCTTTATGGCTACTCAACTTGGGAAACTAACTATCCAAATATGTCATGACACTATCGGTGAATGCTTAGACACCTATAATGATTGGTAATGTCTATTATCTATCAAACTGTCCTTGTGTAACTTTTTGGTTTGTTTTACCACAAATTGTTGTGTTTGCCTATCAAGATGATTTTTGTGTAAATTTTTGACCTCAATCATATGCATAAATCTTCATTTTGTCTTCTTGTGCCTTGTAACCCTAGATCCACTTTCGACAATTGCTAGACCTAAAAGAAAGGGGTAAAAGATGGTTTAGACAACCTCAACCACTTCCCAATAAGTGATTAAAATTTTCCTACATACCAATACTCTAAAGAAGGATCAAACCACACATAGTTATCCTACCTATGTGTGTGTGTGTGTGTGTGTGTGTGTGTGTATGTGTTTAATCGTGTTCCTCTAGAATTTAATGCAACTCTTTTTCTTTTGGCACTTGACAACATGCAACTTTGACCTTATGTTAATGTTTAGATAGGGATTTTAGGATTCTTATTTAAATGGTTCTTTAAATTTTGATGCTTTTGGATAGTGCCATAAGGATGTACAATTGGATTTCTCACGCTTATCTAGATAAGTACTAGATGCTAGATAGGAATGGCCTTGAGCTTTATGTGTATTTAGACATGACTTTTTGGGAATTTCTCCCTATAATTGACATGTGAAATGTGTGTAGGCCAAGCCAAGTGAGAGTACTAAATTTGAAAAATAATCATTATAGGTCACAGGACATTATTAATAAGTGTACGCATTCAAATTTGCATGATGAATTTTTTTGTGATATCCGATGATGATGCAAGGACCTCCATAAATAAAACACGTTCAGACCTAGTCTTTCTCCCTCTTTCCATCATTTCATTTTATTTATTGTATTTTTTATTTGTCAAATTTTCATTTTATAAGTTTTTCCCTCATAATTATAAGTCTTTTTTAGGTATGGCAAAATTGCCATGATATTTTACACAGCTGCCCCAATGGTTTTTTTGACCACCATGGTGGTTGCATAACTACCACCTATATAAACTGGTAGTTTCACCATTGTTACATTTTAAAAAAACTAACACCTAAGACTCATGTTTTGCATGATTTAGTTCTTGTTTTTTAATCCTTTTATCTTTCACTTACCTTCTTATTGTTCTAGTACACTCTTAGTCATCTTCAATTCAATCTTAACTACCTTAAATTTAATGATGACAAGCTCTCAATCAAGCTTTAGTTAACTCCTACATGAAACCTCTTCTCATTCCTTACAAGTAACTCCATTTTCCTTGATTTTTTTGGATCCAAAAAATTCACAAAGTTTTGAGCATACATGTTTTCAAAAGCCACAATCTACTTTTTGTATATTTTTAAGAACTTAGGTCAAGTTTCATAGTAATCTTCGAGTCACCCATGCGAATTAGAGGAAGAAACCCGTTAGATTGTAATATAGTACTCTTTTGTTCATGATTAACCAACCATTATTCCTCTATCTCTTTTTTTTTTGTGACTAATTTTTCATCTTCTTTTAGTTTATTCTTATTGGATAGTTCATAGGTCATTTATTGAGTAATATACACAAATTTAGTTGTCTAAGGATCCACTGATCTCACTAATTTCTTCTTCTCCATTCGTCTTCTGCTTTGATTAGGTTGGAGGATTTATTTTCTTATTTCTTTTATTTATTAGTTTGTTTATTAGATTAGAATTTGCTTGTTTCAATTAGATTTGTTTGCATTCAAAAAGTTATACATAAAAACTTGAAAAATAATTCATCTCTCTTCCTCTTTGCATCAAGAAATTGTTAAATCTTTCAAATTTATAGTCATATACAATAGATCTAAAATAAAAGTATCTTGCATGTTAGATTAAATAAAAATGTGTAAATTTTTATTTTAATTACGCACAATAAACAACTTTAAGTTTAAGTTTTTAACACATACAAATATCACACACAACACAAACAAACAACTCTCATATATATTTGCATAGAAAATCTAAATGAACTCGTATCCACCTTGGTGGTTCACATTCATGATTTTGAGATTAACCAAGACTCTCTCCAAAATGGTTCTTTAAACCAAAGAGTGACCTAAAACCTTGAAAATTGAGGTCATTCCTCCTCTATTGTCATCCTAACAACATCTAATCAACCACTACAATATCAACCTAATCCCCCTTAACTTTTTATGCACCAAGACAAAAACCCAGGGATATTCTTATCGATGGGATGCCTAATCACATCCCATCTGTTATGAGCCACACTTATAATATTTGGAAATGATGCAAAATATAATGTAGATCGACATAACACAATAAATGTTTGTGGGCCAAGATGGCCAAATACTCAATATATGCATAAATAGAATACCCTTAAGGTAGGGCAACACCATATAATACTCCTTTAGGAAGGAATAACTTCATAATGTCTCTTTGAGGGGACCACCTCCAATATCCTCTTACAATAGAAGACTCAATGATTAATTGATACCTTTATAATGACAATCATCTCCTTTATATAGACCTATATCTAACTAATAATGGATGGGTAACGTCCTAATCCCAATGTACGCTGACCATTACTCGATGCACTAATTCCATAAGTTATTCCATTATCCTAATATATTGGACCAATATAACTAACTAAGAGGGATGTGTGTCACATGTCAACATTTCCATCAAACCATATACATTAATATATCATGTCCCTAGATACATAACATTACTTCCCTCATTGACATGTTTCATCCCTGAAACATAAGAAGAAACCAAATAATGACTATGATTCAAATCATTGCACACTTGTCTCCAATGTTGATCATCTAGGCATCCATATGTGATCCTGGTAGGTGATAGATCTCCAAGCTTATTTCCAAATTACATTATGCTCATCTGATTCCATTCATGATCATAATTATACTACTTTGGTGTCCATGCATAATTATTCCTTTTGTGATTCTATGTACCATATTCTGCTGCACTACTTTGATTCCATCCATGACCATAGTAGATATTTTTTGGCTTCCATGCATATCCATAGTTATTATAACTCTAATTTCTTATATAGCTAAAGTGTTTGTTATCATGACACTCTCTCATATGGATCCATGATTATTTCCTCTCATGATGATATGGGTGTCTATATATCTCAACTTTTTCTGATACTTTGACTTATTCCACCTTTTGCTTTGGTGGTTCCTTTGTCTTTTGAGTAGATGAAGTGTTTTGATTTGATTGTATTATTTCTTCATCTATATCTTCATATGAATCTTTCACATTCTCTTCATCACCTATTTCAATCTCATCCTCATGATCTACCTTCACTGTTATTGGTGCCTTTCCCACTATGATATCCTATAAAGTGACCTTATTTTTCCTATACCAAAACTTCATGAACTTCTTCCGAACATTAATATTTATTGTTCCCAAAGTCTCTAACCATGGATATCCAAGAACCATATCCACATAATCCATATCCAAAGCATAAAAATTTGAATGCAAAACATATTTTTCCATAATAAGTTTCAAATCTTCAAACACTCAAATATTCTTACCATCTACTTGAACCTCCTTGATATTTTTTGCTTGAACATGTAGATAATTGGCCACATTCATGTTGAGGAAGTTTTATTTTCTTGTAGGTTTTATGGACACAACAACCTTCTTCTTTTGAATGCATCCATGAAATTGAAAAATTGAAACATATTTTTTTAGAACCGAATTATTTGAACCCTTATCATCTAATTCTTCTTCTTCTTCTTCACTTGAATGTTCTTGCTTATTGTCATTATTTTCTTCTAATAATTTTTCTTCTTTCACATTTTCATTATCTTTTTATTTTATATCCCATTGATCTAAGAAGACCTGTTACATGTCTTCCCACGAAGAATTTTTTTGTACAAAGCTCAACTGATTAAACCAATGGTGTGCAGGCCTAAACAAAGAAAGATACAATTGTGTTTGCCACAATATTTTTTGAGTATTATTCTCCTTAAAAATGATCCACCATTCTCTAGCATCAATATCATCTTCCCCTGAAAATACTTGCAACTTCATGACCCAAAAAAAAAAGTAAGGTTCATGAAACCCTAAAATGCCAATAAATCATTAAAAATTGATCAAAACAGTCCCAAATTTTGACTATAGCTTCATCTTATGATAGTGGAACTCCAGTAAATTTTTTTTGAAAAAATTCCACAAATTCTGCTCTATAAAGTGAATATATTAAAAACCCTAAACTTGCAATAAGTCACTCCAAACATATAAAAAAAATCTAAAATTTTATCCATAGCTTTCTTGTATTATGATACAATATCAGTAATAAGTTCACCAAAAAAATTCCTTATATTTTGAAAGATATGACAAAATGAGTACAAAACCTAAAATATGAATAACTCCCTCAAAACTGATAAAAAAGGCTCAATTTTTTTTACTAAGACTTCATTGAAATATTCTTAATATTTTTTAAAAACATTGTGCAAAACTTTGCAACGAATTGAAAGATATTGCTGACTCCAAAAAACTAGGGTTTCACTCTGCATAAATTGCCCAAATCGAAGCTCTAATACCACCTATTATGATTCACACTTGTAATATTTGGAAATAATACAAATATAATGTAGATCAACACAACATAATTGATATTGGTGGGCCAAAATGCCCAAATACTCAATACATGCATAAATAGAATAACTTAAGGTAGGGCAACACCATACAATACTCCTTTAGAAAGGAATAACTCCACAATGTCTCTTTGAGGGGAAAACCTCCAATATCCTCTTACAATAGAAGACTCAATGATTACTTGATACCTTTACAATGATAATCATCTTATTTATATGGACCTCTGGCTAACTAATAATGGATGGGTAACCTCCTAATCTCAATGTAGGCTGACCATTACCCAAAGCACTAATTCCATAAGTTACTCCATTATCCTAATATATTGGACCCATATAACTAACTAAGGGGGATGTGTGCTACATGTAAACATCTCCATCAACCCATATACATTAATATATCATGTCGCTAGATACATAGAAACATCAAACATACCCCAATCCTATCAAACCTCCCACACAAGTTCCCTTTGGAGGTTCTTTCTCTTATCTTCCTTTAAATAATGTGATGACCAACACATTACCACCCATCAAATTTCCTAACTACATGCCAACCAATAAACCATCCACATATACTACACCCTTACAAACATTGGCCAATGCACCCACTTCCAACTCCTTATTGTCCTGCTATCACATGTTCCCTAAATCTACTCAATCATATAACTATTTTCTATCATTTTATTCTTCACCTTCTTTTCTAACATGTTTTCCTCCTAGTATTTTTGTTCCTATTTATCCAACTCTTTTCCATCAATCCTAATTTAATACACCTTTCATGGACTTCGACACCATGGGGATCTATGTAGATTACTTAAAGGATCCTCTTGATAACAACATACGAGGGGTCCTTCTAGTACATCCCTTGATTGAAATCACCAAATAATATTATAAGCATAATGATTGGGGGTGAATTAGTCATTAAAGCCTTTGTTTTAATTACACTTAAGCAATCATGAACCATTCAAACAAACATATAGATCAAACAAGCATAAGTAACTATCCACATAAACATGAAACACAAGCAAATATCACATATTTGGGAAACCATCAGGGGAAAGAAAACCCACTGATCTATACAAATGGACTAAAATATTATAAGACAAAAACCAAATTTAGTGAAGCACCAATTCCACATGGAGCACCAACCCCAACTAGCCAAACACCCACTTGACTAGGCTTTAGCAAGCACCTACTTGAAAGGAGGCACCAAACCCCTAGATAACTCAACACTAACTTAGCCACCTGATTGCTTTGATAATCTTTAGAACACTATGTTTATCAACCAATAGATGATGACCACCTCTTCATCTCTTCACACTCTTATCCCTCTCAAACTGCCTTCTAGGCCTCTTTGCTCAATAGGTCCTCTTCAAGACTGATTAGGTCATATGACATTGATATTCATACTCAGACCTCCTATTAGATATTAATGATAACACCTATACACCCCTATGATGTTCTATAAGACCTTCTATTTTTCAATCTTCTATTTTCATTCACTTCCTTTAAGCTTTACTTAAATAGGCCTAAAACTACCTCATATAAATTCTAGCCTCTTGCTTATACACCTCTTGGTTGTCCACTCACACTTGACCTCTTATATTAGACAGATAATAGGCCTTAGGACACACTAAAATCAAGAATCAATCATTACATTAGGTTTGATATTAATCAAATAGACCAAATCCTTCTTTAGGTCTCATGGAGACCTAATTCCATTCAACGTACTTTAGGACACGTTACACTTTGACTTCCTTAGAACACTTTAAAAATTCATACATGGTAGGAACCTATCATATAAAGATAAAATATATCCACAATGATGTATTCTAGGCTCAACAAGACATTTTACAACAAATCACTGCTTGAAATCCCTCATTTGTACTCAATCCTATTAGGCATATGTACACAAAAAATTTGCTTTAAATACTGAAGCTCAAACTCACTTAAGACACTCAAACATGATAAAAAAAGTACCTAGATAGAGTCGGTATTACCTCAAGGTCATCACCATATGCTTGAAACACTTCAACTCAAGGCAAAAAGGCTTAAACTTATCTATTCAGTATGCTCACTCAGAACTACCAGAACTGTTAAAAGTCAGTCATTAAACTACTTGACATAAAGCACCTGAAAGGACACTTTAAAGATTATAAAAAAATTAAAAAGCTTATATAACATATTTAGAACAACCTAAATATGAAAAACTATAAACTCTAATGTCAAACATTGGTCTTGTAGACCAATCTTCTAACCTTATCTCATCCAGTCTTGCTTAAACCAGACAAGCCATTTTGGATTCAACTTTTCAACCTCTTATAATGAATTAAAATATTTTAAAAATCACAAATGGGAATTTATAGTCACAAAAAAAAACTATATGCATTATATACTTCAACTCAGTGTATAGAGCCTCAAACTCATCACTGCAACTTGCTTACTTAGAACTGTCAAGACTGTCAAAAACATAGTCATAAAATATTCACCTTATAACACCTGTAAAAGGACTTTAAAATAGTTATAATGCATGAACATGATCCTATGAAATATATAGACCATATAAAAACATAAACGTCTTATGGTCTATTTGCAACTATTAGTCTTACAAACCAATTTGTTGACCTCACTACACATAAACCTCACTAAGCTAGACAAGCCATTTTAGTTTCATCATTTTCACCACTAAACCTATCTTCCAAGATCCCTACCAAGCATGAATAGGAAATACCAGTAAAAAACAACACCAAAAAATTAACTTCTCACACTACTTGGGTTTTGTATTGTTTGCACCATTAGGCCTGTTAGCTACTGGCCTACTTGGATCACCAACTTAGAGAAATTAAGGAATATAAAAAATATATAAACCACCATGTATATCAAATAAAAGTCTCTACCTTCTCCATCTAATCATTTGAAAACTTTATCCAATACAACTTTTGATAACTACAACTTGTTCAAAAATAAGTCTATAACTCAACATTTTCTCTCTCTTCTCTCTAACGAATACCACTTGAAGGTACTTGGGAGATTAAAATACAAGATCCAAACACTTACCTAGGCATACCAATACATTTTTAGAACTTTTTATCAACATATTCAACATCGGGTCCTTGTTAGGGTTCTAAGAGGGTTTAAACCTGTTTCCACTCTTAACGATCGTTCACAAAGCATAGCCCCTCAATCCAGAAACTAATGCCTAAAATTTTGAGCTAAGACCCTTCCCCATATACAAAAAATAGCTTAAGTTCCCATGAAAATGTATTATGAGCTAATGAGCACAATAAAATCCTTCTCAGGTTGAGAACCCTTTATTCTGAGCACTCGAGAGACCTCCAAATAATTTTTTATGCCTTGTCTTCAAACTACAACCTCAAATTGCATGAACAAACTTGAAATAACGTACCTCATCTTTGAAAATGATTATATGATCTCATACACCTTTGAATTTTATCATGACCCTTCATTAGGCCACACTCTCTCTCTTTGCTCTCTAGTCCTTGACCTTTATCCATGCTTATATATGCAAACTTGCTTTGAAAATTGATATTCATGCCTCATTAAGCTAGGCAGGGTTTAAGAGAAGTCTAGATTCAGACCTAGAATAAAGGTCCTACATTTTTAAGGTCACCCTAAAACTCTCATGAATGATCCAAGGCCTTGAACTCATGCTCATACAACCTTCACAATCTCTCACATGCCTGAGATCACTCACCTCATGATGCCACTAGCTCATACCTTTACCATGCCATGAATAGACTTAAACTTCTAATGCAATTGATGCCTTGAACTATTCCTTCCATGTCATGACATCAATAAAACATCAACCAAGTAGATATAATACATTAGTTGCCTTCAAATTCTCTCTTTCCTTCCAATTCTCTCTTGTCATATGGCATCTTATGCAGACATTAGTTATCTTCAAACATCTTCCATGACCTTGTCACATCAAGCTCACAAGCTCATACCTCAAGGACCACTCACCATGCATCTTCACTAGATGTTCCTTGACATCAATGATATCAACCTTGACATCAATGAGAATACTTCTCAACAAACCCCCTTGTCATTGATAGCAAACACACTATAACTTGATCATTCTCATCTCCCCTATTTTGGTCTTTTTCCACCTTTGAATTTAATGATGTAGGGTCTTCCATAAATTTCCATCTGATCCATTGATGCTTCTCCTCATAGACACTAGATTGCAACCTCTCTAAGAAACTAATCATTATCTCAAAAAAATACATCTCCCTCTGGTATTCATTCTCCTAGAACTAGTTTTTTCTCAAATGATCACACCTGCAACATCTAAAATCACACCTTCTTGTAAAAAAATCTCAACACACAGAATATGAAGCATTACAGGAACATGCTCCCCCTTACTTCATACACACCTCCTTCAAATAAACTCAAATCACAAGACCACTCACCTTTTCATTGACATGACTAATGTGACTCAAACCTTTGATCACACACTAGGCCACCATATTCTTAACACCAATTGAATAATTAGGGACTCGCCCTTTGACATCATAGCTTGAGCTCAGCATATGAGTCATTAGGACTCTCAGACCATCCTCCTCTTCTTTCAAACATCTTGATACCAATACCACTTCTCAACACAAATCAAATTTATCTAACAACTGATAGAATCGTAAACAAATAATTTTTGACCTTATAATCTTGATGTCAACCTTATATCTCTCACCATGATGCCTAATAACTTCAAACCTTAGAGGTACCAAGATTTTTGAACTCTTAAACTTGCAACACAAACAACCTGGAATCCTCTCAAGATGAATCCTTCTTTAAATTCAACCTCATGCTTCTATAGATATATAAGTGTCTCCATGAAGCTTAATGGAGTCACCCCTTTTTATAGGGCACTAAAATACCATGAACTCAAGAGATTCCCAGATCTCTAATCCACTCTTCTCAGCCATATTACAATCATGAGACTGATAGTGCCTTTTTAGAATCCATTTAGGCTTGACTAAAGCATTTGACTCATCCACCTCGTCATCCTTCTTCTTTTCTTTGATTGCCTTGTTAATATATACAAATAACACTTGTTTTTGACATTCCTTCACATATGATCCTTGCTTTACCTTAGAAAATAATCCATTTTTACTAGTAGAGAAATCATGATTCACCTTGACTGTCTTTGGTTTCCATACAAATGTTTGACCCTTCTCATGCACTCTAGGAACTCCATATACCTTGTTGTGTTTTGAGAGCCTTCTAACTCTATTAGGATATAATTTTGTAATATGTCCCACATTATGACAATTGTAATAAACAACATTACTATTCTTACCTCTTCACTGATCACTCCTTCTCCCATGGTCCCAAGACAACTCATCCCTTGGGCCCTTCTACAATTACTTCCTCTATGACCAAAACTATGACAATCAAAACAACAACCATTGAAATAATTGGAATACCTCATTGCATTAGGTTACAGGATTTGTTTTGTTTATAAATAAATAAATAAATAATGGGTTATATGTGATTAACCCTATGGATGGGTATGGCCCATCCAGAGGGCCAAACACATATGAAACCCTTCCCCTTCATTAGTAATGGTTGTATGTATTCTTGAATTTGGTTAATATGTGGAATTAAACCCATATATAATACTAGGATTTTTGTGAAAATTAAGAGTTTGGATGTCTTAATTATTGAAAATAATCATAGGGTTTGAACTAGGGTTTTAAGGATAGTTGAGGGATCTATTGAGACATTGATATGGATAAAATTTCGAATAACTTGGTAGTTGTAAAATATATGTAGTTATTTTCTTGATGTATGAGTGAAGGATGATACTTTGTGTTTTTGGGTAAATCTTCTTGGTAGCTTAGCTAAGAGGATTTCTATTTTGAGGGTTTGATATTTATAAAATAAAATATTTGTAAAAATGAGGTCATATGTATATGACCCTGGGGATGGGTTTAACCCGTACGTAAGGTCAAATACATTGAGCTTCAGGTTTAAAATTTAGTGGTTGGGATTATTCTGTGTAAATATTAGATGGATGTGTGTATTTCACTATTAATTTAAGGGCTTGTTTTGATCAATTCATTGAAACATATAAAATTGGTTATGATATCTCAATATACAAAATGATGGTTTATATATAAAACTAGTCTAGTTTTTTAATTTTACCTAAGGATTATTGTGTTAGATTGATACTATTAGAATTTAATCTGTATATTCATTGTTATAAGTTTGAATATATGTAAAGAGGATTGAACAAGGGGTTCATTATATTTGATTTATATTTGAGATATGTGCATCAAGAAGTTAATCTGAACATTAGTTGTTGGTTGATTATATTTTAAATGGATTCATTGTTTTCATTTTGGTGGAATTTAAGTGACTATGAACACTTAGAATTTAATATCTAAAGAACTAAAAAAAATTAGTTGGGCATGTAGCTATCAATTAGATTTGGATTGTATGGGACATTGCATTTTTGTGTTTAGATAAATATTAAACTAGGAGATGATATACAACTATAACAAGAATAAAAATAAGATAATAATGCTTGTATGTTTCTTATATGTTGGGTGAATATTTTGTCGACCAGCTAACTAGTGAGCAAAATAGTTCCTATCACCATAACATAGGGAGTTTGGTCATCCAGGTGTGCAGTTTTACTACATCAACAGGAGACAAATCTCTCCTCTCATCAAGGGGAGGTTCCCTATTAAATATACGGAGGCTATATACTATAAATATAAGCTGACAATAACACTCAGGGGTAGAATAAACCATCCTTCTCTCTTCTTTTAGAGATGATGCTAACAAATAGAGGAGAAATCTTGGGTGATTGGTGAAAATACTTCTCTTCTTTCAGAAGCAACGTTCAACCAAGAGCTAGATCCCTTATGGATAGTGAAAATCCTGGTGAAGTGATAGAAGGCACTTCTCTTCTTTCAGAAGTGCTTGTTCTTGCAAACAATATGAATCTTTTTGGTAGGATTAGTAACAGGGTAACAGAGTAACCAACAATCTAAGATGTAGCACAAAGTCTCCACCTTGATTGCCCAAGCTTAAGATATGAAAGACAATGAGGGCACAAAGTCTTCCCAAGGTCTTTTACACAGAAATAGAAAATAAACACACACTGAAGACACCTATAACAACACAAAGTCTGAAAGTAGTTGGCTTCAGGACACCTTCCTTATCACTTCCACTAGCTCTGCTTGTTAAATCAAATAAACAAGAACACATTCAGAAGACAGACATACAAACAATCTCCTAAAATGATACAAGCTATACAACACAAAGTCTGCGAATCACTTGCTTTCTCATTTAGATAAAATAATATGAAATATAATTTGAGCTTAAAGTCTCAGTATTCACCTTTCAATTTCGGCAAAGTTTGGCTTCTATGGTCAAAAAGATCTCCCCTATACCAAATGAGAGATTAAAATATATAACGCTCCAAGAAAGACTTGGGCGCTTCTTTTCATGAAAAAGGCCCATGCTAAATTGAATGCCTTCAATGCGCCTTCAGTTCTGTCAGGAGGGACTGTGCTGGGAATAATGCATTATCATAACTATGGCATGTACATTCCTCTAATATGTCTCTTCTTAGTATGGACTATCTGGTCCTTTTCTTGATGTCTGCGCAGCTGTCCAATTTGCCATTACTTCATGCAAGAAAAAATAGGCTTGCGTCCTTGATTTGGTGCGCTCAGAAGTCTACTTGATCCACTATTTCACCTACTAGAAATAACTCTTTTGAAGATATTTCTGGTCCTTTGGTCTCACTCCTCTCTTCACTGCTTAAGCGCTTCTTTGCTCTCTAGTTGAACCATCGCTTTGATTGAACTTGCCTTTGGAATCGTCCATGTTGCTTCTTTGTTCTTTCTAGCCCTTCTTGTCTAAGTCTTTGGGGGGTCCTTTCTGTGTCTTTGACAAGTGGCAAGTTCCGCTATTATGAAATTCATTAGAAACTTATGGAAAATGTGATCCATGACACGTCTTACCCGAGCAACTTTAAAAGGGGAACGCGGATGCAAACACTTGTCACATTCCGCTGAGTCATAATAGGACATGTGACGTATTCTGCTTAACTTATAAAATCTTTAGAAACCTTTTGAGGGTCCTACAGAAGATGACACGTGGTGGCTTCTGTTACACTTTGTCTTTTTTTCATCGAGCATTTTTCCATAGAATTTTCTCTTCAGTCAAGATTTTCCTTTGCTTTCTTCAAGCTCTCTTCTCAGGTGAATTCCTTCAGACAAAATGTTTGAAGGATTTTTGCCTTAGTCATTTTCCCACAGAAAACATTTCCAAAATAATTTTAACGGTTCTTTTACTTAATAATTTCCTTTGAACAAAAAAGCTGAAGGAAATGTTCCCTGTCGGCCTTTGAACAAATCTGAAGGAATTCTATCTTTTCGGTCAGTCACTTTATTGATTCAATCACTTTATTAGTTCAATTGCTTTCCTGATCTTTGGTTGAACCATCTGTTGAACCACCTGTTTGCTGCTTCTTTCCTTGACTGAGGCCACCTTTGAACTGCTTGAACCTGTGAACCATTAAACTTTGAACTCTTTCGGTTCAAGGTTCAATCGGTTCATTAGTTCTTCCTCTGCCCGTCACTTCCTTAATCTTTCTAAGCTCTTTCAGCTTTAGCGCACTAGTTGAACCTTTGAACCTATGAACTCATTGAACCTTTTGGTTCAAGGTTCAATGGTTCAATCAGTTCATTCTTTTTATTTGGCTAAGTCCTTTTGATCTTTTTGAACGAAATGCATTGAACCATTTGGTCGTTGAACCTGTTGAACCATTGAACCCGTGCCTTAAAGTGTGCCATTGGGCTACGAAGTCATAATACCCAAAAAGAAAGGCTCCAATAAAATGAAAATGAAAATGAAAAGCACAAAATAGAACCAAAGACTATACAAATATACATATGTACAGGTGAACTTATCTGACACTTCAAGAATTGAAGTGATTCAGATGCTGCCCATTGTGAGACAATGAAAATGGCGTTCCATCCTGATAAACTAGCAAGAAACTATTTTGTCCCCAAAATCAGTGACAGGCGAATGGAACTCTCCACCAAGAATCACATTTTTTGTGAACTCCTTTTGTCTCTCTCTTCTTGCTCCATATCAAGACGTTGTCTTCTCTCTGAAAATCATAACTCCTTACTCTCTCTGTGAAGAGTTCCTTTTGCTAACTTTAGAGTATAGCCGTATGGTCCACTACCATAGCTTGCTATTTTGTTGGTTCAGTCCAACACATGTTTTGATTGTCAGCATCAAACTCTTGACAAACCATCAGCTCAACATCTCCTTTGGTGTGAATGAGTTTGATATCTTCATCCTGAGCAGTCTTCAATCTGAGCAATAGAGATTTGCATCCAGCTATGTTGTTGGTGTTGCTAAACTACAACTTGTATGAAGGAAAAATATCTCCTTGAGGAGATATCAACACAATCTCACCTCCAACATTAGTGGAAGAATCACTGCCATCAGATTCCAAGATCCAATCATCATCAGAAGCTGATCTTTTATTAGATTTCTCTTCATTAGAGATGGAATATCCTTCTTCATTTGTACTGTGCCCTACCAATTCTTCTGATGTCTTGTTTGGATCAAATTCTGGATTGCCAACTATGGGAATTTCATCAGTTGAGACATGAGCATCCTCTGTGGTCAAGAAGTAATTACCCCTGCTTGAAGGCTCAAATAAAATTTGAGCTGTAGGGGTCGACGTTTGGGTGACCACAAATTTTGCCTCAAACAGGTCCATACTTAGTTCTTCGCCAATGTCCAACTGCTCAAGATTGGCTTGCAGGAATTCAAATTCAGTCATTTGAATTTTGGATTTCTTGACATGATCAATCATGTCAAATGATTGAAATGGACTAGGAAGAGAGGGTGGGAGTTCATCCTTTTGGTTTTCAGGAGGGGGAGGACTGGCCTGCAAATTTGAAGTTGAAGGTGCAAAAATGTTTGGGGTACTTAGTTTTTTGGCAATCACTGAGTCCTTTGGCTAGAAAGGTAGAGTGGTTCCCTACTTAGCAATTGAGATTAAAAGCTGAGCTCGCTCCTCTATTCTTTCTTTATCAGCTTGTTGGGCTGACTGATTCTTAGACCAGGTGAATACTGCGTATGATCCCTCGACTGCTTCACCTTTACTTCTGGGTTCATCTTGGTAATTTAGGAAAATAATGTAGGAGTCACCAGCTGATTCTTCTTGATCCTCCATAAAGAGACCATCATCATTTTCTTGATCAAACTCAGGTTGAAAAGAGAAATCATGTTCTGTTTCCAAATACCCAACTACTGAGTTGGTTGGAGGTGCTTCAAGGGCAAGGTTCCTCTACGGGGCAAGAAGATGATTTGGCTGCCCTTGATTCCTGATAGCATTGCCTTGGTATGCCTGATTCTAAAATGTTCTCCTTGGCATATCTCGATTAGGAGGAGCAAACATAACTTGGGCCATTTGTCTTTTGAGGACTAGCAATTTATTTTCTAGCTTCTGCACCATTGGATTAGTGGTGGCTGAAGGGGAGTATTCAGAAGAAGGAGAAGATTTACCTCTGTTAGGATCTCTCCTTATCTTTTTTTTCAAGATAAGGTCATCTTCTAGCTCAGTAGACAAGTCTTGAGTAGCAACAAGGTCTATATGTCTAGCCCGTCTCAGCAAAAAACTCAATTCAGGCAGCTGTGAGTTGATGAAGAAACACTTGAGATTCTGAGGTGTCGGCTGGGCGATCATGGGAATCTTGTGCCTCAGCTTGTCAAACCTGGCAATGAAGTCTCTCATAGGTTCATGGGGCTCCTTCTTAATCTGTGTGAGCTAGGCTAGCAAGGCATGTGCATCTTCTACAGGCTTGAACCTTACTTTGAACTTGGCTTTAAGTGTGTCTCAGTCAGTCACTGATCCAGCTTGCAGATGGTAGAACTAGTCTGTAGCAACACCTTGTAGGGTCTACACAAAAATCCTAACAACCACATTTTCAGATTCCACCCCTATCACACCACAAGCTATGTTAAAGGCTGCAATGTGTTGATCAGAGTGAACTCTCCCATCTCCAAAGAGTTTGGGGAAGTTCTTTCTTGAGCTGCGTGGAAGTTCATGCAGAGGTGGAGTCAAGTTGAGCGGGCCAAAAGAGTTACCCCAGGGGCCTTAAACTACCATGATTTAATTATGAAAAATAGGGATAACAAATCTGGGTGGATTGGCCAGATTGCAAAACAAAAATAGAAAAGAACTGGCCCTACTTCAGCTTGAGGCTTCAAACTACACACTCTTTTCCAGCAGCTCTAGCTTTACAGACCAGATAAAATAGTGGAGATGAAGGAAAATGGTAAGGTTATAATGATAATGGGTAAGACACATAATGGAGTCGCTTGAGTCTATATAATGGATAAGGGAAGGAACTGATTCAATTTGAAACTTAAGGCTTCAGACTACACGTTCATCCCCAACAAAGTCACCAAAAACTGTTGGGTGAATATTTTGTCGACCAGCTAATTGGTGAGCAAAATAGTTCCTATCACCACAACATAGGGAGATTAGTCATCTAGGTGTGCAATTTTACTACATCAACAGGGGACAAATCTCTCCTCTCATCAAGGGGAGGTTCCTTATTAAATATACGAAGGCCATATACTATAAATATAAGCTGAAAATAACACTCAGGGGTAGAATAAACCATCCATCTCTCTTCTTTTAGAGATGATGCTAACAAATAGAGGAGAAATCCTAGGTGATTGGTGAAAATACTTCTCTTCTTTCAAAAGTAATGTTCAACTGAGAGCCAGATCCCTTCCTGGATAGTAGAAATCTTAGTGAAGTGACATAAGGCACTTCTCTTCTTTCATAAGTGCTTGTTCTTGCAAACAATAGGAATCTTTCTGGTAGGATCAGTAACAAGATAACAGAGTAACCAGCAATTTAAGATGTAGCACAAAGTCTCCACCTTGACTGCCCAAGATTAAGATACGAAAGACAATGAGGGCACAAAGTCATCCCAAGGTCTTTTACACAAAAACAAAAAATAAACACACGCTGAA
Source organism: Torreya grandis (assembly GCA_037957365.1). NCBI lineage: Eukaryota > Viridiplantae > Streptophyta > Pinopsida > Cupressales > Taxaceae > Torreya > Torreya grandis. The sequence continues at coordinate 618,954 of JARHVA010000053.1, read as the reverse complement.
GACACCTATAGCAACACAAAGTTTAAAAGTAGTTGGCTTCAGGACACCTTCCTTATCACTTCCACTAGCTCTGCTTGTTAAATCAAATAACTAATAACACATTTAGAAGATAGACATAAGAACAATCTCCTAAAATGATACAATCTATACAACACAAAGTCTATGAACCACTTGCTTTCTCATTAGAATAAAATAATATGAAATACAATCTGAGCTCAAAGTCTCAAGTATTTGCCTTTCAATTTGGGTAGAGTTTTGCTTCTATGGTCAAAAATATCTCCCCTATAACAAATGAGAGATTACAATATATAACGCTCCAAGAAAGACTTGGGTGTTTGTTTTCATGAAAAAGGCCCATGCTAAATTGAATGCCTTCAATGCGCCTTCAATTCTGTCTAGAGGGACCATGCTGGGAATAGTGCATTACCATAAATATGGCATGTCCATTCCTCTAATATGTCTCTTCTTAGTATGGACTGTCTGGTCCTTTTCCTGATGTCTGTGCAGTTGTCCAATTCACCATTACTTCATGGAAGAAAAAATAGGCTTGCATCATTGATTTGGTGCGCTCAGAAGTCTACTTGATCCACTGTTTCACCTACTAGAAATAACTCTTTTGAAGATATTTCTGGTCCTTTGGTCTCGCTCCTCTCTTCACTACTTAAGCGCTTCTTTGCTCTCTAATTGAACCATCACTTTAATTGAACTTGCCTTTGGAATCGTCCATGTTGCTTCTTTGTCCTTTCTAGCCCTTCTTGTCTAAGTCTTTGGGGGGTCCTTTCTGCGTCTTTGACAAGTGGCAAGTTTGGTTGTTATGAAACTCATTAAAAACTTACGAAAAATGGGATCCATGACACGTCTTGCCCAAGCAACTTTAAAATGGGAACACAGATGCAAACACTTGTCACATTCTGCTGAGTCATAACAGGCACGTGACGTATTCCACTCAACTTATAGAAGATTTAGAAACCTTTTGAGGGTCCTGCGGAAGATGACACATGGCAGCTTCCACTCTGCTTTATGATGGACACGTGGCGGCTTCCACTGCACTTTGTCTTTTTTTCATCAGGCATTTTTCTACAGGATTTTCTCTTCATTTGAGCTTTTCCTTCACTTTCTTCGGGCTCTCTTCTCGAGTGAATTCCTTCGGACAAAATATTTGAAGGATTTTTGCCTTAGTCATTTTCTCGTGGAAAACACTTCTGAAATAATTCTAACAGCTCTTTTACTTAATAATTTCCTTCGAACAAAAAGTCTGAAGGAAATGTTCCCTGTCGGCCTTTAAACATATCTGAAGGAATTCTATCTTTTCGGTTAGTCTCTTTATTAGTTCAATCACTTTCCCACTCCTTGGTTGAACCATCCATTGAACCACCTGTTTGTTGCTTCTTTCTTTGACTGAGGCCGCCTTTGAACTGCTTGAACCTATGAACCATTGAACTTTGAACTCTTTCGGTTCAAGGTTCAATTGGTTCATTAGTTCTTCCTCTGCCCGTCACTTCCTTGTTCTTTCTAAACTCTTTCGGCTTTATCACACTGGTTGAACCTTTAAACCTTTTGGTTCAAGGTTCAATGGTTCAATCGGTTCATTCTTTTTATTTGGCTAAGTCTTTTTGATCTTTTTGAACCAAATGCATTGAACCATTTGGTCGTTGAATCTATTGAACCATTGAACCCGTTGAACCTTTGAACCAAAGTGGTTCAATGGTTCAAGCCTTCTTCTCTTTGATAAGTGTTTTGAATTTGTTGAACCTTGAAGCAGTTGAACTTTGAACCTTGACAAATGCGCTTAACTCTTGCTAATGACGTTGAACCTTTGAACCCATTGAACCCGTTGAACCAAAATGGTTCAAGGTTCAACGGTTCAATCCTTGCTTAGAAGCTTGCCGATGAACTCTTTTGGTTGAACCTTGTCGTTGAACCAACTTTGAAATCGCCTAAGTGTTGAGAGCTTGCTTCTTTCCTGCAGAGTCCGTAGAAATCAACCTGTGAAGCCCATAGAACTTGGCCTGCAGAGTCCGTAGATTTCTGAGAAGCTTGAAAAATGAGGAATTTGAATGCTTAGAACAAATTTCGAGAAGGGAAGAGATTATTTTGGTCTGTTGAACCAAAATAGTTCACATGTTGTCCCAAAAATGAGAAGTCTATTTTTGGGGACAACATTATACACACATACACATATGTATATGTATATGTACGAAACTAGGCAGTCAAAACTATAATAGTAGTGAAACAGATTTGCATGATTAAATATTTACGAGGCATGTTATATATATGTTATCATGTTATATATTAAATTGTTTGGGAAAGCAATTTGAGATTTAATTCTCTCAATTTAAATATGAGACATGCTTAAATTAACACTCCATTGATGTTTTAGAATTATTAAATGATTATTTATTGGTAATTTTATATGGATTTATAAATGAAATACTATTGGAAATACAATTGTCACAGAACATGGGATTTTGTATGTTGAGATAACATTTATTGTTAATATGGATACATGTGAATGCTAATTGTAAATAAATGATTATTAAATTTGGATTGATAGTTATATATTTAGTACAAATTTTTGCATATTAAAATTGATTAAGATGTTTGAATAAGAGGGTTATTGAATGTCTGATTATTAATTCTAGTATATAAAAACTCATAATGATGAATATAAAGGACTATGATGTTTTTGTATTCATATAAATATTATGGCTTCATTACATAAAAATTTATGGGATTGAAATCTGTGGATTTTTAGCATTAGTATGTTTGTCTTATATTATGATAATAAATAATTATGTTTAATGGATCTCACATACTTAGTGCCATTAATATGTAGACTAGAGTAGCTCAATTGAGTTGTGTGTGTGAATTTAACTGATCTTAAGATCTGGGAAAATTATTTTAAAACTTTGGGCAAATTAATGTTAATGGTTTGAAAATTATCATTTCACTTATTTGATTTAGTTGTGTGTATTGCACAATATCATGTTAGAACACTTTTATTTATCATATGTTGCATGTGATATTTATCTTATAGCACACAAGTTTTTAGTTGACTTTCTTCATTTCCACACTATCATTATCTACCCATCCATGAAAGGAGGGCCATTCCCTTGTTGGGAGATTGTGTGGGGGATCAATGGTATGTGGTTGTTGTGGAAAAGCACTTGGATAATATTTTTGCTCCCCATCCCCTTAGATCAATCAACCAATAGATGCTTACTCAAGGTTATTTTCATATATTAACAAGTTCATTTAGACTCATATGTTTTGTGGAATAATATATTATTGCAATTTGGTTAATTAGATAGGTATTATTGAATATTTGTACTATATGATGTACATTGTAACATAATAGTAGTTGGCTATAACTTATTTATACTTATTGAATTAATTAATCAGTAGTGGCTGAATTATTATCATGGATAATTATTGTGCTTTATATGTTGTAATTATGAAAGCAAATCAACATTTATGTTATTGATCACTATCTAAATAAATCATACCTAAACCTTATGGTTGATATTTAAGTTTTCTTAATTGATGCATTTGGTTAAGGATATTTAATGTTGTATTAATTTTGAATTTGAGTTAAAAAAATAAATAAAAAAATAGCCTAACTCTATTTAACCCTGAGGGGTTGTCACAAACTAGTACAACTAGAAGTTCAATTGCAATGTATTTGATCTCTTGTTGATAGCATGTCTACTTCTTATTGTCTACTTGATTTAATTGATGGAATGATTAAATTGATTGAAATTCATATCAAAATATTCTAAGGCAGGACATCATCGAAAAAAGATAAAAGAAGGGGCCAAGTTAAGGCATAAAAGAGAGGGGTTTGTCTTAAAATGAGCAAGTATTTGAACATTATGAGCTGAGACAGATCCTGGCCATAGTTATACCATTATTTTCTATGTTTAACAATTGTACAGACATCAACAACTCAGTGGGCAAACTTATAATGAAATATTGAAAGCCATTAATCTACTAGACTCACTCTAAAGTAAGCTTAACTTGTATTCTGCAGCTATTGCATACTATGATTACATGTAACCTAATTAAAATAAATCATGAATAAATCCAATAGACTAGTTATAATAGTTGTTGCACATTATAACTAAGATAATAATGTATGAGAAAATCCCATTAGCAACTCTTAGCATCTATTGACAAGCTAAATCCAAAGACTGAAGACATTAAATGAACAAAACACAATACCATATATATATATATATATTCAACATTCTGAGAGTATTTCATAATATTCAACATCCATAGGCAAACAATTAAGGTCAGAGGTGTGGGAGAAAGGCTGATGTGATCCAAGCCATTTCTAGTAGCATTTTGATTCTGAAAGTTTCATCCCTTTCAAAGGGAAAATAATGTCCCTTATATATACATATTTATCTGTGAATTTTGCTTGACCCACTATTAGGGTGGTTACAAACATTCAATGATGATTGGGGAATGTGGTTGAGATTTTGACATATTTTCCATCTTGAGCATGATTTATAGTTTATAAACCATGCCTATTAAATGCTAAAATTTATATTTCACGTTCTCTTCTTGGCCTTTTTGCATGCACACACCATGTGATGAATCGCGCCATACTAACTTCTTTATATTCAATTCTGGGGGCTAGTTGTAATTTGATTTAAATATTAGTGGTAGATTGTTGGGATTTTCTTAAGACTACCATTTCACGATGCCCCACATAGAAATTTAGAGGTTGATTAAATGAATGATCCATCCCTAGCTTGACCTCAGGGCCTCTTGGATCAAATCACCCCTTTAAGATCCTAAAATATTTCACTTCTAAGCGTTTTAGTTGGTGAGGAACCTACTGTATTTTGACTATGCTTTCTAGACTTGACACTCAGTCCTCTTGATAATTTTGATGGTTTTGATAGTTAGATGGGTCGTCAATCTTAGTCCCCCTCTTTTTGAAGTCACTACTCTCACATGCCCCTTCCTTAGCTTCGTTCTTTATTCCCTTTTCTAGGCCTTAGGTTTGGTTTGGTGGGCCCCACTTGGTATCCTATTGGCATCCCCAAGATATGATATGTTATTTGATCCTATCATCATATCCATGTGGATTCTCCTTAGATTCTTATTCTCTCTATCCTTTCCCAAGACTATTTCCTAGGTCCATGTGGTCCCAGGCTAACACTGTCATAACCTTGGGGCTCATGGGATGGCACCAAGTGGTGTAAAATCAGACCTTCAGAGGTAAAAATATTTGTCACTATTGGTTCGTTCTTGGGATGTCAATATCCTAGGTTGGCACCAAGTGGCACAATCCTAGGCCTTCATGGGCACAAAGCTTTGTATTATCCATTGACTCTCCCTTGGGTTGAGTCACTGGGATCATGTTGTGTGGCACAATCTTAAGGAACTAGGGGATTTAAAACACTTAGACATTTTTTCAAAAAAGGATTTTGATTATGGAGCTATATGTCAATCCAATTTAGACATATGGAAGGATTTGGGGGGGGGGGCGCAGGAAGTCTTTAAAACATGTGAGAAAACAAAAATATCAACCAAGTAAAGATTTTTGAGAAAGCCAAATCTTTATCAAGTGAAATATTTGTAAACAGTGATCAATCAATACATGAATTGAAACCAAATATCTACATAAAATAAAGATTTAAGCCCAAACATTCATATGGGATAAAATTTATAGCAAAATTATTTAAAACAAATGTGCAATATATTTTATCCATGCCTAGGTAAAGAGTGTCATTTTTATTGAAAATTTTAACTAAATCTTAGAGTAAGTATTGCAAACATTCAAGCCAATTTATTATGAAAATCATAATCATGAGTTATAATGACAAAAGGAAGCCATAAAAGGTCCTAAAGGCTACATAAAATTTCCAAATTTCTAGGTCCAACATTCTAAAGGGTGAGTACAAAATCATTTTATCATGGAATAAGACCTCATAGACTTAAGGCAAACCTACAAGTTAAACTTTGATGCCCGTAGATGAAATCTTAGAATGAATAGAACAAAAGGAAAAATCATTAGAAATAATCACAAACAGTCATTTATAACTTCGCATCTAACCAAATATCAATCAGGGAAGGGCTCAAGTAAAGACACATCAAAGAACTCAAAAGAGGTCCTCTAGACCAAGTAAACCAAGATTCAGTTCAAAAGAAAGAGGGTCCCTGTTTATAATATGCAAATAGGGTGTGTTGGTGGAGGTAACAATAGATTATAAGAAATTATTTTGAGTGTAAGAAAATTATGTGCATGTAAGAAAGGTATGTGTCATTTTATGACAAATAAATGACCCTTTTAAGGAGGGTACTCCCCTCTATTAGTGAGAATAGGTGTAGTCTAGTGGGAAAGTTTTATATTTAACCTCCTACCAGTGACTCATTTTGGTTGTTGATTAGCTATGGGAGGAGCTTGTTGGAGGATAAGATTGGGAGGATATCTTTTGAATTCTTGGAAACATAGAGTAATTTTTTGAATGGTCGAGAGGAAGACATTCCTATAACACATATTGTGTAGGAGAAGGAGATAGTATTATTAAACATTCAATGGAAAATGAGAAGTTAGATTGTGTGTTTTAAAAAAAAAATCTTTTCTCTCTCACCTCTTTTTCCTTTCTCTCTCTATTCTATTTGATAAAATTTAATGGTTTTAGTGTCATGTCAAAAGATAATCTCTCTATGTTAAATATGGGAAATGATTTATGATATAAATAAGAAGTCTTTCTCTCTCTCCCCCCTCTTACCCTTAGTTTTAAATAATGCATCTTTTGGTTTGTGAAATTAAAAATATATAATATTTACAAAAATATTTTTGTGAAGATTGCCCATTCACTACATATAATAAAATTCCTTTCAAAAATAAATAAATGAAATTTAAAATAAGTTTTCAAAGAAATGAAATTATATGTGTGTTTGTACATGTAACAATGATAATAGTAGTGGATAATGCAAATAAAATAAATTATTAAACAATAAAGCAACAATTATATTTTTATTGTTATTATATTATTAGAAAAAGGCAAATAAAGAATCATTTTTTTTTTATTTTGAAAGAAAAAAATATAAAAAAAATGGAGGAAGGTGGATTGGTTACAAAGTTGTATGTTATAGTGATATAGTTATATATATATATATATATAGGGAAGTATCTCCACATGAAACAATTTTCACACAACATATATGTTAGCTTGGTAAATCTATTTTCACTCTTACAAACACTTTTGTGCTATTGATAAGGGAATTATATATTTTATGCCCTTTCTAGTTTTTTACACTTTAACCTAAATCCTTTAATCAAAAGATAAGATTTAATTAAGACATTGCAACACAAAACTAATGAGAAATGAAGTTTTGTTAACTTTCACAATTTAGGGGTGGGGCTTAGTGGGTCTGTCAGTTAAGACCATTTGCCCTAACTCCATTTGATATTCTTGAAATCCCTAAACTCCATTTTAGAGACCTTGTGTTATAATGAACTCCTTAAACTAATGATTGAGTTGTACAAAGTAAATTAAAATTTAATATTAATCACCACTCTCCAAAAAATATTTTTTTTTCCTTATGGGTAGTCATTTTAGAAGGTTGTCTTGACAACACTTAATTAAACTCCTTAGTTTTTTAAAACAACTCTTGCAATTAAATTTTAAGTAAATAATTTTTTTATCTTTTGATCAAATAATAAGTTTCTAACACTTTTCAATCTTGTTGAAACCCTTTTGGAAATCAAAGGAATTAAAGACTTAAATTAAAAATATATCAAAATTAAGACTTAGACCTAATTTTTTAAAGATATGAAATATGAAAACAATAATTAGATTATTTTTAACTCCATCATAATCTGTCTTTTGATCAATTCTAGAGGTAATTTGTGGGAGTAAGTTTTCACTATGGGTTCTTGCCTCCAAAATTGATCTGGAATCAACCAGAAAAAAATTAAAATCTAAAAGTATAACTAAATTTTAGTAGTTTTAAATTAATAGTTAAATTTATTCCAAAATTTCACTATTTTTAGTGAGGCAATTTTGAAATCAGTTTTAAGCAGAGTTTTATTAAATCACTTTTCAACTGTTAAACTTATTTTAGAATGATTAGTAAATTTATTGGTTTTTTTCCAAATAAAAATATCCTAATGCTTAAAACACATTACCTCTAGATTAGAAAATGCGTCTTTATACATAAATAAATTGATCTCTTTCTCATGAATTATACAAGGGTAATTTTGTACCTGGTTCGTCATCTTAGAGATTGGTGTGTTATGTATTATTTAGGAGTGTTTTTTATTACATTGTTCTATTTAAGTGCATAATTTCTGTATATAAATTAGTCTATGGCTATCTAACACGCTTCTAGCCTAAGATATTAGTTTATAGCTTTAGTTTGAGTTTCAGGCCTTAAGCACCTTTTAATTATTTAAGGCTTTAGTTGCCTTAAGACTATGTCTAGAAAAAGTCAATTTTTAGCAATAGAGTGTGATCTTAGTGTAATTATTGATCATAATTTAATAATATAAATGTGCTTATTCCCATATGTTGGATACCTTTTTTAAACTCTTACTAGTTTATAACTACAATAGGGCCAACTATTGGTCACGGAGTTACTCGCAAGGGGTAACTATGTTAGCTTAGTCATACAACTGAATATTGAAGGTTGGATTCCTTCATATTTTAATTAACACTTGTTTTTATAATGAGTGAACTATAGTTAACCCAAATTCTACATATGAAGGGATCATCATAGATATGTAGAAAACTTAGGGATGGGCATGGGCATAGAAAACTAAACCTTAGTATGATTTCATAGTGTGCACGATTGAGAACTAACTTGTAGAGTGCTCTTGTAACTTGGACATTAACAAACAACCCTTAGAGTGCTTATCTATAGAGTGAATTCTTAGGGTTTTCCTCCTTTTGTAGTCGTATCCTTATAGTTTATAATTTTTTTATATGTTTGGATGTATAGTTGTTATGACTATAGTTAGTTTTTGGGTAGTGACCCTCATTGCATATCTTATAAGTGAGCTTTTGTTCTTCCATCTTGACCTTGGCCCTTGATAGAAAAATAATTAGTAAACGGAGCTTCTCTAAATAGTGTAAGGAAAAGTTTATTGGTACTTCTAATCTTGTTGGATCAAAGGAACATGGATTCCCTTGTCATTAATTTTGATTCCCATATGTATGCTTGTGTAATAGTGTTTTTGGGTAAGCACATGCACCTTAAGTTGGCAAGTTGTTTTACAATAATAATTGTTGAGTGTGTGGTTTCATCTTGAGTTTAACATCTAAAGCTTATAGAAGCTCATCTAAGTTGTGTTAGTATATTCCTTGTTAGATTATAGTACCAACCCCTTTTGGTGTTGACATCTCATGAAGGAAACCCATCATAAATTTAAGGAGAACTACATCTGACCCTGATTCAAAGAAGCAGATATATAGGTTGCCCAAGTTTTGGGGGTGTTGAGTCTAGGTTAGGGGTGTCTCTTCATTGTACCTCATGTTAGTGTAATATGTTATTGTTGAATTAAATTTATGTATAATAATATTTGAATAAAACTAAAGATTAATCAATGCTTGATTATTGTTAATCCTATATACTAAGATTGATTTACTTTAACGTTAGTTGCCTTGAGATGGAAATATTTTTATAAATTTACTTATTTTTCATACCATTTGGAGTAGATTTTGTGTAACATTTAGTAATGATTCTCCCTTGGTGAGCTTTAAGGTGGTAACCCTATTATAAAGTAATTGTTGCCTTTGTTCACTATTTGTTTTACTTATGTGTGTTGATTCTAGAGGAATATTTGAATGTCTTCATGAACTAATATGTATGTATATAAGTTAGACTTACTATTTTGGGCATCATATTAATGTGACGTGTCCCTCTTCCTTAATAAGGATATCAAGTAAATTATTTCTAGACCACTATTGAACTTAACCCTCACCCTAATATGTTTGTATTTTACTTCCTTGGGAAGCCTTGTTGTAGAAAGTAAAACAAAAATAAATAAATCGTTGAAGGATTTTGAGTTTCACACTCTTGTTGCAATGTTGAAAGAATAAAAACAATAGTTAAACAATTAAGAATCATTAATTTAAGTAAAAAATACAAAATATAGAATTACCACACTCTTAGATTTTCGAACAAAAATTTTAGTCATGACAAATGCAAGGTTGAAATTTATTAGATTTTACCTTCTCTTGACTATGACTTGCAAAAAAAAAAACTTCATTAAATCACCCTTCCACCAAGTAGCCTTTTGATTTTGGTTTCGATGTACCACTTAAAAACCCTTATTAGAAGAGATATGACATTCTTTGGGTAACTTTTGGATTGACTTCTATATCCTTGGGCAAGAAATATCCAAATAACCATATTCAAAATATTTCTTGCATCTAAAGGCAATGTTTTCATAATCAACCTTTTTGGTTCTAGATACAACCCTCCAAAAATAGGGGAAATTTAATATGCAGACCTTTCTAAGATTCATCTCTACATAGATACAAGGAAACATTGACTTGAACTTACCCTTGTTGATGAATCCCAAGAAATAAATTTACCAGTAACATTTCCACTATGAACTAGAATTTAAGGTATAAACAAATCTAAAGGCAAATTTGGCAATCTGACCCATACATGAATAGAATCAAAATGGATCAAAATGGTATCATAAAATTGAATACAATTAAATTGTGACAAAAATAATTAATAACTTTTAACTAAAATAATATGTTCAAAAGAGCATAATAAATTTATAATTAATTATGAAACTAGAGAGAGATGGCATGTAAGATTTAGAGGCACATTTATTTTATTTTATAATTTGGTGATAATTATCAGAATGTAATAGTATAAATTTGTGCCCAAAAGTGATAAATACTTGACACATACATTTGAGATCTAATATAAAAATCTCCTAGCATCATATTCTTCTTTCTAAAAAATGTACAAATTATTGGGATGCTCTAAAAAAAAATAATAGACATGTCAAAATTGACTTGACAACTATGTTTGTTTAGTCTTGATCTCTATAAACCTATATCAATGTCACATGCTTTGAATCTTACATCTAAAAAACATATTTCTTCTTTTTTCCTAATTGATAGTAATATCTAGAAAGTTAAATAAAATGAAATATGTTTTGGAACTTTTGGTAACCTAAATAATAATAAAAATATCTTGATATTTCTCATGCCCCTAGACAATACTATATCTAAAACAACAAACATCAATAACTAGAATAATTATAATAGTATGTAAATTAATGATGCATAGTGTGTGTCTAACCTAAGCTTACAGTGTGCATTCAATGAATGCTCAAACGGTTATTTGATTTCCTATAGAATTCATATAAGTAATCAATAGGTTCTTGTGAATGGTAAATGGTTGTTATACGATTCTTTTTTATTATCAAATGAGCTGAAATTCTTAATTATTTATAGAAAAAATGAATTAAAATCAAGACCCTATTGGCATCTAATTTGATTCCCAAATTTAAAAATGTGCAAAAACATAATAAGCGTCATATGGCCAAGTGTTGGAAGGGACCACATCAATAGTCCCACAAGCATCCTAATGCTACGTAAAATGTACAAAGCATTGGGATGTTGCACATATAGAGTCTGAGGTGGGGAAAAGTGGGTAGGCAAGAAAAGAAGACATGTTGAGGGTATTGGGGGAAGGTGTAGGAGCCACCAAAATCCTATAAATTAATCAATAATGCCTATTTATACAATAATATACAAATACACAAACATCCTAACATCATACAATTTAGCGATTAATAAATTCCTATGGGCCATTTTTTAGGTATCTACATTTTGTCCCACTTTGATATGTGTGTGTGTGTGTGTGTGTGTGTGCACGTGCATGCATACATATAAAATTATAAAAGGAAACATGGTGTGGATATGAAATCATGTGTACCTAGAGCTCCAATTTAGATGCCAATGTACTTATGAATTTGAAAAAACATGCTTTCTCTTTCTACACAACCATGGGTGAATGCCAATAATAATAATTAGCTGATATTTGAAAAATGTAAAAAAAAGATATTTGATTTTGGTGGGAAATGGAATGGAATAAGGCACTCTTTTATATTTGGGCATCCACACCTACTTAATGTCTTGGATAGAGTTTTGAGTACAATTCTTAATACTAAAATAATAATATTCCAAGTATAATCCTTAAATGAAGTTTAATGACATCCTAAGTATATCCCCTTATGAGAGTTTTAAGTAATATGAGGACATCCCTTATAGGAAAAATTGAATGAAATATGAGTTACCCATAATTTTGATATAGTGAGGCACATGCCCTAATATCACATATTTGAATAAAGTGAGTGGAATAGATGGCCCCCCTTTTAGATTTGAGATGAACCTATGAAACTCACATCTCAAATGAAAGGGAATAAACACACTAGATGAAAATAAGATATGAAATCATTAGTGTATAACATATAAATATATAAACTTGTAAGTGCATATGTTATGCATAATTTTTTCCATATGGGACTATGATTTAAGCATTGCAAGATCATTAACATAAGATATAATAATGTAAATCATTAGTATAGAATTTTTTCCCTATGGATGCATGATAAGAATCATGGAACCCTAAGAAAATAGTGACTAATTTTTGCATGATATGGATGTTGGAAACATGAAACACACCAAGCACATGAGTAAAGCAATCATAATGGAAGTCATGTCAACTATATGATTAAGCATGAAGTAAATAATTTAGACACTAGAGTCATGCCAAGAACATAGAAGGCACATAGGACAATGAAATCACATCAAACACATAATAGACATGTCAAACATAATGGAGACACATTATTCATTATCAAATACATGTCAAAAATATGACAAGACAAAGTAGTGATTTCAAGTAGGATTATAGAAAGTAATACAAGCAATATGAAGGCACAATAGGCACATGATAGGCATAATACCATTTAGAATGTATATCAAGTATTGGAAATCATGTCAAACACATAAAACACATCGAGAAAATAAGGTATACTAAAACATATAGAACATATATTCGAGATAAAACATTATATTAGGTGAAAGCATAGTAGCATAAAAATAATTATTATAAGATTAACCTAAATTGGAATAAAGGGATGCCTCATATTGCTCCCAGAGTTGTCCCAAGCAAACATGGGATGTTCCCCCAACCTAATATGAAGCCATATAAATGAACCTATTGTGTGCTGAAAAATAAAACATGCATCTACATTGACAATCTCACTAGTAACATATATGAAAATCAATGAAGTACGGCCATTATCTATAAGCATATGATATTTAAGTGTGTACTCTAGCATAGTCACAATATACTATTATTTTTCAATCACCACTTAATCAAGATAAAAGGCAAAGCAATTTCAAAAGACATATAGTAATTATTATATTTAAGGTGATCATGTGAAATGTAATTGCTACAAATAAGAGAAAGTAAAACAAAATAAAACACATGCATAAAATAAACAATAAAAAATAGGGATCACAAATCACCCACAACTTTTATCATATTTCTTTAGATAACTGACTTATTTCCAAACAAGAATGTGTCATCATCATTTAGAAGTTATGTTGGACTTTTGGGATGGAAAAATCAAGTGAAATCATGGTGATAAATAATTGAAAATCATGTTGGACAAGGAAATGTGAGAACAATAAAGGAACTATTGCAATAAAAAAATAAAATTAAGTGAAGGATACCAAAGAATAAGGCTTGAAAATAAACATGACAACTTGGCAAGAAAAACAATGCAAAACAAGGTGAAAACAAGATAGTGAAGCACAATAATATAACAAAATCAGAAGAAAGTGACTTTCAAACCACAGTGAAATCAAAATCAAAATCATGAACATCAACAAAAGATGCACACTGGAGTCAATAAGAATTTATAAATGAAAATAACAAGAGCAAACAAGACCCCAAGTGAGTGAAATAGAAGAGTCCTAAATGGAAAGCGAATGTTTCAAGGAAACAAACATGCAATCCCAAATAATTATGAAGGAAAGAAAGAAACATAGAGAGTGTTCATTTTCAAACAAAAATTATTATTTCAATATAGGTAACCAATGATACCATCATAGTCAAGTGAGTCCTAGCAATCATAATAAGGCATATAAGTTGAAGTATTGGGATCATCAACAACAAAAATAGGGTGATGTGGTACCCATAAATCAAGGAATAATTAAACATTGTAATCATCATCTTTATCATCCTATTATGCTAGGAGCCACTAATTGATCTTTATTATTGATGTAATCATGAATATTTGGATCCTTTTTGAGCTCCAATTATTATGTATTAACCATAGGTTTGGATAAACACAATCTTGTTGGTATAAATTTATATGATTTTACCTTATGTTCTTTTGCCTTAGGTATAATTATTCGTTCTTGCTTTGGTATTTCCTTGTGTAAAATTTCTTCTTTAACTTCTTATGTTTGGAAGTTTATATCCCTTTTGATTGCAATGATTTATATATACAAATCTAAACATTGATGCAAAGTAGAAGGAAATACTTTCATTTGATGTATCTAAGGTATATAAAGAAAAACATCATAAGCTACATTATTGGGTACCGCAAGAAATGAGCTTTTAACTGTATTTAGACCCACTCTAATAGGAAAGATGATACAACTAAAAGATCCTCCACCTATACCATCATATCCAATAATAATTATTGGAGTACATGTTAAATATCTTTTATAGATTCCAAGACTATGAATTAATTTCTTAGTACATATATTAATGTTTGGACCATTATCAACCATAAATTCATCTATTTCATGTCCACATTCGCCAATGAAACGTATTATGAATAAAAATACATTATTGTTGTATCACTTTGAATATTTTTAGAAACAAGATGACTAAGAAAGCGGGGGAGGGTGAATCAGTATTCAAAACTTTTTATTCAATTCCAATTAACCATGCATGAATCATTCTAATAAACATGTACATCTTAACAATCATAAGATCATGAAACACATGAACAGAATATATACATGGAAAACCCTTTTGGATTAGAAAACATACTGATGAATCAAATATAATATAGTAATATAAGACAAACATCAATCTTTAGTGAAGCACCAACTTCACATGGAGCACCAACCCCAACTAGCTCATCACCAACTCAGCTAGGCTTTAACAAACACGAAATTGCAAGGAGGCACCAACCCCCTAGATGACTCAGCAAGAACTGATCCACCTGATTGTTTGATCACCTTCATAAAATCTTATTTCCTCTACAATAGATGATGATTTAATCCTTTATCTCTTCACTCACTTATGTCCCTCTCAAACTATCTCTCAACCTTCTTTGCTTAACTATCCCTCTTCATGGCTTGATTAGGTCTTCTGACCTTGATATTCATATGCAAAACCTATGTTAGATATTCATAAGAATTATTTTATGGTTCACATGACCTCATTTTGATCATCAATAATCTATATAATTTTATTATCCTCTTCTGTTATCACTCTCGAAGCATTCCCAAATAGGCCTAAACTTCCTTGCTTTTATACAAGTCACTTGATCATATCTTTCTTAGTCAGACACATAATCAAATCACTTATGTCAGCAAAAAATAGGACTTTTAATATTAAAAATAACATTCCTTAATCATGAATCAATAAATATAATAGGTCGGCCATGCATCAATTAGCCCAACTCCTCTTTTAGGCTTATGGAGACCTAATATGCCTTCTTAACAACACGTTACCCTTTGATCTTTCTTGAAGCATATCCAAAAACCTCACATAGAAGGAAAAAGTCATAAGACACTAAAATAGACCTTATCTAACTTTATTTTAGGTCCACAATACCTTTTAGGTCCAACTACCACTTGAACCCCTCTTTAAATTACTACTTATAAAAGCCCTGTGCATATACATAAACTCTGTCTTGAACAACTGAGGCATGTACTCAATTTTTACAAACAACCATGGAAAAAAATTATATATTCAAAAACCTCATGACCTCAAGTTCATCTCAAACTTCATCTGATGCTTCAAATCATGGTAAATAGGCTCAAACACTTCTCTGCAAGATGTTCACTTAGAACTGTCAACTGACTCCAAAACACAGTCAAGAAAACATGAAGAACTTATACATGATTGAATATATTCAAGGGATTTAAATGAATGAACATGATCTTATAACATCATTAGAGAAAACTCAATTAATTAGATCATAATATCTCATGAAAACTATTGGTCTTATAGACCAATCTTCTGACCTTCTCTCTCATAGACTCTACTCAATCAAATACGCCATTTTGGCTTCAATGTTTCAACCTATTACAATAACTTATAAGCTTATAAAAAGTATGGATAGATCATTAAAGACCCAAAAAGCATCATCATGCATTTTAATGCATCATTATTGCATGAAAACACATCAAGAAACATTTTCTCACATCTATCTTATTTCCTTATTATTTGCACCACTAGGTTTATTAGTGACTGGCCAACTTAGATAGCCAAATTTGTACACATGAGTTATTTAACCTATCTATAAAACTTTATTAATATAAAATACAAGTATCAAACTTTGATCTTCATCCACTTAACAAATTTGACTTGGTTAACTCTATCTTCTATAAAAAATTTCTGTAAGACAAGCACTTTCTTATAGGGTCCTTTCACTCATCTAAGAAAATAAATACACTTAGAGATGTCTGGGAGAGTTGAATTCAACCTCCAATCACTTTTTTGATCATATTAAACCATTATAATCTCTTTATAACAAGACCTTAAACATCGGTTCATAGTTAGGGTTTTATGAGGGTTTAGACCATCTTCCAGTCTTAACGATCATTCATAAAACTTAGCTCCTCTTTCTAGAAATTGATGCTTGGAATTTTGAGATAGAACCCTTATTCATCTACCATGAACAACTTAGGTTCTCATGCAGATGCTAAATGTGCCAAAGAGCACTAAGAAAACCTTTTTAGGTAGATAACTCTTCATTCTTTGCATTTGAGAAACCTTGAAATAAATTTTCAAGTATTTTCTTGCAAAACTTGATCTAAAAATTTATGCACATACTTAAAATAATTTGATTCACCTTTGTTAATGTTTACCTGCTCACTCATGTCATGTAAATTAATCTTGTTACCTCATCTAGACACCATCTCTCTTCTTGCTTTTTAATCCTTGACCTGTAAGTCTTATTAGGCCTTGAATCTAATCTTCTAGCCAACCTGTAGACTTCACCTTGGAACTTTCATGTGTTCCAATACCTATTGTGTATACTCAAACAACTGCATATACTCACTCTTCTTCAAAACTTCAATAGAACATCTTCAAAAATACTTACAGATCTTTAGAGAATGACTGGGATCTTCATATAATCTTCAGAGCTGCAAACACATATATTTGAAGATGAATTTTTAATCAATTGCAAGGTCCTCAACACCTCATGTACAAATTCAACCAATATCTCTTATGCTCAAACACTATCAAGTGTTCTTTAGATCATTCTCATCTTCGTATCTCATTCAGAGCATCTTTATAACTGCTTACACAAATCTTCAAAGCATACAACTTCTTCTTTAGATCTTGTTCATTTCATCATGCCACCTAAAAATAACATCTCACAAAGTCTAGACAAAGTATTACAAGATGCTTTACATTTGTTATACTGACATGTACTCATTCATGTTGATTCTTAATGATTTCACTTAGGTTGACATCAGAACATTCTTCAAATAGTAATCTCACATCACTACTCTCATACACCAACAACACTTACTATACTGGCAATCAGAACTAATCATATATATACCTCAAGGCTTACTTTACCAAGCATCTTCACAATAACCTTTGACGTCAAATGACATTACATTAACATCAATAAAAGAACCATGTATCTTCATAAGAACTTTTGACATTACTGACAATATTAAATATCAAAGCTCAACATTCAATGATATTGCTCAACAATCTCTCCCTTAATCAATGACAATGTTCAACAATCTCCCATTTTATCATTGATGACAAATATACTCAAAAAACTATGTCAGCCACTCTTGATGGTAATCATCTCTTAGTCCTTGTTCTTATTTCTTCTCATCTTTTCTAATCTTTCTGATCTTTCCCCTTTTCTTCCCTTTTCTAATCTTTGTGTTATGATCCCCTTTTTTGCCTTTTTTGATCCCTCCCCCTTTGACATTAATGACAAAGGTCTTCCACAATTATCATCTCTTTCAGAATGGACTTAGATTACAAGACCACTTCAACATAGATCAATCTCAATTAACAACTTGAATAGCTTCCCATGAAACTAAGCATCCACCATGCTTATGTTAGTAGTAGACATCAGAGATCATCTACAACTACTGAAATCATACTATTCTCCTTGTGAGTTGATACTATCTCTCAAAGACACTAGATAACACACATTGTTTAGAAACTATGGCAACCACTTATGCCAACCATTCTAAAAAACTTCTCAAACAAGTCACTCTCCCAACTCATTCATCAAAAGCTCAAAAAATAGAGTTTATGAAGCATCTCAGACACAATATCTCCTTAACTCCATGCATATCAAAAGCAAGCACTTTCTTGACAAAGAATTCAGGGCTACCAAACTCCCCCTTAGACCAAGCATATTTTCTTTCAAAGAACTAGAATCTCATATTACATACCTTTCTTGACATGGCTGAAGAAGATACCAAACCCTTGACCACACATTAGATGCCAAATGCAGAAAATAGGGACTCCCCCTTTGTCTTCACAAATTAGGCTCATGTAAACAGATATCAAAAGCTTACCTCTGATACCAATTGTCTACGTAGTTTAATTTTAGATACATACCAATCTTAGATCTCTCATCATGCTACTACTTCAAACCACAGAGCTATCAACAAATGAATAGATAATATCCATCTTCATATCCTTGCCTGTAATAGATACACCCTTAAATATTCTCAAAATAAACCTTCTTTTTATGCACCCTTATGTTTCTGCTGATAGATGAATGTCTCTATGAAGCTTAATGGAGCCACCCCTTTTTCATAGGGCACTAAAACAATATAAACTTGGGATATTTCTAGATCTCCATCTTTTCACAATACTGAATATTCTTTAACATTCTTTTGGACTTGACTTGTACTATAGGTTTGATCTCATCATCAACCTTGTCATCCTTCTTTTTTTTTACTGCCTTATCAACACATGCATATAAAAAGTGTTCTTAATATTCCTTCACTTATAAATTATGCTCTAAAGTAGCAAACATTTCACCTTGGTTTATGAGTTGATAATAACTCACCTTTATTGCCTTTGGTTTTCATACTTTCATTTGCCTTCTTTCATGCAGTCTAAGAGCTTCAAGCTTCCTACTTTGACTTTATGATCTTCTAACTATGTTAGGACATAATATTGCAATGTGTCCAACATTATGAAATTTTTAATATACCACCTTATACATACCATTTGATTGATGATGATTGTGATCTCCCTTTGACCAAATGTTTCTTCTTTCATAGTTCCATGAATACTCAATCTTGGATGGTCTTCAACATTCTCTTATTTTATGACCAAATTATTTGCATGTAAAATAATAACCATTAAAATAACTAGTATACCTTGTAGCATTGGGCTGTTTAATAGGTCTTTTTATGTTGATCTTCTTGCCTTCAATAGTCTTTTCTTTGATTTGAGGTGCCTTATTTTGGTCTTCTTTGAATCCAATACTTGTCTTGTCAATTGCAATTTTTGACTATTCAGGATATCATCTAGAGCCTCAGTGTTCTTTTCAAACTTTGCATAGCTCTTCCCCTTGCTAGATTCTTGATCCAACTCATATCTTAGATATTCTATTTCAGTTTCATATCTGTTGCAGTCTTGTTCTTTAACCTTTAAGTTTGTTGCCACAATCTCTATTAGGGTTTCAACTTGTTGGATGACCTCTTCATACTCCTTGGAATTGTTGCTTAGTCTTTCCTCAAATAATCCAATCTACTCCTCATATTCATGCGCTAATGATTTCAGTTTCTTCTTCTTCTTCACTATCATAGTATACTTCTTTATTTGATTCTGCATCAATCATAAGGCCTTTCCAATTTGAACAACCCTCATTATTTGATTCTATGCCTATAAACAAAGTTTTATTATTGTCATATTTAGATTCATTCCTGTCATCATCATTGTCAGATGTGTTTGAATCACTTACATCAGATGAGTTATCTTGTTTGGTATAGAAAATCTTCATATTCTTGAATGATCCTTTCCTTCCTTCATTCTTCTTTGTCTCTTGTTCTTATTAGACTTATAGGCCTTTTTTTCATCTTCATGAGATTCATCATGTTCTTCATTATGCTCAGATATGTCCTTGTTAGGACACTTGGTTGTAAAGTGACAAATATTGCCACAACTAAAACATTTGAAGGGTAACTTAGCCTTGTACTTTCTTGAGCCAAACCTCAAATTCTTAGAAAACATAGCTATGAGTTCATTATCATCAATATCTGAACATACCTCATTTTTGAGCTTCTTGACCTTTGACCTTTTTTCAACCTTGAAAGATGATTCCTTCTTGAGATGTCTTCCTTCATTAATTCTCATCTCATAGGCAGTAAAGATTCTATGAATCCCATCCATATCTAACTTGTCCAAATCTTGTATCTCTTCTACTTCAAACACCTTAGAGTCAAACTTAGGAGTTAGTGATCTCAATACCTTTGAACAATAGTAGACTCTTTCACTTCTTCTCCCAATCCTCTTATGATATTGACAACTTCATCAACCCTCAATAAGTAGGATACAATAGTTTCATCTTCATTCATCTTCAGGCTTTCAAACTATCTTTTGTGGGTTTGCAACTTGGTCAACTTCACCTTGGTGTCTCCTTCATAGATGGTCTTCAATTTATCCCATATATCTTTGGCTGAAAAATAATGCATTACTTTTACAAGTTTTGCCTCTAAGATGCAATATAACCTTCCATAACTGACTATAAAATATCATGTCCCTATGACATCAGATATATCTTCATTCTAACATTATAAAAGGCATAGTTAGATTCATTAAACAACGAAGCCTTACTGGTAGAGAAACCACCTTGATCTTGTTGACTAGTCATCATTGCTTCTTAAGATCTCTTTTAGGTTGTCAAATCCTGATACAAAGGACCTACTCTAATACCAATTATTATAAACAAGATGACTGAGAGGGGGGGGGTGAATCAATCTTCAAAACTTTTCATTCAATTCCACTTAACCATGCATGAATCATTCTAATAAGCATGTACTTCTTAGCAAGCATAAACATAAAATCATAAGAGCATGAAACACATGAACATATCATATATGTTAGAAACCCTCTTGGGAAATAAAAACCACTGATGAAGCAAATAGAATAAAATCTTTAGTGAAACACCAACTTCACATGGAACACCAACCCCAACAAACTCAACATCAACTCAGCTAGGCTTTAACAAACACCCAATTGCAAGGAGGCACCAACCCTCTATATGGCTCAACACCAACTCAGCCATCTAATTATTTGATTACATTCAAAAAATATTATTGATTTTACAACATATGATGATCTATTCCTTCATCTCTTTGCTCACTTTTGTCCCTCTCAAACTGGCTCTCAGCCTTCTTCGTTCAATTAGCCCTCTTCATGGCTTGATTAGGTCTTTTGACCTTGATATTCATATTAAGAACATTTTTTATATATTCATAACACTTATTTGATGGTTTTAATGACCTTTTTTGACTCACCAATAATCTATATCATCTTATCCTCTTATGCTCTCACTCTCTAAGCACTCCCAAATAGGCCTAAACTGCCTTGTTTTTATACAAGTCACTTGATCATATCTTTCTTAGTTAGCCACATGTTCAAATAAGTTAAGCCAGCCATGAATAGTTATTTTCATATTAAAAATAACATGCTTTGATCATGAATCAATCAATACAATAGGTCGGCCATACATCAATTAGCCCTTACTCCTATTTTAGGCTTATGGAGACTTAATAGGCCTTCTTAACAACATGTTATCCATTGATCTTTTTTGAAGCATATCCAAACACCTAACACGATAGGAACAAGTCATACACCACTCCAATATACCTTAACCAACTTTAATTTAGGTACACAATAGATTTTAGGTCCAACTACCACTTGAACCCCTCTTCAAATTACTACTTATAAAAGGCCTACGCATATACAAAAACTGTCTTGAACAACTGAGGCATATACTCAATATTTACAAAAATTCATATAAAAAGATTACATATTCATAAACCTAATGACCTCAAGTTCATATTAAACTTCATCTGATGCTTCAACTCATGGTAAACAGGCTCAAACACTTCTCTGCAAGATGTTCACTCAGAACTGCCAATTGACTCCAAAACATAGTCAAGAAAACATGAGCATATGATACATGATTGAATATCTTCAAGCACTTGAAATGCATGAATAAGATCTTATAACATCCTTATATTAACCTCAATCAATCAGATCATAAGATCTCATGAAAATATTGATCTTACTGACTAATCTCCTGACCTTCTCTCTCACAGACTCTACTCAGCTAGATAAGTCATTTTGGCTTCAATGTTTCAACCTCTTACACTAACTTCCAAGATTATACAAAGCATGTATAGATATTTCAATACCCAAAAAATATCATCATGCATTTCAATGCATCATTATTACATGGAAATACATTAGGAAACATCTTCTCATATCTGTGTAATTTCCTTATTGTCTGCACCACTAGGTTTGTTAGCGACTGCCCAACTTGGATCACCAACTTTGTACACTTGAGATATGAAACCTATCTAGAAACTTTTATGAACAATAAATAAAAGTCTTACACTTTGATTTTCATCCACTTATCAACTTTGACTTGGTCAACTCTATCTTTTACAATAAATTTTGTAAAGAAAAGCACTTTCTTGTAGGGCCTTCTCACTCACCTAAGAAAACAAACACACCTGGAGATGCCTAAGAGAGTTGAATTCAACCTCTAATCACTTACCTGATCATATCAAACTATTATGAGCTCTTTAGAATAATATATTCAACATTGGCTCATAGTTAGGGTTTTATAAGGGTTTAGATCATCTTCCAATCTTAATGATCATTCATAATACTTAGTTCCTCTTTTCAGAAACCAATGCTTGAAACTTTGAGATAGAACCCTTCTTCATATACCATGAATAGCTTAGGTTTTCATGCAGATGTTGCATGTACCAAAGAACACTGAGAAAACCTTCTTGGATAGACAACTCTTCATTTTGTGCATTTGAGAAACCTTAAAATATTTTTTCAAGCCTTTTCTTACAAACTTTGATCTGAAACTTCATGCACATACTTAAAATAACTTGACTCACATTTTTCAATGTTCACCTGCTCACTCATGTCATGGAAACTGATCATGTTACCTCATCTGGCCACCGCCTCTCTTCTTGGTTTCTAAGCCTTGACTTGCAAGTCTTATTAGGCCTTAAATCTAATCTTCTAGCCACCTTGTCGACTTCACCTTAGAACTTTTCTATGTTCCAATGCCTCTTGTGTATACTCAAGCAACCTTATACATTCACTCTTCTTCATTAATTTAACATAACATCTTCAAAGCTACTTACAGATCTTCAGAGCATGATTGAGATATTCGTAGCATCTTCAGAGCTACAAATATAGATCTTTAGAGTTGACCTTTTGATCAATTGCAAGGTCATCAACACCTCATGTACAAACTCAACCAATCTCTCTTATGCTCAAACACTGTCTAGAGTTCTTCAAAGCATTCTCATCTTCGTATTTCATTCAGAGCATCTTCAGAATTGCTTACACAGATCTTCAGAGCATACAGCTTCTTCGAAGCTCACTCATTTCATCATGCCACCTGCAAATACCATCTCATAAGGTCTAAACAAAGTATTACAAGATGCTTTACATTTGTTATACTGACCTATACTCACTCATGCTAATTCTCAATAATTTCATTCAGGTTGACATTAGAACATTTTTAAAATAGTACTTTCACATCACTGCTCTCATACAACAAGAACACTTATTGTGCTAGAAATTAGAACTCATCATATACATACCTCATGGACGAAGCATCTTCACAAGAACCTTTGACATCAAATGACATTAGATTGACATCAATAAAAGAACCATGTATCTTCATAAGAACTTTTGAGATCAATGACAACATTAAATATCAAAGCTCAACACTCAATGACAATGTTCAACAACCTCTCCCTTAATCAATGACAATGCTCAACAAATCTCACTATCATCATAATAATCTGAGCTTTTTTTCTTAATTGAGCCAACCACACCAATGAAACCATCAAGTGGATGATATTTAGAAGTATTTGGTGTTTCTCTTAGAGTTTCTCTATCTATCATGTGGACATTTCCATTTCCATTTGATTGGTGGTTGTGATTTGGAAGAGAGTTGGTAGAAATCTATTGATTCATTAGAATTATTGATTTGGTTGAGCTACCAATTTATTCAAATTGTTGCTTGTTCCCTTTACTTGAATTTGATTGTTTTCAATGAGTTTTTAAATCTTATGTTTCAAAGTAATGCATTTTTTTAGATAATGGCTTGGAATCCTGTGATAATCACATATGGGATTAGAAGGATGAGGAAGCATATGAGGGTAAGATCACACAACTAGTTCACAATTTTTTTTTAAAACATTTTATAAGTTTTTAATAGTTTTTGAAATCTTTAATTTGCTGGAGATATACATGGAAAATACATATGAGAAAAGGCAAATGCTCCAAGCTCTAGGTATAAACATATTTCTTGGAATAAATTATGTGATGATCAACTCAAGCGGGATAGAGATAAAGCTACAGGGAAGCTTAAAAAACTAATAGTGTAAAAGGTTGTTATTTATTTATATTGATTTCTTAATTTTTTTTATGAATTTTCAAATTAATGTAGGGGTCGAGATGAGCCAAGACAAGGTCCACAAAGCCATAGTAAATCAATAGAAGTTGGTGACTTGTTGCTTGGGGTAAATTAGTGTAGAACAGATTGCACATCACCTCATAAGTTTATATAAATATGCTACTTTACAAATTTTAAGACCTCAATTTAACACGAAAATTGTATTGCAAGAGAAGCACTACAATTGTAGGGCCAGTACACAAGTGTGTTTGCATTTGAAAGCTCTTGGATGGAACATTAATGTGTTCAATGAGTGGGCTCATTCTAGAGGTAAGAAATTCATTATTAGTTGAGAATAACTGGGTTCAAGTAGTTAATTTGCAATTGTAATTAACTATTTAACAAGTTTTTGTCATGAACCACTTATAAAATTATGTCTTTATAGATGGACAAACCATTTGTGATAGTTGATGGACCTGATATTCATGAGGATGATCCTGACTATGACAAGGAGTCCATTCATGGTGACATAAACATTGTGTTGGATCCTCACATGCATATGACATATGATATGATAGATGATTATTGTGACGAAGGCTAGGGTCTAGGTAACCATGGTTTTTAAAAATATTTTGGACGGGATAATACATTAATTTCACTCCCTCCCAAATGTTATTGTATTATAGATGATAAATTGCTAAGTTTCTCATCTGCGACATTATTGTATATATATTTTTTTCAAGTAAATGTATCTTATTTTTTTTCTAATTATAGTATCTTATTTCTTAATGTTCATATATATATCAAAATAAAATAATACATGTTTTAATAAATATTAAAAAACTAATTATAATATAATTCTTC
Organism: Torreya grandis; assembly: GCA_037957365.1. Taxonomy (NCBI): domain Eukaryota; kingdom Viridiplantae; phylum Streptophyta; class Pinopsida; order Cupressales; family Taxaceae; genus Torreya; species Torreya grandis. The sequence goes on along the minus strand of JARHVA010000053.1, from coordinate 593,180 downwards.
GTAATTACAGGAACTGTAGTTACAAATAATTTTATTATATTTTTTTTTAACTTTTAATTATTTGCAAGTGATGTTAAAGTGACACAATCCCTGAAAGTTAGCATCGAGTTTGCATCAAATTTTAGCAACACAAAATCGGTGAAAAACTAACTCAAAATTAGCAAAAAGTTGTCAATGTGACGAATTCACACCGATTTTGTGTCACCAAAGTTGATGCAAAAATCTCAAATTTGAGGCCCACAAAATGCCAAAAAACATTGATTTTGGACAAAAAAATTAGCACAACTGTAAACACAACATGCAAATAGTGTATTAGTGTATGTAAGGAGGCATTCATACTTCTCTCACTCCCATAAAGAGATATAACCATGACATGCCACCTATTCCCACGAAAAGGATATGTTGATGATATTGTTTGCATTATTTTTTGTAGTACTTAGAATTTTGTTTAGTTTTATGTGTCACTAAGAATTGAACTCATAGTTGTGTTAAGAATTTACATAGATTGGGAGGCACTTGGTTTCACATGGCATTATACCCCCCTTCCAATCAAATCATATATATTGTTTTTTAGTTTTTTAGATTTGAACATATTATTGTTGTAGGCATTCACCCATGCATGTGTAGAAAAACACTTTGCATGTGAATTCATAGGGACATTGGAGTTTGCTTCACAGGATTTAGAGACAACTTTTTTGCATCCATACTATGTTTTCCTTTGCTTTGATATGTATACACACACACACACACACACACACATCTCAAAGTGGGGTAATATGTAGACACCTAAAAATGACCCCTATGCATTTATTAGTTGTTAAATTGTATGTTTCTAGGATGTTCTTGTACTTGTTGATTATTTGTTTAAATTATACATTACCGACATATTTTTTAACTTTCAGTGGTCTCCACACCTTCTCTCGACACCCTCCAATTTTCAATACTCCTCGAACTTCCCACCACTCTACGATCTTTGTTTGGAGCATGCAGTTATACTCTAAACATGTTTGGAGTGTAACTATATGACCATGTAAGGCTTGTTTGGGTTTATTTACGCCTCACCTCATGTGAATCTTGTTCCTTATTTTTCATTTTTTCGATCATTAAATGTTGGTTTCCACGTCAATAGGGTCTTAATTTAAATTCAAGCCATCTACAAATACACATGCATCTTAGTTTATTCAGGTATCTATTTTATCAAGCAAAGCAAAATCAAGAGAATTCATTATTGACATTTATTCATTGAGCAATTAGATACATTGTAAAGAATAGCAAGTATTCATTAGAACATTCCCAAAAAGAGTACATATTCATTGAAACATAAGTTTATGTTAAAGATATTGCATGGAATTAGTTTGCATACTTACATTATTGTAATTATTGTGTTATGTTGTTTTTACATATTGTTACCATTGAAGGGCTTGATAAACATCAAGATAATTTAACTATTCTCTGAGGTAACACAACGCCCAACACATTTTTTTTTCCTTGTGCTCTTGAAAGTATAGCTACTCAATTAGAGCAAAAAGAAGAATGTATGTTGTGCATCTCATCAAATTAAAGGTACAAGATTCTAAACAAAGTTTTTGAAGACCTAATCCAGGGGAAGGCAGTTGTTAGAAAAGTCCCCACTCCCCCCCCTTGCAATTTTGTTTGAAGAGTCCAGATAACCCACGCATTATTTAAAGTGTCCGTACGGTCCACCGTAAAATCCTCTTTTCAACACAATTTTCTTGGGTCAGATATATCTTACTTTTGGTTGTGTATTTTCACTCTTAAGTATTGACCACTATGACTAGATATTCTGATATTTAAGATATAATTCTAAAATTTTGCATGTCACCTAGTTTTAGAATTAATTAAGTTAATTATTGTTTTATATATTTAAACTAATTAAATGTTTATGAATATTTGTATTATAATATTAATGTAAATCTATTTATTCATAATATATTTATAATAAAATCTAATATTATAATAATTACAGGTTTACTATTGAATATAAAAGTTAATGATTTATTTCAAACTAAATCTAAACAAATTGATATTAAATCAGAACTGAAAATTAGCTGTGTGACAAAGCAATGGGCGGATAGAAATTTCCAGCTATAAATGACACAAAATCCATATGGATTTATATAAATTTGCATATATAATTTAAACCCAAATGCAGACCTAGTATGGGCTGAACAAAATAAAATAAATCCATACAAAAATACCATAAAGGCTGGAGTGAAAAAATGAGAGATGATTTCCTCATTGCATCCAAGGATTGGATTTATTGTATGCCCCTCTCACATTTCCTAATGGCTGAGCAGCTTTAAATTTACTTCAAGCATTCCCCTTCTTTCACATTTCCCATTCTTCTGTCTACTTCAGCTTTTCATTTTGGAGTTGCACAAGATTCCTGAAAAACAGTTCAATGTCACCACTCCTTCATTGTATTGTAAAACAGGGCTTTCACTGATACCCCATCAGTATATATAGGCAGTGGTGCATCATAGACATAATTTCATCTGCTCATAAGCATGATCTAGTTCTCCAAACACTTAAATGCAACATTTTTTAGAAACTGAAAATAAAACCTGCTTCCTTCCTCCATTTCAAGTCTGACACGATGGTCCTTGTCATCGTTGGGATTAAGTTAGCGGTATGTCGAAGAATAAAACCACATATTCCTGTCGACTGTCCATATTTTAAGATATAAATACGTGCAGAAGTGCTAAACTGCTTCAGCAGACCAGCAACTTAGGTTCTTCCCCTTTATCATAGTGCAAGTCTGTGTTCATAACTTGCTTCAATTAGCATCACTAATAGCATCCAAAAGAAAATTTCCATGTCTGAAATGGTGGAGCTGGTTCACATTTCTCACATGAATTTCTCTTGTAACAATCTTAGAGATAAAACTCAATTGCAATGTGGCGGTCAATACATGCTTGAATGTTCTTAACAAATGTAACTGCCAGATTCTCACCATGATGGCAGAGGGAGGACTTTTTCTCCTCCATATCATTCAGTAGGTGCCTTAAAACTGGAATATACTATGCTGCCTTCATCTCCCATGAAATGATTTCCAACTTTGCATAGATATCCTATGTTTGTGGGTGTCATCTATCTCTTACACAAAAAGCGTGAATCATTTTATGGAGTTCAATCCAACTGCATCCGGGTATCTTTTTAATTCCTCTATCTTTCATCAATATCCTTATCTTTTGAACGTCACCCCACCTGCCCACTTCGGCATAAATGTCTGACAGCAGAACATATGGGGCAGCGTTTATAGGATCCAACTCAAAAAGAATTGGTCCCATAAACTCTCCTAGCCCTATATTCTTATGTGATCTACACCAGCCAAGCAAACACATCCACATGTCCACACGAGGTTTAATTGGCATTTTGATAATAAAATTCAGGGCTTCCTCAAGGTAGCCAGCACGTCCAAGGAGGTCAACCATGCACACATAATGATCGAGTGTAGGTATAACACAATGAGAGTCACTCATGCCATTGAAGTGTTTACAGCCCTCATCCACTAAACCTATATGGCTGCATGCAAATAAAACACAAACTAAGCTTACATGGTCAGGGTTGGTTCCAGAGTGTTTCATTAGTTCAAAGAGTTTGAGGGCATCCTTGCCACAGCCATGCATTGCGTATCCTGCAATCATTGCAGTCCATGAGACCACATCTCGTTGAGGCATTGTGTCAAACAATTCACGTGCCTTGTCTATGCTTCCACATTTGGCATACATGTCTATAAGGGCATTTCCAACCACAACATTTGACAAAAATCCACTTTTCTTTATGCTCTGATGGATGTCCATGCCAAGTTCCAAAGCGCCCATTTTGGCACAAGCTGGGAGTATGCTTGCAAAGGTTGCTGAGTTTGGCTTCACACTTGTCAATTGCATCTGCTTGAAAACCTCTAAGGCCTTCTCAAGAAGCCCATTTTGTTCATATCCTGCAATCATTGCAGTCCACGCAACGACATCTAGTTGAGGCATCTTGTCAAACAATTCACGTGCTTTGTGTATGCTTCCAAATTTTGCATACATGTCTACCAGGGCACTACCAACTACAACATCTGACAAAAGCTGTCTTTCGATTACGCTTCGATGGATATCCATACCCTGTTCCCAAGCCCCCATTTTAGAACAAGCTGGAAGAATGCTAGCAAAGGTGAACCGACTGGGTTGGACACCAGTTTGTTGCATTTGCTTAAACATCTCCAAAGCTCTTTCAACAGGCCCATTTTGTACATATCCTGTAATCATCACATTCCATGAGAGCACATCTGGCTGATGCATTTTGTCAAATAATTCGCGTGCATGGTATATCTTTCCACATTTTGAATACATGTGTATCAAGGCTCTCCTAACTACATCATCTGACAAAAACCCACTTTCGATTATACTTTGATGGATATCCATACCCTGTTCCAAAGCCCTCATTTTGGCGCAGGCTGGAAGAATGGTGGCGAAGGTGAACTGATCAGGTTGGAGACCTGTTCGCTGCATTTGGCGAAACAGTGTCAGTGCCTCTTGAGGAAAGCTCTGTCTTGTGTAAGCTGCAATTATGATATTCCATGAGAAAACGTTTCGTTCTGTCAAGAGATCGAAAAGCTTACGAGCGCCCACAAAACTTCCGCACTTGAAATACATGTTGATGAGTTTATTTTGAAAAAGTGTGGTTGCAGCAAATGTATCTGCAAATCCCCTGTCAGCGATGAAAGAGTGGATAAGTTTACCCTCTGAAAACGCATTCTTTGCAACGCAGGTCTGCAGCAGCTGAAGATATGTGTCGGAGTCTACAGGAGGGTTGTGGGTACTAAGCAGAATGTGTATTGCCTCCTTCAATCGACCCTCTCTACAGAATTCTCTCACATTGAGATGTACAATGGATGGTGACAATGTCCGGGTGTTCTTATAAATTCTACCACGGTAAAACAGTGTCGTCGTCGTCGTCTTTTTAGAACGTGGTATTACAGCCATTTATTTGATTCTATGAAGCATACTCCGATGATTGCTCGTCTGTGAAAGCATTTTCACTTCCCAACGCTGAATTTAAACTTTTACAGTTAGAGATTCTTACAAAACTTCTGTAAGGATTTTAACGATCAACGTGATCCATCTTTAGGAATAGAATTAGACTGCATTTAAATTCTTCACCGATTCCCATCCTTCATACCAAATCAAATCAAAATTTAGTAACCCAAATTTAGATGTTAAGAGAAAGTGATGAAGAGAGAGTCATAGACAAATCCCTCAATGTTTTTTGATACATGTTAATTATAGGATTGGTAAGCCTACCTTTGATTTGGAATACAAGCAGAGGTCTTAATTTGTGTATTCTAATAATATTTTCATGACTTTGTGAGGTTTATGCCTCAACCTCATCAACAATGTTCATAGGGTTGTTTTTGGACGAAGGGCCAACCTTCTCCTCACTCAGAGCTTTTTTATAGATCAGAGGATATTAGTTACATGATATTACAAATTCTTGACATTGAGTATCCTTCACGGAGGGCCCCACATCACCTTCCTAATATTCCTACCTTCTCCACAAAACTCATCTGCGAGGTAGTCCTTGTGCAACTTTTCGAGAGAGTAGAGGAGACTATGATCAGATCTAGCTACCAATTACAACAAAATTTGTCAGAGGTTATTTATGATGTATGTCGAGATTTGTATCAACATTTGTGACATATATGAATCATATCACAATATTCTTCACATTGTCATATGAGCGGATTTCATGTTTATTATTTATAGCATTTATTATTCCTTGTTGTACATATCTTGCTTATATCATGGTTCTCTTTCATTATTTATCATCTTATTTTCCAACATTCATTTGTCATGTTTTATCATTTCAAATCACATTACTTTTGCCCTTTGTTTCTCTTGTAGAACTTAGGTAACAACCTCGGGTTTTCATTTTTATCATTTATTAAATTTACATATCATTTTTGCCTTAGTCCCTTTGCAATTCTTAGGCTCTTATTTACTTCCCACCTTTAAGATGACCATTTAATTTCCCCCTCTTTTGGGACAACTACCTTCATTACTACTTGTGTTAGATCCCTTTTAGGTTAGTATGGCTTCCCTAATGACATGACTATCATAGTATAGCCTCGTCCCTTTCAAAGTATTGTTTTCCCTCCGTGTGATCAGCTACAAGCATATAGATCATTGTACCATCTTTATTACATAGATGAATCATCCACAATCCCCATATATCCCCCCTTCCTCTCACTTGAGGCACATGTAGGTCAGTTTTGAGGTTACACACTTATTTGTGGGCAGGTCTAGAAGTCTTTAGACACCATGGTCTTTAGGTCCTCCTCTCTAGTGGCCAAGTGTAAGCTCTCTTATGTTAGTTACCTATTTCACTCATGTTTGGTTTTTTGAATCCATATGAAGGATGAATAGAAAAATTCAAAATAATTACTAGCAAAATAAAATTAAAAGGTAAATCATATCACAAAATTCAAATCACACCAAAAGATGTGATATTTGTTTGGCACATCTCCTATCTTAGTTGAAGCTCAAACTCCATAGTTAGCCTCATGATAGAGCTAAGGTTAATTGGGATGTGTTAGGCCAATAGGCTGAGTTAGGAAGTCTTATATAATTACATCAATATATTTTTCTACATTTTAGTGCCACTTGTCTTCTCACACAAGTACCCAATCTTTGTAGTAAGTCAACGACTCTATAAGGGGTCTTAAAGAGCGGGAACCATGTTGCGAGAAAGTAAAACCATTTTAATTTCATGCATATAGACTTCATGGGATGATCTATGTACTTCATTTGTTAGCCCAAGTTTTGTGTTCACTAGTTGGAGTGTCTTAGGTCCTTAATGTCGATAGTTCTTAGCCTTACCCACTTGTCTAGAGTGTTTTATTCCTGCTAAAGATTTTCACATCACTCGTGTGGCACCTCATACTCTTTATCTACATTATATTCTCTTGATATTCCCCTTGATGGATATCACTTTTAGTTGATTACATTTTCCCTACTTACGCCTCTTGGCTTCTAGTTTGAGTTGCATTATAACATTTCAGATAGGACCAGGCCTGTTACATCGCCACTAAGATTTACTTATATATAAGTTTGAGTTGCATTATAACATCTCAGATAGGACCAGGCCTGTCACATCGCCACTAAGATTTACTTATAATAACGTAATATATATATATATATATATATATATATATATATATATATATATATATATATATATATATATATATATATATATATTAGATTTCACCATAAGAATTTAATTAGTGATCCACGTATAACACACTAAGTATGTTAACTATAAAATAAACATGTAACATCTACCTGTTATTGATCACTAGCATCATATGAAACAAAACATAATTAATTATAGAAAGTAATTAAAATTTTATAACCACAACTGGCATAATAATAGAACCACTGTTGTCAATGTAAAATGAGTAAATAATTACATTTCATTAAAAATAAAGTGTCAATAATAAATACAGTACAAGATACAAGGCTCCATGGAGTATGAGTTCTCCAAATTTTAGTATCTATGGTAATCTCAAGTGTAGTCTCCGAATAAGTACTATTATGGGGAGGGAGAACATCATCCTAGTGTTTTTTCACACCAACCACATACCATTGATATTCCACACAATCCCCTATCAGGGAATGATCCTCCCTTCACGGATGGATAGATAATGACGGTGCAGTAATTCAGAGAGATAAGTTAGTACCCGTGTGCTATAAGATTTCTAAAACATAATGTGTACCATAAACAAATACGCTCTAACATGATATCACACAAACATATAAATCATATATATGAAATGATAATGTTTAACTTAACATTACTTTAGCCAAAGTTTTCAATAGTTATTGATCTTTAGGATCAATCACATTCATACACACCACTTGATCGAATTACCTTCATCCGACATTGATGATGCTAAGTAAGCTAGTGAAGTTCGTCTCACTACTTAATTAGTACCAACATTGCAAAATTTGGTTATATATATGAAGAAACAAAGGAAAAATAACAATAGTAACACCTATATGAAGAAACTTAATTTAGTTTGAGCTTTTCATTGGCAAATAGTTTTATTATCTACAATTTGAAGATGATACTTATAATCATCATTTTTTTAAAACTTTGATGATGTTTTCAAAAAATTTAATATTAATTTTAGCAAGCAGATGAAAATGAGAAAGCTTATCATATACTTCTGTAGCTTTTAGAGTAGGCAATTTCCATTCAAGACTAAGATTTTTATACATGGATAACAATATATATATATATATATATATATATATATATATATAATAAATACCATCATATATATATATATATATATATAACATTTTTATATAGATATATATAGATAATAAATACCATCATATATATATATATATATATATAAGAATGTTATATATATAACATTCTTATGTAGATATATATTCTTATATATATAAAAGATTTTTTTATAAATAAGAATGTTATATATATATATATATATATAAATATATATATATATATATATATATATATATATATATATATATATATTTATTTATATATATATATATATATATTCTTTTATTTATATATATATATATATATATATAAAAGAATATATATCTACATAAAAATGTTATATATATAACATTCTTATATATATATAGATAGATAATATATACCATCATATATATATATATATAATCATATAGATATACATACATATATATGTATATTTATATGATAGTATATATACATATATAATTGTATATATATACCATCATATAGATACACACACACACACACACACACACACACACATATTTCTACCATCATGAAAGTACTTGAATTGTTTTTTTTTTAAACACACAACTGATTATTTACAATTTTGATATTCTGATTTATTTGATAGATATACATACATATACATATATGATGGTATATATACAATTATATATATACCATCATATAAATATATATATATATATGATGGTATATATATATATATATATATCTAACATTCTTATATAGATATATATAGAGAATATATATCATCATATATATATAGATATGCATATATATGTATATTTAGATAATGGTGTATATATATAAAATTATATATATACATATATACATACACACACACACACACACATATATCTACCATCATATATATATGTATATCTACCATCATGAAAGTACTTGATTTAGTTTTTTTTAGCACACAACTGATTATTTACAATTTTGATATTATGATTTATTCTATCAAAAAACATGGTAGATAACTCATCTTTCATGACAACTTTATACACACACACACACACACACACATATATATATATGTGAATGTTATATATATAACATTCACACACACACGTGTGTGTGTGTGTCTATATATATATATATATATGATGGTATATATACATATCTATACGATGATATATATATATATATATATATATATATATATATATATATATATATATATATATATATATATTTTAACGTGTCATGAGCCATATCCAAGTCTTGTAAAAATTTATTGTTTTTATAATATCTCTTTGATATATCAATAAAATTATACTTTCATCTCTTGTTATTTGTATCTATCATGTTGTTATTCTGATCTTTTATCTGCATATTATCTTCAGACAATAAAAAAAATGATCTCATAAAGCCATGAGAAAGATGTGATAGTAGATCTATATAGTACCGATGATACGAACACTATGGATGCATCAAACTAGAAAACTCTAGATACTACAGGTACATCTGATGTTTGTATTTTTTTTGATATATCTACTGATTCATTCTTTTCTATAAATGAAGCAACTATAGAATTTGATGAAGAAAATCCTAGTCCTGAATGGAAACTTCCAACTCTTAAGGCCATAGATGTTTATGATAAGCTTTCTACTTTTCATCTTATTACTAAAACCTCCATAAATTTTTTTGAAAATGTTAACTAGGTTAAACAAAATGATGATTATAAATACCACTTACAAATAGTTGATGATAAAAATATTTATCAATTAAAATCTCAGTTTAAATATAAATTTTTGCATATTGATGCTGTTGCCATTGGTGTTTTCTCTTTATTCAAAAGAGGTCTAAATTTCAATATTCTAAGATGTTTACTTGATAATAGACATACCACCTTTAGTGCTTGTTTACAGAATGCTGTCCAAATCGGTCTTCATGATGGCCTGATCTTTACAATTTTATACCCAAATTATCCAATGACTATCCATCAAGAAGAAAATTTAAATAAAGTCCTAAAAATTTTCCTCCAAATCCATGGATTAGATATGATCCCTGTCTCTTGTCCTCTTTCTATTAAATACTAGGTCATGTATCACTTAACCAATACCCTTCATCCTGCTGTCAAGCATACTCTCATGCAAGGAAAAAATGTGGTGTGTAGAGTAAAAAAAAATAGTTAAATAATTCTTACTGAATCAATTTCTTGGTTAGATCTTAATTTTTTTAGAAAGTGGATAGTAGACACAGACTTTGTCCAAAAACTCAAAAAATCTTTATCACTTGCTACATCTGTAAAAGATTTGCCAAAAAAATCTATCATTAGATTTAACTCTCAGAATGACTTGAAAGATCATATTTATAGCATACAATTATATCAACCCTTGCCTCCAATCAATCCTCATTATCTGCATCTCAAGAAATTCCATGATTCTCAAATAGATTCATACTTATGTGTTGACTATCAAAAAATTATAAGTCATCCAAATCAATCCATTATTCACATGGTTAAAAGAGATTTAACCATTCAAGAACTGCTTGAAAAAAATAAGAAGTTACTTGCTGAAGCTAAAAGAATTAATATGAAAGGAAATTATACAAAAGAAGAAGAGGAAGGTCATTTATGGAAAACTCCTTTAGGAGATGAATCATACACAGAAAAAGGATTCCCAAAGTATGTTGATTTTAATCAATATTCATCTAATAGAAAATTTAGAGAAAAAATATATTATCTCAAGACATCTGACAGAAGTCTTGATCAATCTACCGAAGTCAAGTTAACGAATTGGAATAATCTTGTAACTAGATACTTGAATAATAAAGTTTCAAAAATACAGTAAAGTTTTGACTAAGTTTTAAAGATGTTAAAGAGTATTGAGTTATATAAAAAAAGAGAATTTACTAGATCAATCAATATTTTGAATGATAATGTTACTACTCAACACAGTCAGCTTATTCAAAAAATAGATAATGAGTCTAGTAGTATTAGACTACAACAATAATCTATTGAAGCTAAGGTAGATAATTTGATCACTGAGAAAAAGGTTATCAGTCAAAGCCAAGATCAGATTTAGACTATTATAGTTTCTCTTGAAATAGATTTAAAAAATCAAATGACTACTTTTGAGACAAAATAGGAAGAAGCATACCAAAAAATTAGATAGCTATCTTCAACTTCTGATAGCATAGCTAAAGAAATAGTAAATCATAGTTCTAACCTATCTTCTATTTGTGAGATCCTAAATTCAATAAAGGATAAAGGCCAGTCTTCTCAATGATAACCATAAATAGTTGTTTCAAAAAAAATTGATTATAGTCAGAATATCAATTCTTGGCAAAATGTTTAAAATTATAAAGAGAATCATTTATGAAGTATAAATCAAAAAGTCTACGTAATCCTAAAAAATATCTTGATAAGATCTTCTAAGTAGGCATGGCTAAAATAAAGCTTGATAAAATTAAAAGTTACTTTAAGATAGAAGAATATTCAACATCTAAACCTCCACTAGATCTCAAATAAAGACTTTAAATCTTCAACCTTTCTTCTAGAAATTCAATTGTGAACCACCAAAAAAAGAGAAATAAATGATTCATGCAATGCTAGCTTGGGCCAGTGTATAGATTCATGATCTTAAAAAATTATCCTTTCAGTGTTAGCCAATAAATTGCAAATGAGTTCATAAAAAATATCAAAGAATGGTGGGATGCTAGTGGTACAATGTTTTATGAAAACATATACACTCATCCAAAACTGATCTCTATACTCTGCAATGTTTTAATTTATAAATTTATTGGGACACTTGATAATGATAAAGAAATAAACAAAGCAAAGTTTCTTAAAACCCAATTATGTGATATGACTAGGCTAGATGAATATATGTGTTATATGGAGAATCTATTCTATAATTCTAGAAAAATCTTTAATTCAACGTACAAGATTATATATATAAAATCATTTCTTGAATATTTTGCTACCAAATATAAAGCTTCTATGGGTGAAAATATTCAAACCATGTCTTTTGGAAGGATAAACCAGAACATTAAAATAGTTAATGAAAGGTTATGTGCAGAAAAAAAAGCACAGAAAGAAACTATGAAGTTTCATAAATAGATAAGTGCAAAATTTTGTAATTCTCTAGATGATAATTTTGGTTGTATGGTTGTGCATAGACATAAACAATACACAATAAAGAAGAAATCACATTCTTTTAAATGTTTCTCTGGAAAAGATTTTACTTATAATAAGCCTTAGAAGCCTAGATATAAATCTAGACAAAAGAAATTTCATCCAAAAAGAATATTAAAAAAAAGAAATATAGTTATCAAAAGAAGCTTGTTAATTATTTCATCTATCAAGGTGAGCAGTATGATAATAAACGTTCTAATAGGAAAAAAAATCTAAAAAGATTAATTTTCTAAAAATATATAGAATTGATGAAGATGAATATGTATTAGTATCAGAAGAAGATAAAATTTAATATGAATCAGATATTTTATGGGAAGTATCTAATAGTGATAGAACTGATAATAAAATAATATGCATCTAATTGAAATGAATCAGAAGATGAATTATATGATTATGATTTTGACATAAGATTTTAGACTCATATGATTTCTACTCCTTTTCTAGATGCCTTGAGTTTATCTCAACAAATATCTTTCCTTAAAGAACGATATGATACAACCCCTACCTATATGATCTTTGAAAGAGTGTTTTTACAACAACAAATTATAGCTATTGAGTAAAAATACTCTCTTCATTTATCTCAACAAAGAGGCAAAAGATTATTTTGTCTAAAGAATTTCAGTCCAAATATCATAAAATATCTCTGATTGAAGTTGTGTATCAACCTAACACTTATGATAAAGCTACTTGGTGAAAGAAGCATATTTTTAGCTTCAACTCTTCCTAGCCAAAGCTCAGACTACATTATAAGATATCCTCAAATAAGAACCTCTTGTTGATGAACATGAACACCTCTCTGAAAAAGAGCTACTCCAAGTCACTAATGAGATCGAATCTCATTTTAAGGGGGGGAACCTCTCATAATAATTCAAATATACATCAAATATTAATATTCAATACTAATAATCTAGTTTATGAAATTTAGATTAAATGAGATGTTTTTAAACCATATATCTTGGATGTCTTACTTGATACTAGTGTTGATATTTCTCTTGCTAGATATCGTTCTATTCTTGCTGATATGTGAAAAATTGATTTTCATTGATTAACTTTCAATACAAAAATTATGGTTTTAAAATTGTTTACAATTATACCTATTGTGCTTGGTGACTCTATTTATCATTTTAAGATAGAACAGTATGAAACTCGAATGTATGATATGATAATTAGTTTAGATAACTTGGCAAATTTCTATCCTATCACAATTCAACTACATAAAATAATTTTTGTACAAAAATATTCTTTGTACAATAAATCCAGATATGAATGCAGAATTTCATTGAAAGGAAAGCCAAAAAAACTAGTTGACACTAGATGGATACAATATAAAGTAAATCTTTATCATGCTAACATTGATCCAATAATTAAGAATCTTAAAAATGATTATTGTTCTGAAAATCTTTTAGAATTCAGAAGTAGAAAACTATATGAATGTAGAATTGAATTGAAGATGGTAAAATACAAAAATAGTAAAGAAATAGAACCTAAGTTTAAGGCACATCATTCAAGAATGTCTCCTTCATTTAGGGAAGAATGTTTTTAGGAAATAAAATAGTTGAAAGAACAAGGTTTGATAAGAGATTCTAATATCTCTTAGGCATGTGAAATATTTTATGTAAATAAAAGATCAGAGTAGATATGAGGTAAAAAGAAACTAGTTATAAATTATGTTCATCTTAATAAATATGTTTTACTTGTTCAACATCTTATTCCTTCAAAAGATGAAATCTTGTAAAAAATAAATAGAAACAAAGTTTACAGTAAGTTTGATCTAAAATTAGGATTCTGGTAAATACAAGTGGTAGAACAAGATAGGTACAAAATTGTATTTGTCACTCTATTTGGTCAATAAGAATGGAATGTCCTACCCTTTGGATTGAAGACTGCTCCTAGTATATTTCAAGAAATTATGAACAAAATTTTCTCAGCATATTCTAATTTTATCATTGTCTATATAGATGATATATTCATTTTTTTAAGATCACCTAAAGAACATCTTAATCATCTGGAATAATTTTATCAGATTGTGTATGACAATGGTTTGATTTTGTCTGAGAAAAAAATGATAGTTTTCAAAGATGAAATTAAGTTTTTAGGGGTCACTATAAAATCAGAGGAAGTTGTAGTACAAGAACATGTTTTAAAGAATATCAATTTTTTTTGATGAGCTCAAAGATAAAAAATTGCTACAAAGATTTCTTAGCTGTGTAAATTATGTAGTAGGATATTATTATAACATTGCATAGGATAGAATTCTTCTAAATAAAAAGTTATCAAAAAATCCTCTAGTATGGTCTGATGAGATGATAAAAGCTGTTCAAAAGATAAAGCAGAGTTGTCAGAATTTACCACCTCTAATTTTACCTAGTAATGATATAAAAATCATTGAGACAAATACTTCAGATTTATATTCAGGTGCTATTCTTAAAGAAAGATTGTCAGATAGATCAGAGAAGCCCTACAGATTTGTTTTAAAAAAATTTAAATCGGCTTGGAAAAAGTATCACTCTACTTATAAAGAAATTTTTGCTGTTATAAAGATATTCAAGCTTTTATATTTTTTGTGAGATCAGAAAAATTTATTGTTAGATTTGATTTAAATCACTTTATGATTATTCTTCATTCTACTGATAATCTAAAGAAAAGATCTATGAGTAGGTTAATCAGGTGGGCAACTTTTTTGTCATATTTTGACTTCTCTATTGAGCATATTTCTAGAAAAAAATTATCTTACTGATTTTATATCTAGAAAATTTAATTCAGATAATTCAGAATGATCAATTATGATAATGACAATTACTGAAGTGCGTGAAGAGTTTCATCAACATATATAGAGATCCACTCCATCTGTTGCTAATCAATTAACTTATAAAATGAATACTCTCACCAAAAAATCTCATGAAGCCTCTACTGAGCTTAATAACACACATTTGACATGGACATCATAGTTTCAAGAACCTGATGGTAAAAGGTGGTGTTCTACAATAATGTTATATCATGAAGCTAATAATCCAAGGATTACTGGTATAAATAATCCCTTTAAAATTTTTATTTACAGGCATGATTTTTAATTCTTAATTCAATGGTCTACCTTATGGCCAAATTTTAACCCTACTACACAAAATTTTTGGTTATCTTCTAAAATACTAAATTATTTATTTAAATTTTTGGATTATGTTGTTTATGAAAGCTTCTGATGATCTTGATATTAGTATCCCTTCAATTTAATTAAGGAATATATTTATTTCTCTAAGGATACCTTTCAGGATTAAGTTTAAAATATCTTCAATTCAAAATTTTCAAGTTAATCTACATGCTAGCTTAGCTCCTACTCAACCGTTAACTGCTATTTGAAAAAAAATTACAATAAGTCATTAGGTTATATTTCCTCCTACACTTGGCAATCAGATGTTAAGGATTCCTTAAGTGTTATACATAGATCACACCGACTTTGATTTTGATGATGACAATCACTATTCTTCTCAAGGAGAATATGAATTTAATGATGATGATTGATTTAATCTAAAGACTAGTTATGGGGTCTATCCGTAGTTGTAAATATGAGCACGTTAACTCTCTTTTAGTTTTGTGGACCTCACCACTTATAAAATGTAGTATTATATTGGTTGTATCGATAGATTATTTATTTGTATTTTCTTTTTAGGTGGTGTATAGTGGGCCCATAACCCACTAACTTTTGGCATCTTGCATTCTGTCCGTTGATTCAACATCTTGGTGTCAACCATCGATCTTCTCATTTTATCCTATAAATATGAGAAGTTCTTCATGTCATAAGCATCAAATGCCTAGATTCGAGTCTAGAGTCTTAAACTAAGAGTTGTGTCTTATCGAGTCAAGAATAAGCATATGCTATTTGTTTACCCTTTTATAAGAACTTGTGAATCAGAAACTTTTCTTAAGTTTGTTATCTCTTAAGTTTGTTCTGAAAGCTTTGTAAACTCTCTGTATCTGAAGCAATATAGTGATCCTACATTTAATGGTGTATATATATATATATATATATATAAACACCATTAAATATATATATATATATATATATATATATATATATATATATATATATATATATAACATTCTTATATATATGTGTGTGTGTGTGTGTCTGGGTATGCATATCTATATGTTGGTGTATATATATATATATATATATATATGATGGTATATATACATATCTAAATGATACACACACACACACACACACACACACACACACACGTAAAACTCTTATCTTTGTGTCGATCGTCGATCTTCTCATTTCATCCTATAAATATGAGAAGTTCTTCGTGTCATAAGCATCAAATGTCTATAATCGAGTTTAGAGTCTTAAACCAGACTCATGACACATTAGAATATATATATATATATATGATGTAGATATATAATAGATTCTTATATAGAAAGCTTTCAGATATATATATATATATATATATATATATATATATATATATATATATATATATATAAAGCTTTCATATATATATATCTACCATCATATATATGATGGTAGATATATGTATATATACCATCATATATATATATATACACACACACACCAACATATAGACACACACACACACACACACACACACACATATATATAACATTCTTGTGTGTGTGTGTGTGTGTGTGTCTATATGTTGGTGTGTGTGTGTGTGTGTGTATATATATATATATATATATATGATGGTACATATACATATATATATATGATGGTATTATATATGTGTGTGTGTGTGTGTGTGTCACTTAATTGTGAGGAACACAAGTCCGTGCCCGGTTAACTTTTTAACGTGACCGGCGGCAAGCGGGGCACGGGCGCACCATCCGGTACCACGGGGACGGGGGGTCTTGAACACGTGACCGGCAGAGCACGACGGAAATACCTAACCAAATGAGCTATCACCCCCGCCCAGTATATATATATATATATATACATACATATATATATATATATATACATACATACATACATACATACATACATACATACATACATACATACATACATACATATATATATATATATAAAGCTTTCATGAAAGATGAGTTATCTATCATGTTTTTTGATAGAATAAATCAGAATATCAAAGCTGTAAATAATCAGTTGTGTGCTAAAAGAAAAGCCTAAAAAGAAACCCTCAAGTTCTACAAATAAATTAGAGTTAAATTTTGTAACACACTAGATGATAATTTTGGTTTTAGGTGCATAGATGTACACAAATATAGACAATATAGAAGGAAGAGAAAAGACTATTTTGCAAGTGCTCTCCTCAAAAAAAATTTCAAGAAGAAAGACAATGGAAACCTAGATATAAATCTATGAAAAAAATTCATTCCCAAGAAATTTTTTAGAAAAAGAAAATATGAATATTAAAAAAAGTCTATTAAACTTTTCTTGTGACAAGGAGATCATTATGCTAATAAGTGTCCTAATAAGAAGAAGAAATCTAAGAAAGTAAATTTCTTAAAAAATCATGATTTGAATGAAGATGAATGTATTTTGATTTCTGATGAAGAAGCTTTATATGAATCAGATATTATTTGGGATATAGATGAATCAGATAATCAGGTAAACATAAATTTTGTTAGTAGTAACTCTGAACCAAAATCTTCAGATTATGATTTAGAGGTAGGATTTCAGATTCATATAATTTCAAGTCTATTTCCTAATGCACTTACTTTATCCCAAAAAATTTCATATCTAAAAGACAAATATGATCAAACACCTATATATCTGACTTCTAGAAGAATGTCTATTCAATAACAAATTTTTGCATTAGAATAAAAATATCAAATGCAATTGGCCAATGAGAAAAGGCACAAAGAAGTTTTTGCAAAGAAATCTTCTCATATGTTTCTTCATAAGCATTTTAATTCTAAGATTGATGCAACTTATCAGCTTGATACTTATACTAGATCTTTCTAGCATAAGAAAACAACTCATCAGCTCCAGATTTTCTTGGATAAAACTCAGAGAGAATTAGAAACTCTCTTAAAATAAGATGCTCTTACTGATGAAGAGGAAAAATTATTTGAACAAGAAATGATCCAAGTCACAAATGAGATAGAGTCTCATTTTGAGGAGGGATAAAATAGTCATGAATTATATAATAATCAAATCCATCATATTTTTGCATACTTCACAAATAATCATGTTTGTGAAATTTAGATTAAATGGGAAGGTTTCAAGTCTTATAGTCTAGATGTCTTACTAGACATTGGTGTAGATATTTCTCTTGCTAGATTTCATGTTATTATTTTTGACATGTGAAAATCTAATTTTTGTAAGTTAACATTCAACACTAAGACTGTTATATCAGAATTATTTGTATTAGTTCCAATATAGTTTTGAAAATCTATTTATATGTTTAAGGTTATTCAACATGAGATGCCCTCATACGACATGATGATAGGATTAGATAATTTATCAAGCATGTATCCTGTTACTATTCAACCTCATAAAATCATTCTAGTTAACAAGTATTTTTTGTACAAAAAATCCAAATATGAGTGTAGAATACTTTTTAAGAAAAAGCCAAAGAAACCTGTAGATACAAAATGGATCCAACAAAAAGTAAATCTTTGTAGTGCTAGTATTGATCCCATCATTAAGAAAATAAAAAAGGATTGTTTTTCATAAAACCTTTTAGCCTTTCAGTCTAGAAAAGTTCATGAATGTAGAATAGAATTAAAAATGATTAAAGATAAAAATAGAAAATATGTCAAGCTTAAGTTTAAAACTCACCACTTAGGTATGTCTCTTAGCTTACGTGAAGAATGTTTTAGAGAAATTGATCAATTCAAGAAATAAGGATTAATTAGAGATTCTACTAGTCCTTGGGCATGTGAAGCTTTCTATGTAAATAAAAGATCAAAATAAGTCAGAGGAAAAAAAATATTAGTGGTGAATTATGTATCTTTATAAAGTATGTAATCCCAGTCCAACATCTTATTATTTTAAAAGATGAAATTCTTAAAAGAATCAATAGGATCAAGGTATATAGTAAGTTTGATTTAAAATCTAGATTTTGGCAGATACAAGTTGTAGAGTAGCACAGGTATAAAATAACTTTTATCACTCTATTTGGACATTATGAATGGAACATTCTTCCTTTTGGTTTCAAAATTTCTCCAAGTATATTTTAGGACATGATGAACAAAATCTTTACATCTCATTCTGAATTCTTAATTGTTTATATTGATGATATTTTGGTATTCTCTAAATCTTCAAAAGATCATATAGATCATCTTGAATTTTTTTATTAAACTATATATGAAAATGGCTTGGTACTTTCTAAAAAGAAGAAGATCATGTTCAAAAATGAAATAGAATTCTTAAGTGTTATCATAAAATCTAGGAAAATTGCTATTCAGGAACATATCTTAAGAATAATTAAGAATTTCTCTGATATTCTTATAGATAAGAAAATGCTTCAAAAATTTCTTGATTGTGTAAATTATGTAGTCGATTACTACTATAATATTACTTAAGATAGATTACTGCTCAATAAAAGATTATCTAACAATCCTCCTACATGGAACAATGAAATGACTAAGGTAGTTCAGAGAATTAAACAAAATTGTCAGAAACTTCCTCCATTATCTTTACTTGGTAATGGTTTGAAGATTATAGAAGCTGATGCATCTAAAAAATATAGGGTGTAGTGTAAAAATAAAAGTTGGTAGATGGTACAGAAAAACCATATAGATTTGCTTCAAGAAGTTTCAAACAAGCATAGAAGAATTATCATTCAACTCATAAAATTTTTTTAGCTGCAATAAAAGCTATTCAAGCTTTTATGTTCTTTATTAGATCTAAGAAATTCTTGCTTAGATCTGATTTGAATAATTTTATGAATATTATAAATTCTTCTAATAATCTAAAAAAAAGTGTTGTTAACATGTTAATCAGTTGGGCTACATTTTTATCAAATTTGGATTTCACAGTAGAGCATATTACTAGAAAAAGAAATTGCTTAGCAGATTTTGCATCCAAAGAAGCAAATTTAGAATATTCAGTCAACATGGTTATGACATAAATACATGAATAATTCCATGAACATATTTGGCAATCAATTCATTTAGTGGTCAATCAGTTAAAAAATAAAACCAATGCTCTGATAAGAAAATTCAATGAAATCTTTATTGATCTTAATAATTCACATCTAGGATGAACATCTCAATTTCAAGAACCTAATGGTAAAATATGATCTTCAATAATTATGCTCTATCATGAAAATAAAAATTCTAGACTGTGTGGACCCAATAATCCATTAAAAAATTTCATACTAAGGCAAGGATTTGAGTTTTTTATCCAATGGTCTTCTTTCTAGTAATAATATAATCATGCAAGGGAATTTTTTTGGTTATCTAATAAAATTTCAGATCATTTAAAAGAATTTCTAGAATATGTTCTTCCTCTCAAGGTATCTAAAGAACCTGATGTGTATATTGCTCCAAATCAAATAAGAAATATTTTTATTGCTCTAAAGATTCCTTTCAAGATAAAATTTGAATTGTTTTTAGTTTAGAATCATCAGATAAATTTGGACTGTATTTTGTTTCCAGCCCAATCGTTAGCAGCTCTATGGAAAAGGTTTACCATTACCCATGAAGTTGTATTTCCTCCTACACTTCCAGGTCATCTAGTTCATGTTTCATCAGCTATGTACCTTGATTATGATGATCATACTAAATAAAATATGATATTCTCTCTATTTTTAAATCATCATTATGACTATAAAGATAATCATTACTCCCCACAAGGAGAATATGAATTTGTTGATGATGACTAATGTAATTGAATGACTACTTACAGGGTCTATCCATAGGCATGAACTTGGACATGATATCCCTTTATATATTTTGTGGATCTCACCACTATCTAAAGGTGGTATTCTATTATCCGTGTTGACAGATGCTTTGTACTATTTGGAAATGCGTAGTGGACCCTTTTTCCCACTATTTTATTGATTTTATTTATTATCATTTTTCTTGCATCTTGAAGACAACCAATTGATCCTTTCTCCATCCATCTATAAATAGAGGAGGCTCTTTGTATTTCATTTAGGTTTTGCTAGAGATCAGAGTCTGAGTCTAGTTTGTGTCTAAGAAAGCATATGCTCTTTGCTTGCCCTTTTCAAGATCTTACAAATCAAAAGCTTTCTTTTAGGAAGTCCATCAAGTCTTTTTAAGTATGTCTCAAATATCTTCTGTATCCTTTGTGTGCTAAATATAGATCCTATACTCGCATGCCTATACATTTACCCTTTTAGTATTAGAGCAACCAACTTATGATATATATATATATATATATATATATATATATATATATATATGTATGTATGTATGTATGTATGTATGTATGTATGTATGTATGTATGTATGTATGTACATACATACATCTGATATATATATATATATATATATATATATGTAAAATATACATATATGGAGATAATGAGACCTATTTTATACTCATTTAAATAATGAAATGCTAGAAAATTCCCATCTCATGAAGATGTTATAAGGTGCATTAACTTATATGGAAATTTATGTGGTTGAAAGGGATAATGAGGCATTGTGAGAGACTTGAACATAAAGGTCATGGGATATGGTTTTGATACACATCACTAGGCTTTATACGATGAACTAAAAGGGACTTGATCATCCTTCACATTGCTAGGGGTGCTTCTTCCCACCTATATATATATATATTCACCAATTAAAAGCTCAGATTAAATACAAGTTTCTTCATATAGGTGTTGTTATTATTGGTATTTTTCTTTTATTTCATAGAGGTCTTAATGTTAGTCTCTTAGGTTGTATCCTTGATAATCAATATACTGGTTTTAGTTTTTGCTTACAAAGTGCTATCCAGACTAGTTTACATGATGGCCCTGTATATACAACTGCATATCCTAACTACTTTGTTGCCATTCATGATCAAGATAATATCAAAAAAGTACTAAAGCTTTTTATTCAAACCCATGATTTAGAAATGATCCCTGGATCTTGTCCTCTTGCTATTAAATATCAGGCCATGTATCGATTAACAAATATCTTACACCCTATTGTTAAACACATTCCTACACAAGGAAAAAGTGTGGTGTGCTAAGCTACTAAAAATAGTCAAATCATTCTAGTCAAATCTATATCTTGGACCGATTTAAAATTTATTAGAAAATAGATTATTGATACAAATTTTGTTTAGAAGCCTAGAATATCTTTATCTCTCACTACCTCTGTCAAAGACTTCCCTGATAAATCTATAATCAGATTTGATTCTCATAATAGGTTAAAATATCATATGCAAGCTCTGCAATTATAATCATCTCAATCCTCTTGTAGTAATCCCTATCTACATTTGAGAAAGATTAAAGATCCTCAGGTAGACTCTTTCTATTGTACTAACTGTCAAAAGATAATCAACCATCCAAATCAATCTAGTATCCATATGACTAGAAGAGATTTGGATCTAGAGAAATTGCTAGAGAAAAATAAAATACTTGTAGCTGAGGTTAAGAAAATTAATATGGAGGGAACATCATCTAAAAAAATAGGTCATATCTAGAAAACTCTATTAGGAGATGAATCTTATATAGAGAAAGGTTTTCCAAAACTTGAATATTTCAATCAATATTCTCTTGATGGAAAGTTTAGAGCCCAAATATATTATTTAAGGTCTACAGACAAAAGCCTTGATCAGTCCACAGAAATAAAGTTGATGAACTGAATTAACTTGGCAACTAAATATTTAAACAATAAGGTATCTGAAATATAAGAGAGTTTGTCTCAAGTTTCAAAGCTACTTAAAAGTATAGACTTATATCAGAAAGAAAATATTATTCAAACCATTGGTAACCTACATGAATCCACTGCTACTCATCATACTCAAATCATACAAAAGCTTGATGATTTTGTTACTAGTCTAAGAAATTAGTAGCAGATTATATTTGATAGTTTATCCTTTGAAAATAAAGTTATTCATCAAAATCCAAATATAGATAAAATACTGCCTCAGATAAAAGTCATTGAATAAAAACAAACTTAGATTCATAAAAGTATAAGTCAGATAAGTTCCATTTCAGATAGTATTGTTAGAGAAATGGTAGAATAAGCTCCTAATGTCTCCTCCATTCCATAAATCTTAGAGGTCTTGAAAAAACTTGAATAACATCCTAGATAGATTGAACCATCCAAAGAGTTTATTGTTCTTCATGATGAAGATTATACCAAAAGCACTGAAACCTGGTAAGATATGCTTAAAATTCAAAGAGGATCCTTTAAAAAGGCTAAGGCTAAGAGTTTGTCAGACACATAAAAATCTTTGGATAAATTTTTTCAGATAGGTATGGTTAAAATAGAACCTCATGAAGCAAAAGCATACTTCAATCCTAAAATTAGTTCTTCTTCCAGACCTCCCCTAGATTCTCAGATAAGAACTATGAACTTACAACCATTCTTTTGGAAGTTTAATTATGAACCTCCAGAGAAAAGAAAAGAAATGATACATGCTATGTTAGCTTGGATAAATGTATAAATTTATGATATTAAAAAATATCCCTTTATAGTTACTAAATAGATATCATATAGATTCATAGGCAACATCAATGAATAGTGGGATGCATGTGGTGAATCATTTCATACTATTATTTATTCTCATGATCAACCAATTTCTACATTATGTAATGCATTGTTATCAAAATTTGTAGGCACACTTGATAATAAGAAGGAATCTAATAAATTTAAATTCATGAAAGCACAATTATGTGACATAACAAGGATAGATGAATATATGTGCTACATGGAAAACTTATTTTACAACACTAATGAAATATTTAATCCTACATACAAGTTAAGATATATTAAATATTTTCTAAAGTATTTTGTAAGAAAGTATAAAGTTGTCATGAAAGATGAGTTATCTACCATGTCTTTTGGTTGAATAAATCAAAATATCAAAGTTATAAATAATTAGTTGTGTGCTGAAAGAAAAGATCAAAAGGAAACCATCAAGTTTCACAAATAAATTAGAGTTAATTTTTTCAACACACTAGATGATAATTTTGGTTTTGGGTGCATATATGCACATAAATACAGAAAGTATAAAAAGAAGAAAAAATACTATTCTTGCAAGTGCTCTCCTCAACAAAAAATTCAATAAGAAAGATAATGGAAACCTAGATATAAATTTAGAAAAAAGAAATTCATTTCCAATAGAATTTTTAGAAAAAGAAAACATGGATATCAAAAAAAGCCTGTTAAATGTTTCTTGTGCCAAAGAGATCATTATGATAATAAATATCCTAATAAGAAGGAATCTAAGAAAGTAAATTTTTCAAAAAGCCATGATTTGAATGAAGATGAATATATTTTGATTTCTGATGAAGAAGCTGTATATGAATCAGATATTATTTAGGATATAGATGAATTAGATAATCAGGTCAACATAAATTTTAACAGTAGTAACTTTGAACAAGAATCTTTAGATTATGATTCAGAGGTAGGGTTTCAGATTCATATGATTTCAAGTCCATTTCGTTATGCACTTATTTTATCCCAGAAACTTTCATATATGAAAGACAAGTATGATCAAACACATGTATATCTGATTTCTACAAGAATGTCTATTCAACAACAAATTTCTACATTAGAACAAAAATATTAAATGTAATTGGCCAATGAAAAAAGGTAAAAAGTTCTTGCAAAAAAATCTT
The DNA here is from genome assembly GCA_037957365.1 of Torreya grandis. NCBI lineage: Eukaryota > Viridiplantae > Streptophyta > Pinopsida > Cupressales > Taxaceae > Torreya > Torreya grandis. Next base: position 567,968 of record JARHVA010000053.1, on the reverse strand, counting down.
CCCATATGTTTCCTCATGAGCATTTTAATTCTAAGATTGACACAGCTTATCATCTTGATACTTATGCTGGATATTTTTGGCATACGAAAAGAATTCATCAGCTCCAAATTTTCTTGGATAAAGCTTAGAGAGAATTAGAAAATCTCTTAAAAGAAGAAGCTCTTGCTGATGAAGAGGAAGAATTATTTGAGCAAAAATTGGTCCAAGTCACAAATGAGATAGAGTCTCATTTTGAAGATGGGAAAAATAGTCATGAATTATAGAATAATCAAATCCATCAAATTTTTGCACACTTCCCAAATAATTTTATTTATGAAATTTAGATTAAATGGAAAGGTTTCAAGCCTTATATTCTAGATGTCTTACTAGATACTGGTGTAGATATTTTTCTTGCTAGATTTCATGCTATTCTTTCTGACATGTGGCAATCTAATTTTTATAAGTTAAACATTCAATAATAAGACTGTTATATCAAAATTATCTGCATTCGTTCTAGTATAGTTTAGAGAATCTATTTATATGTTTAAGGTTATTCAACATGAGATGCCCTCATACGACATGATGATGGATCAAATAATTTGTTAATCTTGTATCCTATTACTATTCTATCTCATAAAATCATTCTATCTAATAGGTATTATTTGTACAAAAAATCCAAATACGAGTGTAGAATACTTATAAAGGAAAATTCGAATAAAGCTGTATATACAAGATGGATCTAGCAAAAAATAAATCTTTGCAGTGCTAGTATTGATCCCATCATTGAGAAAATAAAAAAAAAGATTATTATTTAAATTTTTTTTAGCCTTTTAGTCCATAAAATTTCATGAATGCAGAATATAATTAAAAATAAAAATGAAAAAGATGTCGAGCCTAAGTTCAAAGCTCACCACTCAGGTATGTTTCCTAACTTACGTGAAGAATATTTTAGAGAAATTGATCAATTAAAAAAATAATGATTAATTAGAGATTATACTAGTCCTTGGCCATGTGAAGCTTTCTATATAAATAAAAGGTCAAAACAAGTCAGAGGAAAGAAAATATTAGTGGTGAATTATGTACGTCAGAATAAGTATGTAATCCTAGTCCAACATCCTATTCCTTCAAAAGATAAAATTCTTCAAAGAATCAATGGGAGCAAGGTATACACTAAGTTTGATTTAAAATCTAGATTTTGATAGATACAGGGTGCAAAGTAGGATAGGTATAAAATAGATTTTATCACTCTATTTGGAAATTATAAATGAAATGTTCTTCCTTTTGGTTTAAAAACTACTCCAAGTATATTTCAAGAGATGATAAACAAAATCTTTGCATCTCATTCTGAATTCATAATTGTTTATATTGATGATATTTTGGTATTCTCTAAATCTCCAAAAGATCATATAGATCATCTTAAATTTTTGGCTTGGTACTTTTTGAAAAGAAGATGACGGTGTTTAAAGATGAAATTGAATTCCTAAGTGTTATCATAAAATTTGGGGAAATTGCTATTTAAGAACACATCTTAAAAAATATTAAGAATTTATTTGATATTCTTATAAACAATAAAATGCTTCTAAGATTTTTTAATTATGTAAATAATGTAGCTAGATACTATTATAATATTGCTCAAGATAGATTGCTAATCAATAAAAGATTATCCAAAAATCCTCCTGCATGGAACAATGAAATAACTAAGACAGTTCAGAGAATTAAACAAAATTGTCAGAAACTTCATCCATTATCTTTACTTGGCAATGGTTTGAAGATTATAAAAGCTAATGCATCTAAAAACTTTATGGGTGTAGTTTTAAAAGAAAAATTGGTAGATGGTATAGAGAAACCCTATAGGTTTTTTTTAGATAGTTTCAAACAAGCACAAAAGAATTATCATTCAAATCATAAATAAATTTTAGCTGCAATAAAAGCTATTCAAATTTTTATGTTCTTTATTAGATTTGAAAAATTCTTGCTTAGATTTGATTTGAATAATTTTATGAGTATTTTAAATTATTTTGATAATCTAAAAAAATGTGCTACTAATAGGTCAATCAGGTGAGCTACATTTATATCAAATTTTGATTTCACAGTAGAGCATATTGCTAGAAAAAGGAATTGCTTAGAAGATTTTGCATCTAGAAAAATAAATTCAGAATATTAAGTCAGCATGGTTGTGACAGAAATATGGAAAGAATTCTATGAACATATTTGGTGATCAACTTCTTCAATGGCCAATAAGTTGAAAATTGAAGCCAAGCTTTAGTAAGAAAATTTTATGAAGCCTCTGTTGATCTTAATAATTCACATCTATGATGGACATCTCAGTTTCAAGAACCTAATGGTAAAAGATGGTCTTTAGTAATTATGATCTATCATGAAAATAAAAATCTTCGACTATGTGGACCCAATAATCTATTTAAAAATTTCATACTATGGCAAGGATTTGAGTTCCTTATCTAGTGGTCTTATTTCTGACCACAATATAATCTGACAAGGGAAAATTTTTGGTTATCTAATGAAATTCTAGATTATTTAAAAGAATTTCTAGACTATGTTTTTCCTCTCAAGGCATCTGAAGAACTTGATGTGCATATTACTCTAGATCAATTAAAGAATATTTTTATTACTCTAAAGATTCTTTTAAGGATAAAATTTGAATTGTTTTTAATTCAGAATCTTTAGATAAATTTGCATAGTAGTTTGTTTCTAGCCCAACCTTTAGCATCTCTATAGAAAATGTTTTCCATTACCCATTAAGATGTATTTCCTCCTACACCTCTAGGTCATCTAGTTCATGTTCTATCAGCTATGTACCTTGATGATGATGATCATATCAAAGAGAATATGATATTCTTTCCATTTTGAGTTCATCATTATGATTTTGAAGATAATCATTACTCCCCATAAAGAGAATATGAATTTGTTGATGATGACTAATATAATTGAATGACTACTTATGAGGTCTATTCATAGGCATGAACGTGGACACGATATCCCTCTATATCTTTTGTGGACCTCACCACTATCTAAAGATGGTATTCTATTAGTCGTGTTGATAGATGCTTTGTATTATTTAAAGGTACGTAGTGGACCCTTTTTCCCACTACTTTATTGCTTTTATTTATGATTGTTAATCTCACATCTTTAATACAATCATTGATCTCTTCTCTATCCATCTATAAATAGAGGAGGCTCTTCGTATTTCATTCAAGTTTTACTAGAGATCAAAGGCTGAGTCTAGTTTGTGTCTAAGGAAGTGTATGCTCTTTGCTTGTCCTTTTCAAGATCTTGTAAATCAAAATATTTCTTTTAGGAAGTCCATCAAGTCTATTTAAATTTGTTTCAAATATATTCTATATCCTCTTTGTGCTAAATATTGATCTTATACTCACGTGCTAGTTTGGATAGCACTTTGTAAGCATGAACTAAAACTAGTATGTCGATTATCAAAGATACAACTTAAGAGACTAACATTAAGATCTCTATGAAATAAAGAAAAAATACCAATAGTAACAACTATATGAAGAAATTGATATTTAGTCTGAGATTTTAATTGGTGAATAGTTTTAGTATCTATAATTTGAAGATGATACTTATAATCATTATTTTACTTAACTTTGATGATGTTTTTAGAAACTTTAATATTAGTTTTAGCAAGCAGATAAAAAGGAGAAAGATTATCATATATTTATGTGGCTTTTAGAGTAGGAAATTTCCATTTAGGGCTAAGATTTTCTTCATTAATTTTTACATTTACTTCATTTACAGTGTAAGATGAATCAAGAAATATATCAAAAAGAGAGACCATATCAGTTGTACCTATGTTATCTACAATTATCTGGTTTGATGCATTCATAATCTTCATATTGTTGATACTATATAGATCCTCAATGATGACTTCCTCATAGCTTTTACAGGATCATTCCCTTCCCTATCATCAGAAGAAAAATGGATATAGAATGTCATAATAGAAATAAGATAGAATATAGGTAACAAAAGATATTATATTATATTGATATATCAAAATGTTTATAGAAAATATAATAGGACATGGCTTTGATACCAAAAAGGTACATGATGGTCCTATATACACAACCACATATCCTAACTACCCTATTTCCATTCATGATAAAGACAATCTCAACAAAGTACTAAAGATTTTTATTCAAACCCATGGTTTAGAAATGATCCCTAGATCTTGTCTTCTTGCTATTAAATATTGGCTCATGTATCACTTAATAAATACTTTACACTCTATTATTAAACATAGTCTTGTACAAGGAAAAAACATGGTGTGTCGAGCTACAAAAAATAGTCAAATCATTCCAGTCGAATCTATATCCTAAACCGATTTGAAATTTTCAAGAAAATATATTATTGATACAGATTTTGTTTAGAAGCTTAGAAGATATTTATCTCTGGCTACCTCTATCAAAGACTTACCTGATAAATCTATAATCAGATTTAATTCTCAAAATGGATTAAAATATCATATGCAAGCTCTATAGCTATAATCATCTCAATCCTCTAGTAGTAATCCCTATCTACATTTGAGAAAGATTCATGATCTTTAGGTGGACTCTTTCTATTACACCGAATGTCAAAATATAATCAACCATCTAAATCAATCCAGTATCCATATGACTAGAAGAGATTTGGATCTAGAGAAACTGCTAGAGAAAAATAAAAAATTAATAGATGAGGTTAAAAAAATTAATATGGAGGGAACATCATCTGAAGAAATAGGCCATATCTGGAAAAATCTATTAGGAGATGAATCTTATACAGAGAAAAGTTTTCTAGAACTTATAGATTTTAATCAGTATTCTCCTGATGACAAATTTAGAGCCCAAATGTATTATTTAAGATCTACAGACAAAAGCATTGATTAGTCCACAGAAAAAAAGTTGATGAACTAAAATAACTTGGCAACTAAATGTCTAAATAATAAGGTCTCTAAAATACAAGAGAGTTTGTCTCAAGTTTTAAAGCTGCTTAAAATTATAGACTTATATCAGAAAAAAATTATTCAAGACATTGGTAACCTGCATGAATCCACTGCAACTCATCATATTCAAATCATATAAAAGCTTGATGATCCTGTTACTAATCTACGAAATCAGCAGTAGATAGTATTTGATAGTTTATCCTCTAGAAATAAAGTCATTCAATAAAATTTAAATATGGATAAAATACTGCCTCAGATAGAAGTCATTGAAGAAAAATAAACTCAGATTCAACAAAGTATAAGTCAGATAAGTTTCATTTCAGATAGTATTGTTAGAAAAATGGTAGAACAAGCTCCTAAAGTCTCCTCCATTCTAGAAATCTTAGAGGTCTTGAGAAAATTTGAATAACATCCTAGACAGATTGAACCATCTAAAGAGTCTATTTTTCTTCATGATGAAGATTATACCAAAATCATTGAAACCTGGCAAGATGTGCTTAAAATTCAAAGAGAATCCTTTAAAAAAGCTAAGACTAAGAGTTTGCCAAACACAAAAAAATATTTGGATAAAATTTTATCAAATAGGTATGGCTAAAATATAACCTCATGAAGCAAAAACATACTTCAATCCTGAAATTATTTCTTCCAGGCCTCCCCTAGATTCTAAGATAAGAACTATAAACTTACAACCATTCTTTTGGAAGTTTAATTGTGAACCTCTAGAGAAAAGAAAAGAAATGATACATGCTATGTTAGTTTGGACAAATGTACAAATTTATGATATGAAAAAGGATCCCTTTACATTTTCTCAATAGATATCAAATGGATTCATAGGAAACATCAAAGAATGGTGGGATGCATGTGGTGAATCATTTCACACTACCATTTATTCTCATGATTAACCAGTTTTTGCATTATGTAATGCATTGTTATCAGAATTTGTAAGCACACTTGATAATGAGAAGGAAGCTAGTAAATCTAAATTCATGAAAGCAAAATTATGTGACATGACAAGGATAGATGAATATATGTGCTACATGAAAAAAATGTTTTATAACACTAGTGAAATATTTAATCCTGCATACAAGTTAAGATATATTAAATATTTTTTAGAGTATTTTGTAAACAAGTATAAAGATGTCATGAAAGATGAGTTATCTACCATGTCTTTTGGGAGAATATATCAGAATATCGAAGCTGTAAATAATCAGTTGTGTGTTGAAAGAAAAGCCCAAAAAGAAACCCTCAAGTTTCATAAACAAATTGGAACTAAATTTTGTAACACACTAAATGATAATTTTGGTTTTGGGTGTATAGATGCACATAATTACATACAGTATAAAATGAAGAAAAATGACTATTCCTACAAGTGTTCTCCTTAGAAATTTTTTCAAGAAAGACAATGGAGGCCTAAATATAAATCTAGAAAAAAGAAATTCATTCCCAAGAGAATTTTTAGAAAAAGAAAACATGGATATCAAAAAAAATTTGTTAAATATTTTTTGTGTCAAGGAGATCATTATGCTAATAAGTGTCCTAATAAGAAGGAATCTAAGAAAGTAAATTTCTTAGAAAGCCATAATTTTAATGAAGATGAATATATTTTTATTTTTGATGAAGAAACTTTATATGAATCAGATATTATTTGAGATATAGATAAATCAAACAATTAGGTCAACATGAATTTTTTTAGTAGTAATTCTGAACCAGAATCTTCAAATTATGATTCAGATGTTGGGTTTCAAATTCATATGATTTCAAGTCCATTTCCTGATGCACTTACTTTATCCCAGTAACTTTCATATCTGAGAGACAAGTATGATAAAAAACTTGTATATCTAATTTCTACAAGAATGTCTATTTAACAACAAATTTTTGCATTAGAACAAAAATATTAAATGCAATTGGCCAATGATAAAAGAAAAAAATAAGTTCTTGCAAAGAAATCTTCTCATGTGTTTCCTCATGAGCATTTTAATTCTAATATTGACGTAGCTTATCAACTTGATACTTATGCTAGATCTTTCTAGCATAAAAAAAGAATTCATCAAGTCCAAATTTTTATAGATAAAACTCAAAGAGAATTAGAAAGTCTCTTACAATAAGAAGCTTTGGGTGATGAAGAGGAATAATTATTTGAACAAAAATTGGTCTAAGTCACAAATGAGATAGAGTCTCATTTTGAGGAGGGGAAAAACATTCATGAATTATAGAATAATCAAATCCATTATATTTATGCACACTTCACAAATAATCATATTAGTGAAATTTAGATTAAATGGGAAGGTTTCAAGCCTTATAGTCTAGATGTCTTACTAGACACTGGTGCAGATATTTCTCTTGCTAGATTTCATGTTATTCCTTTTGACATGTGGCAATATGATTTTCATAAGTTAACATTCAATACTAAGACTTTAATATCAAAATTATCTGCATTAGTTTCAATATAGTTTGGAAAATCTATTTATATGTTTAAGATTATTTATCATGAGATGTCCTCATACAACATGATGATAGAATCAGATAATTTGTCAAGCTTATATCTTGTTACTATTCAACCTCATGAAATCATTCTGGCTAACAAGTATTCTTTGTAAAAAAAATCTAAATATGAGTGTAGAATACCTTTTAAGGAAAAGCCAAAGAAAGCTGTAGATACAAGATGGATCTAGCAAAAAATAAATCTTTGTAGTGCTAGTATTGATCCCATCATTAAGAAAATTAAAAAGGATTACTGTTCAAAAAATTCTTTAGCCTTTAAGTCTAGAAAAGTTCATGCATATAAAATAGAATTAAAAATGATTAAAGATAAAAATGGAAAAGATGTTGAGCCTAAGTTTAAAGCTCACCACTCAGGTATGTCTCCTAGCTTACGTGAAGAATGTTTTAGAGAAATTGATCAATTAAAGAAACAAGGATTAATTAGAGATTCTACTAGTCCTTGGGCATGTGAAGCATTCTATGTAAATAAAAGATTAGAACACATTATAGGAAATAAAAGATTAGTGGTGAATTATGTACCTCTGAATAAGTACGTAATCTTAGTCCAACATCTTATTCCTTTAAAAGATGAAATTATTTAAAGAATAAATGAGGGCAAGGTATACAATAAGTTTGATTTAAAATATAGATTTTGGTAGATACAATTTGTAGAGCAAGATAGGTATAAAACAAATTTTATCAATCCATTTGGACATTATGAATGGAACATTCTTCCTTTTGATTTAAAAATTGATCCAAGTATATTTTAGGAGATGATGAAAAAAATATTTGCATCTCATTTTGAATTCATATTTGTTTATATAGATGATATTTTGGTATTCTCTAAATCTCCAAAATATCATATAGATCATTTTGAAATTTTTTATCAAACTGTATATGAAAATGGCTTGGTACTTTCTGAAAAGAAGATGCCAGTGTTCAAAGATGAAAATGAATTCTTAGGTGCTATCATAAAATTTAGAGAAATTACTATTCAGAAACATATCTTAAAAAATATTAATAATTTTTTTGATATTTTTATAGACAAGAAAATGTTTCAAAGATTTCTTGGTTGTGTAAATTATGTAACCGATTACTACTAGATTATTGTTTAGGATAGATTGTTGTTCAATAAAATATTGTTCAAAAATCCTCCTACATGGAAAATGAAATGACTATGGCAGTTTAGAGAATTAAATAAAATTATCAGAAACTTCCTCCATTATCTTTACCTGGTAATGGTTTGAAGATTATAGAAGATAATGCATCTAAAAACTTTTTGAGTGTAATGTTAAAAGAAAAATTGGTAGATGGTATAGAAAAACCTTGTAGGTTTAATTCAGGAATTTCAAACAAACACATAAGAATTATCATTAAACTCATAAATAAATTTTAGCTGCAGTAAAAGATATTAAAGTTTTTATGTTTTTTATTAGATCTAAGAAATTCTTATTTAGATCTGATTTAAATAATTTTATGAGTATTTTAAATTCTTTTGATAATCTAAAAAAAGGTACTACTAGCAGGTTAACCATGTTGGCTACATTTCTATAAAATTTTGATTTCATAGTAGAGCATATTGCTAGAAAAAGAAATTGCTTAATAGATTTTACTTCTAGAAAAGCAAATTCAGAATATTTAGTTAGCATGGTTGTGATAGAAATATGAGAAGAATTCCATAAACATATTTGGTGATCAACTCCTTCAGTGGCCAATTAGTTAAAAAATAAAGCCAATGCTCTGGTAATAAAATCCTATGAATCCTCTATTGATCTTAATAATTCACATCTAGGATGGACATCTCAGTTTCAGAACCTAATGGTAAAATATGGTCTTTAGCAATTGTACTCTATCATAAAAATAACAATCCTAGACTGTGAGGACCCAATAATCCATTTAAAAATTTTATACTAAGGCAAGGATTTGAGTTTCTTATCTAGTGGTTTTTTTTATGACTAAAATATAATATGGCAAGGGAAATTTTTGGTTATTTGATGAGATTCTAGATTATTTAAAAGAATTTCTAGACTATGTTCTTCCTCTCAAGGCATTTGAAGAATCTGATGTGCATATTGCTCCAGATCAACTAAGGAATATTTTTATTGCTCTAAAGATTCATTTCAAGATAAAATTTGAATTATTTTTAGTTTGGAATCATCAAATAAATTTTCACAGTAGTTTGTTTCCAGCCCAACTGTTAACAACTCTATGGAAAAGGTTTACCATTACCCATGAAGCTGTATTTCCTCCTACACCTCTAGGTCATCTAGTTCATGTTATATCAGCTATGTACCTTAATGATGATGATCATATCAAATAAAATATGATATTCTCTCCATTTATAGATCATCATTATGACTCTGAAGATCATCATTACTCCTCACAAGGAGAATATGAATTTGTTGATGATGAATAATGTAATTGAATGACTACTTATAGGGTCTATCCATAGGTGTGAATGTGGGCATGATATCTCTCTATATTTTTTGTGGACCTCACCACTATCTAAAGGTGGTATTCTATCAGTAGTGTTGATAGATGCTTTGTACTATTTGGTAGTGCATAGTGGACCCCTTTCCCACTACTTTATTGCTTTTATTTATGATCATTGATCTTGCATCTTGAAGACAACCATTGATATATTCTCTATCTGTCTATAAATAGAGAAGGCTCTTTGTAATTTATTCAATTTTTGCTAGAGATTAGAGTCTGAGTCTACTTTGTGTCTAAGGAAGCGTATGCTCTTTGCTTGTCTTTTTCGAGATCTTGTAAATCAAAAACTTTCTTTTATGAAGTCCATCAAGTCTATTTAAGTCTTTCTCAAATATATTTTGTATCTTTTGTGTGCTAAATATCGATCCTATACTCACTTGCCTATGCGTGTACCCTTTTGGTATCAGAGCACTTGTTATATATATATATATGTATATATAAATTTTATATATATCCCATAAGGGTATATATATATTATATATATTAGTTATATATATAGAGTTAGATACATGATTACCTATATATATATAAACAAATCATATATATATTATAGATATACATATGGCCTATATATATGTATGGATAGATGATCTTTGTAATTAATGAATAAAATATATTTCTAGTAATATCATATATATACAAATGTGTCATATAGGGAACATCATTTGAAGAATAGGTCATATCTAGTAAACTCCATTAGGAGACAAATCTTATATAGAGAAAGGTTTTTCAAAACTTGCAAATTTCAATCAGTATTCTCCTGATGACAAGTTTAGAACCCAAATGTATTATTTAAGGTTTATAGACAAAAGCCTTGATCAATCCACAAAAATAAAGTTGATGATCTAGAATAACTTAACAACTAAATGTTTAAACAATAACATCTCTGAAATATAAGAGAGTTTGTCTCAAGTTTCAATGCTGCTTAGAAGTATATATATATATATATATAGGTTATAATTTGTGGATATATATGTGTATATATATTTTATAGATATCTTCTCTTAGATATATATGTATATTATGAAGATATTAAAGGACTAAAGCTTTTTCTTCAAACTCATGGTTTATAAATGATCCCTAGATCTTGTTCTCTTACTATTAAATATCAGGTCATGTATCAATTAACAAATACATTACACCGTACTATTAAACACAATCTCACACAAGAAAAAAGTGTGGTGTGCTAAGCTACTAAAAATAGTCAAATCATTTCATCCGAATCTATATCCTGGACTGATTTGAATTTTTTTTAAAAATGGATTGTTGATACAGATTTTGTTTAGAGATATAGAAGATATTTATCTTTGGCTACCTCTATCAAAAAATTTCCTAATAAATCTATAATCAAATTTGATTCTCATAATGGGTTAAAAGATCATATGCAAGCTCTACAGTTACAATCATCCCAATCCTCTTGTAGTAATCCTTGTCTACATTTGAAAAAGATTCATGATCCTCAGGTGGACCTTTTCTATTGCACTGAATATCAAAAGATAATCAACTATCCAAATCAATCCAATATCCATATGAATAGAAGAGATTTGGATCTAGAGAAACTGCTAGAGAAAAATAAAAAACTTATAGCTAAGGCTGAGAAAATTAATATGAAGGGAATATCATTTGAAAAAATAGGCCATATCTGGGAAACTCCATTAGGAGACAAATCTTATACAGAGAAAGGTTTTCCAAAATTTGTAGATTTTAATTAGTATTCTCTTGATGGCAAATTTAGAGCCCAAATGTATTATTTAAGGTCTACAAACAAAATCCCTGATTAGTCCACAAAAACAAAGTTGATGAACTAGAATAACCTGGCAACTAAATGTTTAAACAATAAGGTCTCTAAAAGACAAGAGAGTTTGTCTCAAATTTCAAAGATGCTTAGAAGTTTAGACTTAGATTAGAAAGAAAATATTAATCAAGCCATTGGTAACTTGCATGAATCCACTACAACTCATTATACTCAAATCATATAAAAGCTTGATGATTATGTTACTAGTCTAAGAAATCAGTAGCATATAGTATTTGTTATTTATCTTATAGAAATAAATTTATTTAACAAAATCCAAATATGGATACAATACTACCTTAGATAGAAGTCATTGAATAAAAACAAACTCAGATTCAACAAAGTATAAGTCAGATAAGTTCAATTTCAGATAGTATTGTTAGAGAAATGGTTGAACAAGATCCTAAAGTCTCTTCCATTTCAGAAATCTTAGAGGTCTTGAAAAAATCTAAACAACATCCTAGACAGATTGAGCCATCTAAAGAGTCTATTGTTCTTCATGATGAAGATTATAACAAAAGTACTTAAACCTAGCAAGATGTGTTTAAAATTTAAAGAGAATCTTTTTTAAAAGGCTAAGGTTGAGAGTTTGCCAGACACCAAAAAATCTTTAAATAAAATTTTCCAGATAAGTATGGCTAAAATAGAACCTCATGAAGTAGAATGATACTTCAATATTGAAATTGGTTCTTCTTATAGGCCTCCCCTAGATTTTTAGATGAGAACTATGAACTTAAAACCATTCTTTTGGAAGTTTAATTGCTAACCTCCAAAGAAAAGAAAATAAATGATACATGTTATATTAGTTTGGGAAAATGTAAAAATTTATGGTATGAAAAAATATCTCTTTATAGCTGCTCAACATATATCAAATGGATTCATAGGCAACATCAAAGAATGGTGGGATGCATGTGATGAATCATTTCACACTACCCATTATTCTCATGATCACCCAGTTTCTGCATTATGTAATGCATTGTTATCAAATTTACAGGCACACTTGATAATGAGAAGGAAGTTAGTAAATATAAATTCATGAAAGCATAATTATGTGACATGACAAGGATAGATGAATATATGTGTTACATGAAAAACTTGTTTTACAACACTGGTGAATTATTTAATCCTACATACAAGTTAAGATATATTGAATTTTTTCCAGAGTAATTTTCAAATAAGTATAAAGCTGTCATGAAATATGAGTTATCTACCATGTATTTTGGTAGAATAAATCAAAATATCAAAGATATAAATAATTAGTTGTTGCTGAAAGAAAATCCTAAAAGGAAACCCTCAAGTTCCATAAACACATTGGAGCTAAATTCTACAACACACTAGATGATAATTTTGGTTTTGGGTGCATAGATGCACATAAATACATATAGTATAGAAGGAAGAAAAAGGACTATTCCTACAAGTGCTCTCCTCAAAAAATTTTTGAAGAAGAAAGACAATGGAAACCTAGATATAAATATAGGAAACAAAATTCATTTTCAAGAGAATTTAAAAAAAAAAAAACATGGATATCAAAAAAAACTTATTAAATGCTTCTTGTGCCAAGGAGATCATTATGCTAATAAGTGTCCTAATAAAAAGAAGGAATCTAAGAAAGTAAATTTCTTAGAAATCCATGATTTTAATGAAGATGAATATATTTTGATTTTTGATGAAGAAGCTTTATATGAATCAGTTATTATTTGGGATATAGATGAATCAGACAATCAGGTGAACATAAATTTTGTCAGTAGTAACTCTAAACCAAAATATTTAAATTACAATTCAGAGGTAGGGTTTCAAATTCATATGATTTCAAGTCCATTTCTTGATGCACTTACTTTATCTGAACAACTTTCATATCTGAAAGACAAGTATGATCAAACACACATATATATCTATTTATAAAAGAATGTCTATGCAACAATAAATTTCTGTATTAAAACAAAAATATCAAATGCAATTGGCCAATGAGAAAAGGCAAAAATAAGTTCTTGCAAAGAAATCTTCTCATATGTTTCCTGATGAGAATTTTAATTCTAAGATTGATGTAGCTTATCAACTTGATACTTATGCTAGATTTTCTTGGATAAAGCTTAGAGAGAATTAGAAACTCTCTTAAAATAATAAGCTCTTGTTGATGAAGAGGAACAATTATTTGAATAAGAACTAGTCCAAGTCACAAATGAGATAGAGTCTATTTTTGAGGAGGGGAAAATAGTCATGAATTAAAAAATAATCAAATCCATTAGATTTATGCACACTTCACAAATAATACTATTTGTGAAATTTAGATTAAATAGGAAGGTTTCAAGCCTTATAGTCTAGATGTCTTCTTAGACACTGGTGTAGATATTTATCTTGATAGATTTCATGCTATTCCTTCTGACATGTGGCAATATGAATTTCATTAGTTAACATTAAAAACTAAGACTATTATATCAAAATTATTTGCATTACAATATAGTTTACATAATCTATTTATATGTTTAAGGTTGTTCAGCTTGAGATGCCCTCGTATGACATGATGATAGAATCAAATAATTTGTCAAGCCTGTATCTTATTACTATTCAACATCATAAAATCATTTTGGCTAACAAGCATTCTTTGTACAAAAAATATAAATATGAGTGCAGAATACCTCTTAAGAAAAAGTCAAAGAAAGTTGTAGATACAAGATGGATCCAACAAAAAATAAATCTTTGTAGTACTAGTATTAATCCCATCATTGAGAAAATAAAAAAGGATTATTGTTCAAAAAATTATTTAGCCTTTAAGTCTAGAAAAGTTCATGCATACAAAATAGAATTAAAAATGTTTAAAGATAAAAATGGAAAAGATGTCAAGTCTAAGTTCAAAGCTCACCACTCAGGTATGTCTCCTAGCTTACGTGAAGAATGTTTCAGAGAAATTGATCAATTAAAGAAACAAGGATTAATTAGATATTCTACTAGTCCTTGGGCATGTGATGCTTTCTATGTAAATAAAAGATTAGAATAAATTATAGGAAAGAAAATATTAGTGGTGAATTATGTACCTCTTAATAAGTATGTAATCCTATTCTAACATCCTATTCTTTTAAAAGATGAAATTATTCAAAGAATCAATGGGAACATGGTATATAATAAGTTTGATTTCAAATCTAGATTTTGGTAGATATAGGTTATAGAGTAGGACATGTATACAACAACTTTTATCACTTTATTAGGACATTATGAATGGAAATTTTTTCTTTTTTGTTTAAAAATTGCTCCAAGTATATTTCAGGAGATGATGAAAAAAATCTTTGCATCTCGTTTTGAATTCATAATTATTTATATTGATGATATTTTGGTATTATCTAAATCTCCAAAAGATAATATAGATCATCTTGAATTTTTTTATCAAATTGTGTATGAAAATGGCTTAGTACTTTCTAAAAGAAGATGACAATGTTCAAAGGTGAAATTGAATTCCTAGGTATTATCATATAATCTAGGGAAATTGCTATTTAAGAACATATCTTATAAAATATTAAGAATTTCTCTGATATTCTTATAGATAAGAAAATGCTTCAAAGATTTCTTGGTTGTGTAATTTATTTAGTCGGTTACTACTATAATATTTCTCAAGATAGATTACTGCTCAATAAAAGATTGTCTAAAATTCTGCCTGCATGGAACAATGAAATGATTAAAGTAGTTCAAAAAATTAAATAAAATTGTCAGAAACTTTCTCCATTATCTTTACTTGGCAATGGTTTGAAGATTATAGAAGCTGATGCATCTAAAAACTTTTCGGGTGCAGTGTTAAGAGAAACATTGGTAGATGGTACAAAAAGCTCTATAGGTTTGCTTCAAAAAGTTTCAAACAAGCATAGAAAAATTATCATTCAAATCATTAATTTTTTTTAGTTGTAATAACATCTATTCAAGATTTTATGTTTTTTATTAGATCTAAGAAATTCTTGCTTAGATCTGATTTGAATAATTTTATGAGTAATTTAAATTCTAGTGATAATCTGAAAAAAGGTGCTGCTAGCAGGTTAACCAGGTGGGCTATATTTATACCAGATTTTGAATTTATAGTAGAAAATATTGGTGGAAAAAGGAATTGCTTAGTAGATTTTTCATCCAAAAAAGCAAATTCAGAATATTCAGTCAGCATAGTTGTGATAGAAATACGAGAAGAATTCCATGAACATATTTGGCGATCAACTCCTTCAATGGCCAATCAATTGAGAAATAAAGCCAAAGTCTGGTAAGAAAATCCTATGAAACCTTTGTTGATTTTAATAATTCACATCTATGATGGACATCTCAGTTTCAAGAACCTAATGGTAAAATATGGTCTTCAGTAATTATGCTCTATCATGAAAATAATAATCTTAAACTGTGTGGACTCAATAATTCATTTAAAATTTTCATATTAAGGCAAGGATTTGAGTTTCTTATCTAGTGGTCTTCTTTCTAGCCATAATGTAATCTGACAAGGAATTTTTTTGGTTATCTGATGAAATTCTAGATTATTTAAAAGAATTTCTAGACTAAGTTCTTCCTCTCAAGGCATCTAAAGAATCTGATGTACATTTTCTCTAGATCAACTAGGGAATATTTTTATTACTCTAAAGATTTCTTTGAGGATAAATTTGAATTGTTTTTAGTTTAGAATCATCAAATAAATTTGCACAATAGTTTGTTTCTAGCCCAACCATTAACAACTCTATGAAAAAGGTTTACCATTATCCATGAAGCTATATTTCTTCCTCCAGGTCATCTAGTTCATGTTCCATCAGCTATGTACCTTGATGATGATGATCATACCAAAGAAAATATGATATTCTCTCTATTTCTAGATCATCATTATGACTCTAAAAATAATCATTACTCCCTACAAGGAGAATATGAATTTGTTGATGATGACTAATGTAATTAAATGACTACTTATAGGGTCTATCTATAGGTGTAAATGTGCACATGATATCCCTCTATATCTTTTGTAGACCTCACCACTATCGAAAGGTGGTATTTTATCAACCGTATTGATAGATGCTTTGTACTATTTGATGGTGCATAGTGGATCCTTTTTCCCACTACTTTATTGCTTTTATTTATGATCATTGATCTTGCATCTTGAAGACAACCATTGATCTCTTCTGTATCCAACTATAAATATAGAAGTCTCTTCGTATTTCATTTAAGTTTTACTAGAGATCAGAGTCAGAGTCTAATTTGTGTCTAAGGAAGTGTATGCTCTTTGCTTGCCCTTTTTGGGATCCTACAAATCAAAATCTTTATTTTAAGAAGTCCATCAAGTCTATTTAAGTCTTTCTCAAACATCTTCTATATCCTCTATATGCTAAATAAAAGTCCTATACTCACGTGTCTATGTGTGTACCTTTTGGTATTAGAGCCATGTTATATTATTGCATCTATAAACATCTTGATATATCAATATAATATAATATATTTTGTTACTTGTATTCTATCTTGTTTTTATTCTGGCATTTGGTATTCATTTGTTATTTCAATGATAGGGAAGGGAATGATCCCATAAAATCTATGAGGAAGGCATCGTTGAGGATTTGTATAGTACCGAAAATACAAAGACTATGGATGCATCAAACCAGATAATTATAGATAACATACGTATAATTGATATGATCTCTCTTTTTGATATATCTGTTGATTCATCTTACACTATAAATGAAGTAACTATATAAATTAATGAAGAAAATCCTAGCCCTAAATGGAAATTGCTTACTCTAAAAGCCACAGAAGTATATGATAAGCTTTCTCCTTTTCATGTACTTGCTAACACTAATATTAAAGTTTCTAAAAATATCATCAAAATTAATCAAAATGATGATTATAAGTATCATTTTAAAATTGTAGATAATAAAACTATTCACCGATTAAAAGCTCTGACTAAATATAAGTTTTTTCATATAGGTGTTGTTACTATTAGTATTTTTTTAAATTTCATAGAGGTCTTAATGTTAGTCTCTTAGGTTGTATCCTTGATAATCGACATACTGGTTTTAGTTCCTACTTGCAAAACACTATCCAAACTACTTTAAATGATGGCCCTATATATACAACCACATATCTTAACTACCCTATTACCATTCATGATGAAGACAATCTCAAAAAATTACTAAAGCTTTTTCTTCAAACCCATGGTTTAGAAATGATCCCTGGATCTTGTCCTCTTTCTATAAAATATCAGGTCATGTATCACTTAAGAAATACTTTACACCTACTATTAAACATAGTCTTGCACAAGGTAAAAGTGTGGTGTGCCAAGCTATTAAAAATAGTCAAATAATTTCAGTCAAATCTATATCCTGGACTGATTTGAAATTTCCAAAAAAATGGATTATTGATACATATTGTGTTCAGAAGCGTAGAAGATCTTTATCTTTGGCTACCTCTGTCAAAGACTTGCCTAATAAATCTATAATCAGATTTAATTCTCATAATGGGTTAAAAGATCATATGCAAGCTCTATAATTACAATCATCTCAATCCTCTTGTAGAAATCCCTATCTACTTTGAGAAAGATTCAAGATCCTCAGGTGGACTCTTTCTATTGCACTGACTGTTAAAAGATAATCAACCATCCAAATCAATCTAGTATCCATATGACTAGAAGAGATTTGGATCTAGAGAAACTACTAGAGAAAAATAAAAAACTTATAGCTAAGGCTAAGAAAATTTATATGGAGGGAACGTCATTTAAATAAATAGGCTATATCTGGAAAAATCTATTAGGAGATGAATCTTATACAGAGAAAAGTTTTCTAAAACTTGTAAATTTCAATCAGTATTCTCCTGATGGCAAGTTTAGAGCCTAAATTTATTATTTAAGGTCTACAAACAAAAGCCTTGATTAGTCCACAGAAACAAAGTTGATAAACTAGAATAACTTGGAAACTAAATGTTTAAAAAATAAGGTCTCTAAAATCCAAGAGAGTTTGTCCCAAGTTTCAAAGATTCTTAGAAGTATAGACTTATATCCAAAAAGAAATATTATTCAAGCCATTGGTAACCTGCATGAATCCACTACAACTCATCATACTCAAATCATACAAAAGCTTGATGATTCTATTGCTAGTATAAGAAATCAACAACAGATAGTATTTGATAGTTTATCCTCTAGAAATAAATTTATTTATAAAAATCCAAATATGGATAAAATACTGCCTCAAATAGAAGTCATTGAAAAAAAAAACTCAGATTCAACAAAGTATAAGTTAGATAAGTTCCATTTCAGATAGTATTGTTAGAGAAATGATAGAATAAGCTCCTAAAGTATCCTCCATTCTAGAAATCTTAGAGGTCTTGAAAAAAATTGAACATCTTAGACATATTGAATCATCCAAAGAGTCTATTATTCTTCATGATGAAGATTATACCAAAACCACTGAAACTTGGTACAATGTGCTTAAAATTCAAAGAGAATCTTGTAAAAAGGCTAATGCTAAGAGTTTGCTAGACAAAAAAATATTTGGATTAAATTTTCAAGATGGGTATGGCTAAAATAGAACCTCATGAAGCAGAAGCATACTTCAATCCTGAAATTGATTATTTTTCTAGGCCTCCCCTAGATTCTCAGATAAGAAATATGAACTTACAACCATTCTTTTGGAAGTTTAATTGCAAACCTTTAGAAAAAAGAAAAGAAATGATACATGCTATGTTATCTTGGGAAAATATACAAATTTATGGTATGAAAAAAGATCCCTTTATCGTTTTTTAATAGATATCAAATGGGTTCATTGGCAACATCAAAGAATGGTGGGATGCATGTGGTGAATCATTTCACACTACCATTTATTCTCATGATCAACAAGTTTTTGCATTATGTAATACATTGTTATCAGAATTTGTAGGTACACTTGATAATGAGAAGGAAGCCAGTAAATTTGAATTCATGAAAGCATAATTATGTAACATGACAAGGATAGATGAATATATGTGCTACATGAAAAACTCATTTTACAACACTAGTGAAATATTTAATCCTGCATATAAGTTAAGATATATTGAATCTTTTTCAGAGTGTTTTGCGAACAAGTATAAAGTTATCTTGAAAGATGAGTTATCTACCATATATTTCAGTATAATAAATTACAATATCAAAGATTTAAATAATCAGTTGTGTGTTGAAAGAAAAGCTCAAAAATAAACCCTTAAGATCCATAAATAAATTGGAGCTAAATTTAGTAACACACTAGATGATAATTTTTGTTTTGGGTGTATAGATGCACATAAATACAAATAGTATAGAAGGAAGAAAAAGGACTATTCCTGCAAGTGCTCACCTCAAAAAGTTATCCAAGAAGAAAGACAATGGAAACCTAGATGTAAATCTAGAAAAATAAATTCATTCCCAAGAGAGTTTTTAGAAAAAGAAAACATGGATATCAAAAAAAGCTTGTTAAATGTTTCCTTTGCCAAGGAGATCATTATGCTAATAAGTGTCCCAATAAGAAGAAGGATTCTAAGAAAGTAAATTAATTAGAAAGCCATGATTTGATTGAAGATGAATATATTTTGATTTTTGATGAAGAAGCTTTATATGAATTAGATATTATTTTAGATACAGATGAATTAGAAAATCAGATCAACATGAATTTTGTCAGTGGTAACTCTGAACTAGAATCTTTAGATTATGATTCAGAGGTAGGGTTTCAGATTCATTTGATTTCAAGTCTATTTTTTGATGCACTTACTTTATCCCAAAAACTTTCATATCTTAAAGACAAGTATGATCAAATACTTGTATATCTAATTTCTATAAAAATGTCTATTCAACAACAAATCTATGTATTAGAACAAAAATATCAAATGCAATTAACTAATGAGAAAAGGCAAAAAAGTTTATTGCAAATAAATCTTCTCATATGCTTCCTCATGAGCATTTTAATTCTAAGATTGATGCAACCTATCAGGCTGATACTTATGCTAGATCTTTTTAGCGTAAGAAAAGAATTCATTAGATCTATATTTTTCCGGATAAAGCTTAGAAAGAATTAGAAACTCTCTTAAAAGAATAAGCTCTTGATGATGAAGAAGAACAATTACT
Source organism: Torreya grandis (assembly GCA_037957365.1). Lineage (NCBI taxonomy): Eukaryota > Viridiplantae > Streptophyta > Pinopsida > Cupressales > Taxaceae > Torreya > Torreya grandis. Next base: position 547,208 of record JARHVA010000053.1, on the reverse strand, counting down.
TGAACAAGAACTGGTCCAAGTCACAAATGAGATAGAGTCTCATTTTGAGGAGGGGAAAATAGTCATGAATTAAAGAATAATCAATTCCATCAATTTTTTTCACACTTTATAAATAATCTTGTTTGTGAAATTCAGATTAAATGGAAAGGTTTCATACCTTATAGTCTAGATGTCTTACTAGACACTAGTGTAGATATTTCTCTTGCTAGATTTCATGCTATTCTTTTTAACATGTGGTAATTTGATTTTCATAAGTTAACATTCAACACTAAGACTGTTATATCAAAATTATTTGCATTAGTTCCAGTACAGCTTGGAGAATCTATTTATATGTTTAAGGTTATTCAACATGATATGCGCTCATACAACATGATGATAGGATCAGATAATTTATCAATCCTATATCCTATTACTATTCAACCTCTTGAAATCATTTTGGCTAACAAGATTTATTTGTATAAAAAATCTAAATATGAGTGCATAATACCTCTTAAGGAAAAGCCAAAGAAAGCTGTAGATACAAGATGGATCTAACAAAAAATAAATCTTTGTACTGCTAGTATTGATCATATCATTGAGAAAATAAAAAAAGATTACTATTCAAAAAATCATTTAGCCTTTTAATCCATAAAATTTTATGAATGCAAAATAGAATTAAAAATTATTAAAGATAAAAATAGAAAAGATGTCGAGCCTAAGTTCAAATCTCACCACTAAGGTATGTCTCTTAGCTTACGTGAAGAATGTTTTAGAAAAAATGATCAATTAAAGAAACAAAGATTAATTAGAGATTCTACTAATCCTTGGGCATGTGAAGCTTTCTATGTAAATAAAATATTAGAATAAGTCAGAGGAAATAAAATATTAGTGGTGAATTATGTACCTCTGAATAAGTATGTAATCCTAGTTCAACATCTTATTCCTTAAAAAGATGAAATTATTCAAAGAATCAATGGGATCAAGGTATACAGTAAGTTTGATTTAAAATATGGATCTTGACAGATATAGGTTGCATAGTAAGATAGATATAAAATAGCTTTTATCACTTTATTTGGACATTATGAATGGAATATTCTTCCTTTTGGTTTAAAAATTGCTCCAATTATATTTCAAGAGATGATGAACAAAATCTTTGCATCTTATTCTGAATTCATAATTGTTTATATTGATGATATTTTGGTATTCTCTAAATCTCTAAAAGATCATATAGATCATCTTGAAATTTTTTATCAAACAGTATATGAAAATGGCTTGGTACTTTTTGAGAAGAAGATGATGGTGTTCAAAGATGAAATTGAATTCCTAGCTGTTATCATAAAATTTAGGGAAATTTCTATTTAGGAACATATCTTAAAAAATATTAAGAATTTCCCTGATATTTTTATAGACAAGAAAATGCTTTAAAAATTTCTTGGTTGTGTAAATTATGTAACTAGTTACTACTATAATATTGCTCAAGATAGATTACTGCTCAATAAAAGATTGTCCAAAAATCCTCCTGCATGGAGCAATGAAATAACTAAGGCAGTTCAGAGAATTAAACAAAATTGTCAGAAACTTCCTCCATTATCTTTACTTGGCATTAATTTAAAGATTATAGAAGCTAGGGAGCAATGTTAAAATAAAAATTAGTAGATGATACAAAAAAACCCTGAAGGTTTGCTTCAGGAAGTTTTAAACAAGCACAAAAGAATTATCATTCAAATCATAAAGAAATTTTAGCTGCAATAAAATCTATTTAAGATTTTATGTTCTTTATTAGATCTAAGAAATTCTTGTTTAGATCTGATTTGAATAATTTTATGAGTATTTTAATTTTGTGTAATAATCTAAAAAAAGGTGTTGATAGAAGGTTAATTTGGTGGGCTATATTTCTATCAGATTTTGATTTCACAGTAGAGCATATTATTGGAAAAAAGAATTACTTAGCATAGTTTACATCTAGAGAAGCAAATTCAAAATATTTAGTTATCACAGTTGTGGTAGAAATATGGGAAGAATTATATGAACATATTTGGTGATCAACTTCTTTAGTGGCCAATCAATTAAAAAATGAATCCAATGCTCTGATAAAAAATCCTATAAAGCCTCTGTTGATCTTAATAATTCACATCTAGGATGGACATCTTAGTTTCAAGAACCTAATGGTAAACGATGGTCTTCAGTAATTATGTTGTATCATGAAAATAAAAATCCTAGACTGTGTGGACCTAATAATCCATTTGAAATTTTCATATTAAGACAAGGCTTTGAGTCTCTTATCTATTGGTCTTCTTTTTGGCCACAATATAATCCGGCAAGGGAAACTTTTTGGTTATTTGTTGAAATTCTAGATTATTTAAAAGAATTTCTGGATTATGTTCTTCCTCTCAAGGCATCTGAAGAACCTGATGTGCATATTGCTCCAAATCAACTAAGGAATATTTTTATTGCTCTAAAGATTCATTTCAAGATAAAATTTGAATTGTTTTTAGTTTAGAATCATTAGATAATTTTTCATAGTAGTTTGTTTCTAGCCACACCATTAGCAATTCTATGGAAAAGGTTTATCGTTACCCATGAAATTGTATTTCCTCCTACACCTCTAGGTCATCTAATTCATGTTACATAAGCTATGTACCTTGATGATGATGATCATATAAAATAAAATATGATATTGTTTCTATTTTTTGATCATCATTATGACTCTGAAGATAATCATTACTCCCCACAAGGAGAATATGAATTTGTTGATGATGACTAATGTAATTGAATGACTACTTACAGGGTCTATCTTTAGGTGTGAACATGGGTATGATATCCCTTTATATCTTTTGTGGCCTCACCACTATCTAAAGGCAATATTCTATCAGTCGTGTTGACAGATGCTTTGTACTATTTAGAGGTGTGTAGTGGACCCTTATTTCCACTACTTTATTGCTTTTATTTATGATTGTTGATCTCACATCTTGAAGACAATCGTTGATCTCTTATCTATCCATATATAAATAGAGGAGGCTCTTTATATTTCAATCAAGTTTTGCTAGAGATCAGAGTCTGAGTCTAGTTTGTTTCTAAGGAAGCGTATGCCCTTTGCTTGCCCTTTTTGGGATCCTGCAAATCAAAAACTTTCTTTTAGGAAGTCTATCAAGTCTGTTTAAGCCTATATCAAATATCTTCTATATCCTTTGTATACTAAATATTGATCCTATACTCACGTACCTATGCTGATATATATATATATATATATATATATATATATATATATATATATATATATATATATATATATATATATATATATATATATATATATATATATATATATATGGATATTTTTATTTGCAAATAACCCTTGGGATTTATTGAAATGGTCCTTTGGAAACCTTGAAAATCATTTTATCAAAAGGAAAGAAACCTTCAAAACTTTTGAAAAGATCAATTCTTTTAGAACACACACACACACACACACACACACACACACAGAAAGAGAGAGAGAGAGAATATGGTTATTATAAGATGTACGTACGTATGTGTGTGTGTGTGTGTGTGTATATATATAAACATATGTATATTGTATATATATGAATAAGTTTATATACATATATAATATGTATAATATATAATATACATCCATATTACATATGTATATTGTATATATATGAATAAGTTTATATACATATATAATATGCATAATATATAATATATATCCATATTACACACACACACACACACACACACACACACACAGGCAAAAAGCTATATATGTATAATCTGGCCACAATATAATTCGGCAAGGAAAAATGATTTATTATCATTAATATAGATATCATTAATGTATAGGTAGATATAATTTAAATATATTATACCTATATAGTAACATCATATATATATGTATACATAGATATATTTGCCTATATAGATACCTATATACATACATATAGGTATTTGTTAAGCAATACATGACCTGTAAGGGTACACACATAGGCATGTGAGTATAGGATCGATATTTAACACACAGAAGATATAGAAGATATTTGAGATAGACTTAAATAGACTTGATGGACTTCCTAAAAGAAAACTTTTGATTTACAAGATCTTGAAAAGGACAAGCAAAGAGCATATACTTCCTTAGACATAAACTAAACTTAGACTCTGATCTCTAGCAAAACTTGAATAAAATACAAAGAGCTTCCTCTATTTATAGATGGATAGAGAAGAGATCAATGGTTGTCTTCAAGATGTGAAATCAATGATCATAAATAAAAGTAGTAAAGTAGTGGGAAAAAAGGTCCACTATGCACCACCAAACAATACAAAGCATCTATTAATACGGTTGAAAGAATACCGCCTTTAGCTAGTGGTGAGGTTCATAAAAGATATAGAGGGATATCAATCCCACATTCACATCTACGGACATACCTTAAAAGTAGTCATTTAATTATATTATTCATCATCAATAAATTCATATTCTCCATGTGGGTAGTAATGATTATCTTTAGAGTCATAATGACGATCTAAAAATGAAGAGAATATCATATTTTCTTTGATATGATCATCATCATCAAGGTACATAGATGATGGAACATGAACTAGATGACCTGGAAGTGTAAGAGGAAATACACCTTCATGGGTAATGATAAATCTTTTCCATAGAGCTGCTAATGGTTGGGCTAGAAACAAACTACTGTGCAAATTTATATGATGATTCTAAACTGAAAATAATTTAAATTTTATCCTAAAAAAAATCTTTAGAGCAATAAAAATATTCTTTAGTTGATCTGGAGTAATACACACATCAGGTTCTTCAGATGACTTGAGAGGAAGAATATAGTCTAGAAATTCTTTTAAATAATCTAGAATTTTATCAAATAACCAAAAATTTTCCCTTACTGAATTATATTGTGGCCAGAAAGAAGACCATTAGATAAGAAACTCAAATCATTGCCTTAGTATGAAATTTTTAAATGATTATTGGGTCCACATAGTCTATGATTATTATTTTCATGATAGAGCACAATTATTCAAGACCATCTTTTACCATTAGGTTCTTGAAACTGAGATGTCCATCCTAGATATGAATTAGTAAGATTAACAGAGGCTTCATAAAAATTTCTTACTAGAGCATTGGCTTTAATTTTCAACTGATTGGCCACTAAAGGAGTTGATCACCAAATATGTTCATGGAATTATTCTCATATTTATATCACAACCATGCTGATTGAATATTCTGAATGTGCTTCTCTGGATGTAAAATCTACAAAGCAATTCCTTTTTCCATCAATATGTTCTATTATGAAATCAAAATTTGATAAAAATGTAGTCCACTTAGTTAACCTACTAGAAGCACCCTTTTTTAGATTATCAAAAGAATTTAAAATACTCATAAAATTATTCAAATTAGATCTAAGAAAGAATTTCTCAGATCTAATAAAGAACATAAAAGTTTGAGTAGATTTTATTACAGATAAAATTTATTTATGGATTGAATGATAATTCTTCTGTGCTTATTTGAAACTTCCTAAGGTAAACTTACAAGGTTTTTCTGTACCATCTACCAATTTTTCTTTTAACACTACACCCCAAAAGTTTTCAGATGCATCAACTTCTATAATCTTCAAACCATTGCCAAGTAAAGATAATGGAGGAAGTTTATAAAATTTTTGTTTAATTATCTGAACTACCTTAGTCATTTCATTATTTCATGCAGGAGGATTTTTGGACAATCTTTTATTGAGTAACAATCTGTCTTGAGCAGTATTATAGTAGTAACTAGCTACATAATTTACACAACCAAAAACGCTTTGAAGTATTTTCTTGTCTATAAGAGTATCAGTGAAATTCTTAATATTTTTTAAGATATATTCTTGAATATAAATTTCTTTAGATTTTATGATAACACCTAAGAATTCAATTTCATCTTTGAACATCATCATCTTCTTTTTAGAAAGTACCAAGGCATTTTCATATACTATGTTTGATAATTTTTTTCAAGATGATCTATATGATCTTTTGAAGATTTAGAGAATACCAAAATATCACCAATATAAACAATTATGAATTTAGAACGAGATGCAAAGATTTTGTTCATCTCCTAAAATATACTTAGAGCAGTTTTTAAACCAAAAAGAAGAATGTTTCATTCATAATATCCAAATGGAGTGATAAAAGTGGTTTTATACCTATCCTACTTTGCAACCTGTATCTATCAAAATCTAATTTTTTAATCAAACTTACTGTATACCATACTCTCATTGATTCTTTAAATAATTTCATCTTTTGAAGAAATAGGATGTTGGATTGGGATTACATACTTATTCAGAGGTACATAATTCATCACTAATATTTTCTTTCCTTTGACTTGTTCTGATCTTTTATTTACATAGAAAGCTTCACATGCCCAAGGACTAGTATAATCTCTAATTAATATTTTTTTCTTTAATTGATCAATTTATTTGAAACATTCTTCACATAAGCTAGGAGACATACCTAAGTGGTGAGATTTAAACTTAGGCTCGACATCTTTTTTATTTTTATCTTTAATCATTTTTAATTCTATTCTACATTCATGATTTTTTTTGGACTGAAAGGCTAAAATATTTTCTGAACAAAAATCCTTTTTTATTTTCTTAATGATGGGATCAATACCAGCACTACAAAAATTTATTTTTTGGTGGATCCATCTTGTATTTATAGCTTTCTTTGACTTTTCCTTAAGAGGTATTTAGCACTCATATTTGGAGTTTTTGTAAAAAGAATACTTATTAGCCAAAATGATTTCATGAGGTTGAATAGTAACATGATATAGGATTGACAAATTATCTGATCCTTTCATCATGTCATATGAGGGCATCTCATGCTGAACAACCTTTAACATATAAATAAATTCTTCAAACTGTACTAGAACAAATGTAGATAATTTCGATATAATAGTCTTAAAGTTGAATGTTAACTTATGAAAATTAGATTAACATATGTTAGAAGGAATAACATGAAATCTAGCAAGAGAAATATCTACACTAGTGTCTAGTAAGACATCTAGACTATAAGGCTTAAAACCTTCCCATTTAATCTAAATTTCACAAATAGGATTATTTGTGAAGTGTGTAGAAATCTGATGGATTTGATTATTCTTTTGTTTATGACTATTTTTTCCCTCCTCAAAATGAGACTCTATCTCATTTGTGACTTGGACCAGTTCTTAATCAAATAATTATTCCTCTTCATCAGCAAGAGCTTCTTATTTTAATAGAGTTTCTAATTCTCTCTAAGCTTTATCTAGGAAAATCTAAAGATGATGATTTCTTTTCTTATGCCAGAAAGATATAGCATAAGTATCAAGCTAATAAGCTACATCAATATTAGAATTAAAATGTTCATGAGGAAATATATGAGAAGATTTCTTTGCAAGAACTTCTTTTTGATTTTTCTCATTAGCTAATTGCATTTGATATTTTTATTCTAATACAAAAATTTATTGTTGAATAAACATTCTTGTCGAAATCAGATATACAGGTGTCTGATCATACTTGTCTTCCAGAATGAAAGTTACTGGGATAAAGTAAGTGCATCAATAAATGGACTTGAAATCATATGAATCTAAAACTCTACCTCTGAATCATAATCTAAAGATTCTACTTCAGAGTTACTACTGACAAAATTCATGTTGATTTGATTGTTTGATTCATCTGTATCCCAAATAATATCTAATTCATATAAATCTTCTTCATTAGAAATCAAAATATATTCATCTTCATTCAAATCATGTCTTTCTAATAAATTTACTTTCTTAGATTCCTTCTTCTTATTAGGACACTTATTAGCATAATGATCTCCTTGGCACAAGAAACATTTAACAAGCTTTTTTTGATATCCTTGTTTTTTTTCTAAAAATTCTCTTGGAATTGAATTTCTTTTTCCTAGATTTATATTTAGGTTTCCATTGTCTTTCTTCTTGAATTTTTTTTTGAGGAGAGCACTTGCAGGAATAGTCCTTTTTCTTCCTTCTATACTATTTGTAGTTATGTGTATCTATGCACCCGAAACCAAAATTATCTAGTGTGTTGCTAAATTTAGCTCCAATTTATTTGTAAAACTTGAGAGTTTCATTTTGGGATTTTATTTCATCATACAACTGATTATTTATAGCTTTGATATTCTAATTTATTCTATGAAAATACATGGTAGATAACTCATCTTTCACGACAGCTTTATACATGTTTGAAAAATACTCTAAAAAAGATTCAATATATCTTAACTTGTATGTAGGATTAAATATTTCACCAGTGTTGTAAAATAATTTTTTCATGTAGCACATATATTCATCTATCCTTGTCATGTCACATAATTGTGTTTTCATGAATTTAGATTTACTGGCTTCCTTCTCATTATCAAGTGTGCCTACAAATTTTGATAACAATGCATTACATAATGCAAAAACTGGATGATCATGAGAATAAATAGTAGTGTGAAATGATTCACCACATGCATCCCATGATTCTTTGATGTTGACTATGAATCCATTTAATATCTATTGATAAACTATAAAGAGATCCTTTTTCATACCATAAATTTATACATTTGCCCAAGATAACATAGCATGTATCATTTGTTTTCTTTCCTCTAGAGGTTTGCAATTAAACTTCCAAAAGAATGGTTGTAAATTCATAGTTCTTATTTGAGAATCTAGGGGAGGCTTAGAAGAAGAACCAATTTTAGGATTGAAGTATGCTTTTACTTCATGAGGTTCTATTTTAGCCATACGTATCTGAAAAATTTTATCCAAAGATTTTTTTGTGTCTGGTAAACTCTTATCCATAGATTTTTTAAAGGATTCTCTTTGAATTTTAATCACATCTTGCCAAGTTTCAGTGCTTTTGGTATAATATTTATCATGAAGAATAATAAACTCTTTGGATGGTTCAATCTATCTAGGATGTTGTTCAAAATTTTTTAAGACCTTTAAGATTTCTAGAATAGAGGAGACTTTAGGAGCTTGTTCTACCATTTCTATAACAATACTATGTGAAATAGAACTTATCTAACTTATACTTTATTAAATCTGAGTTTATTTTTCTTCAATGACTTCTATTTGAGGTAGTATTTTATCAATATTTGAATTTTGTTGAATAACTTTATTTTCAGAGGATAAACTATCAAATACTATTTGCTGCTAATTTCTTAGACTAGTAACAAAATCATCAAGATTTTATATGATTTGAGTATGATGAGTTGCAATGGATTCATGCAAGTTACCAATGACTTAAATAATATTTTCTTTCTAATATATGTCTATACTTATAAATAGATTTGAAACTTGAGACAAACTCTCTTGTATTTCAGAGACCTTATTGTTTAAACATTTAGTTGCCAAGTTATTCTAGTTCATCAACTTTGTTTCTGTAGACTGATCAAGGCTTTTGTTTGTAGACCTTAAATAATACATTTAGGCTCTAAAATTGCCATCAGGAGAATATTGATTGAAATCTACAGGTTTTGGAAAACCTTTCTCTATATAATATTCATCTCCTAATTGAGTTTTCTAGATATGACCTATTTCTTCAGATGATGTTCCCTCCATATTAATTTTTTTAGCCTCAGCTATAAGTTTATTTTTTTCTAATAGTTTCTCTAGATCAAAATCTCTTCTAGTCATATAGATACTGGATTGATTTGGATGGATGATTATCTTTTGACAGTTAGTGTAATAGAAAGATTCCACCTGAGGAT